>OX422216.1:127817966-129017966 GCA_949130495.1 Sambucus nigra | reverse complement strand
TCTTAATCTCCAATACCCCGCACTTTTAAAGGTATTTAAATTACACTATGGATTTAATTTGGTAATTTGAGGAATTATTATAAATAGTAATTCTGAGATTAATGAGTGAAATTAAATAAATTCAATATTATAAAGTGAATAGTAAATATTAATTTTCGAGTGTCGGATTAATATTTACATAGATTATATTTTCTTACGAGACTAGGTATATGAGTGGATTATTTTTAATTACATGTCTCAAGTTGGGTAAAGAGACAAAGGAAATATTTTAAATTGGAAAAATATGCGTATTGAACGTGTTGGGTCAAAATAGTGAATTTTAGTTAAGTGATTCGGATGGAGATTTCGACTGCGTCATTGGGTTCGGAATGGTCGAGATAGTCAAAATAGAGAATCCGGGGGTAGTATTTGAGTTCCGGGCATTTTTGGACTAGTAGGGACTTGTAAATGAGTACACGAGTCATTTAACAATTGGGTATATACCCAATTTCGGATTTAAAGAGGTGGCAACCCTCATTTCTCCCAAATATCAGCCCTAAGAGAGAGAGAGAGAGAGAGAGAGAAGAGAGAAAGAAGAGAAGAAAGAAGAAGAAGAAGAAGAAGAAGAAGAAGAAGAAGAAGAAAGAGAAGAGAAGAAAATAAGAGATTTCCGGTCAAAATTTGCGAGATTCGACTCGTGGGCGTCGGATTTAATCCACGAGGCAAGTGTTTAACTTGCTTTATGATTTAGTGTGTTAATTTCTCATATTGTAGTTGGTATAAAACTAAAGATTTTTGGGTTGAAATTTCGTGGATCAAACGGGTTTTCAGAAGATTAAAACGGATATAACTCGATTAATAACCAATTTGAGAAACTTGAAATTTATTAAAATTAATTAGTAAATATGGTTCTAGGATGATTAGAACCCTTTCTATCTGTGTATTTATGATTGTTTGAGGTTGGTTGATGATGAGAGAGGAGATAAAAAGCTTGGAGGTGTTTTAATGGAGGTTTGGATTTTTGGAGAAGAAGGTGAATAGTGATTAGCCTCACTTTTGGACTGTTTCGGACAGGAAGACAGCTGATTCAGCTCTCGAACAAAACACGAAAGTTTTAGATCTTTTCGATACGGTCCCGTGGGCACCACCACATATTTTTTTTATTTTTCTTTGAATTGTTATGATTTTTATAAGAGAGCAGTTCCGGGGTGAAATCACCAACTCGAATATGCACTCAGAAATTGGAAAAATAAAAGGCTAAAATTGTTTGGAGATAAATATTTGGGGTTCCTAAAAATAGTGTGGGGACTTCTAAATATTTTTTTAGTAAGGTGTGTATTTTGGATTAGTTGAAAGTAAAATCCAAGATTTACAAATAGGGGTCTTCGTGACGAATAATACTTAAAGAGATATTTAGGTGTGATTTGAATATTAAATAAGGGAATACGTATTGGGGTATTTTAATTGTGTGACGGCTTATATTATTGTGCATGAGAATATTCGAGGCTATTGGCTATCTCTATAAGAGTTTGGAAATTATATCCATAAAAGATTGAGAAGAGATATAAATAATATATATCGATGTTGTTGATATAATCATTGTGTGGTGAGAAAAGCTCAGAAAATAAAATATTGGGGACTGGTAAAATTAATAAATGCATAGGAAATCCAAGATATAAATATACTATGTATGGGATGCATTATATGGGCTATGAGTATGCCCTTATATTCTATATGTGTAAAAATCATGCTCGCACTACTTGCTATCACAGAGGTTACCGCACCGGGATAGTCTTATCTCGATGGGACCTTTATGGGGGATATTGACTTGTACCATAGAACATAGAACTCCTTGGTACAGGCTATCTGATCGATAGTCAGACGGTCATAAGAGACATGAGGGTATGTGCTGACCTCTTAGTGACTTGGAACTATGTTTCGCCTCCATTTGTATGTGGTTTGTGTTAATACAGTTCGAGAGTGATTCCGAACTAGTATTTCCCTTAGTTTGTGTGATACGGGGACTTGAGAGCAGAGTATGCCAGCACCATAGATCTTATGTGGGATGCCGTTAGTATATATATTATATGTGCGACTAATATATATACGTATATTTATATGGGAACTTTCTACTGTGCGTATAAGTAGATAAGTAAGAAATAAATGCTTCAACTTTATTATAAGTGTACGGGAACTTTATAACGGTACAAGGGGTTTCTTAACAGGGTACAATAGTGTTATATATTGATATAAATTGATGTGTACGCATAAAGAGAATAATGTGTGTATACCGAAATCTTGTTTGGTGTCCTATATGGATAACTAATATACTTGTTGCGAATAGTATATTGTATATATATGAGATATCATATAACCTAACCCTGTATAAAAATGAGAAGAATGAATAAAGTGATATACTCCTTCCGGTAGATTTATATCCGGATTTATATGAATATGGATCATAGGTTCTAATGAGAACTATTAATAAATATGGGATGGTATAAATATGGTATGTACTGAAGGCCTAATGGATCCCGATGATCAACATTGTCACGTAGTAGTGTATCAGGGGGTTCCTTGTTTGGATTTCTCTTCGCGAGACACCCCACGCATGAACGTAACGTAATGTTGGGAATGGGGAGAAGTTTAGTCCTTAGTACTCGAATTGATGAGGATTATTAAAAGATGGTTAATTACATTATTTAGGCAGGGTAACTTAACTAGGTTGTTTAAAAGGGTAAGCAATAGTTGTGCACTCTTAGAAGAGGGGTGAGGTGTATCTCATGTGAGAGCGATACCAGTTTAAATATGAGAAATAATATATTTTTAAAATATGGATTTTAAGCACTTGCTAAAATGTTTTCAAAACTCGGGCTCTGACCCATTTCTCTATTTTCCCCTCTTGTTATATCTATATATATATAGGTGTCCAGACACAGGGATGCCTGGATGATGATTCTTTCGAGTCAGATGTTTGCTGCAGCAGCTGTGGATGCAAGCAGGTTTATATTAGACACTTCTATCATTGAGATCTAGATAGGAGGTATTGTAGCAACATTCGGGATTATGGCCCAACTATACTCATTTATTCTTTTATCGCCTTTTAGTGTGGCATTCGATTTGGTTGTATTATTGTACCGAGTATTCAGTTATTTTATTTTATTTCATTTCAGTTGTTGCATATAAACTGTTGTAATTGTTTTATTTGAATGGTTTGGTCAAAAAGATTAGTTAATTAAAAATTTGACGCCAGCCTAATAGGATATTAGTAATAAAATTATTTTTCGACAGTGATGCTAAGAATGAACCATATGAGACTCCTGTTTTAATTTGATATAGGAGTGATCGCCCGGTATTTTATTAGGCGGGGTGTCACAGGTGGTATCAAAGCATCAGGTTCTAGTGTCCTTAGGAATTTGTGTAGACGTACTACGCTTTCAGCGTTACTTTTGATTTGATCTAGCCTTATGATTAGGATTGTTGATATCCTCTTGTGAGATTTCGTTCTCCCGCCATTATGTAAGATTATAGTAAATCTTTCGCGCGCTCGTTCGATATTCGTGTGCTGATCGACCAAGGGCGACCATGGAAAGCCATTGTGAGGGAAGTAGGAGGCGGGTCTTAGTTAGAGCTGTAAGTTTATGTTAGGAATGAGGACCGCGGTAGAGGTCACTCCCCTTGTGGCATTGTAGTTATAATTATCTATGCACCGCTATAGTAGAGAATGGTACTAAAGTTGAATTACCCAGTGAAGTTAGATGGAAAAAAAAGTTTGAAAAGATCATTAATAAGGACCGTACGTTGAAGTTAAGTTATTCAGAAGCAGTGTAGTGTTATCTAAAGTAAATAGAAGGCTCAGAAGCTTTGGCTTTGAGCAGGGTATGGAATGCCCAGATGTGAAAATTTGAGGAATTTTTTTTTCTCACTCAATGGAGCAATGTTGAAATGGTGGGAACGATAATCACCACACGTGAGGGAGTAAGGTGTTTTGATCACAAATGAATCTTACAGATGGTTTTAAACTACAAATTCCTCTGATTTAGAAATAATAAAGTGAATGCGGTTTCTAGGTTATTCACATAAGAATCGGTCAGAGATCGACGGTGAATAAAGAGTGACATGATTATGTGAACTTAGTACCGGTGTAAGGTAGGTACAATGGAGAAAGAGGCTTCTCCAATGGAATGATTTACTCACTAGTAATTGGACTTATGTAGAGTGAGTTATAGTTGTTTTAGTGCAAGATGTGAAATCTGCAATAATAAAAAAAATTAAAGTTGTGAGACTTTGTGATTTTTAAGAGTTTAATGGGATAAAGACTCTTGGGATTCGAATTGGAATTTCGGATGTAATTGGGATACGAGGTAGTTGTGATCAGCTTAATATTTATTTATATTATAAGTAAGTGAATACTTATAGGATTAAATCGAAAATGTATATTCGGGAAATACGGGTTAATGTTGCGAGAGATATACATGATTAGCCAGATTATATTGTGTGTGTGTATATATACGAGCATATTGAGACGTATATATGATATGTTTAAATATATTTGTATGTGATTGGTATATTTGTATGAAACATACCCCTCTAGTGCTATCATGGGAAGTTATGCATTATGGGTGAGGCCCCTGGCTTGAGGAATAGGGAGCGTATAGTCCCCAGGTCATAGTGTCCATTTTATATTGTGTGATTTTTATCAAGAATGAGACGTTCTGGGTATGTTTCGTTCTCATTTCCGGGGAGAAACTATGATCGCTTCCCATTCGTTGTGATTTGATTTTTTTTTACCAAGTCGGTGTGATAGTCCGATCGCTGGAACCTCGGATGATGTGTGAGTAATTCCCTAAAAGATGATAGCATTTAGAGACTACATCCATTGAGTTATAGCTCTGAGGGATGATTATTATACTTATATAGTGTGTGATATACTTGATGTGTATAGTATGGATATACTTGATGTGTATAGTATAATGTGTGTATATATATATATATATATATATATATATATATATATATATATATATATATATATATATTGATATGAGATTTAAAACATATATATACGAACATATTAAAGAATGGAATGCCAGATAAATTATGGATGATCTCGCCTTGATTATATGTTTAGATGGAACTTCGATGAGGAGATGTTTCATTACCATGATTTGAGTGCATGGGGACCTTATAAATATAATTTAAGGTATGCAGGATTTATTGTTGAGCTGTGAGTTTAAGCTCATTATTGTTTGCACTAAGGACTTAGTGTTAGTACAAGTGCTTGGTGGTGTGTCTCCTGGAAAGAATTAAGAGTTCTGACCACATTTTTGTCGATAGGAGAGATGGGATTATCTGAGTGGCATATTTGAACTAGCGGACCTCCACAACCGACAAAGTTAAGTAATAGTGTATATGAGGGGTTCCTTGTTTGGATTTCTCTTGCGAGACGCTCCACGCACGAACCTTAACGACGTCGGGAGTGGAGAGATGTTATATAATGCAAGGATGTTGGTTTTTACGATAAGTCACCTAGTGTAGAGAAAACACTATAGAGTGAGAGCTGTTTAATAACTTTATAATTATATAGAGATGTAAGTGCTACGGAGAAGCACTGAAATTATTCTCTCACCGCAAGTGTGTGGGTGAGTTAAGGTGAAGGAAATCGATTTGAGACATATATCCAGACCTTAAATAAAAGGAAAATTAAGAGGAACTACGTTTTGGGTATAATGTTCGTAGCACTTTTGCAGAGAGTAGGTGCCCGATTAGTTAGATTTTCCATTTCGTTAAGATGGAAGGATATAGTTGTAGAAGTACGTTTGTAGGTTAATGAGGTAAGATTTATGACATCCCATTGGTGTCCCTTGGACCGTTATATCTCGATAACCGATGATGTGGGGGAGTAGTGTAACGGGAGGGTTCCTTGTTTGGATTTCTCTTTGCGAGACGTCCCACGCACGAAACCGAACAAATGTCGAAAGTCGAGAGAGGTCTTGGGCACTAGGTAAATAATTAGAATAGTAGTCAACTCCCTCTTTGCCCAAGGATTGCGAATATGCTTGACTGAGATTCCAAGCAAGCTACCTGGGCCTAAAAGACTGCTTCTTGAGCACATGAATATTCAATTGCTCCCGAGCCTTCGAGAAAGTAGAAAGCCCATCCTATTTTAATGCCATCTGACCCATTTGTTCAACCCCCCACTTCCGGATATTCGAATTCTGTATTTCCGCCCGTCAGAGCCTTCCCGATCTTCTTGTATCTTTCTTGTTCTTCTTCTTACTCCTCTTAGCTTCTGTTGTTGTTGTTTCTTTGTTTTACATTATAGAAATAAGAGTGGATAAAGTCTATAATAAAAACAATAAAGCCAACAGTACTATACAGTAGTAAAAGCCTACACTGTAGTCATACAGTGTAGCAATCCCAACACTCTCCCATCAAGCCAACGTGCCTAAACTGTAGTCAAGGACTACAGTTTAGAAACCAAATCAAAATACCACACTGTTATCTCTCGTTCTACCCGTATGGAGCCGTCGTCGCAGTTTTTGGCATGTAGAAGAAGGTGGTAAGACCCTTGCAGAGTTCCCCAACAGCATAGAGCTTGGGAAGCTCGGACCCGGTCAAGATCCGAACAACAAGGAGCACTCAACTACTAGTCTAGTCTAGTAGTTGTTTTTTTCTATTAGTTGCGATGAGAACACGCCTTTACTTATGAGATTCATTGAGTAGGCTTGCGTTAGTTATCTGCTATAAGATAGCTAGTTTTTGGGTTTAGAGGGCAGGGGGCATAAATGCCAAACAAACCTGACCCCTATCTATCGTCGTAGAAGCTGTTCCTAGGAAATATTATGGTTCTCGGGTATCCAATCAATTAATCCCCCAAACCAACCAAACCGTGGAAGCTTAAGAGGAAATGAAAGAGTAGGGTGAGGGAAAAGGGGGGAAGCAACTAAACTAAATGGAAGGCTTCGCTCGCTCTAACGCTCGTTTAGTAGACAACGAGTGGAGTGCATAAGCCCCTTTAGAGATAGGGGCGAGTACTACACGACTCCCCTCCTTTCTCTTCCTGCAAAAGACAAAATGATCTGCATGACTTCTCTTAAAACCAAACTCTTTTACAGAAGAAAGTCTCTCCGATTCCTTTCGGAGAGAGGTCAGGTTGACTTTCGACGTCTTGTCATCTCGTAATTGGTCTAGATCTTATCAATGGTTAGATAAGATTGAAAGAAAACTCTGGACGAGGGCCCCAACGGGTTATCGATATGCTAGGTAGAGTTAAAAGACTCTTTTCAAAGACAAAGGCAACAGAAAGAGGTTATAACTAATCTTAGCAATGGGTAAGCTAGAGAGCTGAGAAGAGGCTCTAAGTAAAAGATCTCAATCGGGAGAGAAAGCGGCAAAGCGCTATTCAAAACCAAAGTGGGATGCAGTGGGAACTCACTCACCCAAAGCCAAGGCAAGGTTGCTTGTTTCCACTCATTGAAGATTCTATCTACAAAAGAAGGTCAACGGGGGATACTAAAATGGCTCTCACTGACACCATCTACGAGAGGGTGAGGTCGTCTTTCTTTCCTTCCCTACTATAGTTCTTTAGTTGGCTTCCCCCCCTTGTATAGTAAGGGTCAACGGAAAGTGAAGAAGGGTTCTGATCCTGACCTCAGCTGTGAGTTCTTTAAGCTCTGTTTTCCCACATTTTAGTTAAAAAAGAGTCATAGTTGTTCAAACTAACTTCCTCAAGTTGAAGAGTGACTTCTCAGTCCGTTTTCAATTGCTTAAGTGATCACTGAACCTTCGACATTTCCGTGGATAACTGGTTGCTTTGGGATTCGACAAGACTTGGAAACAGGCATCTTTGGGCACTCCATTAACCAATACTAGATCTGGATTGGATCCACTAGATAGAAAGGGCAGGAGGCTCATTGCCACACACAACAAACTAGCACCTCTTGGTACTTATTTATACACCCTGGGCTGGATAAGAGAAAAGTGTCCTAAGCCAGGAGAGCCTAGTTCTAGCGTAGGCCGACCGGGAGCCTTTCAAGCTCAGGTCAATCGCTACCTCTCCTGAGAGTATTGGAGTGCGCTGGTTCACAACTATACTCTTCTCTGACTAGAAGAGCTGCTCCTGCTCCAGAGTAAGGGGTGGAAGGCTAGAAGATCTCAACCACTTATTTTGCACAGAAAGGAGCCGAAAACGAGTCCTTCGGAGGGCCCCTCATTCTCAATGCAAGCTAGCTCTTACTTGTGTTTAGTGAGGAGGCTACCTAACATAGAGGTGAATATAGCCCTGGTTATGATTTATTCCTTGGGCATGCCTGCCTTTAAGTGTTAGGGGGGAGTGATAGAACACAGGGAAAGTAGTATAAGGACAAGGCTCTTACTCTGCCATCTCTTTCTGTCTACTTCCAGAGGTGCTTAAATGGTCATTAGCTTGTCTTCGCCTGTGGCATGCATAAAGGGTTCGAGCCGTTAGGCCTAGCTTTGTGCAGATCTATTCAGGTAAGGGCCAGGTCGAAGCACTGAATTAGACTATTCAAAATCGAATTCCTATTCCCAAGCCCTATGGATGCCTGATCCCTCCTACTCGTGTGTGTGGGGCCCGCATGCTGGACTCATCTGCTTTTCTCTCAAAAGCTGAACTCATCCACTCCACTGATGAAAAAAACATGCGCAATGTTGCCCCATGTTCACATAGAGACTGCACGGCCAAGGCCAAAGGGATTGGTGCATATTTTTCTAGAGGTGGCCAGGCAGTTTCGGTACCAGAATGATTGTCTGATCCTGGAAAAAATCCAGAGGAGGGGAAGAAGATCAGGACTCAGATAAAATTCTTTCAGAACCTTAAGATCTGTCTTCGATCAGAGTGTGGATAAAGGAAAAAGGAAAGCCACTACTGCCGTTGCTAGTCCTCAAGCGAAGAAGATGGATGCAATTTCTCAAGTATTGAATGAGGTATTTGCTGGCATATTCTTAGAGTGTTCTCACAGGTTCAGGAAAGGAAGAGGGACAGCGTTTTCGCCACCACACTGGCTGGCTAGTGCATTGGCCTTACCGTAATAGGTCCGAGAGGTCCTTCGATTAGAACGCTCCGTATCTCGTGACACGCAGAGCGTGGCATTTCTAAGAACACTATTTTTCTTTAGTTAGTCTCCCGACCGTAATACCCTTTATGAGTAAGGGGAATCGAAGGCCGGGGAAAGTTTATTGGCAACAGGGAACAGCTCAAAATCTTAGAATTACGGATAGGGAAGGAATGCTAGGTTCATGCCGGAAGCTGCTGAGCAACCTTAGAAGCTTTCGTCACAAGTGAAAAGATAGCGGAGATTCATTTTGGCAGTGAGCTGTTAAAGAGCTACTCCCTAACAAAGTGAATCCGTTAAAGAGGGGATCGGAGAGGAGAAGCATTTCCTGCCAGTGGCTTGGTTGGAAGCAAGCTACCTTCGCCTATCGGCCGGCATGGTAAGCAAGTATAATGCCTCCTTCCTTAGCACAAGCGCGTCAACCAACATTGAAGAAGTTAGTAAGATCTTTCTTTTTTTTGGCCGTGCCGTGAAGTGAAATCGTATCGTATGTTAGTTAGAGAGGTTGGCAAACTACTACGATCTATAGATTCCCCCCTTGTATAGTAAGGCCGGAAGTTTCTGAGCCACTACCACTAGCTCAGGAGCCTGTTCCTCCTTTGTTTGAAATCCAAGCAGCTGAGGTCAACCAAGAGGACATCTGGAGGGAGTTGGAGCAGCAGGAGCAACCGGCGCCAACGGGTGGAGCTAAGCTAATAGAGATTTCACTGGCTTTGTTAGTGAGAGCTAGCTTTAAGGCTTTATAGCGAGTAGTTGCATAAAGTAGTCAGTCAATAGGTTCAGCAGTAGATGTGAATGTGCAAATCAGATCTTTTTTATCTACGCTAGGATCCGACCTACCTTAACTTCCTCTCTTTCTTCATTCAATATCTGTCTAGCCTGCTAACGACGCCCTTATTACGCTATTTACCCCTGGCAGAGGAAAGGGCTGTAGGTGATGGCGTGTTCTGCTTCTTCTGAAATCCTTTCTATTGGGTCTTGCGTGGCAGCTGGTATAGATCTAAAAAAGCGAATTTGCCTCTTCCTGGTAATGAATTGAGCGGCAGCGAGGAGGTCCGATTCCATAGTGATTTCGTCTGCCAATAAACTAAAGAGGTTCCTGTCTGCTTTTTCTTTTTTCTTTTTTATGATCGATAGAAATGGAAACTTTTTTCTTATATGCCCTATACCCACCCAATTTCTTTGGTAGATCCTAACACGAATTATGTACACAATGAGGATCACAATCATTGATACAGTTTGGACTGGTAGTATCCGAATGCACTCAAATTTATTTTCAATCGATTGATGAACTTTTCCTTTCCCGGGAAACTAACAAGCCGAACTTGTTAGAAGGCTGTTAAAGTACGGGCTTAGCCAAATCGAAATGAAAGTCAAGTTTTGAAGGAAAGGGTATGCCCCAAAGATAGAATCTGTGCGGAGGAATAGAGAACCGAGGAGAGTCAAGGGTTTATGCCGCTAAACAGCTCTTAGTCCGCACTTCTCTCGTACATTCTAAGACCATGCCAGCCTAAAGAGTCACTCACTCTTCCGCCAAGAGGTGAAGTTACTCGGCTAACTCTGGTTCTTTAGAAGAAGACCTTGATTTGAAAAGCAAAATCAACACCTTGCTTGATCCATTGAATGATCAAATAATTTGTCTTTGAATACTCTTCTACCCTTATATCTCGGATATCTCCATCCCGGTGATGAATCTTCTTCCACTCCTAAACCTCTAAGGAGTCGTAGAGCAATGTCTTTATTGGCGATTGCACGCAAGTCAGGAATGGCGGGACGAAAAACAAAAAAAATAGACAGATAGTAAGGAAATGAAGTACCGTTCGAGCTCCCCCTCTTCAAGAGGTGGATCCCTTCACTCTGTCCCACGCATCTAACCAGCTCGCGTGGTTCATCGGTTCCACCGAAAACTCTTATTTGTTGAAGCAGAGCATAGTGCGCTTTAGGCGCCGAGCGAGAAACGTCTCTTATTTAGTCTCAATAGGTCTTTTCTTTTACGGTTCATATTCCGGATTGGGTTCATCCCTGTAGTAATCGGTGGGTTTTACCTGTTCCGATTCAAAATGATAAAAGAACCGAGCAGCAGTAGAGCCCTAAAGAGGTGGATATATAGGACTACTAGTTTCTCAATCAGGACCCTAGCTTTATTGCGAGCCAAAAACCTTGATAGATTCCTCTTCCCCTGTTCTTAAGGATTTCTGCTTCTTTCCGTAGCGTCTGCATTTTCGTTATTTAGTATATAGGGTTCGGACAATCAGGTGTTTTTGAAACTTACCGAATGAATGTCTATCTTTTTACCTTCGATTTAGCAACTACAACTCCGAACCTATATGAATGACAGGTCTTTTTTCACCATGCTCTTTTTCAAGGTGATAAGTTCAGGGGAATTCGCTTCTGGCCATTGCCAAGAACCCTGAACAATGATATCACACACCAAAGCATCCTTGTCCAGCCCAGAGTCATAGATGGGATTACTGCCCATGGTTTGATAAATAGGATCGGGTGCCAATTGTCATACCATACAGAAGTATCCCTCCCATCCCCTATAACATGTTTTACCATTTTTTTTTGGTGTATAGCTCAGTTGGTAGAGCATTGGGCTTTTAACCTAATGGTCGTAGGTTCAAGTCCTGCTATACCCAAACCTACCTTACACTATACTATGAGTAAGGATGCGTAGTAGCGTGGATCAACTAACTGACTTAGGAGACAGAAGTCAGAGCTTTCACATCGCCCCTTTGAAAGTAGCATCTTAGGTCGATCAGGCTACCGGCTTTCATAAAATAAAGCACTACTGGGCCCACGCCTTCTCGATGCTACTCTCTAGGAACAGATGAAAAGATATAACTAGGGAATTGAACCGCTAGTACCGATTCCTTCTGATCTGATCCTCGCGTATGAAGTAAGAGCGCATTCCATATCTGATTCTATTCTTGAAAAGAGCCAAGCAGGGGATTCGTTCACAAGAGAGGAGGCTCTTCGTTCACACGAAAGGAGTCTCTCTTATTGGCTTAGCCTTTCGAGTGGAAGACTATGCCGCCCACCCGTGTGGCCATAACCAGAAGAAGTAGTTTGTTGAATAAGACCGATATCAGTATCGAAAGTGCCAGTAAAAGCCTTTTTGAAAGACAGATGGAACCGTGAACAAGCAGTAATAGCAGCTACCAATTGAATAGCCGATATTCTTGGTGGATTCCACTCTATGTTTTCAACTTCAGGTGTATTAACTGCGTAACTTACGATATAGTAATCATCGCTCAGCTTATCTGCTAAGTTAAAATTAGACTTATGTATTAAATAGTCATATCTATTTCTTTTGCATATCTCAGTGGATCCCAGGAGAGTTGTCCCTAGATTTTCTAAATTAGAGTCTAGGGCGGATTACAAAATACAGTGACCTTCAAGCTTGTCTTATAAACAAAAACGAAATAAGACAAGCGAAGAACAGGTCTTTCTGTTGCCTTTGTCTTTGAAAATAGTCTTTTAACTCTACTTAGCATATTGATAACCTGTTGGGGCCCCTGAACACTTTACTAATCCGAGGGACGAGGGCCTTCCAGCCGAGGAGCGAGCCAAAGAGCGAATGAGGTCTATTCCACGTAGCCAAGTCTTGTCAAAGACCAAGCCCCTCTCTAGATAAGAAGCAGCTCTTGCCAAAGCTCTTTAACCAGTTCCTCAAGGACAGGAAAGATAGATTAGATTCTCTTCGAACCTCGGTTTGAACCATACGATATCTCGATCCTACTCTGGAGCCCAATCTCTATCGAAAGCATGAGTGGTTGTACTCCGAGCTACGCATATCTGATTCAATCAACGGATTCCCCTTGCCTCCTGGATCCACTGGGTGAGTGGAAGACATTGAGAAGGGCTTCACATCCCTTGCAGGGCTTTGAGGTTTCAAAGACCACTAAAGACAAAGAATCTAGTCCTCTATGGACTGCCTAAGACAACGAAGTTTAAAATCCACATGCTTTCCTCAGCGCAAGCCATTTGATGAGTCACTGAGAACAAAGGATAGGGATATGGAAAGAATGAAGTAAAGAAAGATGAAGTCAGTGCTAGTAGTAACGACTTCTCACGATCCATTCCACGAAATCATAAATAAGCTCTACTAAGGATTGCCAAGCATTTGGTACTGAGTTTCCTCCTCCGTTTTTAGTAACAAAATGAACCAAAAGTAGGACCAAACGGACGAGGATCCCGTATCTAGCAACCCAACCTATACAAAGGGCACCTGTTAGCTCGCTACTGACTAGTATATCTCCCTCCTTGGATTCGCTAGCAAGATAGGTAGTTATTCCTTCTCGATAGCCTAACTATCTACTCCAAGCAATAGAACTGGCAAAGAAAGCATTGGAATCAATGGGGATCATCATTAAAGATAAAGACTTGCTTGGCTTACTCCTAAGAAAAGCAAGCCAGTATCCTCATCTCTCATATTACGTGTATTAGAAACACATTAATCTTAAGACTACCACGAAATAAGGGCAATAAGGCACTGATATAGGAAGACTATTGTGAGATAACCACAAGAAGATCGACGGGATAATATTGAGAAGGATTGAATTTTCCAGGTATCGGGAGAATTGAATTTTGAATTATTCGGGTTAAGGGATACCTAGGTGTTAGTACTAGGCCAATGAAATGAGGCCCATTATTTAGAGTGAGTGTGATGTATCAAAACGTTTGCAATGGTGGTGCATATATGCACGGATGATAGGGGGTATGGGTACCCTGATTAGTAAATCCCAAAAATGTCCAGGATGGAAAGATGTGAAAATAAATATGTACAATATATGCCTGAAGGGAGGCTATAGATAAGGTTAAGCGGTATAGCATATTGAATGTCGTGCGAGAATGACGATAATGCAAACATTTATGTGCAACGAGAGCTAACACTCATGAGATGGGATTGAAAGGCTGTGGAAAATCATTTAAAAAGGTGCCTCTTAATGAAAAGGTTACCCAATTTATTGTGAGAAAGTGAAGCGGAGTCTTACTCAAACGAGTATTGAAGAGTGGCTTGCGCATGACTGTATGGTTAGCATACTCCAAGTAAAGAAGGAGTGTATGTAGTAACAAATTCCGAAAGAGTATATGAGAGTTAATACTTTAATTATTCGGTATAGGGAATGTAACTTTGAGATTATGAGAGATATAGTAATCTGAATATTTATACAATACGGAGCGATGAGAATAAAATACGTATGAGAAGGGTATGATTAGGCTAGGAATATGCCTATGAATCTTAATAGGATGTGTGTATGCCTATTATGTGATATTATTATTAAGAGCACTAATGGGTGTTAACCCGGGGGTGCAGGATTAGTATATATATATATATATGTATAGGGATGATATGCCTATATGTATATATATATATATATATATGGATTTGTGAATATTTATACTGTGTGAGACTAGCTGATATGATATTAATAATAAATACGTTACGCTAAGTAGTCTTAACAAAAGGGTGCAAGATTAATGTAAATATATAGAGATGATGAGACTATATATATATGAGCATACGCCTTGAGATGGCTAGAATATAGTGGGAGACCATTGTGTTAGGCTTTATCTAAATTTGGTTAAGCTAGGATGTAATGTATATACCGATCCTAGACTAGTGGTACAGGCTACATCTGAATTTCAAGGACAAAATTATGTTGTAAGGGGGGACGTATGTAATACCCCTCACTTTTAAAGGTATTTAAATTACACTGTGGATTTAATTTGGTAATTTGAGGAATTATTATGAATAGTAATTATGGGATTAATGAGTGAAATTAAATAAATTCAATATCATAAAGTGAATAGTAAATATTAATTTTCGAGTGTCAGATTAATATTTACATGGATTATATTTTCTTACGAGACTAGGTATATGAGTGGATTATTTTTAATTACATGTCGCAAGTTGGGTAAAGCGACAAAGGAAATATTTTAAATTGGAAAAATACGCGTATTGAACGTGTTGGGTCAAAATAGTGAATTTTAGTTAAGTGACTCGGATGGAGATTTCAACCACGCTATTGGGTTCGGAATAGTCGAGATAGTCAAAATAGAGTACCCGGGGGTAGTATTTGAGTTCCGGACATTTTTGGACTAGCAGGGACTCGTAAATGAGTACACGAGCCATTTAACAATTGGGTATATACCCAATTTCGTATTTAAAGAGGTGAAAACCCTCATTTCTCCCAAATATCAACCCTAAGAGAGAGAGAGAGAGAGAGAAGAGAGAAAGAAGATAAGAAAGAAGAAGAAAGAAAAGAGAAGAAAAGAAGAGATTTTCGACCAAAATTCGCGTGATTCAACTCGTGGTCGTTGGATTTAATCCACGAGGCAAGTGTTTAACTTGCTTTATGATTTAGTGTGTTAATTTCTCATATTGTAGTTGGTATAAAACTAAAGATTTTTGGGTTGAAATTTCATGGATCAAACGGGTTTTTGAAAGATTAAAACAGATATAACTCAATTAATACCCAATTTGAGAAACTTGGAATTTATTGAAATTAATTGTTGAATATGGGCTCTAGGATGATTAGATCTCTTTCTATATGTGTATTTGTGGTTGTTTGAGGTTGGTTGATGATGAGAGAGGAGATAAAAATCTTGGAGGTGTTTTAATGGAGGTTTGGATTTTTGGATAAGAAGGTGAATAGTGATCAGCCTCACTTCCGGGCTGTTTCGGACAGGAAGACAGTTGATTCAGCTCTCGGTCAAAACACGAAAGTTGTAGATCTTTTCGATACGGTAGCGGCTGATCACGTATTTTTCTGGTTTTTCTTCGAATTGTTAGGATTTTTATAAGATGGCAGTTCCGGGGTGAAATCACTAACTCGAAAATGCACTCGGAAATTGAAAAAATAAAAGGCTAAAATTGTTTGCAGATAAATATTTTGGGTTCCTAAAAATAGTGTACGGACTTCATAATATTTTTTTTAGTAAGCCGTGTATTTTGGATTACTTGAAAGTAAAATCAAATATTTACCCAAATAGGGGTGTTCGTGACGAATAATACTTAAAGAGATATTTAGGTGTGATTTGAATATTAATTAAAGGAATACCTATTGGGGTATTTTAATTGTGTGGCGGCTTATATTATTGTGAATGAGAATATTCGAGGCTATTGGCTATCGCTATAAGTGTATGGAAATTATAGCCATAAAAGATTGAGAAGAGATATAAATAATAGATATCGATGTTGTTGATATAATCATTGTGCGGTGAGAAAAGCTCAGAAAATAAAATATTGGGGACTCGTAAAATTGATAAATGCGTAGGATATATAAGATATAAATATACTATGTATGGGATGCATTATATGGGCTATGAGTAGGCCCTCATATTCTATATGTGTAAAAATCATGCCCGCGCTACATGCTATCAAGGAGGTTACCGCGTCGGGACAGTCTTATCTCGATGGGACCTTTATGGGGAATACTGACTTGTATCCTAGAACATAGGACTCCTTGGTAGACGGTCCTAAGAGACGTGAGGCTATGTACTGACATCTTAACGACTTGTAACTATGTTTCGTCTCCATTTGTATGTATTTTGTCTTAATACAGTTCGAGAGTGATTTCGAACTAGTATTTCCCTTAGTTTGTGTGATACGAGGACTTGATAGCAGAGTATGCCAGCACCATAGATCTTATGTGGGGTGTCGTTAGTATCTACATTATATGTATGACTAATATATATACGTATATTTATATGGGAATTTTCTATTATGTGTATAAGTAAATAAGTAAAAAATAAATGCTTCAACTTTATTATAAGTGTACGGGAATATATAACCGTACAAGGGGTCTCTTAACCACGGTGAAATAGTGTTATATATTGATATATAAATTGATGTGTACGCATAAAGAGAATAATGTGTGTATACCGAAATCTTATTTGGTGTCCTATATGGATAACTAATATACTTGTTGCGAATAGTATATTGTATATATATGAGATGAGATATCATATAACCTAACCATGTATAAAAAGGAGAAGAATGAATAAAGTGATATACTCCTTCCGGTAGATTTATATCAGGAATTATAGGAATATGGATCATAGGTTCTAATCAGAACTATTAATAAATACGGGATGGTATAAATATGGTATGTACTGAAGCCCTAATGGATCCCGATGATCAACATTATCACGTAGTAGTGTATCGGGGGGTTCCTTGTTTGGATTTCGCTTCGCGAGACACCCCACGCACGAATGTAACGTAATGTTGGGAATGGGGAGAAGTTTAGTCCTTAGTACTCAAATTGATGAGGATTATTAGAAGATGGGTAATTACATTAGTTAGGCAGGGTAGCTTAACTAGGTTGTTTAAAAAGGTATGCGATAGTTGTGCACTATTAGAAGAGGGGTGAGGTGTATATCATGTGAGAGCGATACTAGTTTAAATATGAGAAATAACATATTTTTAAAATATGGATTTTAAGCACTTGCTACAATGTTTTCAAAACTCGGGCTCTGACCCGTTTCTCTATTTTCCCCTCTTTCTATATCTATATATATAGGTGTCCAGACATAGGGACGTCTGGATGATGATTCTTTTGAGTCAGACGTTTGTTGTAGTAGCTGTGGAAGCAAGCATATTTATATTAGACGCTTCTATCATTGAGATCTAGATAGGAGGTATTGTAGCAATATTCGGGCTTATGGCCCAACTGTACTCATTTATTCTTTTATCACCTTTTAATGCGACATTTGATTTGGTTGTATTATTGTACTGAGTGTTCAGGTATTTTATTTTATTTCATTTCATTTCAGTTGTTGCATATAAACTGTTGTAATTATTTTATTTGAATGGTTTGGTTAAAAAGATTAGTTAATTAAAAATTTACGCCAGCCTAATAGGATATTAGTAATAAAATTATTTTTCGACAATGATGCTAAGAATGAACCATATGAGACTCCTTTTTTAATTTGATATATGAGTGATCGCCCGGTATTTTATTAGGCGGGTGTCATATTGGTCTTCCAATTTTTATGGGCTTTTAATGGTCTTCCATTCTTCTCTACATATTTATTGAGTTTTCCTCTCTTAATAAGGTTCTCAATATCATCGTTCAAGGTTAAGCAATCCTTGGTTTCGTGTCCTCGATCTTTGTGAAATTTATAAAACTTTCTTTATCTCTCCTTCCACTAGGAGTTCTCAGCTTCTCAGGCCACTTCCGTTCCCCAGTTCCTTGGATCTCGCTGAGGATATGGTGTACCCCTATTGTTAAGGGAGTGTATTCATCTAACTTATGGTATGGCCTCTTCTCGTTCTTCCCCTTAAAGACATCTTTGGGCTTCTTTATCGAATCGTTATTTTCTTTGAACTTTTTATGGCTAAATTATTTTGCAGCCATGGCCTCCTTCGCGTTCAAAATCCACCTTTCCTTGGATAAGAGTTTGACCATGTGGTTAGGAGGATCCTTGGGTGGGGTTTAGAAAAAATTTCCAAGGAACATCCCACTCATGATCGTTATCATGGCCACCTTTTCATTATAATTCATTACTTCCAACTTTTTGGCATTAAACCTAGTATTGTGCTCCCTCATCGTTTTGTCCTAAAGCTGATGGACACTTAATAAGTGAATCATCGTTGTCCGATCTGCCTAATGTTTTCTCGCATATCCTTCGAGCTTTTAACCAAGATGTGCATTAATTCAGCTTGGTCTCTTATTCCAATAGGAGTGGAGGGTGGTGCATCTTCTTTTTTCCTGTTATTTTTTGGGTGTTAGGCCATTGCTGCATAAGTTCCCAGAAAAACAGTGTATATTTACTGGAAAACGGAGTGGGAAAGAATTTCTTGGATTTTAACAATGGAGGACTGTTTTAGGCTAGAAGTAAGAATGTTTAGCAGATTTTTAAGCAAAACTTGAAGGTGGAACCGTAATTCGAGGAATTTTAGGCAGAAAATTTATTAAATAGAAATAGTAAAATGGGTATGTGATGGAATTTGGGTGATTTTGACTAGGAACTCAAAATTTTTGTAATTAGGAATCGGGATTTAGTAGAAAACAGCTAGGCTTTTAGGCATTTCCTATAGATGTCGCCATTCTGTTATAGTCTAAAAATGGAATTAAATTTATGTCTTAGCTAGAAAAATACCAAATCAAAGATAACAAACAATAGATAGATAGTATGTAATAGAAGGGGATAAGGATAAGAGGATTAATAATGAGATATAGGTGGTTCAGCCTTTAAGATTGGCCAACTTTTAGAGGGAGATTTTGTACTCTTAGATCTATCTCAGTGGATACAATCGTGTCTAGGGTCTTAGATAATAAAGATGTTTGTGTATATATGTTACAAGTATCAGTCTAGAATCAATGGGGGTTTTTTCTTCCTTCTAGAGGATACCCCCATTTATAGTGATCCTTGTATAAGTAATAAGTGTGCTGCCAAATATGGGCTTGGTGGGGGCCTATTGGATTAATGGAGCACTTCTTGAGTTATTTAAGGATTTTTTTCCATCATGTGGGTGGCTTAGCACATACTAACCATATTAAAAGCCGAATGGATGTTATTGTCCACCCGCCAAAGTTACAAGTCGTCAATTTGTCTTGCTGTCGTCCACCTAAACAAGGAATATAGTCAAACTCTTGGCTAGGCTAGGCTCTTGTACTGGCATCTCTTCAGCCGGGGCATAGGTCTTCAATCTATGAGGTGCAATTCACAAATATGATATATATATATATATATATATATGAAGACGTGGGGACCACATTATTCCTAACCACAACCAAACTATGACAAGAATCAGTAACCCAGTCGCATTGCACATAAAGACGTGATAAAAACATAATAGCATCACCATAACCAAACTATAACTTATAGTTAATACTTATGGCCTCACTACACTTTCACACGTGATACATAAAGAATACACACACACACACAAATATATATATATATATATACAAGAATGTATCTTATAATACATGAAATATCATATAATAATTTCCTTAATATATAGTATATAGTATTGCGGTGTGCTAACTTTACTCTAAAGTTAGCACACCGCAATAGTATATACTATATATTAAATAAATTATTATATGATATTTCATGTATTATAAGATACATTCTTGTTCCGATTCTATGAGATTTAACTTCAGGTTATTATCACACTCCACGATTCTATTATCACATAAGGTATCGTTACTCATCTTTTAGGATCCATAGTATTCTTTTAAACTTTTTATTTACTTCGAGGCTGGCCATTCTAACAATGGATGGACCAATAATTTATTGATATTATTTCTTTGTCACCTAGGGTATTATTGTTCCTATGTTATGGCGGAGGAGGTGGTTTTGGGGTTGGATGAAGCTGAAGTGAGAGGTTATTTTGGTTAAAATTCTAATATGGGGGTTAAGTCTAATTATAGTGTAGGTATTTTTAAAAGAGTTGTGACGGTGTTAAAAATTTGGAGGTATTATTTGACATTAAGAAGTGGAAGTTAAGTAAAAAAATCCATAAAATATGAGTTATTACAACGTCCTTACATATAAAGAGGACGGATATATATGGATGAATAACTCAGCCATACCACTAGGACCAACATAACACATAAAAAAGCACGCGAGGGATGTAACAAAGCAAGGTCTAAAAGGCATTGAGAAATCAAAATATTTGGTTCAGAGAAACTTAAGACCATAAAATCAGATCTTATGAAGCTTTACATGAAGAAGTCAAGTTATGGAACGTCTATGGATAAGCTGAAGAGTTATCGTGATGTTACATTAAAAACGAACTTAAAAGAATATCATCACGGACTTAAGAAGGCCAATGGGTTAATGATTGAAGAGTATAAGGATTCTATCCACATACATAAATGGGGTGAATGGAGATTTGATACGATTGGATTTCCACTTTAAGGAAATGAAACATCATATATTGCCATATGGAGCTCACAAACCTATTGCCCAAAATATCACGACCAATTAAAGTTAGAATTATTTCAAATAATTCTCCATTATGTGCTCCATAATTATATTAATACTAAGAGTCACTTTGGTTAATGAAAAGGTACTCCTAA
Source organism: Sambucus nigra (assembly GCA_949130495.1). NCBI lineage: Eukaryota > Viridiplantae > Streptophyta > Magnoliopsida > Dipsacales > Adoxaceae > Sambucus > Sambucus nigra. The sequence continues at coordinate 128,996,869 of OX422216.1, read as the reverse complement.
TACTAAGAGTCAAAAGGAATCTTGGGCATCTACCTTAATGGATGGTTGATATTAAGTGACTTTGGGAGATTTAGGTCAAGTCCCTGCCTATAAATAAGTGACTGATTTCCATCATTCAGACGCTAAAAAAAAGACAACATAAAGGAAAGGGAGAGAAATCTAATTCTCAATGAGAGTAAATTTTGAAATAGTGTTTTTGGCCACACAAGGAGATCTAACCGTTAGAATGCGTTGAAATGGGAGTATGTTCTTGGCATATAAAAAATGAAGCCAAGTTCTGAAATTCAGCCCAATCGGACATCATTAAGGTTGACTGGTCCATCAATATTTATAGTGGTGACATGACATGACGGACATATGTTATTTTAATACCATTTTATGTTCTGCATAATGATTATATGTGATTATCATGAAGATCCCAAATCCTTTTATTAAATTAATTTAATCGATAATGTATAAATGATTAATCTTATAGTGTTCTTAAGAATTATTTTATATATGGTATCAAAGATAAAGTTTAAGATATCATGATTTTCCTCTATTGAAGTTTGGCTATAATGAAATCTAGATTAAATTATATTTGTGTGCGTGAGATTTTAAGAGATGTTTTAATTTTCTGTCATTAAGTCTGCTCTTAAAGTATGTCTGAGACTTCTTGTGATGTTTTTCTTCTGTTGCCAATACTCACTGGTTGGAATGAAAGGCCAAAACTTACTCAAAATTTTACGAAACTCACATGGTTGAAAGGTCGAAATAAACAAAACCCATTGTACACAATGGGCACCGCATTACTTTTGTGTTTGGACGTCGTTTAAACCCTTAAAATTACGTTTTTGTCGCCTTTGGTAATAATGTTGACGTCAATATCTCACTCAAGATTTTTTTTTGAATTACACAAATTGTTTTAAGATCCTGGAGTAATTCCCTACATCCTTGTGGGGATAACTCAAATTTTCAATTTTTGAAAAAAATTACGATTTTTCCAAATATTATGTATTTTCCACCGCGGGGGTTGTTTTCTTTGTTCATGTCTGTTGTAATATCCATGTTTTGTATTATTTTTTATTGATCAAAAAGTTCAATATAAAGTTTTGAGTAGTAGATGTATGATTATGTGCTTGACCATAACATTTTGGTAAAATTTGATTATTGTGCATAATTTATATTTTGTAACCCAAAGGTCTTAATGTAATTAATGTTGCAACACTAATATTTATATGATGTTAGATGGGGAAGGTTTGAAGTGTCATAATATATAATTATAAATATTAGATTATTGTGTATGCATCAATAATTGGACCCTTAATTATACCTTAAATTTTGAGTTCAATATTTTTGGTGGTATTGATTTTACATAAATGATGTTTACGATAATATCACATTCTAGAAAATTATTTTTTAATTATGTCAAATATTTTGGGATTCTGGAGTAATTTTCTATAGTTCCACAATGCTGACTCATTTTTTCTTTTTTGGCAAAAATTAAGTTTCTCCATATTGCATGTATGTTTTATCTAGAACTTTTATAAAACTTTGTTCTAATGATCCCATTTTAGTTGAATATTCGTGCCAAACACAGGCCAACATATTTCATATGGTAGGATATTAGAATTGTGTAATTGTTAATATTCATATTTTGATGAGTCTTGTTCCAAACACATGCCAATGATTCATATTGTTGAATATTATGATATTCGTGTTTTAATGAGTCTTATGCCAAACACAGGACAACGATCCATGTAGTTGAATATCAGAAATATTATTTATTCTAATGCTAGTACTCCCATCGAGTTGAATTAAATGTCAAACGCAAGCTACAATTCATATGTGAGGATACTAGATTTATGATTTCGCTCGAATACTAGTATTCATATTAAATTGAATTAAATGCCATATGCATGAATACTAGATAATGTATTTAGATTGGATACTAATATTCCTTTTAAGTTATAACAGATGATAAACGCATTCTATAGTTCATAAATGTGGATATTAAATTATTATAATGTTCATGTTTAGTTAAGATTGGATGCCAAACACAGGCAACGATATAAAATTATGGACACTATGCTAATTTATTTTAAGGTTGAATTGTTAATGTAAGTTCATTCACTTAATCATAATTAATATTGTTGGATATCAAACACAGATGCCACAATTATGGTAGCTATGATTACCTGAATATTAATGGGTAACAATATTTTGACTAAGAAATTATTGGACATCAAATACAGATGCCTTTGATTTATGAAATCATTTAGGACGCTACAAACTTAAGTTTTTTTATAAAACACCAACAACTTAATGTTATAACCATATTGTGCATTAGTATGGCCATGAATGGTTTGGGCCAATATTTATGATTTGTTACTCATACATAAGTGATGAAGTGAAAGTAAATGATTCATGTTTTTCATTTACTATTATTCATGCAATATCTTATCCAAACTCCTTACCTATTTGATTTTAACATCATGTTCAATTTTCTTGAAATTCAAATTAAGAAATGGACAATTATATAATTTATTCATGTATTATGAGTATTTTACACATGTATGCTTATCTCTAATATTTATATAAGGGAAGGATTGGTGTTTGTTAAAGTAATCCATTCCATAACATATTGGACTAATTGCTGGTATTATGCATATTTCAGTTGCTTACCGGTCCATGTATGATATTGAATGCTAAGATTTATGATGTTGCACACATATTATTGTTTATTCAATTATTGTAATTCGGTAACCTACATGTCCAATTACAATTATTGAGCAAAATTAAGTGCTGATATATATTTTGGAAGGGAAATAATGGTCATCAAATGCAGATGTCATTGTTTCTTTCATATGATATCACCAATTAAGTTTATGAAACCCAAACATGAATAATTTAGTTAATTGCTCATGCAATATTTTAATGAACATAAGTCAAAAATTTATTGGCTTGTGTATGTAAGTTTTTAATTAATGTAATAGTCATATTATTAAATATTTGGTAGTCACCACAGGGAACCAACTATAATGAAGATGAATATTAAATGTAAAGATGATAACAGTAGTAACCTGTGATGCTTATAATTAAGGAATATATTGAGTTTAATCATCAAACAATATTATTTCTTATAGGGAATTATTTTTGGCTCATTGAATGAACTCTACATATCATATATATTATTAGAGTATATACCATATATATTTTAAACTCCAGTATCTACAAGCATCATATAATTGCTAATCAATGGTTACTAATAAGAAAAATAAAATGTACATTAGGTATTAGATAGATATTAACATATGTGTTGTCAAATCAAAGCATTAATGTAGTGAGAAATTTATCTCATATCTTTAACATGTTATAGTTTGATTTTTTTTCTTTTGATTATTATGTTGGATGTTTTTAAGCACACTATTGATGATCAATATTGTGTGGAACACTCCATATTAATTTTCAATAAATTAAACAAATTAAGTTTGTTTACATGTTGCACACTCGGGCTAATAATGATAGAGATAACTTGTATCTTTTATGGTTTGAAACGAGTTTTCGTCTTAGTAAAGTTTGTAAGTTAAACTTATTGTGTTACAGAAAGTATTTACTTTTGATGCAAGAATTGTTTACAAAACAAACTAGAACTACAAATAAGATTATTTCTCGTTTATTCTTGGGGAATTAAGACATTTGTTTTTCATAAACCCTCAATGCTTCCAATTTTCTTTAAAAATATTTGTCTAGACTTGATTGCGAGGGTTAATTTTTAAAGCATCTTCCAGTCCATATCAAAGTTTATGGTATTCCTTTGATGTTTTGTATAAAATAAAATTTGGATATATTTATTTTAAAGATTGTTTTAATCCCGCATTATAATTTTAGTATTATTTATTAAACTCTTTAATCTTGTACCAAATTAAAGCTAGACTACCTTTGATTTTTTTTATGGACAGGATTTTTGTAATATCTCTTATAAATCTTGATAGTCGAGATATTTTTTATGGAAAAGATTTTTGTAATGTCTCTTATAAATCTTGATAGTAGAGTTATGCCATTAAGGTATTAAAATATCTAATATATATATGACCTATGGATGATCAGTTATTACAACTCAGATTTACAAGTTTTATGGAAAGTATAAAGTTCACTCGTATCTATTTATGTTTATTTACGACCAATATAGTGAAGGAGTGCAACACAATCCATTGACTATTATGGAAATCTGAATTTGTATCATGCTTTGATGCAATAACTTATTGATTATGGCAACGTAATCTAAATTCCGGGATTTGTAGTTGTCGACACTATTACCATGCTGCTAAAATATTTTGATAATATCATTGCAATATTCTTTATTAAGATACATTAGGTATTGTCTGAGTAACTAAGCACATTGGATGTAAATAGCTTTTAAAGAAGAAATTATGAAACTAGTGTCATTTAACACATCTGTACAAGTGTTAACGTGGAAAATCCACATGATTGGACTATCATGAAAGGTATTAATGAATCATGCTTAAGATACGAGTCTTAAGTATAGTCGATAGAATCATGATGTGGTGCATTTTTTAGTGCTTATGTTGACACTACCATATAATATCATAGAGTGTTTCAGAATCATTTATTTGTGTCGTTATTATACACATGCACGTGAATGAAAGAATATGACAGAAATAGTCTTTTATATAAGAAATTATTGGACCATTATTGAATAACCCAATTTATAGACCTTGTTAGATGAGTTGTTAATGTTGTGGTACATGGAAGAGATCATGATCTTGAATTAGTATGTGAGCGCCATGATTCACATTAATGAGTTGTTTAATGAAGGTATTTATGAAAAATCATTTAAGGATGACACAAAGATTATTGCGCACTTTATGATACTTATGGATCAAGTGGGAGACTGTTAGAATTATTTCAAATAATTCTCCATTTTGTGATCCATAATTTTATTAATATACTAAGAGTCACTTTAGTTAATGAAAGGGTAATCCAAATACCAAGAGTCAAAGGTACTCTTGGTTATCTACCTTAATCGACGGTTTATATTAAGTGACTATTAGAGATTTAGGTCTTGTCCCTGCCTATAAATAAGTGATTGATTTTCATCATTCAGGTGCTAAAAAAAGGACAACATAAAAGCAAGGGAGGGAAATATAAATTCTCAATGAGAGTAAATTTTGAAATAGTGTTTTTGGCCATATAGGGAGATCTAACATTTTGAATGTGTTGAAATTTGAATATGTTCTTGCCATATAATAGATAAAGCCATGTTTCGAAATTCAGCACGATCGAACATCATTAAGGTATACTGCTCCATCAATCATTGTAGTTGTGACATGATGGAGGTATATTATTGTGACACCCCGACTAATTAAATACCAGGTAGCTACTCCTCTTTTAAATCAATACAAAATGCCAAGTTGGTTCAGTTAATAGCATCACTGTCGAAAACATTTTAATAGTTACTAACCAACTAGTATTTAAAAAGTAAGTTGCCAAATTTTAAGTTAAGTCTGATTAACATGCAATTAAAGAGTAATGGAAGAACAACATAATCCATTCACCATAATGAAGTAATAAATAACAAACGATGTAATAAAAAGTCCGGGGAAAATCTCCTCACAACAATCCCACAACTGAAAATAATAAGACAAGTCTGAATCCTGAATTAATACATGCCATAAATCTGAATAACTGAAATAAATGAAATGTCTCTAAAGAAATGGGTGGCATGCCCTACAACTGATAAATGCTTAATAGAGAGTCAATATAGAAGAAGCGTCTACAAGCAAAGTCCTGTAACTTCCACAAACAGTTACATCTCGTCACCTGAATGAGGATCCTAAGCATGGTGTCCTTGTGGCTGGGCACCTAAAATGGTTTTTTTACAAAATAGATTTGAAAGCAAATGGGTCAGAGCCCGAAAGTGGAAATCATTTTAAAAACAGCAAGTGTTTTAATAACATTAAAACATTAAATGCAAAATACATGTTAGGACGTGCACTCACATGCAATTCTCACCTCTCGACTACATGCGCACTCCTAACGTACCGTACCCATCTAAATGACATCCATATCTAACCAACCCGTAATAAGTTCTACCCCTTACTACTCGATCCCCATATTACATTCTAGCGTTATCAATACAATAGAGGACTTTACTTAACTCAGATTCTCAATTAGTAATACTATTCACTATCGGTTAACCCGTTATGTTTTCTCGAAACGTTTCCATATTAATACACACAATATCACATGAAAGTTCCCATTAATTAAGAGTATATTATTCACGTCATAAATATACAATACAAGCACCCCGAGACTAAGCTGCGGTGCACACATACTCTGCTATCCATCCCGGTACATCACGTACATAAGGATCATGCATTCCGAATCTCTCAGGAATCGTTCTCAGATAACAACATCACAATTAATGGAGGCGAACACAGTCACATCACATGGGTCACGTACATACCTACGCTCCCACGATCAACAGACTTATTAATATCTCAATAAGTCCTTCTCTGACCTATGTTCATCGAGGTAACCAATCTAAATCCGGGCAACACAAGGATTAGAGGGCCCTAAGAGAACGCAAACCTCCCGTGATAGCAAGTATGGTAGGTATGTCATACACATAGAATCATATACGTATATTAAGTATGCACACGTCTTAGTAATCACCATAATATATGGATGTGTAATACCCCGTATTTTTATGTTATATTTAATTTGGGGATTTATTAAATTTAATGTGATGATTTATTTAATAAAAATCCAGAAATTAATTATGTTATAATTATTAACGTGACTAGAGTTAGTAATTATGGGAAACTTGTTGAATATTACTAATGAGCATAGTAATATATTATATTGGTTATATTGAATGTCATAGGTGAATTAAAAGACTATTTCGGAAATTTAAGTCGGGACGTGCCCGTGCCACGTCGGGACTAATTATGTTAATTAAAAAGTGAATATTTTATAAGTTGTCCGTATGGTCGTTTTGAGTGCGCCAACGCGTCCGTAAGGGTCGAGATAGTCAGAAAAGTGTACCCGGGGGTTTAGTTTGAGTCTCGGGATGTTTTTAGACTTAATTAGTGACCCGGGAGGGCATTTTGGTCATTTTACAAAATAGGGTAATTAAACCCACGAATTTCAGCCATCCTTAGCAGCCATTTAAGTCAGCCTTTTAGGGTTAGAACATTCAGAACGCTAGAACGGCCATTGGAGAAGAGAGGAGAGAGCTCTCAAGGTGATTCAAGGCCCAAAACACCACTGATTTCACCGCCGTCACCACCAACGCGTAGATCGCGAGGAGGAGAACGCAACCACACCAATATCAGCAGGAAAGAAGACCCCTGAAATCCCAGGCAAGTGTTTAACTTGCGTATTTTCGTTGGTGCAATAATCATATTAGTGTAGGAATGATTAGGAGTATAATCAATGAAAGAAAACCCCAATTTTTGATAGGGATTTGCATGTAGAAATCGTTATAACCATATTCTAGAAATAATATGTGAAGTAGATGATTAACCCACGAATTTGTGATGTTATGTTAGAAGGAAATTCTGGAGAAAACTGATTAGAACAAAAGTTAAGAAAACTTTAGGGTTCTTGATTATTAGATGAGATTCTAGGTTGTTTAACCATGTTTAATGATGTATACACGCATGCTGAACGTTAAAGATATCTGGAATTATGTTAGTATGTTAACAGTAAACTTTTTGGGCCGATTAGTGTTGGAAAATATGAGTTTTGATCAAGAATTTTAATCAATCCCGTCACTGCAATTTCTGCAGAATTTTTGCCCAGACCTGCTTGATCGATCGATCGAGCCTAGAGCTTCGATCGATCGAAGGTTCGATCGATCGACCCCAAACTTCGATCGATCGACCCCTCCTGGCAGACTCCTATTTCTCTTGTTTATTTACTTAAATTAATTTATCGTGAAATAACCTTTGGGCATTCTAAATAAAAGGATTTGGGAGATATTGAGGACCAGTAGGGTATATGGATAAATGTTAGAACCTTTAATCTTCAACAAGTATGGTAATTATGGGATATTTACTTTAGGTTGATAGATTTATAACTTAAGGGTGAGGTGCGTAAGAGAGTTACGTTGGAATCAAATAAAGTCCCTTACTGAATTTCAGATTGGTGAGGATATAAACCATGAGTATTAGGTTATGAGTGAGAAAACTCTTCGAATTAAGGTTAGAGACGAAACCTTATACGTAATCATAATAATGGGAAATTAAGGATAAATGTTGTGACTATGGGTTACGAGAGGCACCTATATTAATGTGATAAAATGGGTATAATTATATGATTGTGTGTACATATATTATATACATGTGAAAAAAGTACCCGCGCTACTTGCTATCCCTGAGGTTACCGCACTGGGACAATCTTATCCTGTGTTGCTTTATGGGGGATATTGATTTGTACCCTAGAAGATAGAGATCCTAGGTACGGGCTATCAGATTGATAGTCGGACGGTCCTAAGAGACGTGTGGGTATGTAGTGACCTCTTGGACTTGGAATCTATGCTTCGCCTCAACGTTGTTTTGTATATGTTAATACAGTTCGAGAGTGATTCCGAACTTGTATTTCCCTTTGTGTGAGCGATACGGGGATTGGATAGCAGAGTATGCCCGCACCATAGTTTAGTTGGGGTGCTGTTATTTATATATATTATCCGAGTAGTTAATATATATATGAGGTTATATACTTTAAACTGCCTACTGTGATTTGATAAGTAGAACATGGTTGTTGACTCAAATTATTAAGTACTTGTTTTGTGAAAGTATGAGAAGACACTGGGAAACTTTATAATTTAATGAAGCTAAAACGAGAGGAGTGCTACATATTGAAAGTAACCTTTTTAAAACATTGTCATCGTTCGGTTTTGAAAACTTAGGAGTAAGTTAAGATAAACTAAATTATTTGGGAAGGTTAGTACGATAGGCGTGCACATTAGAAGAGAGGTGAGAATTCCTCAAGAGAGTGTCGAACTAATATGATTTGCATTGGCCTGTATCAATTTAAATACTTGCTTAACGTATTTTAAAATCAAACACACTTTCGGGCCCTGACCCGTTTTTTTTTTCTCTCTCTCTCTTGTGTATATATATGTATATTTTTAGGTGCCCAGCCACAGGGGCGTCTTGCTTAGGATCCTTTGAGAAGAACGAGCTACAGCTTAGGTGGGAGTTGCAGGTCACTTGAGTAGACGGCTTCTGTTATTGACTCCACTCCTACTACTCTCATTTATTGGGCATGTGTCGCCCTTTTCATCATTTCATTTATTGTTGGGATTTTTATATTTCAGTTATTCCAGTATTGTTTTACGGGATTTATTCAGGATGGTTTATGATGCTTAGTTTTATTATGTTGACATTCGATTGACGAATGTATGGTTTTGTTTTAGTTCATCGTGGTGTGATTCAATATTATAGAAATATTGTTTGGTATAAGTAAATCTTTTCTTTAATTAAAATTTGGAAGTTTGTATGAAAAATGTTTTTTTTTTTTTTGACACTTAGCTTAATTATTTAGGATGTTAAATTGGAAAAATTATTTTTATCGACAGTGATGCTGAGAATGAACCAACTGTTTACCTTGAGTTAATTTAATAAAGGAGTGATGGCCCGGTATTTAATTAGGCGGGGTGTCACAGGTGGTATCAGAGCATCAGGTTTTAGTGTCCATAGGATCTGTACGGCTTATTTCGCTTTCAGCTTAACGTTTTTACTATAGAGCCCTATTTTTAGGATTTGTTGTATTCCTGCTTTTACGTTTAAGTCTTCAGTTAATTGAGATTCGATGATAACTGTAGACTGATAAATTTTGTTCACGTTTCAGATGCCTTCAAGACGTGCTCCGAAAGATAGGCGTGCCCAGGCCGAACAACCAGCAGCTCCGGCACCAGGCACAATGAATGCTAATGAAGTGGCCGCCATAGTTGCTCAGGCGGTGAATGCCGCGATAGCGGTGATTCAGCAGGCTCCACCCCAGGTTCAGGCAGTGGCGCCAGTACCAGCACAGCTTCCATCTGCATGGGAGAGGGTTCGGGATGCTTTTCAGAAAGCACATCCCCCTGAGTTCTCTGGTAGCTCCGACATTGTCACGGTTAGCCAATGGAAGAAAGACATCCAGCGACACCTCCGTATGTATGAGTGCACCGAAGTGCAGAAGCAGCTATTGGCCTCTTTCAAGTTGGTGGGAGCCGCATTGCAGTGGTGGGAGTCCATTACTACTTTGGAGGAGAGGGACACGATCCCTATTCAGATGTTCTGGGAGCGGTTTGACCGCAAGCACTTCTCACCTGCAGTGCAGACGGAGATGAGGCGGAAACTACTAAATCTGAAGCAAGATAATCTTACTGTAGCAGATTATGAGGAGGAGTTCACGAGACTTCTCACCATTGTGCCAGATGAGGCACCTACTGAAGGCAAGAAGATTTTGCTGTTCGTCGACGGGTTAGATTGGAGGATCCGTCAGCACCTTATTGGGAACCTATCCCTGAGTACGTTCACTGATGTACTCAATGCAGCGTTACTACATTGCCAGGATCACCGATTCCATCTTCAGGGAAGCAAGAGAGCAGGAGAGTCCAGCCAGCAGGGCAGGACCGGGGGTAATAGTGCCAGTGGGCCACCAACTCATGGACAGACTCGTCAGCACGAGCAGAGTTCCCATCAGGGGGACCCTGCTAAGCGATTCCGTTCAGGTGATTCTAGGCAGGGATTCGGGGGATTCAGGCAGGGCCATCAGGGTCATCTTAATCAGCAGGGTCAACACCGACCGCAGGGACAGCAGTAGGGCCAGCAAGGCCAACAGCGTGCACATCAGGGCCAACAGGGCCAATGGCGTGGAGGTAACGGCCAGCAGGGACAGAGGGGAGGTAATTTCAGAGGCCGGTGTTTTGTGTGCGGCAAGCACGGCCATAAGCGTCAGGATTGCCCAGAGGGCGATAGGGCCCCACAGCAGCAGGGAGCTCGTAATGAGCCGCAGAGACCACTCTTCCCACCTGCCCTTCCAGCTCCAGCCTAGGTGCCAGCCCTACCAGCCATTCCAGCAGCTCCAGTGCAGCAGGGGCAATTGCAGTATGGACGTGTCTATAACGTCCACCAGGCAGCAGCTCCACAGGCACCACCCGCGATTGAGGGTATGTTTCCTATCCATGGTACTATGGGTAAAGTTTTGTTTGATACGGGGGCAACGCATTATTTTATAGCTACGCACTTTGCGAAGTCCTTAGGGATGTTAGCCACAGCAGAGAGCACCGTGACGTGTGTCGACTCACCACTGGGGAGTGGGTCACTTATATTCTTTATATACCGGGGAGTAGGGGTAGAGATTGGTAGCTTGGTATTGCCTGCAGACATGCTAGTCTTAGACATGCACGAGCATGACGTGATCATTGGTATGGATTGGCTCGCATCTTATAGAGCCATGATTGATTGCTTCGGTGGGAGCATTGTTTTTGCCATTCCGGGGCAAGAGATGTTTGTAGTGGCGATGCCTCGCCCAGAGGGAGGTTCGACCACTCATTTATATTACATTGAGGAGGATACCTCTAAGGAGGTTGTGATTCCTTTGGATTCGATCCCAGTTGTTAGGGAGTATTCCGATGTGTTTCAGGATATACCAGGCCTACCGCCCAGTCGTGAGATAGACTTCGTTATAGATTTATTGCCAGATACGAGACCTATAGCACGCGCACCGTACCGTATGGCTCCGGCAGAGATGCGAGAGCTACGAGATCAGATTGAGCAGCTATTAGGACAGGGCTTCATTCGTAGGAGTACCTCACCTTGGGGCGCTCCAGTCTTATTTGTAAAGAAGATAAATGGTTCACTGAGATTGTGCGTGGACTACCGGGAGTTGAACAAGGTCACGATACGGAATAAGTATCCGTTGCCTCGAATCGATGATCTATTCGACCAGTTGAGGGGAGCAACTTTCTTTTCGAAGATAGATCTGAGGTCGGGGTACCATCAGTTACGAATTAGAGAGCAGGATGTTTCAAAGACTGCCTTCTTGTCGAGATATGGGTCCTATGAATTCAGAGTGATGCCGTTCGGACTCACAAATGCCCCAGCCGTTTTCATGGACTTGATGAACCGAGTATTCAGAGAGTTCTTGGATCAGTTCGTCATCGTCTTCATAGATGATATCTTGATATATTCACACTCCGAGGAGGAGCATGCCGAACACTTGAGGCAGGTTCTTCAGAATCTACGAGAGCATCAGTTGTATGCTAAGTATGAGAAGTGTGGATTCTGGTTGCGAGAGGTACAATTCTTGGGCCATGTTGTTTCGGAGCAAGGGATAGCAGTTGACCCGAGCAAAGTGTCAGCAGTGAGGGAGTGGGGACAGCCCACGACACCGACAGAGGTACGTAGTTTCTTGGGGTTAGCCGGATACTACAGGAGATTTATTCGGGGATTCTCCAAGATAGCGGGTCCGTTGACGAATTTGACTCGCAAAGGGGTACCATATGTCTGGGATGACGCTTGTCAGTTGGCTTTCGACCAACTGAAGGACAAGCTTACTTCGGCACCAGTCCTTGCTTTACCGAAGCCGGGTGTAGAGTACCTGGTTTACACAGATGCATCCTTACGAGGACTTGGGGGAGTACTTCAGCAGGAGGAGAAGGCTATAGCTTTTGCTTCCCGCAAGCTTAAGCCGCATGAGAAGAATTACCCCACCCACGACTTGGAGTTAGCTGCGGTCGTCTTTGCATTGAGAATTTGGAGGCACTATTTATTGGGCGAGAAATTCCGTTTGTTCACAGACCATAAGTCACTGCAGTACCTGTTCACTCAGCGAGAGCTGAATATGCGTCAGCGCAGATGGTTAGAGTTTGTGAAAGATTACCAGTTCGAAATACAGTATCATCCGGGGAAAGCCAACGTAGTTGCTGATGCGTTGAGCCATAGACCGGTTGCCGATGTAGCGGACATCTGGAAAGCAAAGTGGAAGGAGTTGGGTCACCAGGACGCAGTAGCACGTTCTTTCATATCCGTGATGTCAGTCACACCCAAGATTGTTACGAGGGTGATACAGGCACAGACCACAGACCCGTTTTGTCAGGAGCAGATTGTACGACTTCTAGCCGAGGGTGCTGAGTCCTATTCTGTTAGTTCGGATGGAGGGTTGCGGTTAAATGGGAGATTAGTGTTTCCAGAAGGAGCGGAGCTACGTCATGAAGTGATGACTCATTCTCATGGGTCCCGATTTGCAGTACATCCGGGAGGCGATAAGATGTACCAGGACATGAGACGACAGTACTGGTGGAGTGGGATGAAGAAGGACATCGCTGAATTTGTGTCCAAGTGTTCTACTTGCCAGCTAGTGAAGGTGGACCACCAGAAACCGTCAGGATTACTTCAGCCGTTGGAAGTACCCGCGTGGAAGTGGGAAAGTATTTCCATGGATTTCATTACTGGGTTGCCTACATCACAGCGGGGCCACGATTCTATCTGGGTGATTGTAGACCGTTTGACCAAGGTGGCTCATTTTCTGCCAGTAAAGACAGATTATACCACGGGTCAGTATGCCCAGTTGTTCATCGCTGAGATTGTTAGATTGCATGGGGTGCCCCTGAATATTGTGTCAGATAGAGATAAGATTTTTGTGTCACATTTCTGGGAAAGCTTTCAGGAGGCTATGGGCACCGAGTTGAGACTGAGTTCAGCTTACCACCCACAGACAGATGGACAAACAGAGCGTACTAATCAAATGTTGGAAGATATGCTACGCATGTGTGTTCTCGATTTCGGAGGAGGTTGGGAGGCACACCTTCCACTGGTAGAGTTTGCTTATAATAACTCCTATCAGTTTATGATTGGCATGGATCCATTTGAGGCTTTGTACGGAAGGCCTTGTCGTTCTCCAACTTGTTGGCTCGAGGTGGGGGACAACAAGTTATTAGGACCAGAAGTGATCCAGGAGACCTCCGCGAGGATTGAGATAATCAGGAGTCGTATTCGGGTAGCCCAAGACAGGCAGAAGAGCTACGCCGATGCGAAACGGTTCTTCCGTGAGTTTAATGTGGGAGATCAAGTGTTGTTGCGTGTATCTCCTATGAAAGGAGTGATGAGGTTCGGGAAGAGGGGGAAGTTGGCTCCGAGGTACGTAGGACCATTTCCCATCATCGAGAGAATTGGGCCAGTAGCATACAGGTTGGGATTGCCAGAACATTTACATCGCATCCACGATGTATTCCACATCTCTTCGTTGAGACGATATCTTCGGGATGATATGGCCCATACTCACATTGCGATAAACGAGATAGACTTACAGTCTGATAGCTCTTACGAGGAGAGACCAGTGGCTATTCTAGACTATAGTGAGAGGAGATTGAGGTCGAAAGTAGTTCCACTTGTGCAAGTCCAGTGGGAGCATCATAATGTGGAGGAATCCACTTGGGAGCGTGAGGCAGATATGCGCGAGAGATATCCAGAGTTGTTTTTACCAGGTATGCCTTATTTTCCGAATTTCGGGACGAAATTCCGTTATTAGGGGGGAAGTATGTAATACCCCGTATTTTTATGCTATATTTAATTTGGGGATTTATTAAATTTAATGTGATGATTTATTTAATAAAAATCCGAAAATTAATTATGTTATAATTATTAACGTGACTAGAGTTAGTAATTATGGGAAACTTGTTGAATATTACTAATGAGCATAGTAATATATTATATTGGTTATATTGAATGTCATAGGTGAATAAAATGACTATTTCGGAAATTTAAGTCGGGACGTGCCCGTGCCACGTCGGGACTAATTATGTTAATTAAAAAGTGAATATTTTATAAGTTGTCTGTATGGTCGTTTTGAGTGCGCCAACGCGTCCGTAAGGGTCGAGATAGTCAGAAAAGTGTACCCGGGGGTTTAGTTTGAGTCTCGGGATGCTTTTAGACTTAATTAGTGACCCGGGAGGGCATTTTGGTCATTTTACAAAATAGGGTAATTAAACCCACGAATTTCAGCCATCCTTAGCAGCCATTTAAGTCAGCCTTTTAGGGTTAGAACATTCAGAACCCTAGAACGGCCATTAGAGAAGAGAGGATAGAGCTCTCAAGGTGATTCAAGGCCCAAAACACCACCGATTTCACCGCCGTCACCACCAACGCGTAGATCGCAAGGAGGAGAACGCAACCACACCAATATCAACAGGAAAGCAGACCTCTGAAATCCCAGGCAAGTGTTTAACTTGCGTATTTTCGTTGGTGCAATAATCATATTAGTGTAGGAATGATTAGGAGTATAATCAATGAAAGAAAACCCCAATTTTTCATCGGGATTTGCATTTAGAAATCGTTATAACCATATTCTAGAAATAATATGTGAAGTAGATGATTAACCCATGAATTTGTGATGTTATGTTAGAAGGAAATTCTGGAGAAAAATGATTAGAACAAAAGTTAAGAAAACTTTAGGGTTCTTGATTATTAGATGAGATTCTAGGTTGTTTAACCATGTTTAATGATGTATACACGCATGCTGAACGTTAAAGATATCTGGAATTATGTTAGTATGTTAACAGTAAACTTTTTGGGCCGATTAGTGTTGGAAAATATGAGTTTTGATGAAGAATTTTAATCAATCCCGTCACTGTAAATTCTGCAGAATTTTTTCCTAGACCTGCTTGATCGATCGATCGAGCCTAGAGCTTCGATCGATCGAAGGTTCGATCGATCGACCCCAAACTTCGATCGATCGACCCCTCCTGGCAGACTCCTATTTCTCTTGTTTATTTACTTAAATTAATTTATCGTGAAATAACCTTTGGGCATTCTAAATAAAAGGATTTGGGAGATATTGAGGACCAGTAGGGTATATGGATAAATGTTAGAACCTTTAATCTTCAACAAGTATGGTAATTATGGGATATTTACTTTAGGTTGATAGATTTATAACTTAAGGGTGAGGTACGTAAGAGAGTTACGTTGGAATCAAATAAAGTCCCTTACTGAATTTCAGATTGGTGAGGATATAAACCATGAGTATTAGGTTATGAGTGAGAAAACTCTTCGAATTAAGGTTAGAGACGAAACCTTATACGTAATCATAATAATGGGAAATTAAGGATAAATGTTGTGACTATGGGTTACGAGAGGCACCTATATTAATGTGATAAAATGGGTATAATTATATGATTGTGTGTACATATATTATATACATGTGAAAAACGTACCCGCGCTACTTGCTATCCCTGAGGTTACCGCGCTGGGACGATCTTATCATGTGTTGCTTTATGGGGGATATTGATTTGTACCCTAGAAGATAGAGATCCTAGGTACGGGCTATCAGATTGATAGTCGGACGGTCCTAAGAGACGTGTGGGTATGTACTGACCTCTTGGACTTGGAATCTATGCTTCGCCTCAACGTTGTTTTGTATATGTTAATACAGTTCGAGAGTGATTCCGAACTTGTATTTCCCTTTGTGTGAGCGATACGGGGATTGGATAGCAGAGTATGCCCGCACCATAGTTTAGTTGGGGTGCTGTTTTTTATATATATTATCCGAGTAGTTAATATATATATGAGGTTGTATACTTTAAACTGCCTACTGTGATTTGATAAGTAGAACATGGTTGTTGACTCAAATTATTAAATACTTGTTTTGTGAAAGTATGAGAAGACACTGGGAAACTTTCTAATTTAATGAAGCTAAAACGAGAGGAGTGCTACATATTGAAAGTAACCTTTTTAAAACATTGTCATCGTTCGGTTTTGAAAACTTAGGAGTAAGTTAAGATAAACTAAATTATTTGGGAAGGTTAGTACAATAGGCGTGCACATTAGAAGAGAGGTGAGAATTCCTCAAGAGAGTGTCGAACTAATATGATTTGCATTGGCCTGTATCAATTTAAATACTTGCTTAACGTATTTTAAAATCAAACACACTTTCGGGCCCTGACCCGTTTTTTTTTCTCTCTCTCTCTTGTGTATATATATGTATATTTTCAGGTGCCCAGCCACAGGGGCGTCTTGCTTAGGATCCTTTGAGAAGAACGAGCTGCAGCTTAGGTGGGAGTTGCAGGTCACTTGAGTAGACGGCTTTTGTTATTGACTCCACTCCTACTACTCTCATTTATTGGGAATGTGTCGCCCTTTTCATCATTTCATTTATTGTTGGGATTTTTATATTCCAGTTTTTCCAGTATTGTTTTACGGGATTTATTCAGGATGGTTTATGATGTTTAGTTTTATTATGTTGACATTCGATTGACGAATGTATGGTTTTGTTTTAGTTCATCGTGGTGTGATTCAATATTATAGAAATGTTGTTTGGTATAAGTAAATCTTTTCTTTAATTAAAATTTGGAAGTTTGTATGAAAAATGTTTTTTTTTTTTTTTTTTTTTTTTACACTTAGCTTAATTATTTAGGGTGTTAAATTGGAAAAATTATTTTTATCGACAGTGATGCTGAGAATGAACCAACTGTTTACCTTGATTTAATTTAATAAAGGAGTGATCGCCCGGTATTTAATTAGGCGGGGTGTCACAGGGTGGTACACTTCTCAATCTCGTACCGACATATAAAGCTACACAATTTATATATTCCCAATTAATATAATTATTTAGGCCGTCAATAGTTCTCGCACCGTAATAGACACTCACGTCCTACTCCATAATTTCCCTTTGGTTCGAATCACACTTCTAGGTTTTACTCCTCATTATACCTCAAATGTCCCTACTATATCAACTTATCATCAAGGGAAGGTGATCTCTACCATTAAGCAAGGTTACAGGACACGCGAAATCAAAACAGGCTAAAAAGCCTAAACTGTAAGCTCGTTAGAAGTCTCGTTCGAACGAGGCTGTTCGAACGAGTGTTCGTTCAAACAAACTGGGCCTTCTAACGAGATCTCGTTCGAACGAAAGTCTTCGAAAGAACATCCCTCTCGTTAGAACCCAAACTGTCAACTCGTTAGAAGCTCGTTCGAACGACTTGGGCAGGTCTTCTAACGAGTGGCCAGATTCGAGCCCACAAATTTCTTTACTCATTTTTCAAATTTTTCTACACCTCTAATCTCCTATAAACATCGTTCCAACATCAATTTAAGGTTCCTAATTCGTACTAAACATTCATAGATCATAACTAAACGGTTATATAGGGCCAATACATCTTAAACATCATCAAATCATCAAATCCCTTCATTTATCCCCCAAATTACATGAACATGAACCCTAAAATTTATAAATCATCAAGGAGCCTAATCAAATCCATTTTTGTTTCATCCAAATTATAATATCATCAGAATAATCATCTAAATACAAATCTACATGCAATTCCTCATCAAAAATGTAATTTTTACTTCCAATTAAGATGGGTTTTTCATTAACTCCCAAGAACAATAAGATTTTATCAATTCCTACACATGGAAGAAACATTCTTTGCAAAAAAAACGAAATTAAACCACTTGCCTTATTTGAATCTCTGATTTTGATGTCGATCTGATGGAGTGTTCTCTCTCTCTCTCTCTGCAGAATTCCTTCTCTCTCTCTCTCCAAGCTTTCTTCTCCAAGATGCTAATGGTGGCTAGGGTTTGCCTTAGGAAATTTTGGAACAATTTCTAATAACCCCCGTAGCCCAATAAGTCCTAAGATGTGGTTAGTGGGTTTAGTGGGCAATTTCCAAGTCAGCTTTTTAATTCCCAATTTTCGTAGGTTTTAATTCCCAAAAATACAAAATTACCAAACTATCCTTATACGTTGCCGGTATGGCCTAAAAATGCCCCGGGACCCAAACTAAACCCCCGGCTAGTGTTTTCTGACTATTTCCACCCTTCCGGATGCGTTGGTGCACTCAAAACGACCATACGGTTAATGGAAATAAAATTCACTCTTTAATTATCATAATTATATACTTGACGCGACTGTCACACGCGTCTCAACAAAATTCCCAAATTGCCGTATTTCAATCTCACGACAAATTTCATAATTCAAAATTCATATATAATCATATATGCACATTATAATCAAATACTAACTCGCATATCGCTAGTATTTTAATCCGGATTAATTTCCAATTAATACGCATTTAATTAATTAATTAAATTAATCCCATAAATAAATATCACGAAAATACGGGGTATTACATACTTCCCCCCTAATAACTGAATTCGTCCCGAAATTCGGAACTAGAAAGTACCTGGTAAGAATAACTCTGGATAACTTTCGCGCATCTCATCCTCGCACTCCCATGTGAACTCCTTGACATTATGATGTCGCCACTGAACACGTACTAACGGGACTATCTTTGACCGCAGTTTCTGCTCACTTCGGTCCAAAATAGCAATCGGCCCCTCCTCGTAGGAGCTATGAGGCTGGAGATCGATGTCCTCTAAAGCAATAAGAGAATGAGCCAAATCGTCTCTAAGATATTTCCTTAGCGAGGAAATATGAAACACATCTTGAATCCGATGTAAATGCTCCGGTAACCCAAGCCTATACGTAACCGGTCCAATCTGCTTAATAATAGGAAATGGTCCCACATATCTCGGTGCCAACTTACCTTTCTTCATGAAACGCATAATCCCCTTCATAGGAGATACTCTGAGCAAAACCTGGTCCCCCACTTGGAACTCCCTGAAGAACCTCTTCGCATCAGCATAGCTCTTCTGCCGATCCTGAGCTACCCGAATGCGACTCCGAATCAATTCTATCCTTGCCGAAGTATCCTGAATCACTTCCGGCCCAAGTAGTTTGTTGTCCCCCACCTCCAACCAACATGCTGGGGAACGACAAGGTCTACCGTACAACACCTCAAATGGAGCCATGCCAATGGTGAACTGGTAGGAGTTGTTGTAAGCAAACTCCACCAGTGGAAGATACTGCTCCCATCCACCCCCAAAATCAATGATACTCATACGTAGCATGTCCTCCAACATATGGTTCGTACGCTCGGTTTTCCCATCGGTCTGCGGGTGATACGCCGTACTCAACCGCAACTCCGTGCCCATGGCCTCCTGAAAACTTTCCCAAAACCGTGAAACAAATATCTTGTCTCGGTCAGACACGATATTTAGGGGCACACAGTGAAGTCTCACTATCTCTGCAATAAAGAGCTGGGCATACTGTCCCGCAGAGTAGTCTGTCCTTACGGGTAGAAAATGAGCGATTTTGGTCAACCTGTCCACAATCACCCAAATGGAGTCGTGACCTTTCTGTGACGTAGGCAACCCTGTGATAAAGTCCATGGATATGCTCTTCCACATCCACATCAGGACCTCCAATGGCTGTAGGAGTCCTGTCGGTCTCTGATGATCCACTTTTACTAGCTGACAAGTGGCGCATTTTGAAACAAACACGGCAATATCTCTCTTCATCCCGCTCCACCAATACTGTCGTCTCATGTCTTGGTACATTTTGTCCCCACCGGGATGTACCGCGAACCGTGAGCCGTGCGACTCTGCCATCACCTCGTGCCGTAATTCCTCTCCTTCCGGGACTACCAATCTCCTATTGAAGCGTAATCCCCCGTCTGAGCTAACGGTATAGGACTCGGCTCCCTCAGCTAGTAATCGAACTATCTGTTCCTGACAGAACGAGTCATTTACCTGTGCCCTTACTACCTTCGTGACAATCTGAGGTGTAACGGTCATCACACACATGAACGATCGGGCCACTGCATCCTGGTGTCCCAACTCCTTCCACTTAGCCTTCCACACCCCTGCCACTTCATCTGCTGGCCTACGGCTCAACGCGTTTGCTTCCACGTTAGCCTTACCCGGGTGATACTGGATATCAAACTGATAGTCCTTCACAAACTCAAGCCACCTTAGCTGCCGCATATTCAACTCTTTTTGCGTGAATAGGTACTGTAGGGACTTGTGGTCTGTGAACAATCGAAACTTCTCCCCCAAAACATAATGTCTCCAAATCCGAAGGGCAAATACAACTGCCGCCAACTCCAAATCATGAGTGGGGTAATTCTTCTCATGAGGCTTAAGCTTACGGGAAGCATAAGCTATGGCCTGACTTTCCTGCTGCAATACACCTCCAAGTCCTTGTAAGGACGCGTCGGTGTAGACTAGATACTCAACTCCCGGTCTCGGCAATGCTAACACAGGTGCTGAGGTCAGCTTATCCTTCAACTCACCGAATGCCAACTGACAGGCATCACTCCAGATGAATGGAACACCCTTACGAGTCAGATGTGTCAAAGGACCCGCTATCTTCGAAAATCCCCGAATGAATCTCCTGTAGTATCCTGCTAGGCCCAAGAAGCTACGGATCTCTGTCGATGTCGTGGGCTGTCCCCACTCCCTCACCGCAAATACCTTCCCCGGATCAACAGATATCCCCTGGTCGGAAATAATGTCCTAAAAACTGGACCTTCTTCAGCCAAAACCCGCACTTCTCATATTTTGCATATAGCTCGTTCTGACGTAGCGTCTGCAAAACTTGCCTCAAATGCTCGACGTGCTCCTCCTCTGTCTGGGAGTAAACCAAAATATCATCAATGAAGACAATGACAAACTGATCTAGGAAATCCCTGAACACCCTATTCATCAAGTCCATAAACACGGCTGGAGCATTGGTCAAACCAAAAGGCATAACCCGAAACTCGTAAGAACCATATTTCGATAAGAACGCAGTCTTCGAGACGTCCTCCTCCCTGATACGCAACTGATGGTAACCCGATCTCAAATCAATCTTCGAGAAGAAAGAAGCTCCTCTCAACTGGTCGAATAAGTCATCGATTCGAGGCAACGTATACTTATTTCGTATCGTGACTTTGTTCAACTCCCGGTAGTCCACACACAATCTCAGTGAACCATCTCTCTTCTTCACGAACAACACAGGGGCACCCCACGGTGAAGTACTCCTCTGAATAAACCCCTGACCCAACAACTGCTCAATCTGATCCCGTAACTCCCTCATCTCAGATGGAGTCATACGGTACGGTGCGCGTGCTATGGGTCTCGTATCTGGCAATAAGTCTATGACAAAGTCTATCTCTCGACTGGGGGGTAGGCCTGGTATCTCCTGAAACACATCGGAATACTCCCTGACAACTGGGATCGAATCTAAAGGAATCACAACCTCCTTAGAGGTATCCTCCTCTATGTAGTACAAATGAGCGGTCGAACTTCCCTCTGGGCGAGGCATCGCCACTACAAACATCTCTTGCCCCGGAATGGCAAAAATAATGCTCCCACCGAAGCAATAAATCATGGCTCTATAATTAGCGAGCCAATCCATACCGATAATCACATCGTGCACATGAATATCTAATACCAACATGTCTGTGGGTAATACCAGACTACCAATCTCTACCCCCACTCCCCGACATATAAAGAAAATAAGTGACCCACTCCCTAATGGTGAGTCTACACACGTCACTGTGCTCTCTGCTGTGGCTAACAACCCTAAGGCTTTCGCAAAATGTGTAGCTATAAAATAATGCGTTGCCCCCGTATGAGAGTGATCCAAGCCCAGGCCGCTGATTCATTTTGCCAGGATCAAATTGTACGACTTCTAGCAGAGGGCGCAGAGTCTTACTCAGTGATCTCAGAGGGGGGACTATGGTTTAATGGGAGATTAATGGTCCCAAAAGGAGAGGATTTACGTCATGCAGTGATGATACAGTCTCGTGGATCCAGATTTGCAGTACATCCCGGAGGGGATAAAATGTATTAGGATATGAGGCGATAATACTGGTGCAGTGGGATGAAGAAGGACATTGTAGAGTTCGTGTCCAAGTGTGCCACCTGTCAGCTGGTAAAGGTGGACCACCAGAGGCCGCCAGGGTTACTTCCGTCGCTGAAAATACCCACATGAAAATGGGAGAGCATTTCCATGGATTTCATCACTAGGCTGCCTACTTCACAACGGGGTTACGATTCTATTTGGGTGGTGGTGCATCGATTGACCAAGGTACCTCATTTTCTTCTGGCACGTAGGTATTACACTATGGGACAGTATGCCTGGATATTTATTGGCGAGATAGTAATATCGCATGGGGTACCCTTGAACATCATGTCTGACAGAGACAAGAATTTTGTATCACGCTTCTAGGAGAGCTTTTAGGAGGCTATGGGTGCTGAACTGCGATTGAGTACGGCTTATCACCCACAAATAAATGGGTAGACTGAGCGTACTAATAAGATGATGGAGGACATGTAGCGCATGTGTTTCCTTGACTTTGGAGGGAGTTAGGAGTCGTATCTTCCACTGGTGGAGTTCGCTTATAATAAATCCCATCAGTTTACGATCGGCATGCCCCATTCGAGGCATTGTACGGCAGACCTTGTCGTTCTCCTACTTGTTGGCTAGAGGTAGGGGAAAACAAGTTACTCGAGCTAGAGGTAATTTAGGAAACGTCATCCAGGGTTGAGATGATCAGGAACCGTATTTGGGTAGCCCAAGACAGGCAGAAAAGCTACGCCGACACAAAGAGGTTCTTCAGGGAGTTCAACATGGGGGATAAAGTATTGTTGCGGGTGTCTCCTATGAAAGGGGTGATGAGGTTCGGGAAAAAGGGGAAATTGAATCAGAGATACGTAGGACCATTTCCCATTATCGAGAGGATCGGACCGGTGGCATACAGACTTGGGTTGCCGGAGCACTTGCACCGTATTCACGATGTGTTCCACATCTCATCTTTGAGGCTATTTCTTAAGGATGATTTGGCCCACACCCACATTGCGATTGAGGATATTGATTTACTTCCCGACAATTCATATGAGGAGAGTCATGTGGCTATCATAGACTATAGCGAGAGGAAATTGAGGTCAAAGGTAGTTCCACTAGTGAGGATTCACTGGGAGAACCATAATGTAGATGAGTCTACATGGGAGCGAAAGGAGGATATGCGCGAGAAATATCCAGACTTATTCATATCAGGTATGGTTTACTTTTCGAATTTCGGGGAGAAATTCGAATATTAGGTGGGAAGTATGTAATACCCCGCATTTTTTATATTAAATAATTATGGAATTAATTATTATTATTGGATTAATTAAATTAAAAAGGTCGAGAAATTTAATTGTTAATTAATCCGAATTTAAAATAATTATTAACTAGTGTGCCAAGGGTTAATACTTATTGATGAAAATCATTAAATTTTACTGTCGGTATATGAAATATGGAATTATATAATTTTTATAAATTATCAGATTGCGAAATACGACAGTTTGGTATTTTAAGTCAGGGCGCGCGTGTGAGCCGTATCGGAACTAATTATATGGGATAAAAAGATAAGTTATTTTTGTATAACTCGCATGGTAATTTTGAGTGTTCCATTGAGTACGTAAGGGTCGAGATAGTCGTAAAACTCTACTCGGACATTTTATTTGGACTCCGGAGTAATTTTAGGCGTAACCGGCATCCCGTAGGGGTAGTTTTGTCATTTGGATTTTTGGGAATTAAAATGGAAGAAAATTAGATAATTATTATATCAGATATGGGAGTTCCATTAGGGTTAAGTTACACAGAAATCAAGAGAGAACCAGAGAGGGTAAGGGAGAGCAAATCCCAAAGGAGGAAGGTCAATTAACACCACCTTGCACAACCACCACCACCATCGTGTAGATTGAAAAAGGGAGGAACACATCTATATCAACATCACCAGAGAATCAGACATTCAAATTTGAGGCAAGTGTTTATTACTTGCTTTCCTTTAGCAATAATCATGCTCATGTTAGTGTAGGTGAATTTGATCATGAATTACATATGAAATTGGGTGAAAATTGGAAGTTTAATTTATGATTATGGACTGATTTGATTAGTAGTTTAATTCCTTCATGTGTATAGAGGATTAATCACGAAATTGGAAAATTATATCGATGAACAAATCTGGGTTGGTTAGGTCCTTTAATTCAAAATTGGGAAACTAGGGTTCTTATGATCTAAATTTGGGGATTTGGAATTATAATGATGATGGGTGATGATTTACTGATGTTATATTAGTGGGAATCATACATACATGTTAGGAAGTTGATTTATAATGGTTGATTGGTGATTGGGAATGATCCGTAGAGGTTGTAGGTGTTAAAATGGTGAAGAGAACGTTTTTGGGTAGGGCTGTCTTTCTACAGGTATAGGTTCGGACCGCTTTTTAATAGGTCCGAATCGTTTTTTTATTAATTGGTCTGATGGTTTTTCATTAAAAGGTTCGGATCATTTTTTTAAAAAGGTTCGGATCGTTTTTCATTAAAAGGTCCGGATCGTTTTTTAAACATATCAGGTGAGGCTCCAATCTTTTCATTAAGTTTGGATTGCATGCGTTGGAAGTGGAAGAACTGTGCAATGGGGTGGTATGGTAGTCATGTAAATGGAAAGATTGGAGCCTCAACTCTTGTCTTAGAAGCTGTTGTGACTCGCAACCTATGGATCTGGCATTATTTTTTTAGTATGGCGAGTACAAATAATGATCTTAATGTTTTAGACAATTCCCATTTATTTGACGTTATTATATCGGGTGAGGCTCCATCATGCAACTATATTGTGAATGGACATGCGTATAATATGGGGTAATACATATCCGACGGTATTTATCCAAAATGGGCAACACTTATCCAACCAATCAACGAAAAATAAAAGTATTTTGCTGAATCACAAGAGGCGGCACGAAAGGATGTAGAGAGAGCATTTGGGGTTTTGCAAGCACGTTTTGTAATAGTAAAGGGATCAGTTCGATTCTGGAACAAAGAAGAATTGGGTCGCATAATGAAAACTTGTATCATACTCCATAATATGATTTTAAAGAGTGAGGATGATCCTTTAAGTTAGCAACCACCCGAAGGGGAAACATGTGAATATGTGATTCCTAATCGAGATGAGAATGTTTTGAGAGAGAATCGTATCAGTCGAATTAAAGCAATAAGAAGTGAGATAACACACAATCAACTGAAATTAGATCTTATCAAGCATTTTTGGAACCGTCGTGGCGAAGATGGTTTAATGTGAATTTAGACTGTACATTTTAAATTTATTTTGATTCAAAATACCTTGCAGTTAACGCCTTTGCTATTGGGATTCATATTTTATAACTTATTAATCAGTTCATTTTTATATTACCCTACTATACGTGGGAGGAACCCTAGCAGAATATAGGAACTGCTATGCAGTTCCATGCATGCTCTAACAGAATATAGGAATTGCTATGCACTTCCTCACTTAACAGAATATAATTAATGAACATGAGTTCATTGTTTAGCTGATGGAGTTCATTTGTATAAATCTAAGACATACAACTGATCGAGTGGAAAAACCGAGCGTCCGTGTAATACGCTAGTCGTTGTTATCGGCTTCCAACCTCAATACAAAAAAACATAAACTTGTAACTACACTCTTAAGGAGTATAGTGGCGAGTCTGGGTATCGAATCCACAGGGAATGGTTGATAGAATTTAATTGTTTTATTACCTCTAAAGAAAAAATGAAAAAGATGATGATGGTTGAATAGGAAAAAAAAGTAAATAAAGAAGTTAAATTAATTAAGATTAATGAGAAAGTAGGTTGGAATACAATCCCCCTAACCCTAGTAATTTACCGTATAGAAACCTAGAATTGTAAATTGTAAATTTGAATGAATCCAGTCTTTATAGATCCTAAGCATTACATATATGAGGATCAAGCTCGCACCATATGAAATCAAAGGTAAATATAAAGCGGTGATAAATAATTTTACGCACATGATATTCTTAAACATCCCAAGTACCTAGGGCAAGAGAGATTAAAAGATCTACAATGGTTGTAAAATTGTCTCGCACGACTCTTTCAAAATTTTAATTTTAATTCTATTTTCTACATAAGTAATTTACATTGGGATGGGTTCATGCATCCCAACCCATAAAACTTAGCTTAACATGATGAAATCAAAATAAAACTTACAAATTAAAGTGCAGGAATTCATAACTAACTCTAGAAAATTGAGAACATGACTTGAATTGGGAATGAAAAACTAGAAATCAACAATTAATTAAACTAACTAGGAAAGCAGTAAAAACAATAAATTAAAATTACTTACAATGAATGAATGATGAATCTTGAATAGAACTTTGAATCTTGAATAGTAGACAAACTTCAAAAACTAAGTTTTATGAAAATTTCTACCAAGGAAAACTAAAAAGACTCTCTAAAATCTGACTTTCTCTCTCTAAAATTCTATTCTACTCTCTAGAATTCGACTCCCTCTCTCTAGAATTCAACTCCTCTTGAAAATGAGGTAGAGCTTGGTCTTTTATAGCACCAAGTTGCACGAATTTGGCATCAAATTTCGCTTGTGGCACAAGTTTTTGCCAACCAATCACCATAAAATCTGCATAATTAATGACAGAAATTCGCACATCCACACCGGTCCGTGTCTCTTCGTTATCGCGCAACTTCAAAACATCGTAACTTCTTCACCGTAGCTCGGATTGAGGTGCCGTTTTTTCCAGTATTCTTGTAATTTAGAGCTCTTCAACTTTATAGTTGGTCCCACCTCTGGACTAAGGATGAAAAATTATGAAAATGTCCTTCAACTCTCCATTCCTTAGTTTCTTTCACTGTTTTGAGTTCTCCTTCGCACTAACTTACATGAAATACATGTAAAACACATGAGAAATACACAAAACACGAAAATACTTGCCAAAAAAGGTTAGTAGCATAAATAAGAGACAAATCCAAGCTAATTACACTGCACGGGATCATAAAAATACCGAAATTAAGGGAATAAATATGAAGAATATGTGCCTAATCACACACCCTAACTTAGAACTTTGCACGTCCCGAGCAATGTAAATGAAATTAGTTTAAGTTCAACTGTTGAAAATTCTTTTATTGGGATAGAATACCTTTTTCGCGGGCAAGCGATTGCATTTAGCGTATGCAACAAGCCTTTAAACTCCTAGGTTACCCTAGTAGGACGAATTTTGTTTCGTGAGGGTTTGCAGTGAATACACCCACAAAATTCTTTATTGACTCAAATAAAGATCAAAATACTTAAAAATTATACAATTTAAACTTTTCGAAAAATAATCACCATGAATTCATATTCAAATGTCTCAAACCATAGTGTGTGTGTGCAAAGCCAGAAATTAAACCTCAAATTTCCACCGATTGAGCATTACGTTACTTTTCGAAAATTCGTTTTGATTCAAATTCTTACGGATGCACTCAAAAATGAATCACTCGGATTGTGATTATTTTCTCTCGGTATGCATGATATAAAGAGTAAATATAATGGACACAAATTCATGCATACAAAATTAAAAAGAAGGAAATATATGGTGAAAAGATCTCATCATCGGAATACAGTTATTAGGAAATGGGAACATCACCTCTATTTCACACCATTTAATCTCTCCTATTATCTTTTTGTATCTTATCTCTCCACGCAGTAATTAATTTCGCAATTTGGACTCGGTTAGGACTTTTTGGGTTAAAAGGTGTAAAGGGTAAAAATGAGAATAGGCGGATTGTTCGGAATTGGAAAATGTCCTTATGGCGTCCATTTGTGCTTTTTCGGGCATTTTCTCATTTTTCTCTTCATTTTTTTTTCTATTTTCATTTTTTTTTCACTATATTTTTTTATTCTTGTCCCTTTTTATTGCACAATTTGGACTTACTTGATGAATTTTCTCAATTTTCACAATTCCGGGCTATTTAGGTTTTTCGGGTTATCAAACGAAAGGGAAATATTATATTAGGCTCAAAGTGGGTTGCAAAGGGATAATTTTATTTTTCACAACTTTTCATGGCTAATATTTTTGGGTTAAACAAACGAGGGCCTACTTCATTGTCCAAATTGCTAATCACATTACCATATGCATCTCGAGATTAATTAAGTTTAGAGATATATTTAGCACGAATTTCGAGATAACATTTCACACATTTCTCATAACCGATCAAAACAAAGGATTGAGATCATCAACGACTTATTAAAACGCTGAAAATAACTTTGAGTTAATCATAAACTCGGATTGATTTAAAAACTCAAAAAAATTGAAAGGCTCGAAATCTCACCGGGTTTGATCAATCTCCACACTTATTCGTAAAGTCGTCAATTTTCTTTCAATTTCCATCTTCGGTCAATTTTAGCTTAGTGCATTATGATTGTTAACAATTTGAGACTTCAAACATAATAAAGGTGACATTTTTGAAAATTTTAAATTCCAATTTTTATTTATTTTGAAAAAAAAAAATTTGGCTTTTCAACATTTTCCAATTTTTTTTTTTCTAAAAAAAAACACACTTGGAAAGAACATGTGATCGAATCAATGAATCTAAACAATAAATGGGAAGAATATCCCACACCCCCTAACTTAAATGTTGCATTGTCCTCAATGCGACTCAAGAACACAACATAAAGAGAGGAAAAGAAAGATATTACCCAAATTGAGCGATCCTCGATGAGTGCGAGTCCATTGAATCTACAAAACACGTTAGAACCAAGCATAGCAAAAATAATAACAAAAACTCTAACTATCGAAACTAGACTATAATAAAAGAGTAAAAGAAAAAGAAAAAAAAACTAACTATTTACAACCAAAAATTGGAACGGCTAATAAATCATACACTAAAAGTCGAAAAATTTGAGGGTCCACCCAAAATACAATCTGACTTTGAGGGATTAATGGTGTACCCTCACTAGAAAGCATGCCTCCCGAAAAATAAGTATTCCGTTTGAAAAACGGAAAGCATGTGCAAATTTTAAAAAATGCACCATCACCAATTAAAAAATTTAGGGGGATAATGAGGGATTTGAGTGCACATGGGGACAAGTACCATTGGGATCCAAGAAAAATAGAATCACTTCCCAAAGATTTTTCAAGTAGTATGGGAAGTAGATCACACAAACATAAAGAGTCCATCTTGGAAAATAATTCAAGCATTGAGTCCTTGTCCTCAAAATCTTCTCCCTCAAAATTTTCAATTCGATCTGGTGGAGTGACACGTCTAAGTGTATGGCCCGTAAGATGAAGCATATCAAAAAAACATTCCCATACAAGAATCGGATCAACATCCTCAAGACATTCATCCAGTTCTTGTGATGGATTTAATGGTTCGATAATAGTGGGGACACAAGGAGATAAATGATCTTCAACCTCAATAGGTTTTGAAATATTTATAAGAGGTTGAGATTCAAAAGAACTTGGATCACTCTCAATGATTTCATCCTCAAAAGTATTAGGTGAAGCGCAAGTCTCGCACGACTCTTTCAAAATTTTAATTTAAATTCTATTTTCTACATAAGTAATTTACATTGGGATGGGTTCATGCATCCCAACCCTTAAAACTTAGCTTAACATGATGAAATCAAAATAAAACTTACAAATTAAAGTGCAGGAATTCATAACTAACTCTAGAAAATTGAGAACATGACTTGAATTGGGAATGGAAAACTAGAAATCAACAATTAATTAAACTAACTAGGAAAGCAGTAAAAACAATAAATTAAAATTACTTGCAATGGATGAATGATGAATCTTGAATAGAACTTTGAATCTTGAATAGTAGACAAACTTCAAAAACTAAGTTTTATGAAAATTTCTACCAAGGAAAACTAAAAAGACTCTCTAAAATCTGACTTTCTTTCTCTAAAATTTTATTCTACTCTCTAAAATTTGACTCCCTCTCTCTAGAATTCAACTCCTCTTGAAAATGAGGTAGGGCTTGGTCTTTTAAAGCACCAAGTTGCACGAATTTGGCATCAAATTTCGCTTGTGGCACAAGTTTTTGCCAACCAATCACCATAAAATCTGCATAATTAATGACAGAAATTCGCACATCCACACCGGTCCGTGTCTCTTCATTATCGCGCAACTTCAAAATATCGTAACTTCTTCACCGTAGCTCGGATTGAGGTGCCGTTTTTTTCCAGTATTCTTGTAATTTAGAGCTCTTAAACTTTCTAGTTGGCCCCACCTCTGGACTAAGGATGAAAAATTACGAAAATGCCCTTCAACTCTCCACTTCTTGGTTTTTTTCCCTGTTTTGGGTTTTCCTTCACACTAACTTACATGAAATACCTGTAGAACACATGAGAAATACACAAAACATGAAAATACTTGCCAAAAAAGGTTAGTAGCATAAATAAGAGACAAATCCAAGCTAATTACACTGCACGGGATCATAAAAATACCGAAATTAAGGGGATAAATATGAAGAATATGTGCCTAATCAACAAGACATTTGAGATACCATTTCATTTTATTTGTGTGACAGTTCGTTAGTTATATGTGACTTTTACACATTTGAGATATTATGCCAGATTATCTGTTTGGATAAAAAAACAAAGCCTACTTCTCCGTGGCTTTGGAAATTATAATTACAACTGAAAATTATATGATATAGTTTGTAGTTACTGTACAGTTACATAAAACTACCTAGTTTACATGAAATTTCTGGAAGTAGGAGTGAAAAAATAACTCGAATCTGCTGCAAATTTTACAGGAATAATGCAAGCAAAAGTAAAGTCTACTACAATAACAAGACGATTAAAATGAAAGAAGTTCAATCCAATTCATTAACTTCCAAAATGAAAACTTACTCAATCAAACCAATTATCCACTACATTTATTTCAAACCGACAAATTGACACTAAAAATAATATAAATTGGACACTAAAAACAATTAACTAACTTAAAAGGCATTCAAATCATCATTTAAATCGATATTATTCCTAAAATCATATGGGGTCTTGTTGTTCAACACTAGTCCAACTGCCTTGTAACGATCAACAATAATAGATTTTTGGAGCTTCTAATAAGATTGTTGCTCTGGATTAAGTCAAGCCATAGATTGACTCATTACTTTCATTTATTGGTTCAATGCTTTTTGATCTTTTTTTTGTTGGCCTCCCACTTCTCCTTTTCAAATGTTGTAGCTTCTTTAAGTGTTTCATTGATACTTTTCAGATACAAAATCGACTCTTCTTCTTTGTTTTCTCTCTTTCTCTTTTATTTAACCTTATGTCGTCCCTCGGGTCGCACCAAGTTTTGTCTGATATTCGGTGAAGCATCATCATTATGGGAGTTTTCTGTCATTGAATTCATGAATGGTGGACTACCTAAATTTTCCACATCAATTGTTTGCGACTTTGGATTTAATGCCCGTTTTGGTGCCTTGGTTGTGTTTCGAACAACAACAAAGTTATTCCATTTTATAGTGTCCTTCAAAAGCTTCCAACAATGTTCTACTGGTCCTGGTTGGAGAGAACCTTCAATTGCACCAAACTGTTTTTTTGGCTTCCTCAACTTACCTCAAAAAATAAAGAAATGACAAAATTGTGAAACAAGTATCCAAAAAAGATCACAATAAAATTGGACTCAAACAACTTTAAACTCGATTTAAATAATTTTTTTACCCAAGTTTCATAGATAAAGTTATGTTAAGTATCAAAGATATAAAGAACACCAAATTACGGTAAACAAACCATCAAGCATTTGGTATACATGTTACAAATAAGACATGATACAATCACAAATATGCTTTTTTGTTAATAATATGAAGTTAAGAAAATAAATATCTAGGGTTAATAGAGAAAAAATTGATTCACTTACTTTCATTTGATCATTCCAACCACTTGGGTTCAATCTCCCAATCTTGTTGTTATAGTGTCCACAAAATTTAGAAATGTCGTGTGAAATTGTTCCCCACCGATTCTGCAACCCCTGGCCATTTCTCTCTGTAATCCTACCAAGAAATTGGTGAAAATTTTCCAATATGCGCTTTCATAACCTTGTGCTTTTTTATCCCTCCCTTCCAACTTCTGGGTCTTCAGAAACGTTCAACCAAGCACGAACAAGTGTTGTGTCCTCTTCAATAGAGTAATTTTTATTTCTTGTTTTCTTTCGTTCGTCTTGTTCTGTGTTGAAATAGGTATCAAGAATCCATTGACTGTGAGAGTTGGAACCAATCAAATGAATCGCCATCCATGGTGAAATTTGGAGCAGAAAACAATATCAAAGTTGAGTGATTACAAAAGGGAGGCCTTTATTTATAGGGTGATAGGTGGCGGGAATCCGCATAAAGATTAAAAAAATGGAGGGAACCTATTTTATGCGCCAAAAGGAGGTAAAATGGATGGTAATCCCGCCCTTTTTATTATTTTTCAAAATTACCGTTGTGTACAACGACTTTGTCCAATTTAGCCGCTTGCTATTCATGCTATCAAACGCTGGTGTGGCATGATTTAGCCATCGATTTTTAATTATTTTGGTGGAGATACTTTAACACTTACGATTTCCAAATTTGAACTCTTAAGAGCATCAGTAATGGAGGAAGCCAACGAAAGCTATATTTACAAATTAAAAAGTCATTTTGCCTTTCAGTTTGCTGATGTCTTCACAATGGTGATGCAAGAGAATTTGTAATTATAGTTCCTACGAACAACTGTTGTTCGTAGGAAATAAAATTACATTTCTTATGAACAACAGAAGTTCGTAGGAATTATTAATACCAACAGAAGTTCGTAGGAACCCAATTATATAATAAATATTAGGTATTAATACTTTCTACGAACTTCTTTTTTTCGTTGGAATTGTTACGAACTTCAGAAATTGGTAGGAAGTGTTTGCAAATTTTGTACCCGATTTGTAACTTTAGAGAACGACTACAGAACCACTTACAGATTTTGCTATAAAATGCTCACCACTGCAGATCAAGGATTTGTAAAAATACAAATTTTGTTGTCATTATGCATCTCCATTGTAGATGCTCTAAGAAAGAACTTCTTAGCCTTACCAAAAGCACTAGACTTCCAAATATTCGATCTCATCGTAAGTTCTCGAGTTCTTTATTTTTTTTTTAAATTGAAAACCTTGAGAACTAGAAATACGATTATCCCAACAATTTTTCTAAGAAAGAACTACTTAGCCTTACCAAAAGCACTAGACTTCCAAATATTCGATCTCATCGTAAGTTCTTGAGTTCTTTTTTTTTTTTTTAATTGAAAACCTTGAGAGCTAGAAATACGATTATCCCAACAATTTTTAACAATCATTTTGTAAGAATCCTCCTTAAGCATGGTCATAAACAAAATGTTGAATAGAACGTACAAAATTCGGATTAGTGTCCAAAAGAACAGGAGAATGGCCAGAAGAGGAATTAGTCAAGTCTCTAATACTAGTTTGGAAAACTATCCAAGCAAAGATTATTACAAGATCAAAGGTCCAATCTTTCCTCTGATATGAGTATATAGTTTTTTTTTTTTTAATTATTATTATAAGTATGGGTTGGACCAGAGAACCCTAAATGTACAAGTTGGTAGTGAGAGAGAACATTACATAATTCATGTGTTTTGCCAAAACTAAAAGATGTCCCACCTAATTTTTCATGTGGATATAAGATGGAATCATGAAGAAGTGACCAAGTCAATGTCGTATTCATATTTAAAGATATGAAATGGTTGGAATATGGACATGTCTTCCCCTAATATGACCAGTTGTTTTCTTGCACTGTCTCTTTGTTATGGTAGAGTCCATGACACCTGAGTTCCCTGTGGACGTTGGCCGCCGTTGTTGTTGTTTGGACCTAAATTCAAAATCGGGAGGTGAATCGGTGTGTGAGTTCTCAAGTTCAAGGTTGGAAACAATGGTGTTTGAGGTATGGTGAATTGGACCATTATTGGTAGGTGGGTCTGTTTGAAGGAAGTGTTGATACAAGGGGATAGTGGTTGTGGTTTGTGTGTTATCTATTGTTAAAAAAGAGCGGTTGAGAAGGAATACTGTTTGGTTTAGGGTTAGTGGAAACGTTAGAAGTGAGAAGTGGGCTCTGAAGTAGTGGAGGAGGAAGGAGATATCACAATCAAACGCTTGGGTTAAAGAGTTGATCACGCGTGGAGTAAATACAGGTCTATCAGGATGGGTATCCATCATTGCAAATGATGATTGTTTTATCGACGTGGCGGTCATTAACATCGACTAGGGAAGTGATGGCAAGCGTAGGACGGTTTGGAGAAACAAAGATGCTATTCGGACTTAATTTTTGATCGAAAGTGGATAGATCCAATTAGGTGGTAAATTTTTATTGAATGATTTATGGAGTTTACGTTAGTGGGATCAAAGAATTTATGAATAACACGTTATCACGTGTAATTTTAATTGAAAATTCAATCAAAATTTCAGGCACAATAGAAGTGTTCTTGAAGAAATGTGTATGAGCTATAGATAAGAGCATCCCCACTCGAATGCATAATGTCGAAAAAAAATTGTAAATTTATAGAATCTCCCGTCGGCGATGATGAGTAATTTACAATAAATTCTTTAGGGGTTCTCTATATTTATAAAATGGATGCAAAATTTGTAAATACTTTTTATGAATTTTTGAAGTTCATAAAAATTTCAACGAATAATAGAAATTCATAGAAAATATAAATAATTATTTTTATTATAAATTTTGATTCCTACGAATAACATTTATTCGTAACATTTCTTATGAACACATATTGTTCGTAAGAAATGGACTTTTAGTTCCTAGGAACAATAATAATCCGTAGGAATTTGAGTTGCAAATTTCTTAACTTTCACCACTGTGGCATTCACCAGATATAAATCGAGTTGGTTCTCTAAAATTGCCTTTCGAGACCATCCACTGTTGTGGATGCTCTAAGGAGGAGAAAATCATATGCCCCCCTTACCCTATCATATGGTTTGCTCTGCTAAACAAAATACTCTTGTTTGCTCTGCTGAAGATAATCATGGACAAGACAAACGATCACATCGTGCCGAAACAAGATTTGAGTGTAAAATCATTTTTACCCATAATATTAATTAGGATTTTTTACGGTCTAATTTTTGGACTAGTAATTTTGGACCAAAAATCGGGTCCAACAAATTTTAAACGATTAGGTCCAACATATAAATATCCCGAAATTAAAACAAAAATGCACTTTTCATGAATCAAAGTGTCAGAAATCCTCTTCGATCAAACCCCTAATTGCAATGTCTGTTCGATCAAAGCACCAAAACAATTCCCATTCTCAATCAAAATTTGGTCAACAACAACTTATAAATACTCCTGAATTCCATTACAAACACAGTTCACATTAATTAAAGGAATCAAACCCTAATCGTTGAAGTTCTACCGAGTATTTCACATTCTCAATCAAATTCTTCCAAACACCACTAACAAGTATGGATACATTCTCATATATATGTTCTTAAGTTTTGTACTTAAGATTATACCACACACTATGTAAATGTTTTATTCTTAGCGCTTTATTTTTGATATCACATGTTTGTCCTTATATATTTTGTGTTCTCATATGTATAAATTTGTAGACATTGCACACGGATTGATGAAATCACATTCTTCTTCTTCTTCTTCTTCTTCTTCTTCTTCTTCTTCTTCTTCTTCTTCTTCTTCATGATATGAAAAAATATACTTGTTGCCCTGATTTTAAATGTCAAACACACTTTTTGCATGTTAGATATATGTATTTCATCATTGTACATTTTCTCATGTATACATCATTCATCGATAACTAGTAATATATACATGATTGGAATATGTGCATGTACAAACCTTGTTTTATTGCGTGTACTATATGTATTTTGCGTGTACTTTCAAAAAGTACACACGCATTGAAATTGAATTTCTCAGCCCAATATGCGTGTACTTTTATGTTTTATACGTGTACTCTATACAATATATATTTAAAATCCATATTTGATCAATCCTATGTTATTTGGTCCGCGTCAGCGGCATTTGAATGATATTCTATGAGTTTGTAAGAAGAATTATTATTGTGTTAATGTTTAGGAGTTATTTTTGTCTGTGCCAGTGGCATATGAATGATATTCTATTAGTTTGTAAGAAGTATTATTGCGTGTACTTTATCATTTTTGTGTGTACGTTGTTGAAAGTACACGTAAAATTCACAAAGTACACGTACATTAAAATTGAATTTGTTAAATTCAATATGTGTGTATTATTATGTATTATGAGTGTACTTTTTTATATTGTTGTGTTATTGTTTAGGAATCATACCATCAAACATGTTCAACTACAAAACTGTTGCTTGCACCTTTGAACATCTTAACAATAGAAAACCTTTCACATTGACAGTCAATAGTACGAATGATGACGAAATTCATTTTCTCCTTCGCATGAATAATAGAGCTAAAAGGTTACTTTGTTTCTACAACTACTATGAAGACATTAAGTGCACTTTTGATGTGCAACAGCGTCAAGTAACTGAATTTAAAGCGAAGGATTTAGCTAAAGGAATTGAGCAGTATTGCTTAAGGGATTTTGATAATGTTGGCGCTTTTAGCATGGAGTTATTGTATCACTTCTTTTCTGAATATGTTAGGAAGAGAGAATCTTGGTTTTTGACTTGTCGAAAAAACACTGTTAGGTATTACCATGAAACGGATGATATATATTACCGCTTTTAGCATGTATTTTGTTGAGACTTGTATGAATTGTTTATAAGAATATTGCATGTATTTTTGTTAAATACGCTTGTATTTTATTATTTTAATCTATGTTTTATTCTAATTCACATGTATTTTATTTTTTGTACATATCATTATAGGTTAGTAATTTAAATTTTGTTTATAGATCAATAGAATGGGGATGAAGATGAAAGCCAGAAAAGGAAAGAACAAAAAAAGAGCAGTTCTCAAGATAGTTCTTCATCCAGTGCTAGTGTGGCATTGAAACCTACACAAGTTGCAAAGAAGAATGACCAACAGCGGTCAAATGTTGTTAGCTTTGTTCATGATTTTGGTCAGATTAAAGAGAAAATAAACAATAGTCATATTGAACTTCTTAAGAAGACTCCATTCTAGGAGTTTTTCAATTCTTACTACAGTGGAGAAGTAGTAGAAGTGGACCAAAAGAAGACTAATAAAATATTTTATCAATTATCAAGCTGTACAATAAGGAAACCAAAAGTTTTCATATGAAGAGTAAGATTGAAATAATGCCAATAGATATAAGTGAAATATTTGCCATACTAATGGTCGAGGAGACAAAATCAATTGAACTGAAAAAGTGACCGAATATGTCTCAAAAACCTGCATTACTTGCACGATACTTCAAAAAAAATAAGAAAGTCAGACATATTGGTGGGTTTGAAGAAATCGGTCGAGTTGGACATAGACGAAGGCATTGCCGATTTTATAAAAGCTATTTGTCTCCACTTCTTGACCATGTTATTTTTCTCCAACTCAAACTTTATACTAGCAGTTTTTTTGTAAAATACATCAATATTATTGAAGAAATGATTGGCTATGATTGGGCATCTGCTGTGCATGAGTTTCTCATCAACTCACTTGACAAAATAACAAGTTCAAAACCTAGCACAACAAGTGGATGTATCATTTTCCTACTGGTGAGCAAAACAACATCCTAAAATATTTATAAATATACAAACCAATAATCACATGTACTTTGTAAAAAGCATGTGTACTATTAAAGTACACGTGATTTTTTTAAAGTACACGTGATATTTAATCCAATTCACGCATGTACTTAATTAATATCAGGTGTATTTTGAAAATGCACGTGATATTTTCACGTGTATTTTGAAAGTACATGTGTATTTTACAAAGTACACTTGTATTTTACAAAGTACACTTGTATTTTACAAAGTACACGTTTACTATGTTTTGTAAATATAATAAGTGTACTTTATAAAGTAAACGTGAACTTTATAAAGTATGCGTGTAATTTGTAAAAATCACGTGTACACTATAAATATTTGTTTTGTAAACATAACAAGTGTACTTTATAAAGTACACATGACCCTATATTGACACATTTACACGCTTACTTTGTAAAAATCGCGTGTACTTTCAAAATATACTTGTTATATTTATAAAGTACACGTATAACTTTGCGTGTATTTTGTAAAAATCACGTGTACATTCAATTATGAATAACTAGGTAATACAATTATTAATATCATGTTTTTCATGATCACAGTATTGGGCATGTAAGAAATTTGATATTATTCCTCCGGTTGAAAATTTTAAAGATAAGACGCCAAAAATCCTGAGGTGGAAATTGTCTTCTTTGGGAGATTGGTTTGCGACGAATGGCATCGCAACAGCAAATTTAAAAGAAGCTACAAATAAACCAACTTATAAGGACAGTTTTGTACAAAGGGAATCTCAGTTTGATGGGCCCAGTTACTCTTTAAACATTTCTATAGGAAGTCGTATACATGTTGATTCATCATCAAAAAAAGTTGTTGAAGATTGTAATGACAAAGAGTTTTCATTAGTTTGGTATATTCCCCTTAAAAAATTGTGAGTCCAAAGAAAAAGAGGAAATGATCAACCAAAGGGAATTGTTAAACCAACAGATGCTGAAATGCCTGAGAAGGTTAATTTGGAAGAACAAATTGCTAGTTTGAAAAGTGAATTATTAAAAAAAAAATAACCAACTATCTAAAACAGATGAAGACCTTGATTGTTCACAAAAGAAGGTGGCCTCTTTGGAGGTGGAGAGTGCCAACCTTACCATTGTGAATGTACAGTTGCAGGTAGATAGTAATTCAATTTTGAAAGCTCAAGACGAAATAAAGAAGTTGAAGGTGGAGAATTCCAACCTTTTGAAAGAAAAAGAGTTAATAAATTAGTTGGAGGTGGAAAATGCCCAACTTGTCTTGTTAAACAATTCTTTGAAAGAAAAGCTTGATCAAGCCACGATGAATGACTCAGATAGAATTAAACAACTAGATGAGTTATTGAGAAAATAGGCTGAAACATCCAGAATTTTGGAACAAAAAAATGCATATCTGTCTGATACTAATGAAAATCTCAAAAATAAGTTTGAAGATGTAGCGTAAAAATTGAGAGATGGAGATGTAGAAAAGGGGACATTATTGTTGGATCTTCAGCGGTCAGAATTTAAAAGAGCTGAATAGGTACTTTTGATTAAAATACAGTTGTATTATTTTTCTATAGAGTACAAGCAGTAATTTTATAAACAAAGTACACGCATATCACCCAAAAGTACACGTAGAATTATTTTTACATTTACTTGTATAATGAAAATTTTCACATGTACTTTGGTTTTATTTTCAAATAATGAATGGACACGCATAGTTTGATAAAGTAAACGCACATTTTGTTTATTATCATTGATGTTTATGGCATTTTTAATATTTAAACATGATGTTTTCTTTTCACCGGGAAGCAGAAAATAATAATCTCAAGAAAAAGAGAGAATATTTATCATCCTCATTATCTAACAAGGATGAAGAAATAAATTCAATTTAGAACTCAATGGTTTTGAGAATCCAGGAAAGAGTTTACATGAAGCCCAAGATTGATAAAAATTTTGTATATTCACATCCTATTCATAGTTTGTCAAAAGGAGATGAACACAATAAGGCTTCTACTGTCACATTTAAAAGAAAAAAAGGGCAGAATGGCCAGAATAAAAGG
Source organism: Sambucus nigra (assembly GCA_949130495.1). Taxonomy (NCBI): domain Eukaryota; kingdom Viridiplantae; phylum Streptophyta; class Magnoliopsida; order Dipsacales; family Adoxaceae; genus Sambucus; species Sambucus nigra. The sequence continues at coordinate 128,956,506 of OX422216.1, read as the reverse complement.
GGCAAAATAAATGCAACACATGAAGTGAACCTGAAAATCTACAAGTGTTCAAAATACCTTAAAGAAGATGCCCAGAATAAATTGAAACAATATTTGATGGAGGAGAAGGATACAGGGCAAATCTTCTCATTGTTTATTTTTGTATTGTAAAGGACACATGTACTTTATAAAGTACATGCATCTCTTTTTGAAGTACACGCATTTTTGCATCTAACTTTATGCATGTACTTTATAAAGTACACCCATATTCATAAAGTACACGCATTTTTGTATCTAACTTTATGCGTGTACTTTATTAAGTACAACTATTTCATAAAGTACACGCTTATTTTTATGAAGTGCACATATTTTTGTATTGAACTCTATGCGTGTACTTAATAAAGTACATGCCTAAAGATGAAATACATGCATAATATTATATGATCATAGATTATATACATGTTTCAATTATTCTTCTAACGTTATTTTCTTTATTGAAATTCAGCAATTGTCTCTTTATGATGGAGGATGCATTCATTAGCGGGGACGATATTAAGGAATTGCTGAAAGGCGAAGAAATATCGAACCAGACAATTCAATGCTTCTCCCATTTATTGGAGACAAAAACGAAAAACAATGGGCTTCGACCTACGCACTCTTTTAACTTATATGCTTGGGTAAGGAAAATAAAACCTAAAGTATTGGCCATCATTTTAAAATATATATTATCATAATTATATTACTAACAAATCTATTACTTTTAACAGGAGTCTGTTCGAAAAAATGATCATGAAATGCAGAAAGAACAGATAGAAAAACACATTATACAATTTTTTGAAATTTTTGATATTCTTTTCATTCCCACGAGACATGCAATTGGGAGAGATGATGCAGGCCATTTTACATTATTAGTTATCTACAAAGAAACAAATAAAGTTATCCATATGGACTCTCTCCGCCCGTTAGAAATAAATCAATCCTCATTATGCTACAATGAGGCTAATAAAATGGTTATGCCCTAAACTTATTTACATTACATGCACTTTTGTATTTTATATACTCATTGTTGATGCAAAAAACTGGACCGAATCCCATTTTTATGATCACAGATAAATAGATGAAAGCAATCCAATCAAGCACATAAGAGACAAAGATTTTTAAAGTCGTTCGTCTATGAATAAAGCCTACGTCCACTGTTATTTTATTCCCAGGGGTTTACAATAGCACCATAGGCTGTAGAGAGAGAAAGGATGTGTATCTTGTGTATGGGGTTTCTAGGTTCTCTTGGATCTCCCCCTTTTGGCTAAGGGGATACATGTATTTATAGTGATGGGAGATAAAGATATTCATTGTATGTAGACATTTATGTCTACATTCAACGAATCTAATTGTTGAATTGCTTGGTATGCTATGTGTTATCATCAATTAATACAGTATAAATTTACATTAAGGCTCATTAAATGTGCTGCCATCTTCATTAATGCACATTAAATGCCTAGTTATCCTTTGATCTTCCTGGTTGATATGCCGACCAACTCTCCTCAGATGCCGACTAACACTCCTCGGGTGCCGACCAACTCTCCTCGGATGCCGACTAACTCTCCTCGGGTGTTGAATATTACCACGTAGGATGACATGTGTCCTTTTCTGATTGGTCCTCATAGATGGAGAATTTTTGCGTTAACAGAAGCCCCCAATGCTCCATGCTTGATGGTTTACTTGAAAGGATGGAGTATTTATTCTGCAGTGTTGCTCGGTGCTCGTGAAATTCTTGATCTACCTTCTTAATTTGTTCAACATAAAGTGCATTATCTCCTGGACGACATATGATGCAGGCTGATCGATGGTTGCTAATCTTTCTTTTGAGGAACTCCGTGTGCTATGTATCACCCCTGGGAATTTGGATGCAGCCATGCCATAGTATGCAGCTTGTAGCTTGTCATAATCTTCAAGTATGTTGATTGGTTTGCTAGCCAACCAACTGCCTCCTGTGCCGAGCAACTGAGTGCTAACTTCACGTGCTTGATTCTTCTAAAATTATGATTCTATGAATACTTTGTCGAGTAACATACTAGCTTTTCAACCCAACTCTTCAATCTGATTAGTACCAAGCTAGTGGTGGACTTCGAAACATTTTCATACAACTTCTTCAATGTTAGTCGGGACAGTAGTAGTAAAGATCTCAGTGCTGTAGATGCTAAATTTGACTTCTGAACTTTAATAGTATGTGCATAATAACTCCTGAATATGCCTCGTGAACTTCTGAATTCCTCCTGAACTTCAATATACCTCCTGAGCAAGAAAAAACAACTTCTGAATGATGATTGGTCGGGGCCCCGACCATGTGAGTTTGTGGAGTTGAATTTGATGCTCGACTGCATGATGTTATAAGAATGTGCCACCGAATGAATAAATATATCTGTAATAGAAGCCCCCAAGTGTGGAATGTGAACTTTGAATGATTTTTGCTTGATCTCTTTCACATACTCATAAAATGTTTCCAACCAACTGTAGTTGACAACTTCTTATTTCCGACCAACCTGAGTTGACATTTTTGGGAATAGATTTACTTCCTAACCAACATAAGTTGGCATTTGCGAGAATATTTTGTTTCCTAGCCAAACAGGTTGGCATTTTTAGGAAAATATCGTTTCCTAGCCAAATAGGTTGACATTTTTAGGAATATTTCGTTTCCTAGCCAAATAGGTTGGCATTTTTGGGAATATTTCGTTTCCTAGCCAAATAGGTTGGCATTTTTAGGAATATTTTGTTTCCTAACCAACCGAAGTTGGCATTTTTAGCTAACCAACCGAAGTTGGCATTTTTAGGAATATTTTGTTTCCTAACCAACCGAGGTTGGCATTTTTAGGAATATTTTGCTGCTGAGCAGTCTGAGCTTTGCCGAGTTTTGCCTTGTTTCCTAACCAACCGAAGTTGGCATTTTTAGGAATATTTCATTTCCTAACCAACCGAGGTTGGCATTTTTAGGAATATTTTGCTATTGAGCAGTCTGAGCTTTGCCGAGTTTTGCCGAGTAGTGTGTCGCACTAGTATTCCCCAAAAAATTCTCAATAAAAGGAAGAACTTTGGCAGAATATCTTCATTTTATTCATAATGATGGAACTGTGTTACATATACATCACTGATAATACTTGCGTAGGTGCTCTGCGTTCCATGCATTCTTAAACTCCTCGCCTTCTAAAGTTGTTATTCGATAAGTTCCTGGTCGAACAACTTCTGTAACTCGGTATGGTCCATGCCAGTTTGCTTCCAGTTTATTGTGCTTTTGAATTACTTTCTTCAGCACATAGTCTCCTTCTTTCAGGTCGCACTTCTTCACCCTTTTGTTGTAGAACAAAGCTGTTCGCTTCTGGTAAGCAGAATTTCTAATGGCTGCTTCTTCTCTAACTTCCTCGAGCATGTCTAAATCCAGTCTTCTCATTAAGTCGTTGACAGGGGAATTGAAATTCAGTACCCTGTGTGTTGGAAGGCCCAACTCGGCAGGTATGATGGCTTCACTTCCAAATGCCAGCATGTATGGTGATTCTCCAGTTGCTACTCGGGGAGTAGTTTGGTAAGCCCAAAGTACTGATTGTAACTCGTTGATCCAGTTTGCTTTTGCATCATCCAATCTTTTCTTCAAGCCATTTAGCAGCGTTCTATTTGTAACTTCAGTTTGTCCATTTCTTTGAGGATGGCTTGGTGCTGAGTGGACCTTCAAAATATTTAATTGATGATAATAGGCGGCAAACTCCTCGTTATCAAATTGTATTCCATGGTCTGTGATGAAGGCATGAGGTAGACCATATCGACAAATGATGTTCTTCCAAACAAATTGGTACACCTTCTCGTACGTCATGTCAATGAGTGGTTCATCTTCTACCCATTTAGTAAAATAATCCACTGCGACGACGAGGTACTTGAACCTTCCTCGGGTCGTTGGCAGTGGCCCAACTAAGTCAATTCCCCACATGTAAAATGGCCAAGGGGAAGTTATGGGTGTCAATAATGCTTGTGGAGTTCTTCGGATGGAGGAAAAGCACTGGCCCTTGTCACACTTCTTGGCTTAGGCTATACAATTAGCCCTCATCGTCGGCCAGTAGTATCCTTGCGTCATCACCCTTTGTAAAAATGTCCGACCTTCTACATGTGCTCCACAAGACCCTTCGTGGATCTCTTCAATTAATTCTTTCACCGCGGAGGGGTGTACACATCTCTGCAAACCTGCCATAATTCCTCGTCTATATAAAACACCATTATTTAATACATACCGAGCAGCTTTAAACTTTAATTTTTTGGCAGTGAGCTTGTCAATTGGCAATTCTCCCTCCTCGATATACGCCCTGATGGAATCCATCCAAGATGGTCCTAAATCAAGGGTGATAAAGTTCATCGTCAGATCTTCATCTATGCTCCGACCAACTAACACTTCAATTGGGATTATTTATCGTAGCTCGGTGCGAGTAGCTGATACTAGTCGAGCTAGGGCGTCTGCTCTCGCATTCTCCATTCTTGGTATTCTGACCAGCTGAATAGCGACAAATTCTGACACCAGCTCCTTTACCTTTGCGTGATATCTGATCATTAATTCTCCTCTAACTGCATATACTCCCATCATTTGGTTTATGATCAATTGAGAATCACTAAAAACAATGACCTGTTGCGCCTCCATATTTTTTGCTAAACCAAGTCCTGCAATCAATACCTCATATTCAGCCACATTGTTGGAAGCTTTGAATTGGAAACGCAAGGCGTATTCCATATCGACCTCATCCGGAGTGCTCAAAACTATCCCCGCGCCGCATCCTGCAGTGCAAGATGAGCCATCTACATATAGTCTCCATATAGGTAACTCGTCTTCAAATTTCTGATCAGTTAGAGTTCCTTGGTGAAATATTTGTTCCTTCCTTTCCTCCTCGGATTTTTCTTGCTCTTCGTCGATGATTTCTTCTTGCCCTTTTACCAACCGGAGTTGGTCTAAGCCCGAAGTCAATGATCTTGTAACATCCACTTGCCCTTTTATCAACCGGAGTTGGTCTGAGATAGTGTTTGTTGATCCTGTAACATCCACAGGTTGATCAGTGAGCAACTCTTATTTCTCGTCCGGAGTCCTCACAACTATCTCTGAGTCACATCCTGTAACATCCACACGCCCTTTTACCAATCGGAATTGGTTTGAGCTTGTGTTTTTTGATCCTGTAACATCCACGGGTTGATCAGCGAGCAACTTTTATTCCTCGGAGCTATCAGGATAGGTGAACTCCGCTATAAAATCTGCTACAGCTTGCCCTTTAAGCGATGATCTGGGTTCATAGACTATATCATATTCACCGAGTTCTATTGCCTAGTAAATCAATCTTCCTGATTTTTCTGGCTTATGCAGGGCTTGCCTCAATGGCATATCAGTATATACTACTATGGTATGAGCCTGGAAATATGGCCTCATTCTCCTACTCGCCTCAATCAGCGCCAGTGCCAATTTCTCCAGCCTTGGATATCTGATCTCTGCTCCTCGAAAGTCCTTACTTTTGTAGTAAATTGGCTTTTGTACTCCATTCTCCATTCTGATCAATGTCGAGCTAACTGCATTCTTGGACACTGCAAGGTACAAGTACAATTTTTCTCCCATCACTGGCCTGGACAACAGTGGAGGTGCTCCCAAGTATCTCTTCAAGTCTTGAAAAGCCTTCTCGCATTCATCATTCTACTCAAAAGCCTTTCTGAGTGTCTTGAAGAATGGGAGACATCTATCAGTTGCTCGTGACACAAATCTGTTGAGTGCCGCTACTCGTCCTGTGAGACTCTGCACTTCCTTCTTCGTCGTTGGAGATCGCAGCCCTAATAAAGCTTTTATCTTTTCAGTATTTGCTTCAATGCCTCGTTGGTTGACAATGTACTCGAGAAACATGCCTTCTCGTACTCCAAAGATACACTTTATCGGGTTCAACTTCATTTGATATTTATCTAGTTGATCAAAAGTCTGACTTAAGTCAACTAGATGATCGACAGCTTTCTTGCTTTTCGTCAGCATATCGTCAACATAGACTTCCATGTTGTCACTGATTTGTTCAGTAAAGACCTTGTTCATCAGCCTCTGATATGTCGCACCTGCATTTTTCAAACCAAAAGGCATAAAATTATAACAATAAGTTCCCCGAGGGGTAATTAAAGAAGTACTCTCCCTGTCTTCAGGTTTCATTTTAATTTTATTGTAGCCAGAATAAGCATCCATGAAGCTCAGCAACTCGTGTCCCGAGGTAGCATCCACCAGTTGATCAATTCGGGGCAATGGAAAATGATCCTTTGGGCATGTTTTGTTGAGGTCGGTGAAGTCTACACACATCCTCCACTTGTTGTTTTTCTTCTTTACCATTACCACATTAGCTAACCAATCTAGATATTTAACATCTTCAATGAAACAAGCTTTCTGTATCTTCTCGACTTCCTCATGTATAGCTTGATTCTTCTCGGGACTGAATACTCTTCTTCTCTGCTTCATAGGCTTGATCTCCTTATTCACATTGAGCTCGTGACATAAGAAGTTTGGGTCTATCCCAGGCATATCTTCATGACTCCACGCAAAAGTTTGTCTTCTGCTTCTAAGGAAAGTTATCAATTCTTGTTTTAATGAGGTTTCCAACGACGAACCTATTTGAGTAGTTCGCTCAGGGTGCTCGTCGTCCAGAACGATGTTTTCAGTAGCTTCCACCACTTGACCCTTCACGAGTTGCGACTCATCTCGAGGATCCAATGTGTCAATTTCTGCACCTTAATCCACTTGATATGTAGTGGTCTTTTTCTTTGATTCTCCCAGTTCTTTTTGCTCGGCGGATGAATAATAGCATTCCCGAGCTACTTTTTGATCACCTTTCACAACTCCTACTCCAAAGTTTGTTGGAAATTTTAGGCACTGATGCACCGTAGATGGCACAGCCTCGAACTTCTTCAATCCTACTCTTCCCATGATGATATTGTATGATGATTGGACATTCTTATCCATCACGAAGAAACGTATTCTTTCTGTCCGACAAGGAGGCCACGTTCCAATGAATATATCCAACTTGATCGTCCCAAGTGGAAATACTTTCTCGCCAGCAAAACCAATGAGGGGTCTGTGGTAAGGCTCCAGTTGAGATAGCTTTAGATTTAAACTATCGAAACACGAGTAGAACATGATGTCTGCTGAGATACCATTATCGACCAGTACTCTTGAAATCATGACTTCCTTCATTCTCATTTTGATCACCAGCGGGTCATCATGAGGATATAAAACACCTGCAAGGTCATTTTTTGAAAAATCGATAACCAATTTCTCCTTGTTCACCTTTCTCGGGCGATCTTCCTCAGCTAGATTTATTCGCCGAATGTACGAGCAAGCTTGAGCCTCACCGAGGTAAGCTTTTCTTTTTGCAGTAAGGTCTCCTCCTCCTACATCTCCTCCTGTAATAAAATTACAATCAAATGACCCAAAGAGTATTGAAAATACCTCTCGTTCTGGTTGCCTTGGTTTCTTAGGAAGATCGGGATCATCCTCTGGATCAACTTCATGGTTTCTCTTCTTGTTCTCCTCTGCTCGACGAGGAGATCTAGATCTCTCTCTAGTTCGGTCGTTGTTTCTTCTTTCGCCTCCCCGATCAACATACTTTGCTAGCTTTCCTCGTCGGATGAGTGTTTCAATCTCATTCTGAAGAGCTATGCAATTTTTGGTCATATGGTCATGATCCTTGTGGAACTCGCAATATTTTTCCCTATTTCTCGTGACAGGGTCTGCCTTCGTTTTCTTTGGCCAGTTTAACTCCTCGCTGTTCTTAATTTCTTTCAGGACGTGGTTGATATTTACCTTCAAAGGTGTGTAATGATTTTTCAGGTGACAGAAAATTATTTTTTATATTGATCCCTTCCTATTCCCTATTTGGAGAGATAAAAATATGTTGAATGATCGAAGTTATTACCAAATTTATATAAAAATCAATCAATTTGACTTTATTGACATAGATGGAAGATGAACCAAATTAAGTATATAGTTCATAAAAATGAATGCAAGGAGACTCAAACTTGAAGAGAGAGAAAATAGATCTGGGTCATGATTTCCATGAGAAAACTTTTTATTGTTTTTAACCTTTTCACATTCTCTGATTAAAAATATGATGGAAATTTGAATAGACATTAAAGATCTTACAAAATTTATAATGAAAATTATCAAATCTTACCACCGTCATATATATTGGTATATGTAATCATTTAAAATATTTATTCCATGATATAAAATTGAAACTTGAGAATCAAGCAAAAAGTTGTGATTTATGAAATCCATTATTTTTCAGATTTCTAAATAAGAATTAATTTAACAGTTATGATTTTGAAATCATGATATGCAATTTTTGTAGATTTCATAAATAAAAATTGGACAACTAATTTATGTATATAAACATAAAAATCACGATTGAATCAACAGATGTATGTATAATTGATTATACGTAGAGAAAATAAAAACTTAGCTTTTGATGGAGAACAATGCTTGTAACATGTTCCCACATACGGCGCCAATCTGTTGATGCAAAAAACTGGACCAAATCCCATTTTTATGATCATAGATAAATAGATGAAAGCAATCCAATCAATCACATAAGAGACAAAGATTTTTAAAGTGGTTCGGCTATGAATAAAGCCTACGTCCACTGTTATTTTATTCCCAGGGGTTTACAATAGCACCATAGGGTGTAGAGAGAGAAAGGATGTGTATCTTGTGTATGGGGTTTCTAGGTTCTCTTGGATCTCCCCCTTTTGGCTAAGGGGATACATGTATTTATAGTGATGGGAGATAAAGAGATTCATTGTATGTAGACATTTATGTCTACATTCAACGAATCTAATTGTTGAATTGCTTGGTATGCTATGTGTTGTCATCTATTAATACAGTATAAATGTACATTAAGGCTCATTAAATGTGCTGCCATCTTCATTAATGCACATTAAATGCCTAGTTATCCTTTGATCTTCCAGGTTGATATGCCGAACAACACTCCTCGGGTGCCGACCAACTCTCCTCGGATGCCGACTAACACTCCTCGGGTGCCGACCAACTCTCCTCGGATGCCGACTAACTCTCCTCGGTTGTCGAATATTGCCACATAGGATGACATGTGTCCTTTTCTGATTGGTCCTCATAGATGGAGAATTTTTGCGTTAACACTCATGGTTTTTCCTCTTAACATTTTCTATTTTCAAAGAAAAGTTGTACAAATTGAAAGTCGAAGCACCACTAATAAGTCAAAAAGGTATAATAACAAGATCCTTTCAAGGGATGGAATTCATAGATGCACTATCCAATGAAGAAAAAATAACAATAGATTGGCTCTTGAGATCATGATGTAAATTTTGAACTACTCAATCATAATGAATGTGCGAGAAAAAATAATAGGTAAGATCAAACAATCTTGAATAAGTTACATTTCAACAAATTTCATTCGCATTATGCTAACTGATTTCTTTATTTTATTTTAATTTCAGTGTTGACTGTGGGGTGTATTGTATATACTACATGGAACAAATTACCAGAGGAAATGATCTCAAAATATCATTTGAAGATGACGAAATTCTCCAACAGAGAGCATATATAGCTAATGAATTTGTATTCCATGGTTGTTAATAGGAGGAAATTATAAAGTTTATTTCTGAATATATATATTTTTTATTCAATGTAGTTCCATATAATTTCTAGTATATTAAGTGTAAACAGGATGTCATGTGTATATAGTAATGAAATGCGTGTACTTTAAAAAAAATTCAAAAGTACACGCATGACATCATAAAGTACACGTGTATATTTAGGTGTACTTTGGGAATTACGCGTGTACTTTGAGGTCTATTTTTTATTTGAATTAGAATCCCAAAGTACATGCAATAGATAAAATGGTACACATGAATTTATAATGACATATATCAGTACACAAATTCTGTGATGAACTCCGAAAATGGTGCCGCTGGTGCGAACCAATAAACACGTAGGCTATACAAGAGAATAAATATATTTGTAGTGATAGGTTACACAAATCTAAATTATAAACATATTATGAATGTTTCATTTGACAATAACAAAGAAATAATCTCAAAGTACACGCAATGAGGCCAAATATTATGCATGTACTTTACAACATAACAATTTTTTGAAATTTTTTCATAACAAATGATTGTAATTTTTTTTCTGTATATATATATTTTTTATTCAATGTATTTCCATATAATTTCTAGTAAAAAAATTGGCCCCTGGCGCGGACCATTCAACAAGTAGGAATAAAACTATTGCATATACTTATTCAGCAGGACACAATAACCAAAAATAATTTATTAAGCTAAACTACTCACTATCCCAACTACTTATGGTCAAAGAAATAAATAGCTTTAACTTTTCCTATAAAAGATTAATATTTGTTCATTTCTTAACCATTACATCTAGGGTAAAGATTACATAATGAGTATTCCAGCAGAAAAGTTGCGAACTACTCTTGAGAAAGATAAAAGAAATAAAAAAAAAAAGGGAAATTGAGGAAAATCTTTCCTCATATGAAACTGCCTTTGAGCAGTTTCAAACATATGTGAGGGAATGCTACTCTGGACTTCCAAACAATCCCATAAATTTAATTGATGTGGATGAGGACACTCCTCAAACACATGAAGACCTCATGTCTTTCTATAGACAATAAGTTCCCTTGAAAATCGCCAAGTTGAAGGGGAAGAAGGCGCGTCATGAAGGCCTTATAGCTGTCATAGAAGAAGAAATTCAAGTAAGCTCAAATTTAATTGACTCTCTTCCTGACACCATAGATGCCTTTAACATCTTTCCCTAATAGAAGCCTTCAAATCTTTTTCAGCTTTTGTTATGTGAAAAAATTGTACTTTATTTTTCTGTTTTAATAAAAAAAATTATTTATTTCATGCATGTATTGTCACTTATATCATACACCAAAACATACATAATATAGTGTTGTCTCAAGCCATGACATAGAGTAAACATGTAAAGTACATGCAAATATAGTAAAGTACACGTGAACATTAGGAAAAATTATCACGTATATTTTACTAAAAAATCCTGTATTTTGCTAAAATGATACACACACACATAAAAAAAGAACTACCCACATTGTGTTGTCAAAAATGTAAACTTTAATATTACATTTATTTATTGTAAAAAAATTGGTATGTCAAAATATGATTGTATTGTCAAAATATGATTCTATCTATTCTAAATTATAATACACGCAAGTTTTTATAAAGCGCACGCACAAGGTATTATCCCAAACCATTATATAAATGCGTGTAATTTATATATTACACGTGTACTATATAAAGTACTCACATATTGAAATACTCGTATAATAATGTCGCTGGTGTGGACCATAATACACATGGGAATTTAAGAATATGAGTGACCTGAGTGTTTTTTATAAAGTACAAGCACATTGTAATGTCCAAAACCATTTTCTAAATAGTACATGCATTTATATACATGTACTTTATAAAATTACATGTAGAATACATAAAGTACACGTATATTGAATTAGATTTTGGGCATATCAATATGTGTGTACTTTATAAAAACATGCGTGTACTCTATGTAGATTCCATTCCAAAATAAATAATACATAAATGAACACTCAATGCTAAAATTATAATAATTTATTCAAATGTGAATGTTCATTGATTTTATTTAAAACTAATGTTACAATGAATGAATTGAACAATATTAAGAGGAATCAAATTGGTTCTTTACACGTGGATCTGTAATGACCTGTTTTATTACACCTAGAGCAAGTTACTTCTCTTATTATGACCTCTTCAACAGACTTTATTCTCTTATTTCTTGGCCTCCTTGTCAGTCTCTTTGTTAATGGAGGAATGATTGTGGGATTCTCAGGTAATGGAATATTTAGGGAAATCAAATCAGGATGAGGAATTATAGGTGATGAGTATGATTTCTTGTAGAAAAAAATATTATAATAATATTCAATATGATCATAAATACTTCCACTTATCTTCCTTACGACAGAAACAACATGAGAGCATGAAAAACATTATAGTTGCCAACTCTTACAAGAGAAAATTATTTTTTCTAAGTCAACCGTGGCCCACACATTTTCATGAACTTTGAATACACGTGTACTCGAGTGGCTAATATTCCAATGTCTCCCTTTATTCCAATTTTCAGTCAGTAATTTATCAAAATGAGGACACAACTCCTTTGACCATATTTCAGATTCAACAAGCTTGATTGCATTGAAATTCATAATTTTGATCCCCATTTTATCCATCATATTAAGTATCGATAAATGCCTTTCCTCTAGGATCCAAGAGTTGAATGATTCTGCAACACTTGATGCCATGTCACCATAACGCTTACCGATGAAATATGCACAAGACTAATTCTCCATAGGTAAATTGTCAAGAAAATCAGTGGCAGCAACTCCACCTTCCTTATTTAGGGCATCAATGTTCTTTTGAAATTCATCAACTGTTACAGCATATGCACATCGCAAAAAATCTTGAATGATCCTCTTTCAGAAGTTCGTAGTACCCCGTATTTTCTTCTTTATATTTACCTATAAATGATGTACATAGTAGCAATGCTCAAACATTGAAAAAACCTTAGACACGCCTTTAATAAGACCATTGTTCCGATCAGATATGAATGTGATGTTCTGATCTTGATGAGCTATTACATCACACAAATTAATAAGAAACTACATACAATTATCCTATGTCTCTGAATCAACAACGGCATATGCAAGAGGATAAAGGCATGAAATTATAATGACATATATTAGTACACACAAATTCTATGATGAACTCAGAAAATGTTACCTCTGGCGCGGACTAATAAACTCATAGGCTATACAAGAGAATAAATGTATTTGTAGTGATAAGTTACACAAATCTAAATTATAAACATATTATGATTGTTTCGTTTGACAATAACAAAGTAAACGCAAAACATGACAATGTAAACATTAAGTGTAAATAGGATGTCACGTGTACATAGTCATGAAATGCGTGTACTTTATAACAAATCCAAAATTACACGCATGACATCACAGAGTACACGTGAATATATGCGTGTACTTTGGGAATTACGCGTGTACTTTGAGGTCTGTTCCTTTACTTGCATTAGAATCCCAAAGTACATGTAATAGATAAAACAGTACACGTGAATTTATAATGACATATAACAACACACACAGATTCTATGATGAACTCTGAAAATATTTTCGTTGGCGCAGATCAATAAACACGTAGGTTATACAAGAGAACAAATATATTTGTAGTGATAGGTTACACAAATGTAAATTATAAACATACTATGATTGTTTCATTTGACAATAACAAAGAAAAAATCACAAAGTACATGCAAAACATTACAATGTAAACATTATTAAGTGTAAACAGAATGTCACATGTTCATAGTAATGAAATGCATGTAGTTTACAAGAAATCCAAAAGTACACACATGACATCACAGAGTACACGTGACATAAAATATAAATTCACGTGTACTGTTTTATCTATTGTGTGTACTTTGGGATTCTAATGCAAATAAAGAAACAAACCTCAAAGTACACGCCTAATTACCAAAGTACACGCATATATTCACGTGTACTATATGATGTCATGCGTGTACTATATTTTCTGTTGAAAGAACATATAGAGGATTACAAAATAAAGGCATAATATTGTCAAGTAAACTTCAATGATTCATATTTACCATTGTTCCCATTCCTTGCAGTTTTCGACAAAATCGTTCCACGATACCTGCTCTTCAAAAAGGCACCATCAATAAACAAAACAGGCCAGCAGTACTAAAATCCATTAATGGATCCTGTAAACATTACAAAAATTCTTTTGAATAATTCTCTCTGGTTCGACGTCAAGAATGCAATGTGATCCTGGATTATATTGCAATAGAAGTTCTCTATAATCATTGGTTAATGCATACGAAACTTTTTCATCACCATGCAACTCAGCAGTAGCCATCTCTTTTCCACGCCATGCATGACGATAACCTATATCAAGATCGTAGTGCTTCTTCATATCTCTAACTACATTAATTGGTCTCAGTAATGGTTTATCCCTTAACTAATTAGCAAGTAATGTAGAAACCAATTTGGTTTTGCTTAATGGACTACGGTATACACCCCTACAAGTATGCTCATTGTTCAAACTTCTTATATAAAAGTAACCATTTAATGTTGATAATGAAGCATGAACTCACCACATGCAATTCTCAGTATTCCTTTTAGAACACTCTGTTGTCACCCGAGTTTTATCATTCTTCAAATATACATACTTGAAACCAACCTTAACAGCATACTTTCTCAACATCTCACGAAACTGAACCACACCCCCTTTGATACACTGTTCCTCATGACAAATCTATGTATTCCAATCATTGGAGAGATAAACTTTTGAGGTACTCGGCTCCACACTTCCAATATAAACATCATTTTTAACACCACTACTAATATCAATCGCAGTGGATAATGATATAGTATACCCTTTCTCTGCTTGTACCACTGCATTCAACTGACCCTCTTGCAACTTGTATAACTATAGTCAACCAGATCACAAATTCTATACGTGCATTCGACCCGTTCATGAATTGTACTAGTGGAAAAAGCTGTTGAATCAAAGATATACATCCAAATAAAATCATCATTGAGAATAAGTTGAGACCGCAACATAGAGTGAACATCTTTATCACAAAGCAACATGAATCGACTTTCATCACCAAAGCCGTATTTCAATGAAAAAGATCCAGCTTTCAAATCCATAAACCTACTATGTAACTCATTGCATATGAAATCTAATAAGATGTCTTCAAAAATTTCAATGCAAGCCATATTATCCAAATAACAACACGTAGAAATCCGACAACTTTCCATTATATCCTGCATTATATTAAAACAAAAAAATGGCATTGTTAAAGTCCAATTTTAATTAATGTCGTTGGCGCAAACCAACACATATATGGTCAATAAACACATGACTATTCTATTAAACATGACTCAATAATAACAAAGTAAATGCACATCAACATTATGAAGAATTAATATCAAAAACCAAAATGAAAATTCATCAATAAAAAATCACGTGTACATTAGATCAAATTATGTGTACTTTATTGCTATTTTCCGCTCAGGTATATACAAAGTATTTTACTATTGTAAAACATTAAAATTGGTTAATGTCGCTGGTACGGACTAACAACACATTCCTATCTAACACATGACAACTCTATTATGTAATGAGTCAAAAGTAACAAAGTAAATATACATTAACATTATTCTAAATTAATTTCAAAAGAAAAAATCAGAAATAATCAAGTCCAAAATTCACGTGTACTTTATATCAGATTGCATGTACTTTACTACAATGATCATTTGAGATATATGCATGAACAACTTGTATATACATAAAGTAAACACACATGAACACACAATTAAAACATATAAATACACAACTTGTTACGAAATCAAAACACAAGTCAAAATATATTCATATAAAATTAAAATACAATTATAAAAACACACAACCAAATCATTCATTCAATGTTCGAGTTAATTCATCACATGATTTACACAATTACAATGATTTGATTAAATGAAACAAATACATCAAGCTATTATAATTTATCAACATGCAAAATATTTCTTCATAACAAGTATAAACTTACAAATGATCGAATAAATGCAAATGAAAATCTAGGTTAAACTAAGCACAAAGGATTGATTTCTTCAAACAAATAGATAAGTTTTTTTTTACAGAACAAAGCTCGTTGAACAGAAGTGAAAAGAAATCATAAGATCCTAAGTTAAGGGAGAGAACGAACCTGTTTGACAGAAGCAGAATGAAGAAAGAGAAGGACGTGCTTATTGAAAATGTTGTCAATCGTTGATTAGGTCAATGGTAACAAAATGAATGACATGTCAGAAAAGGTATTTATATGGACCTAATCGTTTAAAAAAACTGACCCGGTTAAAACGTCCACAATGTCCGATCAAGGGACTAAATCGTAAAAATAACATTAATTATTGATACATTAATAATTAAATTTTAACATACAATTATTCTTAATAAAAGAATCTTGGATCTTTATAATAATCACATATAACCATTATTCAGAAGATAAAATGGTATTAAAATAGCATATCGTTATCATGTCACAACTAGAAAGATTGATGGAGCAGTTAAACCTTAATGATGTTCGATCGGACTGAATTTCGGAACACAACTTTATCTTATATGTAGAAAGAACATACTCCGATTTCAATGCATTCCAACGGTTAGATCTCCCAGTATAGCCAAAACACTATTTCAAAATTTATTCTCCTTGAGAATTTAGATTTCTCTCCCTTTCATATAATTTCATTATGTTATCTTTCACTGTATGAATTATGGAAATCAGTCACTTATTTATAGGCATGGACAAAACCTAAATCTCTAACATTCACTTAATATCAACCATCCATTAAGGTAGATGCCCAAAAGTTCTTTTGACTCTTGGTATTTGGAGTACCCTTTCATTAACCAAAGTGACTCTTAGTATTAATATAATTATGGAGCACATAATGTAGAATTATATAAAATAATTCTAACATTAAGTGCCTAGGAAGAATGAAAATTTTCTATCAGTTATCGGTTGGGAAGTATAGTGTTGTGGAATTTTTTTCTGAACATACACACTTGCTACGACTCCTAAAAAGACCCATTTTTTTAGGTCTCACCGGAAATTTTCTCTTGCATAATGTGCACAAGCTGATATGGCTTCCAATTCTGGAATTGCTCCTAAAGAAACTCTCGATCTTATGAGTAAACAAGCCGGCGGACGTGAAAATCTTGGATTCATTGCAAAAGATTATAGAAAATATTTACATTCAAAGCAAACAAGAGAAATGAAGTAAGGGGATACAAGTGGTGTTCTGAAATATTTTCAAAGAAAGCAATTAGAAGATCCCAATTTTGTTTATGCCCTCCAAGTTGATAAAAATGATCTGATTACTAATATTTTCCGGGTTGATGCAAAAATGATGGTAGACTATCACTATTTTGGTGATGTAGTAAGTTTTGATACCACCTACAGAAAAAATAAAGAAGGAAAACCTTTTACAAAGTTTGTTGGTGTCAATAATCACAAGCAAACACTAATATTTGGTGATGCATTGTTATATTATGAGACTGTCGATACTTTTAATTGGTTATTTGATACTTTTGCCAAAATAATGTCATGAAAGATGACAAAAACCAATTTAACTAATCAAGATACTACAATGGCAAAGTCATTAGCTTCATAATGGCCAAAAAGACATCATCGACTATGTATTTAACACATATATCAAAATGCAGCTAAGCATCTTTGTAGTGTCTTCGAGAAGTTTAAGGACTTTACTGAAGATTTTAGTAGTGTCATATATGATTATGAGAATGTTGAAGACTTTCTTTGTGCTTGGGAGAATATGCTTGAAAAATATAATCTCCAAGAAAATAAGTGGCTGAGTCGGCTATTTGAGTTGAAGGAGAAATGGGCTTTAGCTTATGGGCGACAAACATTCCTAGTCCATACATCTTAAAGAGATGGAAAAATGAGATTAAAGATAAGAGAAATGTGGTTTCTTCTACAAATGCAGCTAATGATGACCCAAAAGTAAAAATAGTAAGCCATTACAGAGAACTGTCTCGATTGCATACTGAACTTGCAACTATTGCTGCAGAATCTGATGAAGCTTATGAAATTGCTACAGCATGCCTTCACAAGATATTTGTAGACATTAAGACATGTTTGAGAAACAAGACCACTCAGGTCAAAGATGGTGCACATGAGGTTATTTCTGATGCTTTTGGTGATCATACTGTGAAAATAATTAAGGTCAAAGAAAGAATTGTTCATAAGGAGGATTCACTTAGACCAAAAATGCTTTGGAAAAGTTCATTGGAAACATAAGGCATAAGAAAGAAGTAAACCCTTCATAAGAGCGCAGGGAACCTCAATTAGATCATTTAAATGTGAACTCCACACATGTTCTTACTACACAAAATCAGCTCCATTCAACAAACCAGCCTCTTAATATCAAGAATGCAACTCAAAGTATACATACTCTACCACCACAAATGCAGTTCATACCACCATTTCAATATGTCCAGGTACTTTAAAAAAGTTTGCCAATGTATCCATTTGCATTAGTACGTCACAAGCCGTCTTGATCCATACTTATTATTTTCGTTGTCTTTATGTGTGTTGGACTTCAGATATACCATCCACAATATTTAAGAGGCTACAATATGACAACAACCAATCATCATTCTATAATCAGTCATTAGAAAGGATTTGCAACAAGTGATCAACAAGCCTCCAAGAAATGAGGGCAAACACGTGAAGGAGCAAAGAAAGTATGATGGATGACATAAGTACTGAAGTTATATAATTTGTTTGGAAACTTAAGAATTTGCTCTCTCTTTTGTTTGGAAACTTAAGGATATTATGATCAAGATTGATACTTGTTTTTTAACAAGTAGTTATCATCTTTGAAAGATAAAAAAATAGTCTTATTTTCCCACTGATATTATCGAAAAAATTTATGTCATGTTTTAATTAGGTCATGAACGTATTTGGGTAAAAAAAATATTTTTTGTCACATTTATTTGGGTCGGATTCGGGTTATTTTAATTTAGTCATGTTCGTGTTCCTTTTTTTATATATAAAAAATATAAATTTTTATAAAACAAAAGAGTTTTTTTTAGTAGAGCAAACCACCAAATGCAATGGACGTTTGGTATTCTACCAAAGGATTTTTTTTCATTAAAAGTACCCAATTTACAGTTTTAATATGAAGTAATTGAGCTAAGGTTGAGTTTTGGTTTCTGAGTTAATAGGTTAACGGGGTTAATGGGTGGTTAAAGAGTTGTTTCTTGAGTTGGCTAATCATTGACGTGTGTCAAAAAATGAGGGGGACAGGGAAGGGGATAGGGTAAGGAGGACAAATGATTTTCTCCCCGGATAAGGTGGGTGGTTAATAATTAGGTTTGGGTCTTTATTATATTTTTTGGATATAATTACATGACGTGGGATCCTAGCATTTAAGCTTAAGCTTAAATCACAAGGCGGGTCAATTGTTTGTTGAGGATTACTACTAACAGCGTACGTAAAATATCTTTGGGCTTCCAAAGGCTACCCAGATTTAAATGAGCTAAACCCGGGTTACCACGAGAGGCTAGGTCATTTTTTTTAATTAATCGATTTAAAGGGTCAGCTTGAGGTAAAGGTCGATACACCATTGTTGGCTATAATCGAACGTTGATAACACTGGTAAGGTTTTCATGGTCTTCTTGTAATGGTTGTCCATTTGCCCTCTGCTAGAATTGAGTTGATATTCTCTGTGAGAATCATCCCATTATTCTTCAAGGCACATTTAAGATAAGAATGACCAACAATTTCATTATCATCACAAATTGAAGACTTCAGTTTAAAAGATATGAGATAAACTAGGACGTAAATTTTAACGGTTGATGGCAGAATTTTGTTGCTATTAAACTCAGTGCACAACCTAACATATTTACCTCGAGAAGTATTATATGTATGAACATCAATTTTAATGAGAGTTCCAAGCGCCTTTTTAATAGCATGTATGGTATTTGTTGTTGGAAATTTGTATTGGAAAGAACGACAAAATTAGTTAATTTCTGCAAGAGGCATTCTGGGAATGCTGTCTTTTAGGCAAAATTTCTCCCAATCCGATTGAGAATAAATTACGAGTACACTGTGAGGTTTAGTGAATCTTCCTTCAAGATACAATGCAATGTATGAACAGTGGTTTAATTCAAATTATGTAATGTTTGATCAAATCGAGAAAACTCTGAATTTGAAATCTAATAATGCCAAAATATAAAAGTCGGAAAGAGGATAAATTAGCAATTTTCGCTGTCCAAAGCAGAGGCCTAGAACTCCTTTTATAGTAATTTCTGTGACTTTTCTTCAATAGTCACAACTCTTCATGTAACGAATCAGCAGCCCTTGGATCATGCCTTTAGGCACCCACGCTCTAAGCAATGATGCACACGTGCGAAGTGCCAAGTGCATGTCAAAGCATACAATGCACCCTATGTTGCCCAATCGCCCTTTCGCGCGCTGCGTGTCGCTATTGGTGGTGCTTAAGCACCATCGCGATGCGTGGGATCATAGCCTCTTCTTTGACTATTCAACTAAGAATCTTTGTGGTCCTTTAGTTGATATACCACCACTTTTTGTGGTAATCTTCCAATGTGGGACTTGAGCACTCCCATATCTTTCACACTCAGTTTCTCATGTTTCTTCCTTCTAAAATAAAACCCAAACTAAGTTTACAAATAAAACACCAATTAACATAATAAAATGAACAACTAAATATTATATTATATTTAAATGTTGAAATTTATCCAATAATCCCCCACCAATTTCAATGTACACAAGAGAGGATACAAAGGATCGATTACGAAATAGAAAACTTTTGGCACTATCGTTGAAATCTAGTACATAAATGAGAAGTGTCTTTCGGATTTGAACTTCCATATAGTCTAAATAATTCCAATCTTTATCAAGGTGATGTGGTGAACGTATCTTGAACTAAGGACCCTTTGAGACAATCCGAAACTATCACACATACCGAGTTCTGAGTTTAGAAGTGTTTTTCTAGCATGCACATTTATGGCCTTGTGCTAATCCTGATTTCACGAGTGCTTTTAGGATCAGTCTTGATTCCATAGAAAGTGGCCACACTTTCGACACTCATATAGGTAAATCAACTTTAGTGATTCTATGATTCATACTTATACGATTTATTAAGAAGTAACATTCACCCTCTAACATGCAGAAAACCAACACTACGCATATAGGAATGGAACTTTTTCATAAAAATTCCTAGTATTCCATAACTATAATTTAACTTATTTGTACCATATTGAACTCTATCTATATTTTCAAGATATGAGCTAGGTTCCCACTAAATATAGTTGTGTTATTTAATAGAACTTAGTCACATTCCTTTTGAGGTGATATATATATATCATTTCCCTAACAAGACCTTTAGTCAGCGGATCTGCTAAATTCTTGGTCATTTTAATATAGTCAGTTGTAATTACTCCTTTCTTGAGTAATCGTCTTATAATTTGATGCCTTAGACTAATATGTCTAGATTTTTTGTTATAGTGTAGACAATTCCAAGCTTCATCAAGGGGTTGTAGTAAACGTATCTTGAAACAATGACCCTTTGAGACGAATCGAAACTATCACACATACCGAATTCCTAATTTAGAAGTGTTCTTTTAGCATGCATGTTTATAGCCTTGAGCTAATCCTGATTTCACAAGTGCTTTTAGGATCGGTCTTGATTCCATAAAAAGCGAACACATTTTCGACACTCATATAGGTAAATCAACTTTAGTGATTCTGCGAGTCATACTCATACGATTTATTAAAAACTAACCTTCACCCTCTAACATGCAAAAAACCAACACTAGGCACATAGGAATGAAACTTTTTCATAAAAATTCCTAGTTTGATAATTTGATGCCTTAGACTAATGTGTCTAGATTTTTCGTTGTAGTGTAAACAATTCCAAGCTTCATCAAGGTGCTATAGTAAACGTATCTTGAACCAATGACTCTTTGAGACGAATCGAAACTATCACACATACCGAATTCCTAATTTAGAAGTGTTCTTTTAGCATGCATGTTTATAGCCTTGAGCTAATCCTGATTTCACGAGTGCTTTTAGGATCGGTCTTGATTCCATAAAAAGCGAACACATTTTCGACACTCATATAGGTAAATCAACTTTAGTGATTCTGCGAGTCATACTCATACGATTTATTAAAAACTAACCTTCACCCTCTAACATGCAAAAAACCAACACTAGGCACATAGGAATGAAACTTTTACATAAAAATTCCTAGTTTTCCATAACTATAATTTAGATTGATTATACCACATTGAACTCTATCTATATTTTCAAGATATGAGTTGGCTTCCCATTAAATATAGTTGTGTTGTTTAATAGACCTTAGTCCCATTCCTTTTGAGGTGATATATATAATCTCCCTCACAAGACCTTTAGTTAGAGGATTTACTAAATTCTTATTCATTTTAACATAGCCGACTGTAAGTACTCATTCCTTGAGTAATCGTCTTATAATTTGATGCCTTAGACTAATGTGCCTAGATTTTCCGTTGTAGATTTTGTTCAAAACTTTATAAATTGTGGCTTCATTATCACAACTTGTCATAATAGAAGGAGATGGATTTTTGCATAGAGTAATATCATATAACAAATTTCTAAGACCTTCTGCTTCTTTACATGCATCTTCTAGGGCTATAAATTCATATTGCATTCTTGAATCTGACACACATATTTGTTTCTTAGATACCAAGAGACAGCTGCTCCTCCTATCGTAAAAATTCAATCAGTAGTTGACTTAGATTTTGATTTAAGATTATTCCAAGTTGAATCACTATATCCTTCTAAAACAGACGGATATCCTACATAATGTAAGCCATAATCCAAAGTCCTCTTCAAGCACTTAAGCACCCTAGAAATTGCATTTTAGTGCTCTTATCTTGGATTACTTGTAAGTCTATACAAGAGACCTACTGCATAAGCAATATCTGGTCTAGTGCAATGCAAGGCATACATTAGACTTCCAATAATATTAACATATTTAAGCGGTCTTTGCATATGTGCACCATTGAGCTGGTATCTAGCCACCATCCACTTTCATTTTCAATTGGATTTTCTTCGCATACAGTAGTAACAAGATCTTCAACATTGTTGGTTTACTTCGACCCTTATTTTTTCTTAAATGCCTTCTTTTTAAGACGACATTCTTGAGAATAATGGCCCGATTTGTTGCAGAAGAAACATTTGCCCCACTTTTTTATTTTCACCTTAGTTCTTGAATTTTGAATCATTCTTTGATTTCAATTTTGAGTCTTTGGTATTCTTGAATTTTTTATCCTCAACTATATTGGCTTTTAAATGACCATCGCTTTGTTCATCCTTATTTTTTCGAATACGAGAATCATCTTCAATACGAAGGTGGCAAAGAAGGGATTCCACTGTATAAGTCTTTTCATCATGATTAATTTTCTTCTTAAAGTCGTTCCAAGAGGATGGAAGTTTTGAAACAATCACCCCTACTTGAAATTCATCTTAAAGATTAATTCCAGCGACTTTAAGGCCACCAATAATCTGTTGGAGTTCATGTTCTTGTGCCAGATTTATCATTAGTCATTATAAAGTTCATATAGTTTGAAATTAAAAACTTACGGTTGCTCGCTTCCTTGTTTTGATATTTCGTCTCGAATGCCTTCCATAATTCCTTTATCGTCGAAATCATTCGATGAGCGCTATAAACAGTTTGAGATAAAGCATTGAGGATGTGTGCTTGACACATATTTTCATCTTCTTTCCTCTTCACACGCTTATGCTTTATTTCTTTGGTGTCTTCGAGTGTCGGCTCAGGAATTTGTATAAGGTTTTCATCTAGAATGTATGCTAGTTTAAGTGATGTGAGGAAGAATATAACTTTCTCTTGCCAATGAGTGAAACTTTCTCCATCAAACCGGTCAAGTCGGACTAAGTCTTGACTCATGACTTGAATATATTATGCCATTGTTCCTTCCATTTAAGTGGAGTAATAATTATTTTTCCTTAAAATTGTTGAAAATTTGTATTGGAAAGAACGAAAAAAATAATTAATTGTTACAAGGCACGTTCTGGGAATTTCGTCTCTTAGGCAAAATTTCTCCCTATCCGGTTGAGAATAAATCGCGACTGCACTATGGGGTTTAGTGAATCTGCATCCAGGATATAACGCATTGTATGAATAGTTGTTTAATTCAAACTAAATACTGTTTGATCAAACCGAGAACACTCTGAATTTTTAATCTGATAATGCAAAAATATTGGGGACAGAGAGAGGAGAAATTAATAATTTTTGGTGTCCAAAATAAAGGCCTGGAACTCCTTTTATAGTCATTTCTGTGATTGCTCGTTAAAAGTCACAGCGCTTCATGTAGCAACTCAGCAGCTGTTTGATCATGCCTATTTGGAATAAATTTAATCTAACGATTTAGATTAGTCGTCCCATTGTAAGCAAATGGTCACCCCCAAACGAATTGCTAGACCTTTTGATCAGATTGTTTAATCACAACCGTCGATCTGTTTTACTTTGTCAAAACTTTAGGCTCCCACGCTTGAAGAGACGATGTGCACTTTTAAAGTGCCAAGTGCGCGTCAAAGCGTGCAATGCGCCCTAAGTTGTCCTTTCACACGCTGTGTCACGTGTCGCGATTGGTGATGCTTAAGCACCACCGCAATGCGTGGGATCATAGTCTTTTATTTGACAATTCAACTAAGAATCTTAATTGTACCTTAGTTAATATACCACCACTTTTTTTGGTAATCTTCCAATGTTGGACTTGAGCACTCCCATATCTTTCACACCCATTTGCTCATGTTTCTTCTTTCTAAAATAAAACCTAATCTAAGTTTAAAAATAAAACACAAATTAACATATTAAAATTAACAATTAAATATTTTATTATATTTAGATGCTTAAATTTATCAAACAATCCTCCACCAATTTCTATATAAATAGGAGAGGATACAAAGGATCGATTACAAAAAACAAAAAATAGAAAACTTTTGGTACTATCACTGAAATCTAGGACATAAATGAGAAGTGTCTTTTGGACTTGAACTTACATATAGTGTAAATAATTCCAAGCTTTATCAAGGTGATGTGGTGAACATATCTTGAACCAAGGACCCTTTGAGACGAGCCGAAACTATCACAAATACCAATTTCTAAGTTTAGAAGTGTTTTTGTAGCATGCACATTTATGGCCTTGTGCTAATCCTGATTTCACGAGTGCTTTTAAGATCAGTCTTGATTCCATAGAAAGTGGCCACACTTTCGACACTCATATAGGTAAATCAACTTTAGTGATTCTGTGAGTCATACTTATACGATTTATTAAGAAGTAACCTTCACCCTCTAACATGCAGAAAACCAACACTAGGCACATAGGAATGGAACTTTTTCATAAATAATCCTAGTATTCCATAACTATAATTTAACTTGTTTGTACCACATTGAACTCTATCTATATTTTCAAGATATAAGTTAGGTTCCCACTAAATATATTTGTGTTATTTAATAGAACTTAGTCCCATTCCTTTTGAGGTGATATATATCATTTCCCTAACAAGACCTTTAGTCAGAGGATTTGCTACATTCTTGGTCGTTGTAAAATAGTCTACTGTAATTACTCCTTCCTTTAGTAATCGTCTTATAATTTGATGCCTTAGACTAATGTGTCTAGATTTTTCGTTGTACGTATTGTTCAAAACTTTATAAATTGTGGCTTGGTTATCACAACTTATCATAATAGATGGAGATGGAGATGGAGATGGTGATTTCCGTAAGGGAATACCATATAACAAATTTTTAAGCCATTCTACATCTTTACATGAATTTGCTAGTGCTATCAATTCAGATTTCATTGTTGATTCTGACACACATGTTTATTTATTAGATCCCCAAGAGATAGCTGCTCCTCCTAATGTAAAAATCTAGCCAGTAGTTGACTTGGATTTTGATTCAAGATTGTTCCAACTTGAATCACTATTTTCTTGTAAAACAGATGGATATCCTATATAATGTAAGCCATAATCCAAAGTCCTCTTCAAGAATCTAGGCACCCTAGAAATTGCATTCCATTGCTCTTGTCATGGATTTCTTATTAATCTCCACAAGACACCTATTGCATAAGCAACATCTTGTCTAGTGCAATGCATGGCATACATTAGACTTCCAATAATACTAGTATATTTAAGTTGGCCCATAGCACGTCCAGTATTTTTTATTAATTTGATAATAGGATCCACTAGTTTAGCAACTGGCTTAAGTTCAAAATAATTATATCTTTTAAGAACTTTTCTATAAAATGAGATTGAGATAACGCTAAATAATTATCCCTTCTCACAATTTTGATACCTAAAATCAGATCATCTTCCTCAAGATCTTTCATATCAAATTTTGATGATAGAAACATTTTGGTTTCTTCAACATATTTGAGACTATACCCAAATATTAACATTTCATCCACATATAAGCAAATAATAACACTAACTCCATTTTTAAATATACTATATATACATTTGTCAGCATCATTAACTTTATATCCATGGGATATTACAATATTATTAAACTTCTCATGCCATTGCATAGGAGCTTGTTTAAGGCCATAAAGAGATTTAACCAGTTTACACACTTTCTTTTCTTGGCTAGGCAAAACAAACCCTTTGAGTTGTTCCATATACATATGTTCCTCTAAATTACCATTTAAAAATGCAATTTTGACATCCATTTAATGAATTATTAAATTATGAATAGAAGTAAGAGATATTAATATCCTAATGGAAGTGATTCGAGCAACATGAGCATATGTATCAAAGTAATCAGTTCCATATTTTTGTTATAGCCTTTAGCAACCAATCTTGCCTTAAATTTATTTATAGAATCGTCCGGATTTAATTTCCTTTTAAATATTCAATTTCACCCAATAGGTTTAGCTCCGAGCGGAAGATTAGAAATAACCCAAGTTTAATTTGACAAAATTGAGTTCATTTCATCACTGATTGCTTCTTTTCAAAAGACAACATCCCTAGATGTTACCGCTTCATGAAATGTTATCGGTTCATCTTCTATGTTAAGAATAAATTTAGTTTTATTCTTAGTTTCAATTAAATCCCCTTCAACCAAATAAATAACAAAGTCGGGTCCATATATTTTTTCAGTTCTTTATCTTTTACTCCTTCGTGGTTCACGTTATCCGTTGTTTCTGAAGAAGGTATTGGTTGTTAAATTTCTGTTGAAGGTGAGGAGTTAACAGTCGGATTATTATTTTTTAAACCTTGATTCAAAGTACTAAACTTTATTTTATGTTAAAAGAATTACACATTTACGACTTAATTATTTCTTGAGTTTTAAGATTTAAAAATCTATAAGTTGTACTGTTACTAGAGTATCCAATAAAAACATATTTGTAAATTCTATTTCCTAGTTCAGATCTTTTAGGTTCGAGTTTTCTTACAAAAGTAATACATCCCCAAACTTTAAGACGTTTAAGATTAGGCTTACAATTAAACCATAATTCGTATGGTGTAATATCCTTGTTTTTCAATGGAACTCTATTTAAAATATAACATGAGGATAAAACCTCTTCTCCCCACATATACAAAGGTAAACCAGAACATCTTAACATTGCATTTACCATTTCAACTAAAGTCCTATTTTTTCTTTCCGCCATTCCATTTCGTTGTGGTGTATAAGACGTCGTAACTTGATAGATTATTCCATGACTATTAAAAATTGTCTAAACTCACTCGGGTAAATATTCACCACCACTATCGGATCGTATGATTTTGTTAAGTTTCAATTTCTGCCTTAAAATTCAGAAATTTCTCGAAAACTTCATCTTTACTTTTAAGCAAATATGTATATGCATACTTAGATCAATCATCAATAAAAGTTAAGAAATATTTATTTCCACCACGAGTCATATTACTCTTCATATCACATACATCACCATGAATAAGATCAAGCATTTTGGATATCCTCAAAACAGATTTAAACGACTTTGTAGTTATTTTCGAATGAGCACAAATTTCACATTTAGCAAAGTTATCAAATTTACAATCTGATATTAAACCAAGATTAGTCATATTTTTAATACTTTTATAATTTACATGACCTAATGTACTATGCCATAAAGAAATAGACTCAACCATATAAGCATAACTAATATCATTGATTACAGTAACTTTGGTCATGCCATTACAAGAGTACCCTTTACCAATAAATTGACCATTCTTGGATAATAAAAACTTATCAGACTCGTACACAAGTTTGAAACCTCTCTTATTGAGAAGGTCCCCAGACATAAGATTTTTACACATAATAGGTACATGAAGTACATTAATTAAAGTAAGAGTCTTTCCAGAAGTTAATTTCAATTCAACTATGCCCTTCCCAACTACAGTGGTGCGAAGATTATTTTCCATCTTCACTTCTTTTCCCCAAACTTCTTGATATGTTTTGAATGAAGAGAGGTCATTGTATATGTGGACCGTTGTGACGGTATCCATCCGCCATCCACTTTCATTTTGAATTTAATTTGCTTCGTATACAGTAGCAATAAGATCTTCAATATTTTTGGTTTCCTTTGACCCTTGTTTTTCCTTAAATGCCTTCTTTTTAAGACGACATTCTCAAGAATAATGGCCTGATTTGTTACGAAAAAAACCTTTTCCCTTCTTTTCTTATTTTCACCTTGGTTCTTGAATTTTGAATCATTTTTTGATTTCAATTTTGAGTCTTTGGTATTCTTAGATTTTTTATCCTCAACCATATTGGCTTTTGAATGACCCTCACTTTGTTCATCCTTGTTTTTTCGAATACGGGAATCATCTTGAATAAGAAGGTGGTGAAAATGGGATTCCAATGTGCAAGTCTTTTCATCATGATTAATTTTCTTCTTAAAGCCGTTTCAAGAGGATGGAAGTTTTGAAACAATCACCCCTACTAGAAATTTATCTTGAAGATGAATTCCAGTGGCCTTAAGGTCACCAATAATCTGTTGGAGTTCATGTGCTTGTACAATGACAGATTTATCATTACTCATTCTAAAATTCATATAGTTTGAAATCAGAAACTTACAGTTGCTAGCTTCCTCATTTTGATATTTTGTCTCCAATACCTTCCATAATTCCTTTACCGTCGGAATCATTTGATGAGCTCTATAAACAGTTTGAGACAAAGCATTGAGGATGTGTCCTTGACACATAAATTTGTCATCTTTCCTCTTCACACGCTTCTTCTTTATTTCTTCGGTGTCTTCGGGTATGGGCTCGGGAATTTGTTCAAGGTTGTCATCTAGAATGTATGCTAGTTTAAGTAATGTGAGGAATAACATAACTTTCTCTTTCCAATGGGTGAAATCTTCTCCATGAAACCGATCGAGTCATAATAAGTCTTGACTCATGACTTGAATAAATTGTGCCACTGTTCATTCCATTTGAGTGGAGTAATAATAATTTTTTCCTAAAACTGTTGGAAATTTTGTATTGGAAAGAATGAAAAAATTAATTAATTTCTACAAAGCACATTTTGGGAACGCCGTCTCTTAGGCAAAATTTCTTCCAATCCGATTGAGAATGAACCGCGAGTACACTACGGGTTAAATGAATCTGCATTCAGGATACAATGTAGTATATGAACAGTTATTTTATTCAAACTATGTACTATTTGATCAAATCGAGAACTCTAAATTTTTAATCTGGTAATGCCAAAATATAGAGGACGAAGAGAGGAAAAATTAGTAATTTTCGGTGTCCAAAACAGAGGCCTAGAACTCCTTTTATAGCCATTTATGTGACTATTCTTTAACAGCCACAACTCTTCATAGCGACCCAGCAGCCGTTGGATCGTACCTATTTGGAATAGCTTCGATCTAACGATTCAGATTAGGCATCCCATCGTAAGCGAATGGACACCCCTACATGAACCTCTACGAGTTCATCCAATGGCTTAGATCAAGTCGTTTTGAATTTTAGACCTTTTGATCAGATCATTTAATCGCAATCGTCATTCTATTTTACTTTGTCAAAACTTTAGGCGCGTATGCTCCAAGCGACGATGCTCACATGCGAAGTGCTAAGTCCCCGTTAAAGTGCGCAATGTGCCCTAAGTCGCCCTTTCGCGCGTCGCGTGTCGCATGTTGCAATTGGTGGTTCTTAAGCACCACCGCAATGCGTGGGATCATAGTCTCATATTTAACTATTCAACTAAGAATCCTAGTTGTCCTTTAGTTGATATACCACCAATGTTTGTGGTAATCTTCAAATGTTGGACTTGAGCACTCCCATATCTTTCACACCCATTTGCTCATGTTTCTTCCTTCTAAAATAAAACCCAAACTAAGTTTAAAAATAAAACACCAATTAACATAATAAAATTAACAACTAAATATTATATTATATTTAAATGTTGAAATTTATCCAACATTTGTATCATAAATTCAATTGACAACTTCAGTATTTGGATCCATAAGCTCATATTACTAACATGGTCCTAAGAAGTTCTAAAGTTTTGGTTCCAACGATATACAGAAATGCGACGTTTAAAAATAAACAAGTACCACCAATAATAGATAACATGTAATCAATATGTGATTTAAAAGACTAAGAAAAAATCAGTCTCCAATATCACTAACTTGAGCATCATTCTTTGTTTTCCATAATCTCTGAAATCTTGTTGATATGTTGATATTGATGTCAAGGGTCTCTAATACGTAAAATTACATCCGTAAATAGTAACTTCAACATTATTAATTTAACTAGCCTCCTTATAAGTATCAACTTGGAAATTATTATCCATTTAGCTATCCAACCAAAAAGGGAAAAAATATGGTTTAATAATTGAATAATCTTGTCTCTGAAAGAAAGAGGGACAATAGTCGGTTTAGTATTATATAAGGAATAAAAGTGCTAACTTGTGGAGGAACAAAAGGAGGTGAATGTTGAATATCAGTATAATACTCCGTATTTTTGGAATAAAATAAAATTTAGTAAGAATTAGATTAATTCGGTGAAATTAATTAATTAAGGTCCTGGATAATTTAACTTGTTACTATTTAGGATTACGTGAATTGGAATTTCCTGGTTTGAATAAATCTAAATTGGATTTTATTTTTTTGAAATAAAAATGATTATATGTGTCACGTCACAATTGAAAAACATATTTATGGAACAAAAATGATCCGGGCGTACTTTGGGAGGTTTTACGAACTCGTTAGGACATTTTAGACCTTTAAAAGTGGTCTCGGGGTATATATATATGAGTTAGGAGGTTATTGGGCTAATTGGGTTAGGTGTTTGCGTCCATTTAGGGGTCTAAAGTTAGGCCTAAGGCCCAACTCGGGATTTGTGTTTAAATTATATAAATTAGGAGATTAAAGAATCCCCTATCAGTTATCCAAGAACCCTAATTACAACCTTGGGAAGAGAGAGTTAAGAATCCTAACTGTGGAATTGGGAGATGAAGGATTCAAGAGGAAGATTCAAGAAAGCATCAAATAACTCCGACAAGAATTCCTTTGCTAACTGTTGATGTAAAAAACTAGATTGGATCTAATTAATTAATCACAGATAAATATGAAATAAAAAATAAGACGAGATTTTTAAAGTGGTTCAGCCTTATGAAAATGGCCTACGTCCACTGTTTGTATTGCCGATGTTTGCCTTAATCTCGATGATGATTACAAGAGATTGATTACCCCGTTATGGGGGTGTTACAATGTATTTATAGCCTTGGGGATATCAGTATGAATGACGAGATGTCGTTGTTTAATAGTCATATACATTGGTACAATAATAATGTTCATTAAGTTCGACGTTCATTGAATGTGCCATCGTCTCTTGATCTTCCTATCCAGGTGCTCTGCACGCTGGGTAGGTCGGCACGCTATGTATCTCGGTGCGCATATGTATTTGCCACGTAGGATGTCATGTGTCTTTATATAATTGGTCCATGTCAGCTGCTAAATTTTCGTATCAACAGAAGTCCCCAATGTTTCACAATTGAGTTTGGATATGAGAGTGTGGAAGATTTTACTCGAAATTTGTTCGAGCGCCTTTGTACGTCTTGATTACTTACAAATTTTCCACACTTAGGAGTTTTACCTCTAGTCTCGTCATTTGAGCGCAAAATGGCAAATTTGTAAATATTTTGAATTTGCAACAGACACTTGGGTGTTTGCGTCTTTTTCATCATTTAATCGCCGAAAACGCAATCGTCTTTTCTAGTAATCATTTCTTTTCCTTCTTCCCGATGCAAGGCATTTAAAGGCAATAGATATGGACTGTCATCTACTTTTCACCTCCAAATTTCTAAACTCTTTATTTTCTCACTCTGTTTTTATACTATCGTTCTTTCCATCGTCCGCCTTAGTAGATTTCTCAATTTCATGTAAGAATTTCCTCCTTCTTCTTTCTTTGCTTTAGTCATCATGGTTTATCTTGTATAATCTTTGGATAAATTTCGAGCCGATTTTGTAATTCCCTCCTGGGTTATTCAAGAAGAACCTCCTTCTCCATCTGATTTATTTTCTCTGGCTGAGGGACACTGGTTTCCCTCACTTTTCATAGGTGAATGTGGCTTTTCTTTTCCACCTAATCCCTTATGTTTAGAGTTCTGCTAATATTTCGATATTGTGCCTGTAAGAGTAGCTCCAAATAAATGGAGGGTAGTTAATGGTGTACATAGGCTAAACCAAATTCATGGGATTCATTTAGGGATCCCTGAAATTATATTTTGTTATAAATGGGTTACCAGTGATACCACGTTTTATTTAAAAACTAGGTTTTCAAATAGAGCTTTAGTAGTCAATCTTCCGGATGATAATAGAGACTATTTTGACCATGGGGTTGTGAAGAAAAATTTACAACACCCTCCATTAAAAGGAAATGATGTTTATCAAGGTCCTAGATGTCCACTTTATGGCAATGGGATAGGTTGTTTTTACTTTTCTCAATTTATCTTTGTTTATATTTGATAAAATGCGTCACTGATATTCATGTTTGTTTTTGCAGTTGATAACAAAAGAAAGCCCCCAAAAGAGAGTGACATTAATATAAAAGCTTTGAAACTCATCTGGGGTTTTCATCAATTAGTTAACGGGAGTTAGAGCTGCTTCTTATTTGCTGAGATACAAAAACACCACCTCTTCTTTCATTGCTCATCCTCTTGCCCCTCCTGTGGTAGTTGATCTTGATCAAGTATTAACATCTCGATCAAGTTCCGAAGAACCTTCTTCTGATTTGAATACCTCTATTATTGATTTAATAACAAAGAAGAGGAGAATGCCTGCGTTCTTTGTCAAAGATTCTCCTGGCACTGATGGGACAAAGAAGAGCAAAGGGGATGTCCCAGCTGAAGGGACGAAGAAAATGGATAGTACTCCATCTAAAGGAACAATTTCACCTGTCAAGGAGGTCGGCAGGAAACCACCCGTTGTCCCAAAAAAGACAGCACCTTTGATTGAAGGTGTTGTTATTACGCAAGAAGAGGCAGCACCTTTGATTGAAGGTGCTCCTTTAAGGAGATTGAGGAAAGGTCTTGCAGAAAGACCTGTAGAAATTGTTGCTCGACCTTCTGATATTAGGGGTCCTTCCTTAGGAACTAGCGTTCCATCTTTTATTGCCCCGAGTTCGGCCAGGGGTTTGATAAAGTCTTGGACCATTTCGGAGTATCGAGTTGCTGGGGGTCCCCTTTCCCAGGAGAAGGTCGTTGATTTGGTGGCCCAACATATCGCGTCAGTAAGTATCATCATCCCTACCACTTCATTTCCACCTACTGTATTCATATTCTGATTTGAGATTCTTTTCTTTTTTTCAGTTTACGACGTGCTTTAATAATATCCTGGAGAGAGATGAGGCTATTAAGGCTTCAACTTCGTCTAGCGGGATTGAAGAAGCTTTTGCTAGGCTGTCTTAATCCTTGAAGGACTCCCAGAAAATATACAAGGAAGATAAAGCTGCTTGGGAGAAGAAACTTCTATCTGAAGAGTCAACTCCTGACCAAGCCATATGTGCCTATAAGAAGTTGGAGGAAAAATTGAAGGTCATCATTTCTAGCAAGAAAGAGGTTGATGAAAATCTTGAAGAGGCTGAACGATGTAAGAAAGACCTCGAGGAGAAGGTGAGGCTTGCTGAGGAGCATGCTTTTTTTTTTAAGACGAAGAGAAAGGCTGCGGTGAAGAAGTTTTTCACCTTTGGTTAGGACAAGGGATGGAACAGAGCCTTAACTGATATTACTCTCCAGATGGAGTATGCAAGTCTGAAGTACTTCAGGGATGGATGGGTCGCAGCATTAAAAGAGTTGAGCATTACGGATGATTCTGAGTTATTTTAAAAACACACTCATGGCCCTCCTCCTACTATTGACGAAGAAGAAGAGGATGAAGATGCATCTGATGAGTTTTCTATGATGTTAGTAGAACAAGTCCCTGTTACTACTGCTTCTCAACCCTCCGAGCAAGTTCAGCAAGTATCAACTTCTACTGAGCAACACCAAATGCCTCCCGAGCAACCAACTCCTTCATCCAAACCTGTTGATGGTATTATTGGAAATAAGGAGAAGGTTTAGCGTTGCTCGACTTCTTTATTTATGTTGTTCTTTTGCTTTTCCTTTCTTTCTTGTAACTTTGGTTGTACTCTCTCCTCTTATGATCAATAAAATGGGTTATTGTCTAAATTTCACCTTGACTTGTGTAACACCCCGCCCGCCCGGGGAAAGCGAACGGAGCGCTACTGTCGATAAAACTAAACTAAATCCACAATATAACAAGGTATAGAGCATCTAAATCCCATAATAGAAAATAAACCACTAATCTCATCTTCAAATTAAATACAACAATTCTCTCGAAATAATTACAACAATCTAACTATCTCGAAAACAGTAAATCTCCAAATGCTCTATACATCAAAATAAATACAAGTCTTCTCATCTCTTGTATTAAAAATCTTCCCAAAATAATCCTCACTAAAATCATCCCAATTGGTCCATAGCACTCAAAATTTGCGCTAACCTGCCACTAAAAGAAAATATGGGGAAGTACACAATACGACAGGAAAGATTCTCAACAAATATTGGCGGTGAATAAAACGTAACAATACGAATACGAATATTCAAATCAAAGTGAATCTCATAAGAAATTATATCAATATAATTTCTCAACAACACATTAACCGGGTCACCAGGCCTCACCACCGTACCGCGCCTATGCATTTTTTTAGCATATCCAAAAAAAGGAATTTTGGTGGGTGCCCAACCTCAGTGGCATATTAAAATCTCATAACAACATGCTCAACACCAAATATAATACCACATGAATAGAAATCAGATTCCAACAAATATTTTCAGATTTCCAAAAGAATTTAATAATTTAAATATGAGTCATTAATCACATGAAACCAAAGAGAGAAATACTCGCGAGATTAAGGAGAATATTGTGTAAAACCCCATACCTCAAAATCATCACATAATTGAGCCTCAAAATCTAATCACACCATCACGTTCCTCTCTCGAAAATAATCCAATCAAGTTCTAGCCCAAACTCCAGAAAACACCAAATAAGCCTTCTAATCTAAGGTTGAAATCTTGAATAAGTTTGGGGCTATGGTTTTTAGATGAAAGGGAGTAATTTTAAAGAGCTCTTCTGGTTGAAAAGTTTGAGAAAAAGTGATTTGAAAATCCAAGCCACGAATTTGTTGATATATAAAGGATTAAGAGTTTGATTAAGAAAAGAGTTCTAATGAGATAAAACACTAAAAATTTTATCCCGGACGATCGGATTATTGGAATTAGATGAAATTTTACAGAGAATTAGATGAAGATGAGAGGAAGCTGTCAAAAAAATTTCAGCTCGATCGGACCGTTCAATATTTTTAAATATTTTTTTTGCTAGACAGTTTTATGGTTTGAGGACTCT
The DNA here is from genome assembly GCA_949130495.1 of Sambucus nigra. Classification (NCBI taxonomy): domain Eukaryota; kingdom Viridiplantae; phylum Streptophyta; class Magnoliopsida; order Dipsacales; family Adoxaceae; genus Sambucus; species Sambucus nigra. Next base: position 128,920,896 of record OX422216.1, on the reverse strand, counting down.
TAGAGAGTTTTATATTTTGAGGACTCTTCTATATAATAAAAATTCAATTAAAACTCCATTTTAATTCCGATTTCGAGACCGTTTGAAATTCTCTCCTTTAAAAATAATAACTAACATATTTGAGCAATAAAAATAATTTATCTCAAAATATATTTTTTCTCTTTATTTCGAAAATACCCCCAAAATTACGCGGATTGTTACAACTTGCTCTTATCTGTATCATTGTTGATGTGTTTTTATTTTTCCTTGCTAGTTTGTTGCCAGGATGGAACTCTTATCAGCTCATGACACAGATTTGATGAAAAAATGTAATGATTACTTCAAAGCGGGTCATGCTGATTTTACTGAGGCCCAAATAATTGATATCCTTGGACCCGATGCTTCTGAGCGAGCAGTTGATGCATACCAATACTTGAAGTGTTTGCTTGATCGTGTTGTGGCCAACAATGTGGCTTATTAAGAAATTATTGAAGACCTTCAAGGGATGATTGAGGAACTCCAACTTCAGTACAAAGAAACCACTGCACTCTCACACGAAGGTTATGAGAAAAAATATCGATAGTTGAGTGCTGACAGGGGCTATGACAAGTATATCTCGGCCCATGAGAAAAATAAAAGTGTGTTGAAACTTGAGATTTAAGAGCATAAGAATATTGCTAAGCTGCTAGAGCAAGATAATATTGTGTTGCAAGAGGAAGTGAAGTAACTCAAATCTGTTGCCTCCTCTTCTTCGGGAGTCTTGGTTCCAGTTAATAATGAAGGTTTTTCCTTTTTGAAAACTGAAAATGCTGCTTTGAGAGAAGAGTTGTAGACTTTGAAATGAACCGGACCTACCCCATCTTCTCGTGGTAGAGAAAAGCCTTCTACCCGTGGTCGAGCAAGGGCTGGTCAGTGTCATACCCCGTAATTTTATTGATATTTATTTAAGGGACTAATTGAATTAAATGAGACTTAATTGGAAATTAGTTCGGATATAAATACTAGCGTGATGTGAGTTGGTATTTGAGTATGACGTTAAAATTGAAAATTTCATGAGTATTGAAAATATTAAAATTGTCACGAGGCGGAAATACGATAATTTAGAAATTTAGTTGGGATGCGCGGGTCAGTCGCGACAGGAATGAAATTATTTGAATTAAAAAGTGAATTATATTTTTTATCAACCAAATGGTCATTTTGAGTGCGCCAACGTGTCCGGAAGGGTTAAAATAGTCAGAAAACACTAGCCGGGGGTTTAGTTTGGGTCTCGAGGTATTTTTAGGTCATATCGACAACCCAAAAGGGTAGTTTGGTAATTTTAAAAATAGGAGAATTAAAACCCACGAATTTTAGAGGTTAATTTTATATTAGCAATGAACCCATTAAGTCCATTATCATCATTTATCAAGTATTGGGCTACGGGAGTTAAAAGGAGAGTCCTAAAAGGTTCCAAAAGACACCCTAGCCACCATCACCATCTTTGGGAGAAATCTGTAGAGAGAAAGAGGAGAATCAATCTTCATCCTTCAACATCAAATCAGAACATCTAAGGCAAGTTGTTTAATTACATGAATTCAAGAGAATGTTTCCTCCATGCTTAGAATTGAATATATGTCTTATATTGAAAGTTTGATGAAAACCCATGAAATTATAGATAGAAATTGTAATCTTATATGAGAATCGCATGTAGAATAGTTATGGATGAATTTCACATCCAACATAAATCTATTGATGACTTTAAAAATGGATTTATAAGAAGTAGTGGTAGACACTAAATTCTGCGTTCGTGTTTATAGGTTTTGGGACAAGATTTGGGAATTATGATGATTACATGTTGATTTAGGAGGTATTATCAACATATATATGTTAAAAAGTGACCTAGGAGGACTTAGTGTAGTTTAATCACATTAAAACTTAGTTTGGATGATCATAGGATGGATTTAGAGAAGAGAAGAATGAAGAAAAAACGAATTTGGAGATTTCTGGGCGCAGTCTGCCATCTGGTTAGAAGACCTACCCAGGTCGGTCGAATGGCCTCGTTCGAATGAGCTTCTAAGAGATAACAGTATCCCTTCTAACGAGTTGGTAGTTCGTTCAAAGCCTTTCGTTCGAATGACACTCATTCGAACGACCTCATTCGAACGAGACTTCTAACGAGTTGACAGAATGGCCTTTTTGGCCTGTTTTTATTTCAAATGTCCAGTAGACTTATTTAAATGGAGATATATCCTTCCCTTATTAACTAGTGGGTATAGTTGTGAGATTGGGCAACGTTGAGGGGTAAAACTTAGAATCTTGTAGTAAACCGGATGACATTTGTGGATTTGGAAGCGAGTACCTAATTACGACGTGAGAAGAGTCAACCACTTAAATGCATATAAATCGGGGACTTGTAAATGTATAACACTAAATGATGGTATAAGAACGAGAAGTATACCTCCATTAATATTCCGAGATATCTAAGATGTGCGAATGCTTAGTATATGTGGTTATCTGTGTATAACATACCTACCATACTTGCTATCATGGGAGGTCGGTGTTCGATCAGGGCCATCTAATATTTGTGTGCCTAGGGGGGGATTTAGATTGGTACCTCGAGGACATAGGTCAGAGTAGGACTTATTGAGAAGTTAATAAGTTTGCTGATCATGGGAGTGTAGGTATGTGCATGAACCATGTGATGTGAACTATGTTTGCCTCCATTATTTGTGATTGTTGTTATTTGAGAACGATTCCTGAGAGATTCGGAATGCATGGTCCTTATGTACGTGATGTACCGGGATGGGATAGCAGAGTATGTGTGCACCGCAGCTTAGTCTCGGGGTGCTAGTATTGTATATTTATGATGAGAATAATATAATGTTAATTGAAATGAATTGTCCTGTATATATGTGAGTATAAATAATAGCAACGTATTGTAAAGATAAGATGGAAGATCTCTAGTAAGTAGTATTACTAATATGGGAAACTGAGAATAAATGTAAAGCTCTCTGTTTAAATGAAGATGCCGGAATTTAATCCTGAATCGTATAGTAATATTATTTTTTTGTATTGGACTAGTTAAATATGGAAATAACTAAAATGGGTACGGATACGTTAGGAGTGCACAGAGAGTCGAGAGGTGAGTATTTCATGTGAAAGCACGTCCTAACATGTACTTTGCATTCATTGTTTAATGTCATTAAAACACTTGTTATTTTTAAACTGTTTTCACAATCGGGCTATGACCCGTTGCTTTCAAATCTATTTTTGTAAAAACCTTTTAGGTTCCCAGCCACAAGGACACCAAGCATAGGAGTTCCATTCAGGTGACGTACTGTAACTGTTGTGGAAGTTATAGGACCTTGATAGTAGACGCCTCCACTTTTGATCTTGACTCTATATTATCATATTATCTCATTTGTTGGGCATGTCGCCCCATTTCTTTTAGAGGCATTTTATCTATTCAGTTATTTCAGATTTTGGATTGTAATTAATTTAGTGATGCAGACTTGGTATGTGTTTATTTCAGTATTCGGATTATTGTGAGTAGTATTCCTCCAGATTCATTACTATTTTATGATTATTATATTGTGACTATGTTGTGGTGGTTATGTTAGCTTTTCATAATCTACTTATTGCTTGTTAATCGGATTTAATTAAAATTGACAACTCACTTTTTAAATATTAGGTGGCTAGTAATTGTTAAAACGTTTTCGACAGTGATGCTATGAACTGAGCCAACTTGACATTTTGAATTAATTTGAATAAAGGAGTAGCTACCCGGTATTTAATTAGTCGGGGTGTCAGAGGTGGTATCAGAGCATCAGGTTCTAGTGTCCTTAGGATCTGTACGGCTTGTTATGTTTTCGCTGAACTTTCTTTGATGTAGAGCCCTATATTCTAGGATTGTTGTATTCTTTTGTGTATGTTTCGTTCTTCAGCTATTTTGAGATAATAACTGCGAACTTATAGACTTTACTCTCATTTCAGATGCCTCCGCGACGTGCACAGCGAGTTCCTAGGGATGCTCAGCCCGAGCCACAGCCTGTACCCGTCCAGGGCACCATGAATACCGCAGAGGTTGCCGCTATTGTAGCCCAAGCGATAAATGCCGCCCTCGTAGTTGTGCAGCAGGCACCACCCCAGACGCCAACAGTAGCGCCAGTTTAGGCTCATGCATTCCCGTCTGCTTGGGAACGTGTTCGTGATGCATGAGTTTGCATGTAGCTCCGATGTTGTTGTGTCCAGCTAGTGGAAGAAGGACATTCAAAGACATTTGAGAATCAATGAGTGCACGGAGGTACAAAAACAGATGCTGGCTACTTTTAAGCTAGTAGGATCAGCGTTGTAGTGGTTGGAGTCCATTACCACCCCGGAGGAGAGAGAGACCCTTTCCATACAGGAGTTCTGGGTGCGGTTTGACCGCAAATATTTTTCATCAGCTGTTCACACTGAAATGAGGAGAAAGTTAATGAACCTCAAGCAGGAGGGGAAGACCGTGGCCGAGTATGATCCCGAATTCACTAATCTCTTGACCATTGTTCCAGATGAGATTCCTACTGAGGAGAAGAAGATTCATAAATTCATGGATGGGTTGACTTGGAGGATCCGTTAAACCTTGTTGGGAAATCTCTCGTTGGCCACTTACTCTGATGTGGTTAACGCAGCACTGCTTCACTGCCAGGACCACCGCTTTCACATGTCTGAGAGTAAGAGATCAAGAGAGTTCAGCCATCAGGGCAGGACAGGGGGAAATGGTGCCAGCATGGCACAATCTGCTCAGGGTCAGCACAGGAAGGGTGATCAGGGTTCCTAACGGGGGATCCTAAGAGATTCAGATATGGGGGTTTCAGAAATGGTCAGGGAAGTTTTAGACATGGCCATCAGGGTCAGAACGGACATCAGGGCTAGTAGGGCCAGAATGGTCAGCAGCAGCAGTTTCAGCAGGGCCAGCATGGTCAAGGTAGGAATGGTAACGGCTAATAGAGCCGTGGGCAGCAGGGATAGTGAGGGGGAAACTTCCCGAGGAAGTGCTTCGTTTGTGGCAAGATTGGCCACAAATGCCAGGATTGTCCTGATAGGGGCAGGGCCTCACAACAGCAGCAGCAGGGTGCTCAACATGAGTCACAGAGGCCTATGTTTCCTGCCGCCCTCCCAGCACCACCACAGATGGCAGCATTACCACACATTCTAGCGGTCCCAGTTCAGCAGGGACAACTTCAGTATGGGAGAGTGTATCAGCTCCAGCATGCCGCAGTCCCACAGGATCCGCCTGCTATTGAGGGTATGTTCTATATTCAGGGGACTATGGGGCGTATTTTATTTGATACGGGGGCCACACATTATTTCATTACCACGAGATTTGCACGCACTATTGGGTTATTAAACACTGCAGAGAGCACGATTACTTGTGTAGATTCACCATTGAGTAGGGATTCTGTGATTTCTCTTATTTGTAGAGGTGTGGGTATAGAAATCGGGAGATTTACTTTACCTGATGATATGTTAGTATTAGAGATGACTGAGTACGATGCGATTGTTGGTATGGATTGGCTAGTCACGTACCGAGCCATGATTAATTATTTCAGTAGGAGTATTATCTTTGCCATTCCCGGGTAGGAGATGTTTTTAGTGGCGATGCCTCACCCTGAGGGAGGATCGTCCACTCATTTGCACTATATAGAGGAGGAGACCTCTAAGGAAGTGGCATTACCACTCGATTCGATTCCAGTTGTTAGGGAGTTTGCTTATGTATTTCAGGATATACTTGGACTACCTCCGAGTAGAGAGATAGATTTTGTGATCGATTTGATGTCGAGCACTCGACCAATTGCCCGTGCACCTTACCATATGGCTCTAGTAGAGATGAGAGAGCTAAGGGATTAGATAGAGCAGTTGTTGGGTCAGGGGTTTATCCGAAGGAGTACTTTATCGTGGGGTGCCCCTGTGTTATTCATTAAGAAGAGGGATGGATCATTGAGATTATGTGTAGATTACCGGGAGTTTAATAAAGTCATGATACGGAATAAGTATTCGTTGCCCCGAATCGATGACTTATTCGACTAGCTGAGAGGAGCTTCCTTCTTCTCAAAGATTAATTTGCGATCGGGATACCATCAGCTGCGTATCAGGGAACAGGACATCTCGAAGACTGCTTTCTTGACAAGATATGGTTCCTACGAGTTTCGGGTTATGTCTTTTGGCTTGACCAACGCTCCAGCCGTGTTTATGGACTTGATGAATTGGGTGTTCAGAGAGTTCCTAGACCAGTTCGTCATTGTCTTTATTGATGACATTATGGTTTACTCCCAGATAGAAGAGGAGCATGCCGAGCATTTGAGGGAAGTTTTTCAGACACTACGTCAAAACGAGCATTATGCAAAGTATGAGAAGTGTGGGTTTTGGCTGAAGGAGGTTCAGTTTTTAGGGCATATCATTTCAGACCGGGGGATATCTATTGATCCGGGGAAGGTATCCGCGGTAAGGGAGTGGGGACAGCCCACGACACCGACTGAGATCCGTAGTTTCTTAGGCCTAGTAGGATACTACAGGAGATTTATTCGGGGTTTCTCAAAGATAGCGGGTCCTTTAACACATCTGACTCGTAAAGGTGTGCCATTCATCTAGAGCGATTCATGTCAGTTGACATTCGATGAGTTGAAGGACAAGTTGAACTCAGCACCTGTGTTAGCATTGCCCAGACCGGGAGTTGAATATCTAGTCTACACTGATGCATACTTACAAGGACTTGGAGGTGTACTACAGCAAGAGAGTGAGGCCATAGCTTATGCTTCCCGTAAGCTTAAGCCTCACGAGAAGAATTACCCCACCCATGACTTGGAGTTACCGACAGTTCTATTTGCCCTTCGAATTTGGAGATATTATCTCCTGGGGGAGAAATTTCGGTTGTTCACGGACCACAAGTCTTTAAAGTACCTCTTCACGCAGAAGGAGTTGAATATGCGTCAACGACGGTGGCTTGAGTTCATGAAGGACTATCAGTTCGATATCCAATATCACCCAAGGAAGGCCAACATGGTAGCAGACGCATTGAGACGTAGGCCAGTAGATGAGGTGGCCGAGGTGTGGAAAGCTAAATGAAAGGAGTTAGGACACTAGGATGCAGTGGACCGATCGTTCATGTCTGTGATGACAGTTACATCGCAGATTGTTACGAGAGTGATAAAGGCCCAGGCAAACGACTCATTATGTCAGGAGAAGATAGTTCGATTACTAGCAGAGGGAACCGAGTCCTATACTGTTAGTTCAGACAGAGGATTATGCTTCAATGGGAGACTGGTTGTTCCGGAAGGGGAAGACTTGCGACACGAGGTAATGGCAGAGTCGCACGGCTCGCGGTTCGCGGTACACCCTGGTGGGTATAAGATGTATCAAGATATGAGACGAAAATAATGGTGGAGTGGGATGAAGAGGGATATCGCCGTGTTCATTTCTAAATGTGCCACTTGTCTGCTAGTAAAGGTGGACCATCAAAAACTGGCAGGAATTCTACAGCCATTAGAGGTTCCTACGTGGATATGGGAGATCATATCTATGGACTTTATCACGGGGTTACCTACGTCACAGAGGGGTCACGACTCCAAATGGGTAATTGTGGATAGGTTGACCAAAGTTGCTCATTTTCTACCCGTAAGGACAGGCTACACTACGGGACAGTATGACCAGATTTTCATTGCGAAAATAGTGAGAGTTCACGGTGTGCCTCTAAATATCGTGTCTGACCGAGACAAGATATTTATTTCACGATTTTGGGAGTGTTTCCAGAGGCCATGGGTACAGAGTTGCGATTGAGTATGGCATATCACCCGCAGACTGATGGGCAAACAGAGCGGACAAATCAGATGTTGGAGGACATGTTGCGTATGTGCATCCTAGACTTTGGAGGTGGTTGGGAGCAGTACCTTCCACTGGCGGAGTTTTCATACAATATCTCCTACCAGTTCACCATTGGCATGGCTCCATTTGAGGCGTTGTATGGTAGACCTTGTCGTTCTCCATCATGTTGGTTAGAGGCAGGGGATAACAAACTCCTTGGACCGGAAGTGATTCAGGACACTTCGGCAAGGATAGAGATGATACGGAGCCGCATTCAGGTAGCTCAAGACCGACAGAAGAGTTATGTTGATGCCAAGAGGTTCTTCAGAGAATTTAAGGTGGGGGACCAGGTGTTACTCAAAGTATATCCTATGAAGGGGATTATGCGTTTTGGGAAGAAGGGGAAACTGGCACCAAGGTATGTGGGGCCATTTCCTATCATCGAGAGTATTGGGCCAGTTGCGTATAAACTTGGGTTACCAGGGCACCTGCATAGGATTCATGATGTGTTCCATATTTTCTCGCTAAGGAAATATCATAGGGATGATTTGTCCCATACCCACATTGCTTTAGAAGACATCGATCTTCAGCCCGATAGTTCCTACGAGGAGGGGCCGATTACTATTTTGGACCAAAGCGAGCGAAAACTGAGGTCAAAGATAGTACCATTAGCACGTGTTCAGTGGCGGCATCATAATGCTGAGGAGTCCATATGGGAGCGCGAAGATGAGATGCACGAGCGTTATCCATAGTTGTTTTTACCAGGTACTCTTTAGTTCCAAATTTCAGGACGAAATTCTGTTATTAGGGGGGAAGTATGTAATACCCCGTAATTTTATTGATATTTATTTAAGGGACTAATTGAATTAAATGAGACTTACTTTGGAATTAATCCAGATATAAATACTAGCGTGATGTGAGTTGGTATTTGAGTATGATGTTAAAATTGAACATTTCATGAGTATTGAAAATATTAAAATTGTCGCGAGGCAGAAATACGATAATTTGGAAATTTAGTTGGGACGCGCGTGTCAGTCGCGTCCGGAATGAAATTATTTGAATTAAAAAGTGAATTATATATTTTTATCAACCGAATGGTTATTTTGAGTGCGCCAACGTGTTCGGAAGGGTCGAAATAGTCAGAAAACACTAGTCGGAGGTATAGTTTGGGTCCCGGGGCCTTTTTAGGCCATACCGACAACCCAAAAGGGTAGTTTGGTAATTTTAAAAATAGGGGAATTAAAACCCACGAATTTTAGAGGTTAATTTTATATTGGTAATGAACCCATTAAGTCCATTATCAGCATTTATCAAGTAGTGGGCTACGGGAGTTAAAGGGAGAGTCCTAAAAGGTTCCAAAAGAAACCCTAGCCACCATCACCATCTTTGGGAGAAATCTGTAGAGAGAAAGTGGAGAATCAACCTTCATCCTTCAAAATCAAATAAGAACATCTAAGGAAAGTGGTTTAATTACATGAATTCAAGTGAATGTTTCCTCCATGATTAGAATTGAATATATGTCTTATATTGAAAGTTTGATGAAAACCCATGAAATTGGAGATAGAAATTGTAATCTTATATGAGAATCGCATATAGAATAGTTATGGATGAATTTCATATCCAACATATATCTATTGATGACTTTAAAAACGTATTTATAAGAAGTAGTTGGAGACACTAAATTCTGCGTTCATGTTTATAGGGTTTGGGACAAGATTTGGGAATTATGATGATTACATGTTGATTTAGGAGGTATTATCCCCATATATATGTTAAAAAGTGACCTAGGAGGACTTAGTGTAGTTTAATCACATTAAAACTTAGTTTGGATGATCATAGGATGGATTTAGAGAAGAGAAGAATGAAGAAAAAATAAATTTGGAGATTTCTGGGCGCAGTCTGCCATCTTATTAGAAGACCTGCCCAGGTCGGTCGAACGACCTCGTCCGAACGAGCTTCTAAAGAGATGATAGTATCCCTTCTAACGAGTTGGTAGTTCATTCGAAGCCTTTCGTTCGAACGACCTCGTTCGAACGAGACTTCTAACGAGTTGACAGAATGGCCTTTTTGGCCTGTTTTTATTTCAAATGTCCCGTAGACTTATTTAAATGGAGAGATATAATTCACTTATTAACTAGTGGGTATAGTTGTGAGATTGAGGTACGTTGAGGGGTAAACCTTATAATTTTATAGTAAACCGGATGGCATTTGTGGATTTGGAAGCGAGTACCTAATTACGACGTGAGAAGAGTTGACCACTTAAATGCATATAAATCGGGGACTTGTAAATGTATAACACTAAATGATGGTATAAGAAAGAGAAGTATACCTCTATTAATATTCTGAGATATCTAAGATGTGCGAATGCTTAGTATATGTGATTATCTGTGTATAACATACCTACCATACTTGCTATCATGGGAGGTCGGTGTTTGATCAGGGCCATCTAATCTTTGTGTGCCTACGGGGGGATTTAGATTGGTACCTCGAGGACATAGGTCAGAGAAGGAATTATTGAGAAGTTAATAAGTCTGCTGATTATGGGAGCGTAGGTATGTGCGTGACCCATGTGATGTGAACTATGTTCGCCTCCATTATTTGTGATTGTTGTTATTTGAGAACGATTCCTGAGAGATTCGGAATGTGTGGTCCTTATGTACGTGATGTACCGGGATGGGATAACAGAGTATGTGTGCTTAGTCTCGGGGTGCTAGTATTGTATATTTATGATGAGAATAATATATTGTTAATTGAAATGAACTGTTCTGTATATATGTGAGTATAAATAATAGCAACGTATTATAAAGATAAGATGGAAGATCTCTAATAAGTAGTATTACTAATATGGGAAACTGAGAATAAATGTAAAGCTCTCTGTTTAAATGAAGATGCCGGAATTTAATCGTGATTCGTATAGTAATATTATTTTTTTGTATTGGACTAGTTAAATATGGAAATAACTAAAATGGGTACGGATACGTTAGGAGTGCACAGAGAGTCGAGAGGTGAGTATTTCATGTGAGAGCACGTCCTAACATGTACTTTGCATTAATTGTTTAATGTCATTAAAACACTTGTTATTTTTAAACTGTTTTCACAATCGGGCTCTGACCCGTTGCTTTCAAATCTATTTTTGTAAAAACCTTTTAGGTGCCCAGCCACAAGGACACCAAGAATAGGAGTTACATTCAGGTGACGTACTGTAGCTGCTGTGGAAGTTAGAGGACCTTGACAGTAGACGCCTCCACTTTTGATCTTGACTATATATTATCGGATTTTCTCATTTGTTGGGCTTGTCTCCCCATTTCTTTTAGATATATTTTATCTATTCAGTTATTTCAGATTTTGGGTTATAATTAATTTAGTGATGCAGACTTGGTATGTGTTTATTTCAATATTCGGATTATTGTGAGGAGTATTCCTCCAGATTCATTATTATTTTATGATTATTCTATTGTGACTATGTTGTGGTGGTTATGTTAGCTTTTCGTAATCTATTTATTTCTTGTTAATAGGATTTAATTAAAATTGACAACTCACTTTTTAAATATTAGGTGGCTAGTAATTGTTAAAACGTTTTCGACAGTGATGCTATGAACTGAGCCAACATGACATTTTGAATTAATTTGAATAAATGAGTAGCTACCCGGTATTTAATTAGTTGGGGTGTCAGAGTCAGATTAATATTGAAGAGACGAGGACCCAACTGGCTTTAGAAAATCAGGTCGTTCAATTGATGGCAAAAAATCAAGCCCTAGCAGAAATGTCTAGAAAAATTCAGAGTCTTACCAACCAACTCCCCAACCAGAGCTATGGGATGGAAAGTAAAGAAATTTTGGTGAAAAAGCTCCACAAGGAGCTTGAGAGATTGAATTATCAATTTCACAAATAACCTAGAGAATTTTGGATGGCGGGATACAACGAAGCTTTATGCCATCTCGATGCCCGGCTGCAACAATCGAACAACGAGGGATATAAATATGGATGGTTGAATGCCTTATGTGTGATGAAATTTGATCGAGGACTATCCTTGTGGGATTAGTGTGAGTTTGGATTACTTGATTTACCTATTCCTCCCTTTAAACTCGATGTCAGCTGGATTCCAGCTCGTACCATTCCTCGGTGTTTGATCTCCAGGTATCTTGGTGATTACCAGCTTCATTTAGATTTTGAGATATCTCATCCTCAATATTTACTTGATCGACCATGCTCGGCAACGTCAAAATGCTACAAGATATGAATTTTATCGATTCTCCCTATGCGTTAGATGACCCTCGAGTCGGGATGGAACCTGTATCAAAATCAAAGGGGAAAAAACCCATAAAATAGGAAATTTGTACTTAATGAATCAAAATTCATATTTATGTAATCTTCTTGTGTTTAATGAAGACAATTTGGCATTTGTGCAAGTCTTATTTCCTTGGAAATACTTTGTGAGATGTATATATATATATATATATATATATATATATATATATATATAGAGAGAGAGAGAGAGAGAGGGACAATTTGTCCTGTTTTGCCTAGACAATGTAGCTTGCCCCACTTGCTGCCTAGTTGTAGTGACTCATCACTCATTAGTTCCTAAACAATGGAATGATTTTCATCCCATATTCCTGCTTAGTTGTATCAATCTTATCTAGATTACCTTGGTGACTAGACAGTGGATGCCCCGATAGGTCACCCATCTTCTTGACTAGTTTGGGATATCTCTTTAGATTATTCATGATCAAATAGGATTTGCCTTGTATGATTGTTATGCCAACATTATTGGTTAAATTTATTGGTGCCAACCAACCGGAGTTGGTGGTTGTTGAATGTCGACCAACCTTAGTTGGCGGTTGCTGATGTTGATCAACTGGAATTGATGTAGTGTGTAGCACTAGTACTCTGACAAAAATTAAACCAAAAAAAGAATATGGAAAAATAAACACTTTTATTCCTTTAAAAAGAAATGTGTACATGTAAGTCTGTATTACTGATAATACTTGCGCAGGTGCTCCGCATTCCACGCATTTTTGAATTCTTCTCCCTCCAAGGTTTCTATTCTATAAGTCCCAGGGCGAACAACTGTAGTTACTCGGTAGAGCCCATACCAGTTGGCCTCTAACTTGTTATGCCTCTGAATCACCTTATAGAGCACATAATCCCCCTCCTTGAGTTCACATTTCTTCACTCTTTTATTATAGAATATGGTTGTTCTCTGTTGGTAGGTTGCGTTCCTAATGGCCGCATTTTCTCTAACTTCCTCGAGCATGTCCAGGTCTAAACGTCTCATCAAATCGCTTATAGGAGAGTTAAAATTAAGTACCCCATGTGTAGGTAAGACCAATTCAACTGGAATAACTACTTTGCTTCCAAAGGCTAACATGTAGAGAGATTCACCAGTGGCTATTCGGGGTGTTATGCGATATGCCCATATCACAGAGTATAACTCGTTAATCTAATTTCCTTTTGTATCATCTAGTTATTTCTTCAAGCCGTTCCGCAGAGTCCTGTTCGTCACTTCAGTTTGCCCATTGCTCTGGGGATGGCCTGGTGCAGAATGGAGCTTCTGGACATTAGATTGATGACAATATGCAGCGAACTCCTCATTATGAAATGGGGTACCATGGTTAGTGATGAAAGCATATGGCTGACCATACCTGTAAATAATATTCTTCCAAATAAACTGGTAAACCCTTTCGTACGACATGTCAGTGAGAGGTTCCGGTTCAACCCACTTGGTGAAATAATCGACCGCGACTACCAGATATTTAAACCTCCCTTTGGTGGTCGGCAAGGGCCCAACCAAGTCTATGCCCCACATAACAAATGGCCAGGGGTAAGTAATGGGTGTTAACAATTACTCGGGAGTTCTTCGAATGGGAGAGAAACGTTAGCATTTATCGCATTTCTTCACATAGGCTGTTCAGTCAGCTCTCATCATCGACCAATAATATCCCTGAGTCATTAACCTATGTAGAAGAGTCCGACCTGCCACATGAGCTCCATAAGAGCCTTAGTGAACCTCTTCAATCAGGTCTTTAACTTCTGAGGGGTGAACACATCTCTGTAGACCTGCGATGATACCCCTTCTATACAAAATGCCATTATTCAGTACATATTGGGCAGGTTTAAACTTCAGCCTCTTGGCTTCAAGTTGGTCAGTTGGCATAACCCCCTCCTCGATGTATGCCCTGATGGGGTCTATCCAGGATGGTCTCATATCTAGGGTAATGAATTTTACCATTAAATCCTCATCTATGCTCTATTCTGCCAGTATCTCGATAGGAATTATTCTTCATAGCTCAGTGCGAGTAGCTGAAGCTAATCGAGCTAATGCGTCGGCTCTCGCATTCTCCAATCTCGGTATTCTGGTCAACTGAACTACTGTAAAGATGGGGACAATCTCCATATCTTTGACGTGATATCTTGACATTAAGTCTCCCTCCGCAGCATACAATCCCAGGATCTGATGTACAATTAATTGTGAATCACTAAACATGGTGACTTTCTCTGTATGCATTGTTTTTGCTAAACTGAGGCCCACGATCATAGCTTCATATTCGACCTTATTATTGGAAGCTTTAAATTAAAAGCACAGCGCGTATTCGACATCTAATCCATCAGGGCTGTTAAGAATTATTTTAGCTCCACTTCCTGTTGCACATGAAGAGCCATTAACATACAAGTTCCACATAGGTATATCGAACTCTTGATCTGATAAGGTTCCCTGATGGAATATTTGGTGCTTCCTCTTATCATTCTCCACTGCTGGGCTGTTACTCGATGATGCTTGTTGCTCGTTGTTCATCCCTTCTGGTAGATCTTTTATGGGGAGTTGATTGGAGATTATCTTTGATGATCTTGTAACATCCTCGGGCTGTTCTGCATTAGACTCCTGTTGGTCAGGGGTATCTGGGTAAGTGAACTCCACAATGAAATCTGCCACTGCTTAGCCTTTGAGTGAGGACCTTGGCTAATAAACAATATCGTACTCGCCCAGTTCTACTGCCCAATACATCAGTCTGTCAAACTTTTTTAGCTTGTACAAGGCCTGTCTAAGTGGCATATTAGTGTACACCACTATGGTATGAACCTAGAAATAAGGTTTCATCCTCCTACTCGCCTCTATTAGAGCTAATTCTAGCTTTTCTAGCCTTGGATATCTAATCTCTGCGCCTCGGAATGCTTTGCTGGTGTAGTACACTAGTTTTTATACTCCATCCTCCACTCTTATCAACGCTGAACTAAATGCGCTCTCTGAGATGGCTAGATACAAGTATAATCCTTCACCCATCACTGGCTTGGATAACAGTGGAGATGTCCTCAAATATTTCTTCAATTCTTGAAATGCCTTCTCGCACTCATCGTTCCACTCCAAAGTTGTTCTGAGAATCTTGAAGAATGGGATACATCTATCTGTTGCTCTCGACACAAACCTGTTAAAAGCTTTAACATGGCCTGTGTGGCTTCGCACTTCCTTCTTCGTAGCTGGAGATCGTAATTCTAGCAAGGCTTTGATCTTCTCCGGATTGGCCTCAATGCCTCGCTGATTCACAATATACCCGAGGAACATGCCTCCTCATACAACGAATATGCATTTCATCGGGTCCAGCTTCATCTGATATTTTTTTAGCTGATCAATGGTTTGGCTGAGATCAGCGAGATGGTCGGTGGCTTTCTTGCTCTTAGTTACCATATCGTCAACGTAAACTTCCATATTTTTACCAATTTGTTATGCAAAAACTTTATTCATCAACCTCTGGTATGTAGCGCCTGCATTTTTAAGTCCGAAAGGCATAACATTATAGCAGTATGTTCCCCTTGGGGTAATAAAAGAAGTACTCTCCTAGTCTTCTGGTTTCATCTTAATCTGGTTATAGCCGAAATATGCATCCATGAAGCTCAATAACTCGTGCCCCGAGGTAGCGTCCACCAACTGATCAATTCGGGGCATGGGAAAATGATCTTTCGGGAAGGCTTTATTGAGATCTATGAAATCTACCCACATCCTCCACTTGTTATTCTTCTTCTTCACCATCACAACGTTGGCTAGCCAATCAGGATTTTTGACATCTTCAATGAAAGAGGCCTTTTGTAGCTTCTCAACTTCCTCCTGGATAGCTTGGCTCTTTTCTGGGCTAAATACCCTTCTTCGCTACTTCACTAGCTTGACCTCCTTATTAACATTGAGCTCGTGGCATAGAAAGTCCGGGTCTATTCCTGGCATGTCTTTATGACTCCATGCGAAAGATTGCTTTCTTTGCCATAAAAATGCCACTAGCTCCTGCTTTATTGATGGATCCAATGAAGTGCTGATTTGAGTTGTCCGTTCTGATCGTTCATCGTCCAGAATGACGTTCTCCGTACCTTCGACGATCTGACCCTTCACAAGCTGGGACTCATCTCTAAGGTCCAAAGTCTCGACCTCTGCATCTTCAGACTCATCCACCTGGTAGGTGGTGGTTTTCTTCCTGGCCTCTTCCAGTTCCTCATGTTCGGTAGATGAATAGTAGCATTCTTGAGCTACTTTTTGGTCGCCTTTCTCAACTCCAACCCTAAAATTGGTAGGAAACTTCAAGCATTGGTGTACCGTGGATGGTACTGCCTCAAACTTCTTCAATCCTACTCTCCCCATGATTATGTTGTAGGCTGATTGGACGTTCTTGTCCATTATAAAAAATCATACTTTTTTCGTTCGGCAAGCAGGCTAGGTACCAATTAGCATGTCCAACTTGATCGTCCCAAGTGGAAAGACTTTCTCGCCAGTGAAGCCAAGGAGGGTCATGTGATATGGATCCAATTGGTCTAACTTCAAATTCAAGCTGTTAAAGAACGGGTAGAACATGATGTCGACAGAGCTACCATTATCTACCAATACTCGTGAAATCACCGCATCCTTTATCCTCATCTTGACAACCAAGGGATCATCGTGAGGATATAAGACACCTTCCAGGTTATTTTTGGAAAAACCAATGACCAGTTTATCCTTGTTCACCTTCCTCGGGCGATCATCTTTAGTCAGATTTATATGATGTATATAAGAACAAGCTTGGGCCTCATTGAGGTAAGCTTTCCTTTCAGCAGTGTGATCCTCACCTCCTGCATCTCGGCATGTAATCACATTACATTCAAATGATCCAAGATGGATTGAAAATACCTCGGGTTCAGGTTGCCTTGGCTTTTTGGGGAGGTCGAGGTCATCCGTTGGATCATCTTCATTGTTTCTCTTTTTGTCATCTCTTGTTCGGGGGAGATTTGGACCTTTGTCTTCCTCTCTCGTTAGTCTTCCCACCATTTTGGCGATCAATGAACTTACTCAATTTTCCTCGCCTAATGAGTGCTTCAATCTCATTCTGGAGAGCTATGCGGCGTTTGGTCGTGTGCCCATGATCTTTATGGAACTCGCAATATTTGGAATTATCCCTCTTATTGGGTTTGTCCTCATTTTCTCCGGCTAAGTTAGCTCCTCGCTGTTCTTGATCTCCTCCAGGATATGGTTTATGTCCACATTTAAAGGAGTCTAATTCCCATATTTCTTCAATTTCTCGAGCGTCTCCTTGCCTTTTTATTGCTTGCCATTCCCGTTATTCTTTTGATCCTTCTTCTCCGCTATAACTTTAGCCTTGGTCTCTGCTTTAGTGTCAGCATTCTTCTTCACAGCCATGGCCTCTTCGGCATTCATGATCTTAGCTGCTTTTGCCATCAGTTCTGCCATGGATTTGGGGGGATCTTTGGCCAATGTATAATATAACTTGTTAGGTAACAGACCACTCATCAGAGTTGTTATTGCTGTCTTCTCCTCGTAGTCAATCACCTCAAGTTTCTCGTTGTTAAAACGAGTAATGTAATCCCTGGTATTTTCTCCTATTTTCCGCCTCACGCTCAGTAAGTGTGCTACTCTTTTAATCGGCTTCGCACTGAAGCAGAAGTTACCTATGAAGAGCTCTGCCAGCTAATGGAAAGTAGAAATCTTGCCCCGAGGAAGGCTGTTGTACCATATCTGGACTGACCCAGTGAAAGTTTCTGAGAATGCCCTGCACCTCATCTCATCGGGAACTGCGTAGATATCAGTAGCAACTTAATACTTCTCTATATGGAGGACGGGATCAGTTTTTCCATCGTACTTAGGCATCACTACCGGAGCCTTAAACTTTGATGGTGTGGGAAAATCCACAATTGCCTAGACAAAGGGTGATCCTTGGATAAAAGTTCTTTGGAGAGGGTTCTTGGCCTTAGTATTAAAAATATATTAGTGGTATTAGTAATAGGCATGAGAATTAAATTAACAGGGAGGTTGATTATATCCTATAAAAGAAAGGAAAGTGAATAATTTACGAGATGGTAAACTATTGACATATGCCATTTATGAAAAATTTATACGGGACAACTAAGGGGTAATTTATGATATAATTACAGGAAGGAATTAACTAGATGGTTAATTGTGTTTTGCAAGAAAGGTTGTTTAATAATTCACACGTGGATTGATTATTAAATGAGGATAATTGCAAGAAATTCCTACGGGGTTGCTAGGGGTAATTATAGATTAATTTCCTTTACATATGATAACATGTATCTATATATTGTGTGGACATACCAATGTTCGTGGACCGTCCTATCGGTTGGGGTTGCGGGTATTCGGGACCGGAGCACACGTCAAGAAAGGTGGGCTAGGCATAGTGTACTACGTGGCAGCGCCACTTATAGGAGTTGAGTGTTGATGCTGGGATCCATGTGACACCGCTTGGTATGGGTCGTGCAATGGTGTAAATGCGTAGGTACCGCCCCACTTGCTTGTGTATTATGATGTTTGTGGTGGATAGGAAATTCCTTCGGACTTACCGATAGAGCACGAACAAGACGTTGTTGGTAGATGACTTAGTATATATATATATATATATATATATATATATATATATATATATATATGTGTGTGTGTGTGTGTGTGTGTGTGTGTGTGTGTGTGTGTGTGTGTGTGTGTGTAAATTAATGTAAATGAATAAGATTAATTCATATTCTAAAGATGCAGACTATAAAACATAGACCCAATACTATCTAGTATGCATGATAAATTATTATATCACTTTATGGGTAGTGACCGGGGCACTTTGGGTAGAAGTAACTGAAAATGAAAATGATTTCATATTAGTACATTAATTATGCTAGATGCATCCTTATAGTTACGTTGGAACATTTATACATTATCTATTTTTGAACTTGGGTGATTGTACGTTTAACATTGCTCTTAGATGGGGGGGGGGGGGGGGGGGGTATGATTTTTAATGCATGTGAGTGATGATGGGAGATGTTCACTTTGAATTAACTGTACTTTGCACAAATAAATTTAGTAAGTTAATTATTACACACTCTAGGGTGCTGACCTAAAATTATAAATGTCCCCCCCTCCCCCAAGGTACTCTTAGAAAGGGATGACAGGAGTATCAAGAGATCAGACTTGCAATCTCACCTTGCTTATCGAAATACATATTATTGATTCTAGACTATTTTGGTCCTCTTTTCAGTTTTATTATTTTTTGAGAATATTTTAAGGGCATAAGGCCGACGTTTATTTTTCCTTATATTCGGATTGAGATGTTGTTATGCTGAGTTTTTATTTCATTACTTATATTGTGGATGTTGGACTGATTGGTATTCGTTTAATTATAAAACTTCAGTTTAGTTTAATTGTGATAATTAATAAATATTTTATTGTCGTGACGCTGAGAATAACATAAGTTGTCAAACAAACCCCATCTTTGGCATATCGTGTCAGGCTAACCTTTACGTAAGAAAATAAGGGTTGTTATAGTTGGTATCAGAACATCCAGGTTCGAGTGTCCTTAGGATCTGTGTTGCGTCCGTTTCGTCTTCTGTTGAGTGTTCTTTTATGTGTCTAGAGCTTATTATAGGATTTTGTAATCCGATGTCATGATGACGTGTGTGTCAATATCGTTCGCTATTATTTGAGCGTTAGTAAGGCTTCAGAAGTATTTTAGCTTAGAAAAGCATGAGAATGAGGACCGTTGTGAATTAGTGGTTGGGCATGGAACAAATGGTTAAACAAGGATGTTCACTGTAGTTGTGAAAATCATTATGGGAAATTATCTTGTTTGAGAGTAAAGTAAGCAACTTAAATACCCTTGGGGGCACAAATTGATAAATGTATGTCATGATTGAGTCCATTTTTGGAGATATTAAAGGATTTTAGTTGTTGATGAGCTTAGTGGAGTTTTGGGTTTTACATATGTTAATATGGGTTGATGGAAATTTAGACTAGTAAATTGACCTTATGAAATTTTGTGCACGTAAGAGAGAGAGAGAGAGAGATGGATTACTGCATTTTAGCAACATATAGGGATTTTGATGAAAACTTTAAGGGGGATTAATTCTAATTAAAGGTCTAAATTGGTGTTGCGCTCAGATTTGGGCTATATTCATTATGTGGTAAAATCGTTTGTGGTCTACATGATGATATAATGTTTGGACTTAGTAGTAGGTTCAACGTGTGGTCACCGGGTTGGAGATTAGTAAGATCATATGTAATATGCCTATGTGGGTGGAAATTGGAAATGAGAGCATTGATTTTCAGATTGGTTCCAGTAAAGAGGACCCAGTTAGATAATTCTATGAGGATGGAATTACATGTACATGGAATTTTGTTAGTATATTAGTTATAAATAAGATTTAGGAACAAGTGGGTTCCAAGAAAACTCAAAGAAAGAACATGTTTTGATTAAGAATTGTAATTACAAACGTAAGATTGAGAGTGCCCCTATTAGAGACAAATAGGGGATAATGGAAGAGAATGTTACGAAATAGTGATTTGAGCCAAGAGGGAGGACTCCAAAGGTGAATTGTAATTTCAATTTTATGACGTGTGATGTATGGAAACATGTTTACCAGTTGCCCGAATGTGGATGCTGCGTGTGGTAGAGTAGAACCAAGGATGGTTGACATTTTATAGATTTTTTATGGTGGGCGTTTTTACAGGCATTGGGGTTATAGATGAAGGTATTATATGGTTAGAGAGGTAGATCCTGGATGAGAGCGGGTGCAATGATGTGATGAGATGTTTGGTTGGCTACTGGCATAGTTGTTGAAGTATAGATATACTAAGGTATGGTGTTCATAATATCTATGCAATGTATGGTGATGTATTTGGTTTGGGCATAATGGTATTGCTGAGAGTTTTCTCATTATAAGTGTGAGACACCCCGCCTAATTAAATACCGGGTGAGCATCCCTTTATTAAATTAAAATCAACGTGAATGGTTGGTTCATTCTCAGCATCACTGTCGCAAAATAATTATTTCCAATTTAAGCACCCTGAAGAATTAAGCTAAGTGTCAAAACAATTGAAAATATTATCTTTACTTTATTAAATTCCGATATGAAAACCTTTTTGATAAAAAACAGTTTAAGAATCACATAAATGCTAAGGATGGTAATTAACACACAAGAATTTAAACCATCTACATAAACCAAACCAAGTTTAAGAACCATAAATGAAATCATCTTGACAATAGCTAACTCTCAAAGAGTACTGAATACTGGAAATGTAAATAAACATAAATCTCTGACAAATCCAAACGGAATAGGAAATCGGGCGACACATGCCCTAACTATGAAGAACTAAAATAGGAACTGAGTCAATGAATAGGTCGTCTAAAATAAGGGCCTGCAACTTCCACATAAGCTGCATCACGTCCAATCTAAAGAACCTATGCATAACCCACCTGGCTGGGCACCTATAATACATACATATATATACCAGAGAGAGAAAAAAGATAGAAAATGGGTCAGAGACCGAGTGTAAAACAGTTTTAAAATAGTTTAGCAAGTATTTAAAATGCTTACTGGCTAATGTGACAACCATGTTAGTATACAACACTCTCTTGAGAATTCTCACCTCTCATCTAGTGTGCACGCCTACCATACTACTGGTCTCATAAGTCTATCTAACTTATTTTCCATAAAGTTTTAGTCCGAGAAGTACTAAGGCTATGATATTTAGTTTTAGAAAAATAATCTCTTCCATTTTCTTACGTTGCTGAGAACCACTCAGTACCGTTATAAAATTCACGCGCACTTATTATAAAGCTAGAGCATTTATTCATTACTCACTACTTATACACACCGAAGAAAGTTTCCATATATATATATATATATATATATATATATATATATATATATATATATATATATATATATATATATATATATATATATATATATATATATATATCGGCACCCCACATAAAATCTATGGTGCTGGCATACTCTGCCATCAGCTCCCCGTATCTCTCATACTAAGAGAAATACTAGTTCGAAATCACTCTCGAACTGTATTAACACAATACACATAAAATGGAGGCGAAGCATAGTTCCAAGTCACTAAGAGGCCAGTACATACCCCTCACGTCTCTTAGGACCATTTGACTATCATTCTCAGATAGCCTATACCAAGGAATCCTATGTTCTAAGTTGCAAGTCAATATCCTCCATAAAGGTCTTATCGAGATAAGACTATCTCGGGGCGGCAACCTCTGTGATAGCAAGTAGCGCGGGTATGATTATTCACAAACACAATACTATTATATACACATGCACGCAGTCATATATATAATTATTCTCATTTTTCTGATTAGGTTCTCCCACGACCCAATAATGATAATTATTAACCGTACGTAATACAATTTTACTCAATTATCTCGCATAAAGGATTTATCTCTTTTATTCTCACTTATAATTATTTCGTACTTACTTCTCATCTCTAAAAGTACTCCTTCTTACTAAAATATAATTTCAGTAGGTACCTCCTCTCAAACCTTCTGGTCTAAATCCTTCATGAGTCTCTAAATTCTATAGTAAACGTACGCACAATTTCTCATGTGTGACGAAACCCCCCGTTAACCCACAATTTCATCGCATGTTAAATTTCAATCAACGGAGTCTACTTAGACCCTACTGGTCATCTTCATAACCCATTATACTATTTAAAGGATATTCAAGGGTTCCCACATATTTTATCCGGATTAAACAAAGAGGGGAAAAACATGCGGTTTTTCAGGAGGGATCGATCAATCGATTAATGCTCTTGGTCGATCGATCGATCAAGCCGTTCTTGCCTAGAAACTGCAATTTTGACCTACGAGTTTCATCCACTAATTTACTCCAAAATGCCATTAATGATCTCCAAACTCCCAAACAATATTACCACCAGTCATATATACCTATATACATGATTTCCTACATGAAACATGTACAAATTCATCAAAGGGATTAAATTAATGGGATAAATTAACATAATTATCGAGAACCCTAATTTTTCAATGAAACTTCCATTCTTCTAATTCTTTTCCAGATTTCTTGCTTCTAAATCCATACAATTTCATAGGTAATCCTCTACATATGATTGAGATGTCCAGAATATATCTATTTCCTTTAAAATATGTGATTTAAATTTTCTAAGTTATCAAATTCTTCCATGAAACATGCTTTTATCAATCCTAATCTAACATGGGTAAAACATTAACTAAAAACAAAGCAAGATAGATACTTGCCTGGAATTCAAGGGTCTGATATGTTGATAAAAAAGATATGGTTTCATTTCTCGTCGTGCGATCTACGTTTTGGTGGTGGTGGCGGTGCAATCGAGTGAGTTCTTGGCCTTGAATTTCTTGGAAAGCTTCCTACCTTCCTCTCTAATGGTCGTTCTTATGTTCTGTGTTTGTTAACCCTAAAAGAAAACTCCTAATGGCTGATATATCTTAAGGAAATTCGTGGGTTTAATTACCCCAAAATACAAAATATCTATAATACCCTCCCGGGATGTCAATTAGGCCCAAAAATGCCTCGAGACCCAAACTAAACCCCTTGGTACACTTTTCTGACTATCTCGATCCTTCCGGACACTTTGGCGCATTCGAAATGACCATATGGAAGACTTATAGTTTATTCACTTTTATAATACTCATATAGTCCCGACACGACATAGGCGCGTCCCGACTTAATTTTCATAATTGTCATATTTTTCACCCGTGACAATCTTAATAAAATCAATCTCATATATTACTTTACTCATCTAGTAACATTAAAAAAATTCCAATAGTTACTAACTCTCGTCACGCTAGTAAGTATTTAAAATAAAATCCCGGATTAATATTAAATTAATAACTCAATTAAATTTAATAAATCCCCAATTTTAGAAGCCATAAAAATACGGGTTATTACAAAGTGGATTAACTGTTGACACAACCACGTGGATTATGGGTTGTTGTGCACTAGAATTTGGTGTTGGTCGTGAGAGATCTCATTCGATATGGAAGTAGTTATGCGATTTATCATGTACGGGTAGATTATGTGGATATTCTCCCCTAGATATTGGATAGTAGTGGGCATGTTAGCGCCCCCTAAGTTGTTATTACTTTTTTTTTGTTGGTAGAGGGCTTAATGGTTGATGGGTTCCGTAAACACCTTACGTGTTCTAGTTATTATTCTGGGGAAGTTAGATGCCCTATTTTGGATTCTCATAGTGAATGTGGTAATTATTTTTGGTTTACAACATGAGTTTGTCTACTAGAGGTGATGTTCGCGTTCGAAGTATTGATATGGACTATATGCTTGTGGTGGCATACATAATGAGATGGCTATGTGGGATGGTTAGACGATGATGAGTTTATTTTCTTATTAAGGATGTACGTGATGATAATTAATTATATGGTAAAATGGATGGGGATGAAAACTTTAAATTGATATGACGGTTTTTATAAGTTTAGAGAGAATTGCGTAGTGATACGATTGTGAGAATTTTGAGGAGAGATGTTATGGGCAAACAAATTCCAAGTAGATAGCATAAATTGATGATGTACTCGGATTGGGTAAGATTTATTATGTTGTTACATCGTTCGTGATTTTGGTAAAAATCAAGCGTGATTGTTTGGACCTAAAATCAGGCTCACCATGTAATTTTGAAATATAAAGGGGCGGCGACCCAATTAGAGAAATTGTATGAGTATGTGGGGCTTGTGCATCATATATGGGTGTTTTGTTGATGCAGTAAGGTAGATAAGTGGACAAGTGGGGGTCCAATTATGAACTTCTGGAAATAGTTGTAACCCCCCGTATTTTTGAGGATACATAATTTATATAGTTTGGTGATCAAAGATTTAATTAATCGGGAGAATTTAATTAAATTCGTGATTTGGAGAAATGATTTAATTTGGAGAATTCATATTAAATTGGTGAATTAAGATTTATTTAATTCGGGTTATTTTTTTTGGAAATTCACATATATCGTAATTTGGGGTCGTAATTTGAGAATGTTATAAATTAATTCGGATGACAATTCTGAGTGTACGATTGACTCTAAATAGGTCGAAATAGTCGACAAAGAGTACCCGAGAGAATAATCAGGTCTTGGGGCAATTTTAGGGATACTGGGGCCCACACGGGAGTGTTTGGGTCAGTTAATTTGCCCCATAAGCTTACAAATGGGATTTATGAAATAAAAGATAATTGAGGGAATTGGGTGAGTCATAACTCAAGGAGAGAAACCCTAGAGCTATAGAGGAAAATAATGGAAGAAATTGGGGATCTTTTGGGAGCCAAACTAAAGGAAGAGAAGTGTGTTCTTCGTCAAACATTCGTCTACAACAAAGGAAATCAGACCCTACGAAAATTATCTAGGCAAGTAGTTAAACTTCCTTTCATTTAAATTCCGGTATTGCGATTCATATCATGGTGGGTGTAAACCATATTCATTTTGGGAGAAGTTATTATAGAAAAAATTGTTTTTTTTTTTTTGTGGGTGGGGGGGTGGGGGGGGATCACATGTTAAATCTGGATTTTGGGGATTTAAGCGTTAAGGGTGAAATTGATATTTAATTTATGTGAGAATAATATCATATGAGGCTAGAATATGATTTAGAATCGAAAACATGTAGCAATTGTTATTGAATTCGGATTATTGAATCGAATTGAGAATTGTGATTTAAGGGATATTTAAAAAAAAAACAATTTATGAACCCTAGAATTTTAATAAAAATCACTGAGGATTAATATCATATATTAGTGTTTGAACATGTTTATAGATGAAATAAATATGGGAGATAAAGTAATCGCGGTCTGGATTGAAGTTGGAAAGCTTAAGAGTTTAAAAATGGTGGAAAAGGTAATCGGGGAAGATGACTGATATCTGGTCAATCGATCGGCCCAATTTATTGATCGATCGACCCCTTTAGTTATTGTAAAATATGATATTTTAGATCTATTCATCACGATCGCGTGAGCGCCGACTTCGTATTTTTCTTATTTTTTTTGGATTTGATATGATTTTTCTACGATAGGGTCTTGAGACCGACATCCTTAGGAAGAAATAAATTCGACTTATTTGGAGATGTCCGTAGATTAGTGAAGGACTTTGGAAAAATATAAAGGAATATTATTTTATCCTTGGATTAGATAGGGATGAATCCGGGGTATGGATTCAAGAGTATTTATAATTAACGACACTCGATAATATATGTCGAAAATATACGAACGTTTTCGAATGGGAATTTTGGATGAATTTAGCATACAAGCCTTAAGGTGAAATTTAATTGATAGAAATTAAATGGAACCGAATACTTAGAATCTTATCGGATGAGTATTAAGGACTATTAGATTTAATAAGGGTGTTAAACTTATTAATCGAATTTGGTGAAATGAATTCTAAAAGGTTAAAATACGGACCAATAAAGGGAGTCCGTGCATTTTGGTTAAGTGATACCACTTGGATAAAATTAATTGAGGTGATAGTAATTAAATTAAGGGTCGATTTTGACTCTGATATTTCTCAGGCTAGTGCTACGGGAGTCAGGCATAGATTAGCCGGTTTAATTTATTATATAGATATATAATAAATTATCGAATAGTGAATTTAACGAGAGGTGTTAACCTTAATAGTGGATTTTTTTGTAACAAATTCTAGTGAGTGAGTCGTAGTATTGTAGTTGGGTGACACTACTTTAATAAATTCATTAATATGAAATTGAATAGATTAATCGGTGTAATTTGGAATGTATGACTTAGATCAGTAGGATATGAGCAAATTACCTACTGAAATATTTTAATGGATAATTGGTACACTTCGAGTAGTGGGGGATACTCGGAAGGATACGATGAGAAGTATAATTGAAATTTAATAATACGTAGAATATTCAGGAGGTATATATACTACGTATGGGATATATATTATAGCTCATGTGTGTACCTATACCGATGATATAAATATATATGTTGTGTGTATACCTACTGCATGCTTTCTTATGTGTATGACATACCTATGTTTCTTGCTATCACGATAGGTTTACGCATTGGGATAGTCATATCCTGATGAGCCTTCATGGGGATTTTTAACTTGTGCCTCAGAATATAGAACCTAGGTACGGGCTATTTGTGAGAACGATAGTGTTGATGGTCATATGGGTGCATAAGTATGTCTGTATCCTATAAGCTTAGAGCTATGTTCGCCTCCAATAGGTGTGATTTGTATTTATGGTTCGAGAGAGATAGTTAACCAATAGTTCTTTATACAATGTGTGATGTATTGGGACTTGATAGCAGAGTATGCATGCACCGTAGGTCTCAGCCTAGGGGTGCTATATTGTATATATATAATTAGTGTGACAAATATATATACTTATGATTTCTACTACTACGTGTGTGTTTGGTATATGATGTATTAGGACATTATAGCATAGTATACTCGCACCGTAACTCAGCTTAGGGGTGCAGTGTTAGTATATATATAACAAAGTGATATATGTATACGTATGATTTTATTATACTGTGTGGGTTAGTAGAAGAGAAAGATAGTGACACTAAAAATAACTATATTATGGGGAGAAATAAACATATACTGAGAAATTTATAATGGTATAAAAGACATGAAAATTCGCTAACATATTGTATGGGTAATACGGGTGGGTACAATGAGTTAGTATGTAGAACGAAACTTGTTACGACTAGTTAGATGGGGTAACTTAACTAGGAAAGGTAGAAGGAAAGCGTTAAGTATGCACATTAGATTTGGGGTCAGCTATATCTCAAGAGAGTGCGACACTAGCTTAAATATGAAAAGTGTGCATGCATATTTAATTATTGCAATTTAATTGCTTGTTAAATATTTTCAAAATATTTTACTTGGGCTTTGACCCCTGTCAAAATCTTTTCCAAAATATTTTAGGTGTCCAGCCACAGGGATACCCAGTTTGAGAATTCTATCGAGGAATGCGCAACTGCAGCTCATGTGGAAGTTGCAGGACCTTGTTATAGACGCTTCGTTCATTTACTCCTAGTGTAGGAACTTTTCGTACTCATTTGGGCATGTCGCCCTCAGATTTTGTATTTAGTTTACTTATCGGACTTTTTGTGTCCAGGTTATTATTTTAGTTATTTTTGTATTTTAATGTTGAACCGATAGTTGATTCAATTATCTTGATTTATGTTATTCATCTATGTGGGACTCAGTTATTAGTTGTGTTGATGGTTTTATTATTATTTATTTTTCTCCTGTTGTTAGTTAATGAAAGATAAAATTTGGCACTAGTCTAATTAAATTACAAGGTGGTTAATAACTTTGAAAAAATTTCAACATTGATGCTAAGAATGAGCTATATGAGACCAACGTTTTATTTTGATTACGGGCTGGCCACCCAGTATTTTAGTAGGCGGGGTGGCACAATAGTATCATAGGATCCATGATGGTTGAAAGGGGTTATAAACCCTATATAATGAGAGTTTATACTGCCACTGGGATTATAGACGTGAAATTCGCATGAACACGAAAGTGTTGCATTGTCGAGAGTGGGCACAACAATGTAAAATGTAATGACCCCATTTTCTTATGCCAATATATAATTGTATTCTTTCAATTTCGTCTAACTTACTATCTAATAATGTTGTATGATTACATATGTGATATTCTGGATTCTTAATACAATAAAACCCATTTTTAAATTTGAAGAATTAACTATAAAATGAGTCAAATTGATGTTTTATAACCTATCTTAAGCGAAATGATAAAGTTTTGGGGTAAAAATTGTAATTTTATAAAACTTTAAGGACTTGATTTTAATTCAGAAAGTTTTAGGGACTAAAATTAAAATACAAAAAGAACCATTTTGTAAATAAAATAATTTCGGGGACCTCTAAGAAATATTGAAAACATATCGTGTGAAAATTACCAAAATACCCTTAATGGTTAAAATGGCCATTATACCCCAAACAGCTTTCCACCTCATTCTTGACACCTCGTGATTACACATGTCATCCAAACAGATAAAGCTAAAACACGTGTCGTCGTTAGAGAAAAAGCTAAAACACAAGTCGCAGTTCGGTGAATTAAGACTACAAGACCGCTCCGTTATGCGACACGTAAATGCTGACTCGCCATTGTTAAAGCTTGGTCTGCTGGACACGTGTCAAAACCCTAATATATTAGGGAAACTATAAATAAGGCCTTCAGGATCATTATTACAGGAAATTCATTCAAAATATCAGAGAGAAATAGTGAAAGAAAGTACGGGAAAATTTAAGAAGAAGTTTCATCTTAGTGATTCAAGACTCGATATCTGTAACTTCGTACTTTTATTTTAGGTGATATTATCGAAACTATGTATATATTTTGTGAACTTATTTTATTATCAAAATTCATCTGATACCGATGATTGATTCCTTGTGATATGTTTATATTTGTCCATATATACATACCGATTAAAAAGATTTTTGAAAATGATATTGAATATTGAAAATAAGATTTGGCCTAAGGGACCTCTCTTATTGACTGACCTTCCCAGTTGGGTTATCGCTGGTGTGCCCTAAATAAGGCGTTTTGACGAACAAGTTCGATTGGCCCTCAACTACTGGGGAATAATACGGTATTAGAGTGTACTTGGCCATGAAAATGATATGATTGAAAGAAAAAGATATTGCCTTTGAATTGCCGCATCTGTTCTATTCTGAGCTATTCATTTCTACATACTGTCATTCACATATAAATATACTACTGCAAATTCCTGTCTATATATATCTACGCTTTATATTCTTGCTTGAATAGGTATCTATTTTATGAAAAACCTTGGAATGTCTGGAGATTAAATCTCATTCGGCTTGTAGCTGACGACGTAATAGTTTTTCAGGAAATAACTAGGCTCACAGATGGAACATAAAAGGACTATATTGAAGATTTGACTTTTAGAGCTCTTTTTGTTACTTTATGTAAAATGTTTGGTGACCAGATAGAGCATGTAATAGGTTTTAAATTTTGTCTAAAGTTGTAAACTCATTGTTACATATATAAAGTTTCCTTTTAGAAAGCTCTGATGACGTAATTCCTTCATTTTCAGTAGTTTATGATTCATGACCATGTGGATGTATTTCCATTGCATTTATTTAAGGAAACAAACTAAATCCAGAATATTGAACGCCTTGGTGGCATGTCAAAATGCTCTTTCCCTACTAACTTTGGGACGGGGGTCGTGACATAAAATCTCAGCATTTGTTACTAAAGTATTTCTTGAATCAGAGATACAAAAAATGTTTGATTCGAGATACGAACGTAGAATAAACGCTAATAAAGGTATGTCTTGAGGGATAAATAAATGTGATAATAATCCACGATGAAATTTCCTCATTATGTTAAGAGTAAGCAAAACGGAAAGCATTCCTATTTTAGAAGTATTTAGTTCCCTTGGGAACGCTAGGACTAGTGATAGTCCGAGTTACACGAGGATGTGTAAGACCCCAAATAATATTATTATAATGACAATGTAATTGGAAATAGGCAGTAGTAGCCTTTATTTGAATGATTAGGGGTGTAGAGCCTTAGAAATGATTACTCACCCTACTAGAATTAAATTTCGGACTAACACATCTCGATGACTAACGTAGCTATATAGTAGTGTATCGAGAGGGTTCCTTATATGGATTTTTCTTGCGAGACGTCCCATGTACGAAATTCTCAAATGTCGGGAGTTGAGGGAAGTTGGATACTAAGATGGTTACTTTTATGTTTACACATATAGAGGTATACCTTGCTTTATGGATATAATTGGTGTGAATGGTACAAATTGGATGTATACGTGTTATTCATAATTGATGATGGTGCGTGTGTATGTACATGCAATATGAAATGGATGGGCGCCCCGATGATATTATAACGGGCATATATTGGCCTTTTCTTTTATTTCATGGGATATAATTATGGAATAATTGGTATAATTGAAGAAAATGGTACGAATTAAAATGTGACTTCATGATAAAGTGAATTCCGATGACGAAATTCCGTTATTAGGGGGGAAGAATGTAATACCCTGTATTTTTGGAATAAAATAAAACTTAGTAGGAATTAATTTAATTCGGTGAAATTAATTAATCAAGGTCATGAATAATTGAACCTATTACTATTTATGGTTATGTGAATTGGACTTTACTCGTTTTAATAAATATAAATTGGATTTTATTTTTGTGAAATAAAAATGATTACATGTATCACGTCACAAATGAAAAACATACTTGTGGAATAAAAATAATCAGGTAGCACTTTGGGAGGTTTTACGAACTCCTTAGGGCATTTTTTACTTTTAAAAATGGTCCCAGGGTATATATATGAGTGAGGAGGTTATTGGACTAGTTAGGTTAGGAATTTGGGTCCATTTGGGGGTCCAAAGTTTAGGCTAAGGCCCAACACGAGATTTGTGTTTAAGTTACATAAATTAGGAGATTAAGGATCCCCTATGACATATGCAATAACCCTAATTATAACTTTGGAAAGAGAGAGGAAAGAACCCTAGCTATGGAATTGAGAGAGGAAGGATTTAAGAGGAAGATTTAATAAATCATCAAGAAAGCATCCAATAAGTCAAATAAGAATTCTCTTGTTAACTTTATTTAGTTGCAATTACTTGTTAATTTATCGTGTCTTCTATCTTATGTAGAAATTCTATAAATTTAAGAATTTATTATCATTTGATGATGACGTTCAAATATATTCATAAAGGGCTTGATTATGATAATAAAATAGATATACAATATTTAAGAAGGTAGATTATAAGGGTTTAATTGATAGAAAATCATGTTATAGGACCTTTGTTATGATTATTATGATGATTACCATGTAAAAGATTTCATCCATGATTAAAGTTATGAAATTCCTATAAATATTAACCCTTGCATGTGGTAGAAGTTAAAGGATTTATGGACATAAATCTGAAATTTCTTGAACACCCCTATAACTTGAAATTATATGATTTGAAACTTGAATCGGGTATTAAAATACATAATAAATTATCCTAAGAGGGTAAACAAAGTCATGCGGACATGTCTGAATAATTATATTAAGGATTAAGCTATTGGAATTTAATTTGGGTGAAAGATTAGAAATCCCATTCTTGACATTGTGCAGTTGCCCAAGGGCAAACCGATTTGTCCCTAGCCTGAACCGGTTCAGATTTCCTGCTTAGCCCAATTTATGAATTTAGATTTTTTTGTTATGAACGCGTGGCCACCAGTTTCGTATTTTTTTGATTTTTTTGAATTAGTTATAAATTTTCTACGGAAGGGTGTCCAAGAACATAATCTTTAGTTAGTAATTTTGGGGTGGACTTTATTTTAGGCACGGATTAGCCAGATTATGTGAATATTAGTGGTTAATTAAATATTCGGGTATCGGGAGTAGACTCGGTACATTTAGGCTAGTGCTTCAAGTGTTAGGTATGAATTAACCGGATTTTGTGATTATATATATATATATATAGGGGAGGTATATTATACTGAGAAATTTTTGGAGTTCATACGAGTTAGTGGTATTGTGTGCGGATAATCGGGGAATTTATTAAAAATAGTTTAGTGGTGTTACTAATAGACATAAGAATTAAATTAACAGGGAGGTTAATTATATCCTAAAAAAGAAAGGAAAGTGAATAATTTACGAGATGATAAACTATTGACATGGGCTGTTTACGTGAAATTCATACGGGAAAACTAAGGGGTAATTTTTGATGTAATTACCAGAAGGAATTAACTAAATGGTTAATTGTGTTTTTCGAAGAAAGGTTATTTAATAATTCATACGTGGATTGATTATTAAATGAGGATAATTTCGAGAAATGCCTACGGGGCAGCTGCGGATAATTATAGAGTAATTACCTTTACATATGATGATATGTATCTATATTTTGTGTGGGTATACCTATGTTCGTGGACCGCCCTATCGGTTGGGGTTGCGTGAATTCGGGACTGGAGTGTAAAACAGTTTATTTACATGACCCCTAAGATCGTGAACATCATGCTAATCACCTAATAGGTACGTGAAAAGAGGGATAATGTAATACATCCTTTGGTCATTATGGATGTGATATCGTCGCTGTTTGTCGCCGCTGATTACCGTCGGTCCGACCACCTTAACAGTCCTTCAACGGAGAATTTTGGTTTCTCTCTCCTTGCCTATAAACCTTTATATGTGTATTTCGTGGATAACTTTTAGATGGAAGTAAGGCATTTATTTATAGATAGATATATGGCCTAAATTCCAAAGGTCAATTAATCTCAACCGTCTATCAAGGTAGAATTTTAACTCATTTTAATATCCATTTCGTTTTTGTAATTTGAACCATTTTGTTAGGAAATAACATTTTCTAATTAAAAACCTACATACTAATGACCATATTTCGGGGAAGGAATCAAAACTATTAAGTACCCAAAGGTCAATTAATAATTTTCTGAAATGGAGCATACGTCGGTACAGGTGGGCTAGGCGTAGTGTAGGTCATATTTTATGTACTACGTGGCAGCACCACTTATAGGACTTAAGTGTTGATGATGTGTAATTACATAGGTACTGCCCCACTTGTTTGTGTATTTTAATGTCCGTGGTGGATAGGAGACTCCCCCGGACTTACCAATAGAGCACGAACAAGACGCTGGTGGTAGATGCCTTGGTGTCGCATATATATAAGGACATATAAATTAATAGAAATGAATAAGATAAATTCCTAGTCTAAATATGTAAACTATAAAACACAGACCCAATACTATGTAGTATACATGATAAATTATTATGTCACTTTATGGGTAGTGACTGGGGGACTTTGGGAAAAAGTAATTGAAAATGTAAATGATATTATTTTAGTACGTTAATTAGGCTAGATACATCCTTATAATTACGTTGACACATTTATGTTCTATTTGTTTTCGGACTTGGGTGGTTGTACGTTTAGCATTGCTCTTAGATGAGGGGTGATATTTTTAATGCATGTGAGTGGTGATGGAAGATGTTCACTTTGAATTAACTGTACTTGTACACAAATAAATTTAGTAAGTTAATTCTTGCACATTGTAGGGCATTGACCTAAAATTATAAATGTTTTCCTCTAGGTACTCCTAGAGAGGGATAGCAGGACTATCGACAGATCAACATTGCAGTCTTATCTTACTATCAGACTTCGTATCATCGATTCTAGACTAGGTTGTTTCGCTGTTTCAGTTTTATTATTTTTCCAGAATATTGTAAGGGCATAAGCCCGATGCGTATTTTCCTTGTATTCAGATTGAGATGTTGTTATGTTGAGTTTTTATTTCATTACTTATACTGTGGATGTTGGACTGATTGGTATTCGTTTAATTATTAAACCCCGGTTTAGTTCAATTGTGATAATTAATAAATATTTTATTATCGTGATGCTGAGAATGATATATATTGACAAATAAGCCCCATCTTTTACATATCGTGTCTGGCCAACCTTTACGTAAGAAAATGGGGTTGTTACAATCAGGCGATTTAGGTAAAAGAGAAGATGGAAAAGATAAAGGAGAAGAAGAAGGAGGAGATATGGCAGAGAGAAAAGTAGAATTCATTTATGAGCTCTTGCGAATAGTTTCAAGACACTACATAAAATGCTTCTTCAAATTTAATAATAAATTTTTGCCATTATACAAAGCGATCCTAATTAACTATAATTTTTTTCACATATCTATTTTTTAAAATAAAATCTGCATTTTGAAAGCAAGCCAAAAACGTGAATATGTAAATCGGATACAAAAAAGTACATGCCAAACAAGAAAAAATACAAAAATATTTAGTATATATATTTCATTATATGCATTTTTTAATAAGATTACATGTATTTTTTGGGAAAAGTATAGGTAAATCCGTATTTTTGTATAAATATATGCACATTTATGAAAACACATAAAAATTAGGGTCATTTGGCCTTTGACCCCCATTATTTATGGTGTATATCACTTTGAGTACGAAATATAACGTATCATCACTTTTGCTACTATTTTCACTTTTTACGATTTATTTTTGCATTTTTTGCGACATTTTTTTAAAAAGCATCACAAAAAGCGAAAATGGTACTCAAAATAATATTACATTAAATTTTAGTATTCAAAGTTATATATGTAACTAGCATGTAAATTGTACGATGTGCGGGCAACATATATAAAATATTTATAATGAATGCACACATACAATCAAATATACAATGCAAATTCATTTTAGTAATTTTGATTATATAAACATAACACATCTTTCATTAAAAATATTATTTTGTTGAAAGGAAATATATTATTTCATTATACTCTCAAAATTATATTATTAAATTGCATATAAAGGACATATGTAGTCACATAGTATTGATAGATCAAAAAGTAGTTGTGTAAAAATTTATCCCGAGCAATGTATTGAGTTTGATCCCACCAAGCCTTTTGGCTCAATGGTATAAGGGTGTCACTGGGACAGTCTTGGGGATGAATTGGGTTTGGTCCCCAGTTCGATCCCTGACACTGTCAAAATAATGCTTGGCCAGCGGAAGTCACGAACCACGAATGGGGATTAGTCGAGGTGCGCGTAAGTTGGCCCAGACACCTCATGGTATGTTAAAAAAAAAAAAAATGTATTGTATTAATAAAAATCCAAAACATAATGAATATTCAATGAAAATTTTGAAAAATGCTTCAGCATTCCAAGCGTTAATGTGCTCACTCAATCCCTGATGTCTAATCATTTGCTCCTGTAAATTAACGAATTTTATTCTAAAATATATAGATATTTTAGACAATAAGTTTATATTGTAATGTCGATTTATGTATGTAACAATATTTATTGAAGGTTTCCTCTTTAATTTAAGTTTTTTGGACGTCCTTATGTAGTTTCCATCCTCTGACAACTTTCATTTCCGTTGAAGATGGTGATAACAATTGTGTTCTGGAAAAAAAAAAGAAAAAAAATCAGAAAATCCCTATGATTTTTATTGGTAAAAAAGTATTTAAATATTATCCCTACAATTATACCATGAAAATAATAACAACGGTGGTTTGGATCCGAACCGTATTTTTAATTTTTTTATTGAAAATATTAAAAAAAATAGACACGATTAATACTTTCTCGCTTGAATAAAATATAAATAAAAGTATTAGTTGAAACAAAAATGAAAAAGATAAATAAATGAAATACAAAACTCCAATAAATATTCGATAATATAAAGAACGAACCCAAAGTTTGCATCAATATCCTAAAGCGCAGTAGTAGAATTCGAACTAATGTAATCAAATCAAGATTTTTTTTTGTTCTTTTGACATTACAAAAGTGCATACCTTATTAGAATATAACTTTAAAAAAAAGTAGTGAACAAAAAATAAATCTACATAGGTGAAAACATGTTTCACCAATTTACATTTTATTGGGTTGATTTTTTTTTATCCTGATCCTAATGGACCTAAAAGTTAAAAATTAAAACCAACGTATTTGAAATTATATTTACCTAGGTGTGAGGAGGGGTTGTAAAAATTCTGAAACAGTGGATGCTAAAAAATAAGAATGTTCAAATCTAATGTCCGGGATCTATAAAACGATTACATCAACCACACCTCCGATATTCAAACCATATACCATTTCAATATATATAAATTGTTAGCTCCAACATATCAAAAATAACATTTGTCTACTTTTGGGAAGGGTGAATACTGATTATTTTTTTTTTAATTTGATTGAAAAAAAGGTGCCTGCTAGAGATGCTATAGATGAGGAGAATGTACAAGGTTACTACCACGGCAAAATCACCTTTCAACAATTTCTTGTCCTTCCTGCTTCCTCCATATCCAATTAAATCTCTTTTATTTTCTTCGTGGGAAAATATATTATAATTATCTCTTTTCTTTGATTAAACAGCACCAACATGTGTATATGCCAACTTAAGTATGTTATGATCAATACACTGAAATTATGGGTTAAGTCCGTTGGGTGACTTTTAGGGTCCGTTTGATAGAAAATTGAAAAAATGCAAATGATTTCAGAACATTTGATTCCAGGCCAAACAAATATAAGGCAAATAAATATTTTCCAACTTGCGTCTGTTTGATACAAGTTGAAAAATCATCAATTTTTCACATTTTCTATCAAACGCAAAAGCTGAAAAATAGATATAAATGTGAAAAATTTGTTTACAGAATATATATATATATATATATATATATATATATATATATGAATATATATATATATATATGAATATATATATAATAATTTACGGAATATATATATTCCACAAATAATATATAATAATATATATTTAGTATGTATAATAAATAATAATTTTTATATTATTAAATGTACAAAATCTATGAAAATATAATATATTATTTACGGAATATTTGAATATAATTAAAATTACAAAATCTATGAAAATATAATATATTATTTACGAAATATATGAATATATATATAGAATATATATATGTCAGTATATATATATATATAATATTTACAGAATATATATGTCAGTATATATATAATATATGTGTGTGTGTGTGTGTGTGTGTGTGTGTGTGTGTGCGTGTGTATATATTCTGTAAATAATATATATTATATATACAAAATATATGAAATATATTAATTATACGTAATATATGAGTATACCGAATATATTAAATGTACGAAATATATAAATATAAGGATTGTATTAAATATATGAAATATACAAAATTTACGAAATATAAATATATATTAAAATATATGAATTATATAAATTATATAAATGTACGAAATATATAAATATATGACATATGTATAAATATATAAAATATACGCAATATACATATATGTGCTCAAATATATAAAATATAAGAATATATATTAAAATATACGAAATATATATATTTATATATTTATTAACAATATATATTTATATATTTATGAAATATATAGAGTTATAAAAAAATTTGGTTTTAAGTGATTTGCCACCCAAAGGTGGCAAACAAAAACCTGCCCCCCAAAGAATTGAATTCCACCCTAGGGTGATAAATTGTGTTTAAGAGGTGTTGTATATAGAAAATAAATTTCAAGGCAAATTAACGCTATCAAATAGCCTAAAAGTTGGAAAAGACCAGAATTTTTCAATTTTCGAGAATTTGCCTTGAAATTTTTGTGCTATCAAACGGACCCTTAAAGGTGATAAGAAAGTACGGAGAGAAATGACAAAGGGCATTCATGAATGTCAATACTTAGGACTAAAAAAGTGAGGACATGCTTCCGGTATATAATAGTTAAAGAATAAAGCTATACAGACTCTCTTTAGTATCCTTTTTTCATACTCAATGTATGAAAATATTATATTTTATTATTGTGGGTCTCGCCAAGACACAAAATATAACCCCTTATCAACCTTGTCTTATTAGGCGGGTAATGAGGTTAAAGAGACATGGAGTAAAGTAGAAAGACATAACTTTCAATGAGGTGTGTTTTTATTATTATTTATACATTTAATACTATATAAATAAGGGTCGGCTATTCCCACTCCCCCACATTTTTCCCACACTCCATGTTAAGATTCAATGACTATAATGCCCTTAAATTCATTAAACATATTAATTTATTTTTATTTCATTCCAAATTCACATTTATACCCAAAATTTATATTCACTTTTTTATCCCAACCAAAATAAATATTTTATTTATTTAATAAAAAAGTTTTATTTATATTAAAAGCTGTTTTGAATGTAAAAAAATATTTATTTAAAAAAACACTTTTTAAAAATTAAAAAAATAAATTTTGTATAAAAAATTGTTTCAACTTTGTATAAAGTAAAAAATTATTTCCACTGTTAAAAAAAAATACCTGTTGTTTTAAAAAAATTGGTGTATAAATTGTTTAAACAATTTAAAATATATGCATATAAAATTTGTTCTGATTATGAAAAACTATTTTTAAAAAATAAAAAATATTTCTTGTATAAAAACTGTCTTAACTTTTTATATAATATAAAACAACGTTTTTTTACAAAAGGAAATTGTTTTAGCTTTTAAAAATACGAATTATAAATAAAAAAATTGTACATTTCGTTTAAAAAAATTATGAAAACATTAACACTCTTTTCTATTAATATAAATAAAACACTACAAAAAATGTTTAAATCGTTTTTTACAAAACAGTTGTTAAATAAAATTTACAGTTTATATATATAAAAGATAGATTTTTAATTGCTAAAACAATTTATATAAAAAAATTATCTTTTATATTATATAGAACGTTATATAAACATTTTTATGACACATGTTTTATCACAGTCATTTATTCTAGTGTTTTATTTATATTTATAGACTTTTTATTTTAATGTAGAGAGTGCTTTATTTCTAGAAAAAATGTTAAAATCATTTTTTACAAAACAGTTGTTAAATAAAATTTACATTTTTTATATATAAAAGACACATTTTGAATAGCTAAAACAGTATATATCAAAAAATTGTCTTCTATATTATATAGAACGTTGTTTTAGTTTTTATAAACAATTTTTAAAAATAACAGTTAATTTTTTTTAACTGTGGAAATTGTTTTTTTTTTTACTTTTTAAAACGGTTATATAAAGTTAATAAAAATTATACAAATTTCTTTTAAAGAAACAATTTTCTAAAATAAATATTTTTTATAATCAAAACGGTTTATTTATTTTAGACAGTCAAACTTTTTATAAAATGTTTTAGCTATTAAAAATCTATCTTTTATATATATAAACTTTAAATTTTATTTAACAATTGTTTTGTAAAAAACGATTTAAACATTTTTTATAGTGTTTTATTTATATTAATAGAAAGGAGTGTTAATTTTTTCATAATGTTTTCAAATAAAATGTACAATTTTTTTATTTATAATTCGTATTTTAAAAAGATAAAACAATTTACTTTTGTAAAAAATAGTTTTGATATTATATAAAAAGTTAATACAGTTTTTATACAAAAAATATTTGTATTTTTAAAAAATAGTTTTTCATAATCAAAACAATTTTTATTTGCATATATTTTAAATTGTTTAAAAAATTTATATAGCAATTTTTTTAAAACAACAGTAATAACAGTGGAAATAATTTTTTACTTTATATAAAGTTGAAACAATTTTTTATACAAAATTTATTTTTTTATTTTTTAAAAAGTGTTTTTTTAAATAAACATTTTTTTACATTCAAAATAGTTTTTAACATATAAAAAACTTTTTTATTAAATACATAAAATATTTATTTTAGGTGGGATAAAAAAGTGAATATAAATTTTGAGTGTAAATGTAAATTTGGAATGAAATGAAAAAGGGTTAATGAGTTTAAGAGTATTATAATCCTTGAATCTTAACATGGAGTGGAAAAGAATGTGAGGAAATGGGAATAGCCGGCCCGATAAGAGTAGTTTTATAGAGCCTGAATTTTTGACCGAATTTTGGCCGACACACTGACGTGTCGGCCTGCTATTGGTTGGTTTTGAGGTCCCGCTGACGCGGACCCCACAAATCAACCAATAGCAAGCCGACACGTCAATTTGTCGGCAAAAATTCGGTCAAAAATTCGGGCAAAATAGAATTTTTGGCCCGATAATTATCTTGTGTTTACTGAGGAATCAACATCCGTAAATTGACTTTTATGCAATCCACTAGATTAAAATTATCCCTATGGAATTGTTAATTTATAGGATACCCCGCCCCTACTCCGACATAAAATGCAGAGCGAATATATAGGTATATTATAACAAAGCCCGACTTTGTGCGTGCCAATGAAACAGTGTTTTGATCTTACTCTTACCTAGAGAACAAATTTGGACTGTTACACCCATATTCTTCGGGACCCCACCACGTAATTGTGTTTGAAATTTTGAAAA
This sequence comes from Sambucus nigra, assembly GCA_949130495.1. NCBI lineage: Eukaryota > Viridiplantae > Streptophyta > Magnoliopsida > Dipsacales > Adoxaceae > Sambucus > Sambucus nigra. Next base: position 128,879,936 of record OX422216.1, on the reverse strand, counting down.
AGAGAAGAAAAACAAATAAAGTTTGTGGGCTATTTGCACTCAACACTCAACACTCACGGACTTCACCACAGGCGGCAATGTAACTTTTTTGTCTTCTCTCTCACGATTTTATTCCTTGATATGATAACAGACATTTGGTACAAAGTTCCTGAGAAAGACCTGCTCAATTTCATAAAGATCCGCACCTTTAAAATTTTGGTGTTTTGTTCTCATGTATTTTTAAGGGATTTTTTAATTTAGTTTCTGACTAATAATTTATTTATAGTATATTTTTTAACTCTAGTCAATTGATGTATATTTCAACATTTAGCTCCCCCAACCTTAATGGGTACTTAATATATTAATTTATATACAAACATAATACATATAAATTACAAAAATCCATGTATATGTTATAAGATTATATATATATTTTTTGTTCTAAGATTTTATATATATATTTTTTTGTCCCAAATTAAAAATTCACTATTTAATTTTGGGTTATCTAGAAGTAAGAATTCCCTATCATTTCTGGTCGTACATTACTGAATCTAATTTCATGATAAGTAATTTGTCCTGATCTTCACCAATGATTCATGTGTAATTAATAAAAAGCAAAAGTCAAATAGATAATCTTAAATTGAGCTTCAGGAAGTAAATCACAAAATTGTTTATATGCATTACAAAAAATCACGTACACATTATAAAAATTTATATATACACTATTAAAAAAAAATCATGTATATACTACTAACACACATGGATCGCATTGAAAAGGCACTGACTTTTGTTGAACCTTATTTTTAAATTTTTCGTTCATGTCAAAAATTTCAAAAAACTTATCTACGAAGAGTAAAACAATTTTTTTAAAACTTGAAAACGCCGTGTAATAGTGATTTAAATTAAATTTCTCAAGTTTTCAAGTAACCCTTATTTAATTAGAGTCTACTTTTAAATCAAATAAATTCAGCCCCTAAACATCCATCTACGGTGCGTGTGTCAACCCATAAACAAATAAAGTATGCGAAATAAGTTTAAGGAAAAATCCCTGCAGGGCAAAACCTTTTATTTCACTATAATAAGTAAATCGCAACTTACACGGATTACAATGAAATACAGTGACACACGAATACCCGCAGGGGTCGGTCGGTGTCGTCAGCAATGAATCCACACGCAGCGAACCCACATGAACCTCAGTTCAATCAACAAAGGAAGAACCGCAACACTCCTCAATGACACGCAGCCATTAAACTTTGTAGAGACTTCCTCAACAATGACACGCAACCCTCGGTTGCAAAGATCTCTCCACAAAGGTTTGAACAAACTAAAAAAGTTGTGTTCTTGGGTTACCAAAAAGATTCACAAAGGTTTGGCAATTGTGTGAATCAAAACATGAGTCTTGGGACTCAAAAATATGAATACTAGAGGTATTTGGACTTTCAAAAACGTCTTCTAAAGTCTTGTAAAACAACTCCCCCAAAGTTGGTATTTATAGGAAAACAGATGAAGAGATTCACGTTCTTAAAACTCTAAAATTCTATACAGCGTACAAAAAAAACAGTATTCTTTAAGGAATTTTTTCCATCTTCAAAAATCATAACTTCTTCACCGTAGCTCGGATTGAGGTGTCGTTTTTTCCAGTATCTTCATTGCGGCGAGCTCTTCAACTTTCCAGTTGACCAGACCTCCGAACTATGGATGTGAAATTACGAAAATGCCCTTGAACACTCCTATCGTGCCTTTTTTCACTGTTTTGACTTCCCTTGCGTACCACTTGCATTAAGTCCCTAAAATCGTGGACCGTGAAATCGTTGAGGCAAATGTGGGACATATTAATGGAGATGTTGAATGCTTGACTTTCGGAATTCGGATAGAGGCCGTCATGTGAGATCGTGAGGTGACGTGTCAAATGTAGCGGCGTACGACATACATAAATGTAACATGTTGGACATGAGAAAAATGTCCTTACAAAACTTTAATACTTAGTATTTGTGTTGTACGGTGAAATATTTGTGCGGTTTGTGAAATATATTTCTAGTTGACGAAAACAATACTAATATGCAAGAAACATAAATTTTAGGTAAAAACAAGTAGGTGGTTGTGAGAGAAAGAAAGTGGTGTGCAATGTGCAATATCTATATGATGTTAACATCTTCCCATCCCCTGCAACGAAACACACAACAATTAATTTACATAAAGACAACATCCATAAGTAATTGAACATGATATGCCTATGTGTAAGGCACCACACTGCTTATCTCACTTACTTGTGCTCCTTGGGTGCCTGTCTTATTATTTCTGTTTTCTATCTATAGCTTTCAAGTCGTCATTATCTATATACACACTATATAGTGAGTGTGGATCTCACCGTAAACTAAACATTGAGAAGATGAAGTCGGAGAAAACAATGGCTGGAAAAGGGGAGGAGAAGAAAAAGCTTGGAGGGATCAGAACAATGCCATTCATCCTTTGTAAGTTACATCTTCATGTTATAACTGAATTTGTTAGTGTGTGTAATTATGATAAATGAATGAATGTTTCCACTTCGTCTACCTATTCACACACAGCAATACGGTTTTGAGTTAATAAAATTCTCAACATGTGCATAGCAGTAATCTTTGGACAAACTTACCGCCTTTAAATTCACAACTCTAGCTATTTTCTAAAATAAAACATTTAAAAAAAAACTCAAAAGTAGTGAGAGAAATTCTTCCAATATCGAAATATTCAACTCTTTTGACTAATATATATTTGGGCAGCATAAATGCATAAATTGGTTACGAATATTTTAGTCTCACTTTATCAAGTTAAGTTATGGCTAGGGCCACAAATCAACTAGTTTAAAGCTTGAGCTCGGCTCATTTGTTAAGCAAATGAATAGAGCTTGATCAATATCTTAAGCTCGTTTGTTCAGCTTGATGAGCTCGGCTCCTTTAACTTGTTAAAGCACAAACCAGCTTGAATCAAAAACAAACTCAAGCTCGGATCATTCTTAAAGCAAATGAATTGAGCTAGAAATTGACTTCAAGCTTGTTGAAGATGTTAAATTTTTCAATAATATATAATAATTTTAAGGTTAATTACAATTATCCCTAAACTTTACTCCATTTTTACTTCAGCACTTGAACTTTCATTTATGAACATAACCCCATTAACTTCCAAACGACTTCAAACACCCCATAACACTAACACCGTTGGTCATGTGCCATGCAAGATAAAGAAAAATATTTACAAAATCTAAAATTTACAGAAAAACATTTCAAATTTGAACTTTATGAAAAATATTTTTAAAATATTGGAATTACAAAAGAAGTATTTTAAAAGTCTAGAAGTATTCAATTTATTTAAAAATCCAAAAATAGTAGAAACAAATATTTAAAATTTCTATTTAAAAAATACAAAAATATTGATCTTTTTTTTTAAAATTGTGGAATTAATAAAAATTATCTATTTATTTTTAGTAAAATTGACAAAACTTTTTAACAATCTGGATATAATAGAAATAAGATTTATATTTTTTGAATAAATCTGATATTTTTAAGAAATATGAAAAATACCGAATTTTTATTTAAAGAAAAGGAAATAATAGAAAAAAAATTAAAAGTTGGATTAAAATTGGAAAAATAGTTTAAAAATCTGGAAAATAATATAAAAATATTTCAAAAGTTTGAATAATACAGATAAAAACTTTAAAATATTTTTTTTTGGCAAAACAGAAAAAAAAAACAGCTCCAGCAAAAAAATATTTACAGGCTTGATAAAAAAAGAGCCAAAAAAACGAAATTTCCAAAATAAAAAACAATTTTCTTGCAAAAAAGCAAATTTTCAACAAAACAGCTTTCCAGCAAAATACATTCCAAGCTTCATAATAAAACAACAAAAATAAAAACTAAATTCCCCAAAACATGGATTTCTTGAAAAAAAATAAGGTTTCGAGTAGAAAAAGAACAAATTTTCAGCCAGAAAAAACTTTCTGGAAAAAAAAATAGATTTGCAGAAAAGTACATTCCAAGCTTGGTAAAAAAAAGGAAAAAAAAACTTTCATATAAAAACAAGAAAACCGAAATTTTCACGAAAGAAAAAGACACATGTCTAGCAAAGAAAAAATGATCAAATATCAAAAAGTCCCTCAAACATTTTTTAATACACATTTAATCCGAACATTTTATTTTGTACGAAAAAATCCCTCAAACACCCATTTAACTAATATTCTCTTGTTTTTAAAGGTATGCATCAGTCGCATGGTGAAGGACTTTTTGGAGCAAAATAAAAATATTTGGATTAAACGTATATTAAAAAATGTTCGAGAGACTATTTGATATATTCCCAATAAAAAATAACTTTCAGTAAAAAAAAAAACATTTTTCCAACAATAAAATAATATTTTCAGCAAAAATAAAAGGATAAATCCAGATTTCCCAATTTCCAGCAAAAAAAAAAGGTATATACCAAATACTCCCTCGAACTTTTTTTAATACACGTTTAGTCCAACCCTTTTTAATTTGCACCAAAAAGTCTTTCACCATGCCAAAAAGGGGGTTTTACCATGTCGCTGACGCGGACCTTTAAAGATAAGAGAATAAGGGACTTTTTGGTACAAAATAAAAAGTTAGGACTAAATGTGTATTAAAAAAATATTTGAGAGCTTTTTGGTATTTGATAAAAAAAAACAGATTTCAACAAAGAAAAAGCCTAATTTCCAACGTGAAAAACCCCGATTCAATATCTCATCACCTCCCAAATCAGATCTTGAATGTGGGGAGTTAAAAAACCCCAAATCAATACTTTCTCTTTCAAATTTATCAATAAAAAAATCTAAGAGAGAGAAACCCATTACCATTTCCCAAAATCCATAAACAACAAGGTCCGCGCGCGCGCGCGTGTGTGTGTGTGTGTGTGTGTGTGTGTGTGTGTGTGTGTGTGTGTGTGTGTGTGTGTGTGTGTGAGAGAGAGAGAGAGAGAGAGAGAGAGAGGAGCAATAATGGCTGCTACGAGACAAAATGAGATAAGAGGGAGGGTGGTAAAGTTTCGTTAAAAAATGTTAAAAATACATTAATACCCCTTTTAAAAAAGAGTATCACTACATATACACACTTTCATACCTATTTTTTATACACGCCTAATAAGACAAGGCTATAAGGAGTTGTACTTTGTGCCCTGACGGGATCCATAACAATAAGGTATAACATTTTAATGCACCGAGTATGGAAAATGTGTACAAAAATGTGTCTGTGTATGTTTATCCTAACAAAAAAGTCACTTTTTTGTTCAAAAAATTAAATGTGTTAATGTTAGGGTGTTATTTGAAATCATTTTGTAAATTTAGAGGGTTAAGTCTGAGAAATGAAAGTTCATGTGATGAAGTGAAAATGCGAGTAAAGTTTTGGGGGTAAATGTAACTAACCCATAATTTTAATTGAGTTAAGGTTAATTGTTGTTTTATATTTATGTTGAATATATGTGTGGTTTTGTGAGAGGTTGTGTCATATAGTGAAAGGTTGTCTCCTTTTGGAAGGATCGTGACCTTCTTAGAAAAGTCTTATACTTCCTAAAATGTCGTGTCCTTTTAGAATAATTGTTTCTCATTCTAACCCCCCCCCCCCCCCCCTCATTTTGAAGGAAACAAGTTTAAAAGTCTATATATTTATCTTTTTATATTACATTCTTCTTGAGTCAATTCATTCTTTGTGAGAGCTTACAACCAAGAATTTGAGTTCATCGGATTCTTGATCGTTTGTAATGTTGCTTAAATAAGGATGAAAATTCATTCTATATTAGGATGCAATTACTTATAAACAAATATGTCTTACGAACCATCTTTATGAGAAGTTTAAACTGATATCTCTAAAACACTTACAAAATTAGGAGGTGTTCAAGACCAAAAGAAACACAGACATGAGAACCGTACTATGTTAAGAAAGTAAATGTGTAGATTCCATTGTCTCGACTTCAAGGGTGAAGCAAGGATCTTTGGGAGGAATGGGCTAATATTTTTTTAGTGAGTGTACTTATTGATCACCACCTTCCGTCGATGCTTAGGCCCTATTTGATAAAAAAGTAGGAAAATTCAAATGATCCCTTGGAAATTGGAGTCCTGGCAAATGAGTACTTTCCAACATTTGTTGTTTGAAATAAAGTTGGAAAATGATATTTTCCACCTTTTCTATTAAATACAGAAGTTAGAAAACTAAAAATAAATTCAGAATATATATATATATATATATATATAAAGAGAGAGAGAGAGAGGGAGAGAGAGAGAGAGACGGAATATATTAAATATACACAATATACGAAATTACATATATGCTAAAAATATATGAAGTATATAAAATATACGAAATATATATTTACAAATTTACGAAATATATAAAAATATAGTAAATATACATGAAATATATGAAATGCATAAATGTAAAAAATATATAAATATACGGAATGAGAGGAATGTCAAAAAATATATAAATATTTCGATTTCCTCCATTTCCTGTGTACTTATCAAAAATGGGAGGAATGTAGTCCTTTGGGTAAGGTTCATTGTTGTAGTCTTGAGGGTAATAAGTATGAAAATCATCGTACACCGATACTACCTCGTTGGCTGATGGCGAGGAAGCTATTATCATCTTCAACATCTCCTTCCTCATTTCTTTCAAGGCAGATGCAGGTGTTTTCTCGGCGACTAGAGCACGCTACACTAAAAACAGCAATCTGACACGGTTTAAAACAGTGCCAGATCAAATCCGATACGGTTTTTAACTGTGCCAGAATCAGGTGTTCCAAAATCGACAGTTTATTCTCTCACAGCTTAAAAGTGTGCCAGATTTGACCAAACATGAACACTTATTTAAAACTGTGCCAGAATTTGATATTTCTGGCACACTTTTTGCACACTTTATAACTGTACTAGATCGAATACATTTTTATTCTCTTTTGGAATAGTTAAAATTCGTGCAATAAATTGAAACACTTTTGGGACGGTTTTAAACTGTGCCAAATTTTTTGGATGAAAAAAAAATTGATTATTTGAAAAAAAGAAAATTCACAAATTGCGACTCTCGAAAGTTGTTAATAAACTAATGTACATGCAAACTTCAAAATATTACAAATAATAATAGTTCATAGACCAAAAAAATTGGTCAGAGTTTCCTCTATTTTTCGGACATTCTAAAACCTACTAATATATCACCTGCGTAATGTATAGCCCGCACGACCACAAAAGCTAACAATAAAACTACAAAAGCCTGAACGATCATAACACAAAAAATAGAATCCTGAATATTAACGACATTAAATAAATAATCCCCTTGTTGTATACCATTGACTTCATGTGTTCCATGCGGATAAAAGTTAACGACAAAATGTTATCCTGCAAAAAAATAAGAAACAAAAAGAGATGATATCAGTAATTGAGTAATTTTGAAAAACAAAACTTATTCAAGCTAAAAATTTGCATATATGAATTAAAATTATTAATCTACTCCCTAATCGAAATTCTTGTGACTACTCGATCAGTTCCTACAAGTGACATTGGTCTCGTGAGATGTGTCCGTGCCTCTTACGGGGCCGTTTGAGGGATGGTTTGGGTTTTCACCCTCAAACGGCTTGTTTTTAAGCCTAATCTAGATATTTTCAAATTATCATCATATTCTCAAATCGGGAGACCCGCGACGACATGGTGAGTTCCTGGAAGTTACATTGGTCCCGTGCGAGGTGTTCGTGCCTCTTACAGGGCCATTTGGGGCCTGGTTTGAGTTTTCACCCTTTAACGGCTTGTTTTTAAGCCTAATCAAGATATTTTCAAATTAGCGTCATCTTCTCAAACCGGGAAACCCGCGACTATGCGGTCAGTTCCTACAAGTTACATTGGTCCCATGCGAGGTGTCCGTGCCTCTGACAGGGCCGTTTGGAGACTGGTTTGGGCTTTTACCGCCAAACGGCTTGTTTTTAAGTCTAATTTAGATATTTTCAAATTATCATCATATTCACAAATCGGGAGACCCGCGACTAAGCGGTCGGTTCCTACAAATTACATTGGTCGCGTCCAAGGTGTTCGTGACTCATACGGGGCCGTTTGGGGGCTAGTTTGGGTTTTCACGCTCAAACGACTTGTTTTTAACCCTAATCTAGATATTTTTAAATTATCATCATATTCTCAAACCGGGAGACCCGCAACTATGCTGTCAGTTCCTACAAGTTACATTGATCCTGTGCGAGGTGTTCTTGCCTCTTACGAGGCTGTTTAGGGGCTAGTTTGGGTTTTCACCCTCAAACGCCTTATTTTTAAGCCTAATCTAGATATTTTCAAATTATCGTCATATTCTCAAACCATGAGATCCCCGACTACGCGGTCAGTTCCTACAAGTTACATTAGTCCCGTGTGAGGTGTTTGTGCCTCTTATGGGGCCGTTTGGGGGCTGGTTTGGGGTTTCACCCTCAAACGACTTGTTTTAAAGCCAAATCTATATATTTTCAAATTTTCTTCATATTCTCAAACCAGGAGACCCGTGACTACGCGGTCAACTCAAACAACTTACATTGGTCCCGTGCGAGGTATTCGTGCCTCTTACGGGGACGTTTGGGGGATGGGTAGGGTTTTCACCCTCAAAAGACTTATTTTTAAGCCTAATCTAGATATTTTTAAATTATCATCATATTCTCAAACCGAAAGACCCGCGACTACACGGTCAGTTCCTACAAGTTACATTGATGCTGTGCGAGGTATTCGTGCCTCTTACGGGAACGTTTGGGGGTTGGTTTGGGTTTTCACTATCAAATGGCTTGTTTTTAAGCCAAATCTAGATATTTTCAAATTATCGTCATATTCTCAAGCAGGGAGACCCGTGACTACGCGGTTAGTTCCTACAACTTATATTAATCACGTGCGAGGTGTCCGCGCCTCTTACGGGGCCGTTTATGGGCTGGTTTGGATTTTCACCCTCAAACGGCTTGTTTTTATGCCTAATCTAGATATTTTCAAATTATTGTCATATTCTCAAACCGAGAGACCCGCGACTACGTGGTCAATTCCTACAAGTTATATTATTTTCGTGCGAGGTGTTCGTACTTCTTACAGAGCAGTTTGGGGGATGGTTTGGGTTTTCACCCTTTAACGACTTGTTTTTAAGCCTAATCTAGATATTTTTAAATTATCGTCATATTCTCAAACCGGAAGACCCGCGACTATGCAGTCAATTCCTACACGTTACTTTGGTCCCGTGTGAGGTGTTCGTGCCTCTTATGGGGGCATTTGGGGGCTGGTTTGGGTTTTACCCTCAAACGACTTATTTTTAAGCCTAATCTAGATACTTTCAAATTATCGTCATATTCTTAAACCGAGAGACCCGTGACTACGGTGTCAGTTCCTACAAGTTACATTGGTGTCGTGCGAGTTGTTCGTGCTTCTTACAGGGCCGTTTGGGGGATCACCCTTTAACGACTTGTTTTTAAGCCTAATCTAGATATTTGCAAATTATCGACATATTCTCATATCGGGAGACCCGCGACTACGCGGTCAGTTCCTACAAGTTACATTTGTCCTTTGCGAGGTTTTTGTGACTCTTACGGGGCCGTTTGAGGGCTGGTTTGGGTTTTCACCCTTTAACGGCTTGTTTTTTAGCCTAATCTAGATATTTTCAAATTATGCTCATATTTTCAAATCAAGAGATCGACGATTACGTGGTAAGTTCCTACAAGTTACATTGGTCTCGTACGAGGTGTTCGTGCCTCTTATGGGGCCGTTTGGGGGATGGTTTGGGTTTTCACCCTCAAACGGCTTATTTTCAAGCCTAATCTAGATATTTGCAAATTATAGCCATATTCTCAAATTCGAAGACCCGTGACAACATGGTCAGTTTCTAAAAGTTACATTGGTCCTGTGCGAGATTTTCGTGCCTCTTATGGGGCCGTTTGGGGGCTAGTTTGGGTTTTCACCCTCAAACGGCTTGTTTTTAAGCGTAATCTAGATATTTTAAAATTATCATCATATTCTCAAACTAGGAGATCCGTGACTACGCGTTCAGTTCTTATAAGTCACATTGGTCCCGTGTGAGGTGTTCGTGCCTCTTACGGGACCGTTTGGGGGATGGTTTGGATTTTCACCCTCAAATGACTTATTTTTAAGCCTAATCAAGATATTTGCAAATTATCGTCATATTCTCAAATCGGGAGGCCCGCGATAATATGGTCAGTTCCTACAAGTTACATTTGTCCTATGCGAGGTTTTCGTGCCTCTTACGGGGCCGTTTCGGGCTGGTTTGGGTTTTCACCCTTTAACGGCTTGTTTTTAAGCCTAATCCAGATTTTTTCAAATTATGATCATATTCTCAAATCGAGAGACCCGCGATTACGTGGTCAGTTCCTACAAGATACATTGGTCTCGTGCGAGGTGTTCGTGCCTCTTATGGGGCTGTTTGGGGGATGGTTTGGGTTTTCACCCCTAAATGGCTTGTTTTTACGCCTAATCTAGATATTTGCAAATTATCGACATATTCTCAAATCGGGAGACCCGCGATAACATGGTCAGTTCCTACAAGTTACATTTGTCCTTTGCGAGGTTTTTGTGACTCTTACGGGGCCGTTTGAGGGCTGGTTTGGGTTTTCACCCTTTAACGGCTTGTTTTTAAGCCTAATCTAGATATTTTCAAATTATGCTCATATTTTCAAATCAAGAGACCGACGATTACATGGTAAGTTCCTACAAGTTACATTGGTCTCGTGCGAGGTGTTCGTGCCTCTTATGGGGCCGTTTGGGGGATGGTTTGGGTTTTCACCCTCAAACGACTTATTTTTAAGCTTAATCTAGATATTTGCAAATTATCGCCATATTCTCACATTCGAAGGCCCGTGACAACATGGTCAGTTTCTAAAAGTTACATTTGCCTTGTGCGAGATTTTCGTGCCTCTTATGGGGCCGTTTGGGGGCTGGTTTGGGTTTTCACCCTCAAACGGCTTGTTTTTAAGCCTAATCTAGATATTTTAAAATTATCATCATAATCTCAAACTAGGAGACCCATGACTATGCGTTCAGTTCTTATAAGTCACATTGGTCCCGTGCGAGGTGTTCGTGCCTCTAACGGGGCCGTTTTGGGGATGGTTTGGGTTTTCACCCTCAAACGGCTTATTTTTAAGCCTAATCAAGATATTTGCAAATTATCGCCATATTCTCAAATTGGGAGGCCCGCGACAACATGATCAGTTCCTATAAGTTACATTTGTCCTATGCGAGGTTTTCGTGCCTCTTACGGGGCCGTTTCGGGCTGATTTGGGTTTTCACCCTTTAACGGCTTGTTTTTAAGCCTAATCCAGATATTTTCAAATTATGATCATATTCTCAAACCGAGAGACCCGTGATTACGTGGTCAGTTCCTACAAGATACATTGGTCTCGTGCGAGGTGTTCGTGCCTCTTATGGGGCTGTTTGGGGGATGGTTTGGGTTTTCACCCCCAAACGGTTTATTTTTAAGCCTAATTTAGATATTTGCAAATTATCGACATATTCTCAAATCGGGAGACCCGCGACAACATGATCAGTTCCTACAAGTTACATTTGTCCTTTGTGAGGTTTTTGTGACTCTTACGGGGCCGTTTGGGGGCTGGTTTGGGTTTTCACCCTTTAACGGCTTGTTTTTAAGCCTAATCTAGATATTTTCAAATTATGCTCATATTCTCAAATCAAGAGACCGGCGATTACGTGGTAAGTTCCTACAAGTTACATTGGTCTCGTGCGAGGTGTTCGTGCCTCTTATGGGTCCGTTTTGGGGATGGTTTGGGTTTTCACCCTCAAACGACTTATTTTTAAGCCTAATCTAGATATTTGCAAATTATCGTCATATGGTCAAATCGAGAGGCCCGCGATAATGCGGTCAATTTCTACAAGTTACATTTGTCCGGTACGAGGTGTTCGTGCCTCTTACGGGACCGTTTGGGGGTTGGCTTGGTTTTCACCCTCAAATGGCTTATTTTTAAGCCTAATCTAGATATTTTCAAATTATCGTCATATTCTCAAGCTGGGAGACCCGCGACTATGCGATCAGTTGCTACAAATTACATTGATCCCGTGTGAGGTGTCCGTGCCTCTTATAGGGCCGTTTGGGGGCTATTTTGAGTTTTCATCCTCAAACGGCTTGTTTTTAAGCCTAATCTAGATATTTTCAAATTATTGTCATATTCTCAAACCGAGAAACCCGTGACTACGCGGTCAGATCCTATAAGTTACAATGGTCCCGTGCGAGGTGTTTGTACCTCTTACGGGGCTTTTTAGGAGTTGGTTTGGATTTTCACCCTTTAACGGTTTGTTTTTAAGACCAATCTAGATATTTTCAAATTATCATCATATTCTCAAATCGTGAGACCCGCGCCTACGCAGTCTGTTCCTACAAGTTGCATTGGTCCCGTGCGAGGTGTTCGTGCCTCTTACGGTGCTATTTGGAGACTGATTCGAGTTTTCACCCTCAAACGGTTTGTTTTTAAGCCTAATCTAAATATTTTCAAATTATCGTCATATTCTCAAACCGGGAGACCCGCGACTACGCGGTGAGTTTCTACAAGTTACATTTGTCCCGTGCGAGGTATTCGTGCCTCTTACGGGGCCATTTAGGGGCTGGTTTTGGTTTTCAGCCTTTAACGGCTTATTTTAAAGCCTAATCTAGATATTTTCAAATTATCGTCATATTCTCAAACTGGGAGATCCGTGACTACGCGGTCAGTTCCTACAAGCCACATTGAGGGTAAATTTAACCTTTCCTACATAAAATTTGACCTTCAAATAATTAATCAGAATAATATAGGATAGATTAATAGTTTCCTACATAAACTTTCCTAAGCGAAAGTAGAATCAAATGGGAATAGATTAATAATTTAACCGTCTAATTGATTTCTTAAAATGGTTTATCTTAGTACAAAACCATTGCTTGGTTTTGGCGATACAAAAATCGTTAAATACGCTCGCTGTTTCTTTGTTCTGAATGTGCTAAAAGGTGAATAGTTATATGAGTTGGACATTAATTCAAGACATAAGTGCAATATATCTAGTCCTTAATATAAGTATAAAATCCTAGTTATGAAGATCATACCTTCAAGTGTTAAGTAGTTTCCTTTGTTCTCATCAAGCAGGAACAAACTAAAAATAGCATAGAGCTCCCAACCGAGTGGAAGTGAGTTTACCTACACCATAGCCAAGTAGGCAGAAATGTGTTCTCTACCATTTTTATTCTTTCTTCCATTCGGATGGCGTACTAACTTCCTACAATCACATATATAGTAAATATTAAACTAAGATTGAAATAACAGTAACACGTATATATATATATTTCTTTGTTTTGAATGTGCTAAAAGGTGAATAGTTATAAGAGTTGGACATTAATTCGAGACATAAGTGCAATCTATCTAGTCCTCAATATAAGTATAAAATCCTAGTTATGAAGATAATACCTTCAAGTGTCAAGTAGTTTCCTTTGTTCTGATCAAGCAGGAACAAACTAAAAACAACATAGAGCTCCCAACCTCGTGGGAGTGAGTTTACCTCCGCCATAGCCAAGTAGACAGAAATGTGTTCTCTACCATTTTTATTCTTTCTTCCATTCGGATGGAGTACTAACTTCCTATAATCACATATATAGTAAATATTAAACTAAGATTAAAATAACAGTAACACACACACACACACACACACACACACACACACACACACACACACACACACACATATATATATATATATATATATATATATATAAAGAGAGAGAGAGAACAATGTGGCAGTTAACAACCAACACTACACAAAGCATAAGCAGCATTAACTTTTCGTGTTATGGTGAACATTTTTATTGATTTGGAAATGATAAGGGGGAGAGTTATTCTCGAAATCGACCTTGAGACAGAATTGTGCGGATAAGTCTTGATCAAATACTCCAAGGAAAATTACAGGAAATAATGTGAAGAAGACGATATAAAGTGTTGAATATCAATTGTTGTATGCAAGTTGTCTATAGAATGTTAAAGAAGACGATATAAATGTAACACCCCGCGCTCCCGAAAAAGACACACGACGTGCTATTGCGATAAAACTAAACTAAATCCATCAAAAGCAACTGTAGAGCATCTAAATAAAATCCCACAAAACAAGAGAAACCCCTAATCTCAATCTTCAAATTAATACAACAAAATTCTCTCGAATAAATATAAATAAAGTAAATCTCCAATGCTCTATACATCAAAATAAATACAATTCTTCCATCTATTCTTTCAAATAATCTTCCCAAAATAATCCACGCTAAAAATTCATTCTCCAAAACAAATCCAAAGCGCCCAAATCCGCGCTAACCTGCCCCTAAAAGAAAATATGGGGAAGTACACAATACTACAGGAAATATGCTCAACAAATATATTCGTGGTGAATAAAACGTAACAACATTAGTACAAATATTCAAATTAATCTCATAGGCATTTATTAATAAATTTCTCAACAACACATCAATGGGTCAACAGGCCTCACCCCATCCGCATATGCTTTATCGAGCCATAGCCCGGGAAGCAAAATTTTGGCGAGTGCCCAACATCCGTGCCATATTAAAATTTCATGACAACTTGCTCAACAACAATATAATGATGCCACATGAATCAAAATAATTCAACAATTATTTCTCCAGATTTCAAAGAATTTATTAGTTCAAATATGAGTTCAATTAAACATGAAATCAACTATATAAAATCTCGAGAGATTTAAAGAAACATATTATGTAGAATCCCATACCTTAAAATCATTGCATGAATCGTCACATAAATTCAGCCTCAAAATCTGATCTCACTATTACGTTCCTCTCGCGAAAATAATCAAATCATGTTCTAGCCCCAACACAAAATAACTTCAAATAGTCCTATTTTAAAAACCCAAAAAATTAAGATCCAAAAATTATTCGAATCACTAATTCGACTTCAGATTTGGATTCTACACGAAAAACTGAGTCAGGTATATGTTTTGTATTTTTCTTAAATCTCATCCAAATGCACTCAAAATGAAGATCTAAACATTCCAAATTGGCTCTTCTCATTCCACTCGTTTTTGCCTCTTTGAATTTCGTTTTTAGCCTCTCTTTTTCATTTCCCTTTGCTTATAATCACCTATAATATTCTGTTGGAGATTTTTAAATAAGTGAGTAAGATATTTGGGAGTAAAAATTAAGCTAAAAAGCTTGTCCCACATTGGAAGTGTGTGGAGAAAGGTGGGAAGCTAACCCAATATAAAAGGGAGAGTGTCCCACATTGGAAAATAAGTAAAGCTAAGTGATACCCACCAAGCTATAAAAGGAGTGGGCAACCTTTGAGTCCCACATTGGAAAAATATTAAGAAAGTGTGCACTTAATAAGTAGAAATTGAAGATGAAGAGTTACTTCATCTAGCATTTAAGAGGCCGTTCAAGAGACCTCCAATACGGTGCAAAGAACTGTATGCACACGCGCGCGTGCGGGGGCGTGCGGGGAAGTGGGCTGTAGAGGTGCTAGTGGCGCACTTTTCACTTCACCTGCCCATTAAGTGTAGATGGATTTTTAAAAAGAAAAAGAAAACAGATGGAACAATTGATAAATTCAAGGCTAGATAAAAATATAATTCTCACTCAATCTCATTATGTTGAGAAAATTTTAAAGAAATTTAATCAGTTTGATTACACACCTGTTAGTACACCTTTTGAACCACAACTAAAGATGATCCCTAATACTGGTAGAGATATTTCACAATTGGAATATTCTCGAGTAATTGGTAGTTTGATGTATGCTATGACATGTACTCGACCTGATATCGCATATATTGTTGGTAAATTAAGTAGATATACTAGTAATCCAAGTTTATTGCATTGGACTGTTGTTAATAGATTATTAAAATATTTGAAAGGAACTATGGACTATGGTATATACTATAGTGGGTATCCTTCAGTATTTGAAGGGTTTTCTAATGCCAGTTGGATAACTGAGCGGGAGGATCATTCCTCAACAAGTGGATGGATTTTCACTCTTGGTAGAGGAGCTGTTTCTTGGGGATCAAAGAAACAAACTTGAATAGATGATTCTACTTTGGCAGCTGAGTTGTAGCATTAGCTGCAACTAGTAAAGAGGCAGAATGGTTAAGGAATTTATTAATTAAAATTCCAATTTGGCCAAAACCAATGCCTCCAAAATATATATATTGTGATAGTGAGTCTACACTTTACAGAGCTTATAGTAAAGTGTACAATGGAAAATCTAGACATATTGGCCTGAGACATAGTTATATTAGACAAATGATTACAGATAGTGTAATAACAGTGGATTATGTAAAATCAAGTTAAAATTTAGCTTCTCATTTTACAAAAGGTTTTGCAAGAGGAATGTTGTCTAAGACATCATTAGGGATGGGACTAAAGCCCATTAACAGTAATAACTCTTGATGGAAACTCAACTTGAAACTTGATATATTCAAGTCTCAAGTTCAATGATTAAAGTACATCGTACGATGTGATTGTAAGCAGTACAAAATCAAACATTCCAAGGATAAGTGCTTAGAACATGTAATGAATAATGAAAGAAGATGAGTTTAATCTTAATAGATTTATGGTGTTTAGTTACGTGGACACCTATGATAGTCTACCTGTATGAGTATGGAAGTGGTACCGCTTCCTATGAGAATTGGGCTTGAATCTAAAGCACTCGTGAAATCAAGGTACAGACACAAGGCCTAATACATGTGTCGGCTTATATGGATAGTCAGTGACTAAAAGATTTGTGTGTGTAGACAAGTCAGGCTGATCAATATGGATTGATAGTTCAAAGACAAGTCTACTATACTTTCATGGTTAGCCTTGACGAATCTTCACAGGGTATTGGTTCAAGTCATGAGACACCAATACTTATACACAGTCTTACAGACAATCAAAGACTTACAAAACTTATTTGAAAATGGTGGAGGAATGTTGGAGATTTTTAAATAAGTGAGTAATATCTTTGGGAGTAAAAATTAAGCTTAAAAGCTTGTCCCATATTAGAAGTGTGTGGAGAAAGGTGGGAAGCTAACCCAATATAAAAGGGAGAGTGTCGCACATTGGAAAATGAGTAAAGGTAAGTGATACCCACTAAGATATAAAAGGAGTGGGCAACCTTTGAGTCCCACATTGGAAAAATATTAAGAAAGTGTGCACTTAATAAGTAAAAATGGAAGATGAAGAGTTACTTAATCTAGTATTTAAGAGGCTGTTCAAGAGACCTTCAATACGGTGCGAAGAACCGTACGCACATGTACGCGCACGCTCGTGCGGGGCAGTGGGTTGTAGAGGCACTAGTGGCGCACTTTGTACTTTGCATGCCGCGTGTCCGCAGTGGTAGCGGGTTGTTGGGATTCGTCTAGTTCAAATCGCGACAACTCGAGCGCAGTCACTTTTTGGTGGGTCTGTGTAAAACCATTTTGGTATTACTGTACCTGTTTAGAAATGGTTTAAGACTGTTTGTAATTAACAGTCATACTATTTCAGAATTTAGTAAAGACTGTTAAAACTTAACAGTCATGACCCCTGAGATGCAGCCTTTCATTTCCTATAAATAAAGGCATCCTATTTCGAAATTGCATATAATAATATTACCCAGTTTCGAATTTTCCAACCCTTGCAATTACTCTCTTACAGTTTTCAGGTTATACAAATTATCTTATTCTGTTTAGTGAACAAAAACATAATAAGAACTTGATTGTCTATTCTTCGCTGTTGCATCCGAGGGATATCTTCAAACATACAATTTGCAGACAATGCATTTGCTTCATTGTATTTTGAGTACAGATTTGAAAATTCCCGTTTGTATAACGAATTATCGTGTGGGGAAAATATTGTATTTAGGAAAGTGACATCACGCCTTGAAGTTTTAGAATTTATTTTAAGATTCAACAAAGTTGTATTAAGAAGTTTATTTGATTGTATTGAAGTTGACATTACTATTATTATAGAAGATTTCCATTTCTGTATTTGTATTCATATTATCTAACATATTCCTTATATAGTACCTCTCTCAAACCCTAGCTTGGAGCCTAAGCTAACGCATATTACTATATTGCCCTTTAATTCAAAATTATCAACTTTATGTATTTAACCCATTACAAAATGTCCACAAGCCATTTAAATTTAAATGTTTGATTCGTATATTAAACCAAAATAAATTATTTTATTCCTGATTAATAAAATAATAATATTACTAAAATCTTGTTTAATATTTATAGATGACCCTTAAAATAACGGGGCATTACATACTTTCCCTCATGAAAAGGAATTTCTTCCTCGAAATTCGACGAAATCTAACGCTCGAAATAAAATGCTACTCAATTCTATTTCCCAAAATCACGCACAAAAGTCCTCAAATTAATTCTAAACATCCTCACCATGACGCCCATCACATCCTCAAAAATTTTCTATCTCCAAAGAAAACTTATCTAACCCGCTTACTAGACCCAATACCCAAGACCCGAGGGTTGTCGTATCACTACACCAAAACTGGTGATTGGTCACGGCCAAAATCCATTTCTGTATTTGTATCCATATTATCTAACATATTCCTTATATAGTACCTCTCTCAAACCCTAGCTTGGAGCCTAAGCTAACGCATATTACTATATTGCCCTTTAATTCAAAATTATCAACTTTATGTATTTAACCCATTACAAAATGTCCACAAGCCATTTAAATTTAAATGTTTGATTCGTATATTAAACCAAAATAAATTATTTTATTCCTGATTAATAAAATAATAATATTACTAAAATCTTGTTTAATATTTATAGATGACCCTTAAAATAACGGGGCATTACATACTTTCCCTCATGAAAAGGAATTTCTTCCTCGAAATTCGACGAAATCTAACGCTCGAAATAAAATGCTACTCAATTCTATTTCCCAAAATCACGCACAAAAGTCCTCAAATTAATTCTAAACATCCTCACCATGACGCCCATCACATCCTCAAAAAATTTCTATCTCCAAAGAAAACTTATCTAACCCGCTTACTAGACCCAATACCCAAGACCCGAGGGTTGTCGTATCACTACACCAAAACTGGTGATTGGTCACGGCCAAAATCCCTGACCAAGATTGTGGGTCGCGGACTTTGGCCGTGACTATTTCGTACGTAACCAATTTCGTGGGTCGCGGCCCAAGTCCATGACCAAAAAATGGTCACGGCAGATGGTTGCGAACTTGGGCCGTGACGGGTCGCGACCCTCGTCCGTGTCCCACAACCGTGACAAAATGGTCGCGGCCCAAGTTCGTGACCCACAACCGTGACAAATTGGTCCCGGACTTTGACAGCGACCCACAACCGTGATAAAAAAAATGGTCGCGGCCCAAGTCCGTGACCCCCAACCGTGACCAAAAATGGTCGCGGCCAAAGTCCGTGACCGATATCGCGATCAAAAAAAAGAAAAAAAATGGTCACGGACTTTGGCCGTGACTGTTTTGGTCACGGTTGGGGCTCATGGACTTTGGCCGCGACCATTTTTATGCGCGAAGGACAAAATAAAAATGGTCATGGACAAAGTCCATGACCATATTTAACTATAATTAAAAAAAATGCTTGTTTTTGGTCCAATACTAAAATTGGGGGTCCTGTGAGTGCATTGTCGGTTGCTACGTGTAACGTTGGACGCGTACGAGGTGTTACAAATATTTATTATTGGCAAAACAATAAAAAAAATCACAAATTGGGAATCGAGAACGTTGTTAATAAACTAATATATAGACAAACTTAAAAATATTACACGTCTTAATAATTCAAAAACCAAAAAAAAATTGGGTAGAGTTTCCTCTATTTTCTGAACATTTCAAACCCTGTAAATGTAAAACCTGCTTATAATAAAGACTGCACGACTATAAAATTCAACAATCAAATTATAAAAATCAGCACAACCATAAAACTAAACAATAAAAGCCCGCACAGTGGTAACACATAAAAAACATAACCCTGAATGTCCACAACATTATATAAACAATCTTCATGTCGTAAACCATTGCCTCCTTCACTTGTTCCACATGCAAAAATCCTACAAATGATAGGATACAAAACAAATGATATCAGTAACCAAGTAGTTTTACAAAAAATTTATTCAAGCAGAAAAATTGCATATATGAGTTATAATTATCAACATATCAATGTTTTTATGCCTAAGCCTAGAAATATGTAAATTATCGACGTATTCTCAAATTGGGAGTCCCGTGATCGCACGGTAAGTTCTTACAAGTTATATTAGTCCCGTGCGAGGTGTTGGTGCCACTCACGGGGCCGTTCGGGGGTTGTTTCGAGTTTTCACTCACTAACGCCATGTTTTTAAGCCTAAGTCTAGAATTATGCAAATTATCGTCGTATTCTCAAACCGGGAGTCCCGTGATAGCGCGGTCAGTTACTACGAGTTACATTGGTCCCGTGGGAGGTGTTGGTGCCTCCCACGGGATCGTTCGGGGGTTGTTTTGAGTTTTCACCCTCTAACGCCATGTTTTTAAGCCTAAGTCCTCATATTTTCAAATTATCGTCGTATTCTCAAATTGGGAGTCCTGTGGCTGCACGGTCAGTTCGTATGAGTTACATTGGTCCCGTGAGAGCTGCTGGTGCCTCCCATGGGACCGTTCAGGGACTGTTTGGAGTTTTCACCCACTAACGCCATGTTTTGCTTAAGTCCATAAATATGCAAATTATTGGTGTATTCTTAAATCGGGAGTCCCATGATCGCACGATAAGTTCTTGCAAGTTATATTGGTCCCGTGTGAGGTGTTAGTGCCACTCACGGAGCCGTTCGGGGGTCGTTTTGGGTTTTCACCCACTAACGCCATGTTTTTAAGCTTAAGTCTAGAATTATGAAAATTATCGTCGAATTCTCAAACCGGGAGTCCCGTGATAGCGTGGTCAGTTCCTACGAGTTACATTGATCCCGTGCGTGGTGTTGGTGCCTCCCATGGGGCCGTTCGGGGGCTGTTTTGGGTTTTCACCCTCCAACGGCATGTTTTTAAGTTTAAGTCCTCATATTTTCAAATTATCATCGTATTCTCAAATCGGGAGTCCCATAGCTACGCGGTCAGTTCCTACAAGTTACATTGGTCCCGTGGGAGCTGTTGGTGCCTCCCACGAGGCCGTTCGGGGGCTGTTTCAAGTTTTCACCCACTAACGCCATATTTTGCTTAAGTCTAGAAATATGCAAATTATCGGCGTATTCTCAAACCGGGAGTCCCCTGATCACACGATAAGTTCTTACGAGTTATATTGGTCCTGTGCGAGGTGTTGGTGCTACTCACGGGGCCGTTTTTCACCCACTAACGCCATGTTTTTAAAGCCTAAGTCTAAAATTATGCAAATTATCGTCGTATTCTCAAACCGGGAGTCCCGTGATAGCGCGATCAGTTCCTAGGATTTACATTGGTCCCGTGCGAGGTGTTGGTGCCTCCCACTGGGCCGTTCGAGGGCTGTTTTGGGTTTTCACCCTCTAACGCCATGTTTTTAAGCCTAAGTTCTCAAATTTTCAAATTACCGTCGTATTCTCAAACCAAGAGTCCCGTGGCCTCACGGTCAGTTCATACGAGTTACATTGGTCTCGTGGGAGCAGCTGGTGCCTCCCACGGGGCCGTTCAGGGGCTGTTTTGAGTTTTCACCCACTAACGCCATGTTTTGCTTAAGTCTAGAAATATGCAAATTATCGGCGAATTCTCAAACCGGGAGTCCTGTGATCACACGATAAGTTCTTGCAAGTTATATTGGTCCCGTGCGAGGTGTTGGTGCATCCCACGGGGCCGTTCGGAGGCTGTTTTGGGTTTTCACCCTCCAACGCCATGTTTTTAAGCCTAAGTCCTCATATTTTCAAATTACCACCGTATTCTCAAACCGGGAGTCCCGTAGCTGTGCGGTCAGTTCCTACGAGT
The DNA here is from genome assembly GCA_949130495.1 of Sambucus nigra. Taxonomy (NCBI): domain Eukaryota; kingdom Viridiplantae; phylum Streptophyta; class Magnoliopsida; order Dipsacales; family Adoxaceae; genus Sambucus; species Sambucus nigra. Next base: position 128,858,055 of record OX422216.1, on the reverse strand, counting down.
TACATTGGTTTCATCGGAGCTGTTGGTGCCTCCCACGGGGCCGTTCAGGGGCTGTTTCGAGTTTTCACCCACTAACGCCATGTTTTGCTTAAGTCTAAAAATATGTAAATTATCGGCGTATTCTCAAATTGGGAGTCCCGTGATCGCACGGTAAGTTCTTACGAGTTATATTTGTCCCATGCGAGGTATTGGTTCCACTCACGGGGCCGTTCGGGGGTTGTTTCGGGTTTTCACCCACTAACGCCATGTTTTTAAGCTTAAGTCTAGAATTATGCAAATTATCATCGTATTCACAAACCGGGAGTCCCGTGATAGCACAATCAGTTCCTACGAGTTACATTGGTCCCGTGAGAGGTGTTGGTGGCTCCCATGGGCCGTTCAGGGGCTGTTTTGGATTTTCACCCTCCAACGCCATGTTTTTAAGCCTAAGTCGTCATATTTTCAAATTACCATCGTATTATCAAACAGGGAGTCCCGTTGCTGCGTGGTTAGTTCCTACGAGTTACATTGGTCCCGTGGGAGCTGTTGGTGCCTCCCACGGGGCCGTTCGGGGGCTGTTTTCAGTTTTCACTCGCTAAAGCCATGTTTTACTTAAGTCTAAAAATATGCAAATTATCGACGTATTCTCAAACTGGGAGTCCCATGATCGCACGGTAAGTTCTTATGAGCTATATTGATCATGTGCGAGGTGTTGGTGCCACTCACGGGTCCGTTCGGAGGTTGTTTCGGGTTTTCACCCACTAACGCCATGTTTTTAAGCCTAAGTCTAGAATTATACAAATTATCGTCGTATTCTCAAACCGGGAGTCCCGTGATAGCGCAGTCAGTTCCTACGAGTTACATTGGTCCCGTGGGAGGTGTTGGTGCCTCCCACGGGGCCGTTCAGGGGCTGTTTTGTGTTTTCACCCTCTAATGCCATATTTTTAAGCCTAAGTCCTCATATTTTCAAATTACCACCGTATTCTCAAACCGGAAGTCCCGTGGCTGTACGGTCAGTTCGTACGAGTTACATTGGTGCCGTGAGAGTTGCTGGTGCCTCCCACGGGGACGTTCGGGGGCTGTTTCGAGTTTTCACCCACTAACGCCATGTTTTTCTTAAGTCTAGAAAAATGCAAATTATCGGCGTATTCTCAAATCGGGAGTCCTGTGATCGCACGGTAAGTTCTTGCGAGTTATATTGGTCATATGCAAGGTGTTAGTGCCACTCACGGAGCCGTTCGGGGGTTGTTTCAGGTTTGCATCCACTACGCCATGTTTTTAAGCCTAAGTCTAGAATTATGCAAATTATCGCCGTATTCTCAAACCGGGAGTCCCGTGATCACACGGTAAGTTTTTACGAGTTATATTGGTCCCGTGCGAGGTATTGGTGCCACTCAAGAGGCCATTTAGGGTTTGTTTCGGCTATTCACCCACTAACGCCGTGTTTTTAAGCCTAAGTCAAGAATTATGCAAATTATCATCGTATTCTCAAACCGGGAGTCCCGTGATAGCGCGATCAGTTCCTACAAGTTACATTGGTCTCGTGGGAGGTGTTGGTGCCTCCCACGGGGCCGTTCGGGGGCTGTTTTGAGTTTTCACCCTCTAACGCCATGTTTTTAAGCCTAAGTCCTCAAATTTTCAAATTACCGTCGTATTCTCAAACCAAGAGTCCCGTGGCCTCACGGTCAGTTCATACGAGTTACATTGGTCTCGTGGGAGCAGCTGGTGCCTCCCACGGGGCCGTTCAGGGGCTGTTTTGAGTTTTCACCCACTAACGCCATGTTTTGCTTAAGTCTAGAAATATGCAAATTATCGGCGTATTCTCAAGCCGGGAGTCCTTTAATAGCACGATAAGTTCTTGTGAGTTATATTGGTCCCATGCGAGGTGTTGGTGCATCCCACGGGGCCATTCGGGGGCTGTTTTGGTTTTTCACCCTCCAACGCCATGTTTTTAAGCCTAAGTCCTCATATTTTCAAATTACCACCTTATTCTCAAACTGGGAGTCCCGTAGCTGTGTGTTCAGTTCCTACGAGTTACATTGGTTTCATGGGAGCTGTTGGTGCCTCCCACGGGGCCGTTCAGGGGCTGTTTCGAGTTTTCACCCACTAACGCCATGTTTTACTTAAGTCTAGAAATATATAAATTATCGGCGTATTCTCAAACCGGGAGTCCCGTGATCGCACGGTAAGTTCTTACGAGTTATATTTGTCCCATGCGAGGTATTGGTGCCACTCACGGGGCCGTTCGGGAGTTGTTTCGGGTTTTCACCCACTAACGCCATGTTTTTAAGCCTAAGTCTGGAATTATACAAATTATCGTCGTATTCTCAAACCGGGAGTCCTGTGATAGTGCGGTCAGTTCCTACGATTTACATTGGTCCCGTGGGAGGTGTTAGTACCTCCCACGGGGCCGTTCGGGGTCTGTTTTGGGTTTTCACCCTCTAACACCATGTTTTTAAGCCTAAGTCCTCATATTTTCAAATTACCACCGTATTCTCAAATCGGGAGTCCCGTGACTGCACGGTGAGTTCGTACGAGTTACATTGGTCCCATGGGAGCTGTTGGTGCCTCCCATGGTGCCGTTCGGGGGCTGTTTTGAGTTTTCACCCACTAACGCCATGTTTTGCTAAAGTCTAAAAATATGCAAATTATCGGCGTATTCTCAAACCGGGAGTCCCGTGATCTCACGGTAAGTTCTTGCGAGTTATATTGGTCCCGTACGAGGTTTTAGTGCCACTCATGGAACCGTTCGGGGGTTGTTTCGGGTTTTCACCCACTAACGCCATGTTTTTAAGCCTAAATCTAGAATTATACAAATTATCGTCGTATTCTCAAACTGGGAGTCTCTTGATAGCGCGGTCAGTTCCTACGAGTTACATTGGTCCCGTGCGAGGTGTTGGTGCATCCCACGGGGCCGTTCGGGGGTTGTTTTGGGTTTTCTCCCTCCAACGCCATGTTTTTAAGCCTAAGTTCTCATATTTTCAAATTACCGTCATATTTTGAAACCGGGAGTCCCGTGGGTGTGCGGTTAGTTCCTACGAGTTACATTGATCCCGTGGGAGCTGTTGGTGCCTCCCACGGTGCCGTTCGGGGGCTATTTCGGGTTTTCACCCACTAACGCCATATTTTACTTAAGTCTAAAAAGATGCAACTTATCGGCGTATTCTCAAACCGGGGGTCCCGTGATCGCATGGTAAGTTCTTACGAGTTATATTGGTCCGGTGCGAGGTGATGGTGCCACTCATGGGGTCGTTCGGGGGTTGTTTCGAGTTTTCACCCACTAACGCCATGTTTTTAAGCCTAAGTCCTCATAATTAAATTATCGTTGTATTCTCATATTTTAAGCCTAAGCCTAACACCATATATATATATATATATATATATATAGAGAGAGAGAGAGAGAGAGAGAGAGAGAGAGAGAGAGAGAGAGAGAGAGAGAGATGTACCGAAATGTGTGTAGAGAGAGATATGATCGTCGGAATATATGAGGAAGAGGAAAGGGGGTCGCGGTTGCTGCAATTAGAGAGAGAAACCAATTAGCAATTGTACTGATTTTAATATACAAATACCAATTTTAGAATACCAATTTTAATTTATACCAATTTCAATGAACAACTACCAATTTTAATATACAAATACAATAGTTGTACATTACATAAATACACACACACATTGTACAAATACATACACAAAAAATTGAAGATAGAGGAGTTATCTTAGATAAAAAAGAGTTGTAAGTGGCTAAAAACTTGAGAGATATAAGAGAGTCAAATTCCAAATTTAGTCAAACCGTGGAACGAATGATCCCCGTTGATCCAAATTCCTAATGCATAGATGATTGGACAAACAGTAAGATTTGCAAAGATTAAATATCTTATAAAAATTCTATTAAAATTAAAAAATTGGAGGCAACCTCAAACTATTTGTCATACTTTAATCACTAATTGATAATAAAAATCTAAATTGTAGTTTACGTATTCATTGTGGTGCCACTGAGGTGTGGAAGGATACTTAGTTCCACTAAGACTCTTCCCTATAGTATGACTAAAAAGTTCAAGAACCTCTTATATCGATTTTCATTTTAGATTGAATATATACGACCCATGTTCCTATTTGGTATCTCACATGTTCAAATCATCAAAGCTTACAAAGAATTGCAAACCAAATCATAATCAATAATCGTTCTGCATCATACAAATGAATCTTCTAAATAAATTGTTTAAGATGATCTATAATCAATAATTATTCTTCATATCATGAATACCCAAATCAATTTGAAGTATTTTAAAATATACAATATGTATGATCATTAGTATGCTAGTTTATTATTTGGGCATACCAACACACTAGTTTATCACCATGCTTCACAAATCGGTTTATCAACAGAATACACATATCAATGCCAAACCAAAGTATTGGTAGGCTACAAAAATATGTTGAATGACACAAAATCAACTAGAAACTACTCAAATGATACCATAACATATTTTTTATTCAATCCTAGTGTATCTAACTGTGCCAACACTTTCAATACCAATTGTGTCAACATATTCAAGTCCCAAATAAACAACTATGTATAAGCACATTGGATTACCATAATGTACATAGAAGAACCAACCCAACTTATTACTATTACACTATCAATGCATCAGTTTATTAGCAAAGATCCAGAATATCACGAGTGCTTATGATATAAATATGCGGAAGCAGAATGTATATATCACGAATGCTTATGATATAAATATCACGAGTGCTTATGATATATATCTTTTTGAAGTGTAAAGAAAAGCCTTAAGTAGGTCAATTGGGAGACACTGGCTAATATTATTAATTAATCTAGAACTTTCAACTTACATCATCAACACCATGAACTTTGGGAAGTGCAAATTTTGTGTGGAACTGACCATTTGAATGGTGGATTCATTGCTTCATCAATTATGCCAACAGCCAAGACATCTTAGACGAGTTATCCCTAAAAATGAATAAATAGACAATGTCACTATTAGAACCGACAAGAAGAAGTTGTTGCAGCATGTAAACAAAAAAAGAACAAACAATATCATTCAATTCATACTGTAAATAACAAACATAATTGTATGCCCTCAGTATATCACATGTTGCCAAATGGCATAAGTATACACGTCCTTGATGATAGCTAATTGGGTACCTTTTCTAGACCCACGTGGACCTGAAATTTGTTAAACTCTCATTATTATGCACATGATTGAAGCTACTCACTTTCCAAAACATTATTCGTAGATCCAAATGCAATTAACATAACATTACTTTCAGTAAATTAAATAAACTTTTTACACGAAAGTCATAAATCACAATGTATGCCATAAATTAATATTAATTAACTTCATCCTTGTCATATAATTATACAGTAGCAGTTGGCCTCAACAAAGTATCATCAATAAAAATATGTAGTACTATAATATAATGGCTCAAATATGGTTGTTATCACACAAATCCCTCTAGGGCTGAAAAACACAAACCTGATAACCACATTTGCACAGCTTCAATAGTTGATCCATCCAGTCCATCTCTTCCGCACATAACGGACACCTCCGAACGTGATGCATTTACATATCTTAATGCATAATGAAAAAACAAATCCAAAAAAATCCTTTCGTTTAAAGATCATAACAGTGGAAAAAATATATGACATTTGTGTACCAAAAAAATGAAAATGCATATACTAAATAATAACACATATACCACAAATGAAATGAAGAACTTAAAATAAAAGTGGATATGAGAATATATTTTTGTGTGTAGAAATAGAGGAGAAATTATAACAAAATAGGTCTAGGATTTTGAGATTATAAGCATACACTGATGTTCGAATTTTGTTGAGAAGAGAATGGTGGAAACTCGTACACCGCTGGCCATCTCCCTGGACGACCCCTCATCAGACGAGTAATCCCAGCCGTCCTCCTTCCCAGACGGCCTCCCAACTATGGCAGCCGGACAATCGACTAGCAAAAGTCCTACACCTCCGTTTGCAAAGTCGTACACTGCCATTTCCTGGGACGACCTCCATTTGCAAAGTCGTCCACCGCCGTCTGCAAAGCGAGGGTAGCGTATGGGAGAAATAAATGAGAGGGTCAGGTATTGAGGAAATGAAAGCAGTGGCCAGCGGGTTTTTTTTCTTTCTAAAGCTTGAACCTGGTCACGGCTTTCAGCCGAGACCCACCACCAGTAAAACCCTTAAATGAAACCCCCTCATCAATTTGCATATGGTCACAGCCCATAGCCCTGACCCACATTAAAAAATAGTCACGACCCCCATCCGTGACCCTCAGTGTGTGTATTTTGTGCTGAGTCCTGCCTATGGTCACGACCCAAGTCCGTGACCCATCCGCGACCAACTTGGAGGGAATTTTGGCTCGATTTTGGCGCCAACATGGTCACGCCTTGGTCGCGGCCAAAGTCCGTGACCCACAATGGTCAGGGACTTGGGTCGTGACCACTTCCAAAGCATCCATGACTCAGTGTAATAATGGAAATGGTCACGCCAAAAATTGAGTTGGTCACGGCCCAAGTTCGCGACCAGCTGGTCGCGGACTTGGGTCGTGACCAACTGGGCGTGACCATTTGCAGGATTTGGTGTAGTGTATACCTAAGCTCTGATACCATCTGTAACACCCCGCGCGCCCGAAAAAGACACGCGGCGTGTTATTGCTATAAAACTAAACTAAATCCATCAAAAGCAACTATAGAGCATCTAAATAAAATCCCACAAAACAAGAGAAACCACTAATCTCAATCTTCAAATTAATACAACAAAATTCTCCCGAATAAATATAACTAAAGTCAATCTCCAATGCTCTCTATATAAAAATAAATACAATTCTTCCATATATTCTTCTCGAATAATCTTCCCAATATAATCCACACTAAAAATCCATTCTCCCAAACAAATCCAAAGCGCACAAATACGCGCTAACCTGCCACTAAAAGAAAATATGGGGAAGTACACAATACGACATGAAAGATGCTCAACAAATATATTAGATGTGAATAAAACATAACAACACGAGTACAAATATTCAAATTAATCTCATAAGCATTTATCAATAAATTTCTCAACAACACATCAATGGGTAACCAGGCCTCACCCCATCCGCATATGCTTTATCAAGCCATAGTCCGGGAAGCAGGAATTTTGGCGGGTGCCCAACATCCGTGCCAAAATATCATGACAACGTGCTCAACAATAACATAATTATGCCACATGAATCAAAATAATTCAACAATTATTTCTTCAGATTTCAAAGAATGTATCAATTCAAATATGAGTTCAATTATACATGAAATCAACGGAATAAAATCTCGAGAGATTTAAAGGAGCATATTGTGTAAAACCCCATACCTTAAAATCATTGCATGAATCGTCACATAAATTCAGTCTCAAAATCTGATCGCACCATCACGTTCCTCTCGCAAAAATAATCAAATCATGTTCTAGCCCCAACACGAGATAACCTCAAATAGTCCTATTTTAAAAACCTAGAAAATTCAAATCTAAAAATTATTGGAATCGCTAATCCGACTTCAGATTTGGATTCTACACGAAAAATTGAGGCAGGTATTTGTTTTGTATTTTTCTCAAATCTCATCCGAATGCACTCAAAATGAAGATCTAAACATTACAAATTGTCTCTTCTCATTCCACTCATTTTTGCTTCTTTGAATTTCGTTTTTGGCCTCTCTTTTTCATCTCCCTTTCCTTATAATCACCCATAATATTCCTTATATAGTATATCTCTCAAACCCTAGCTTGGACCCTAAGCTAACGCATATTACTATATTGCCCTTTAATTCAAAATTATCAACTTTATGTATTTAACCCATTACAAAATGTCCAAAAGCTAATTAAATTTAAATGTTTGATTCGTATTCTAAACCAAATTAAATTATTTTATTCCTGATTAATAAAATAATAATATTATTGAAATCTTGTCTAATATTTATAAATGACCCTTAAAATAACGGGGTATTATAATAAAGTGTTAAAGAAGATAACTCAAAATGTACATATATATATATACATTAAACTCGAGTTAATGAGCCATAAAAGAGGGTAAATTTTGCATAAATATTATCATACATACACACACACGCACAAAGATTAAAACCATATATGTATATATCTATACACATTTACATATTTAAATGGAGATTTTACACATAAACAACAGAAATTAAAGCAGATAACTCAAAATGTACACACACACACACACACACATATTAAGCATAGGTTTGAGGCATAAAAGAGTACCTAGGGTTTAGAGGAAGAATTGGTTAGAACACGCACCGATTGTGATTACTAAGAGAGAATGAGAGTGGAAATGTTTGTGGCATATCTAGTCCTGTTCAATCAGTAAATTAACAAGAGGGAACGAAATCAAAAGAAACTACCAGATCAGAATAGACTGTTCCGTATAAGACCTGAGCAAAAAATAATACTAGAAGTGCGTGACAGTGCTACCAAAATCAGATCATAACCAGTATATATCAAATCAACAAGCTGAATCTGTACATATATCAATAACATATATTTTCGAATTAGAAGAAAAACTTCAAGAACTGGTATAGATTAACCAGATTGAAGATTGGGACGAAAATAAAAAATGTCATGAACTTGTTTTATACACAAGATCATACATGCTCATGCACGACAATTATTTATCCCTACATTTCATCATCACAAATGCCCTCACACACACAAATACACACACTTTTTCACATTTTGTAATCACGCACATGCCAAAGTACACGCACGACAACTGCTTATCCCTAATTCAAGCACACACTTTGCCTCAAATTTTTAATCACAAGCTACACGTTGTCCCTACGCATAACAAATGTTTCAGATGCTTAAATGTTTCCTCTTAACATTGGAATCACAAGTGAAAAGCACACTAGGCAAACAAATGCTTAACTTTTGTGATCACAAATCTCCCTCTCACATACACATAATCACAACTGACACACACACACACACCTCTGTTCATCCCTAAAATCTGTAATCACGAGTCACACAGGAACACACTTTCCATTCAATTTCATAATCACAAGTCACACACACACGCACACACGTTTTTCCCTAAATTTCATAATCACAAGTCTAACAAACACACACACATGCATTTTTAATCACAACACACATGCACACACACACTTATCATCTAAAAAATTCAATTCACAGATCCAATAAATTTCAAAAATAAAAATACATACTAAATTACAAAAACAAACATACACTTCCTTACCGAGCATCCAGTTGCCTTCGCTTAACAAGATTGTAGCAACTTGTTTTATACAAAATCAATTCCGTGTGTATGTCGAACCAATCAGTGCAAAAAAATGTTCTCAAGAACTGGTATTAGCGAACAAGAACAAATCTTCAAGAATTGGTATGAACGTTTGATGTTAGCTCGGCCAAAAGAGGTAAATCAGTCCAGCTAAATCTCCGGCCAACGTTCTATTTAACTCCCGATCTGATATGATGTTTAATAGTGTAGAAAAAAATATTGTGATCTAAAGAAAAATCAGATAATCGTGTTAAGAGGAGTATGTAAAACTCCAAAGAATCATATGACAATGAAAGCAAGAGAGAGAGGGGGCGACCTGTGTGAGTAGAGAGCGGGACCTATGAAAATGAGAGAGAGGAAGGAGCGAGAGACGAGAGCGGGAGACCAAAAGTAAGTTTAGTATTTTTTTAGGCTATTATATATTTTAGTTAAGTGTGCTCAATTTTGGCACACTTTTAAACATTACCAAATTTTGGCACTGTTTTAAAGTGTGCCAAATTATCATTAAACCGTGCCAGAATTTGGCACAGTTTTAAACTGTGCCAAAATTTTAATCAAGGTGTGCCAAATTGCTGTTTTTGGTGTAGTGGCAATGGGCTAAGGGACCACAGGTGGAGTACCTATCACACCTGACGTACTTACAACATGTGGTACGTTAGACATACCTGGGATATGCACCGCTGGGATAGGGGCGGGTAATGTGTTCTTGCAACTACAGGAGTCCGCAAGAACTCAAGAAATTTTCCCATGAGAAGGGCCATTTGTGCCTGTCCTATCACGGCACTAGTAGAAGCTTCTGTCACCACTGGGATTCCTGTTGCCATTTGAACTGGGGGTACCTCCACCCGAGGAATCCCATCCCTGGTAGCCTCAACCTCCCTTGCACCTTGTTCTTCGTTACGCTGAATAACATCAAGATCTATGGTACGGTTAATGTTATCTTACGCCATACTTTTATAAGAATACCTTCCCAGCAGAGTCACCAAATGTAAGAGGGTGGTCCCCTTGAAGCCTGGGAGTATCTTAATACTAATTGAGGTGTAACCCTATAGGTATGGTGATAAACGATAACTCAAGAGCTCTTCACCAGATATAGATGAACACACAATATTATATATAATCAACACTCAGATCACAAGTCTCTCGTGTATAAATTAAATAATAATAAAGGAAACTCAGAAGCAACTCATTCAAAGGGAGAGAAATAAGCACCCTAGATACACCTTGGCAGACAACCAACACACCAATAACCTTTGAAAGGTATTTAGTTAGCTATTAAAAGCTTTACAATAATGACAATGGTGAGTGAGTAAGAACAATGGTTTGCAATAACTTCTATGATATATTCTATTTTTAGCAATAATCTCTAGAAAGAACTTTCTCATCTCAGAAGTGGTTGAGGCCCATAAATAACCCCACCCCTTCCCGAGATGTCTCGGTCTTCATTAATGCGAAAGACCTCCCTATCACACTTTACGTCACAAACATTAAATGCATCATGGGCCAGCCTGTCCTACGTCATAAACATTAAATGCCAAGACATGCCTTTTGTCTAACCATTGTGCGTCAGAGGGTTGTCACCACATAAGTGGCTCACTAAACCGTCTGACAGCCCCAATACCACAGTGGTTTACTCGAGTTTAGATTGGACAGTGTTTAGCTGGCTGGTGACATCACCTAAAGTAGATGTGACATTTGGTAGGGGATTGTTTGTCTTAAAGCTCAATATACGTGGAACTCAAGGCTACTCTGCACAAGCTTCCATGGTGAAAGGTCTCTCGGTGTTTTACCAGGTGTATTTAAGATAGTCAGGAAAAGCCCTAACACTGCCTTACTTCTCAATCCTCCAAACCAACTCCCTCTGAAATTCCCACGACGAGGTCATTCGATAGAGCATGTAAGCTCTCCCAGGTCTGGTCTCTCGCAAGTACCGCTTGAATACTACAATCATTACAGTATTACAATCAATGTTACTCTTAAGGGTACAATTTAACTAAGTAAGAAAAAGAAGATAAAGGATGAGCTCTCTTGACCAATCTCCTCACTGGGCTGCCTCACTGTACTATCTTACTGCCTTTATGCTGCTTCCTTCCCTTGAGTCTCTTTTATTAACTAGGGAGACTTTCTCTAATTCAGAGATTATCTTCAAGCCCCCTCCCCCCCCCCCCCCCCCCCCCCAAACGCTCTTGTATACACATTGAGAGAATTAGTGAGCTTTAGATTTGTAACCCTTGTTAATTAAATCAAAGAAAAGAAGTCATCATTCGGGACAAAAGTATAGTGGTGAACAATGTACATCTGGTCTTGCCCTTCGTGGTGTTTGTTTTCTCTTTACTTTCTCATCATTTTGCATTTAGATTGTATTCTCTTATTATCTCTTGGGCTGTTCTTTATCTTGGATCTTGGGGGTGCATGAATCATTCTATCGATTGAGTATCCGCACAACACCCTTGTCTGCATAGGGGGGATTTGTCTGTACTTGATTTACTCAAACGCATGATATTTTAAGGCATCATGTCCATCGATTACCCAAGTAGTTATTCAATAGATTATATTTTGTCTTCCTAGAATTGGATCTGGAAATTTGAATGAAATTAGATAATTTTTGTAAACATTGTTTTTAAGTACATTTAATTTTATGTTGAATAGGCACATGATTTTATGAAAGATTGTGTCATTTCGAAAGGATCATAACCTTTCTAGAATAAGGTATGCTTTGTAGGAAGCAAATTTTAAGAGTCTCAAACTTTATCATTCTATATTACATTATTTTTTAACCAGTTCATTATCTGTGAGAGGGTAAAACATATAATTTGGGTTGGTTGAAGGCATGATTGATAGTAGTGCTCCTTCATCATGGACAAAAATCATTTTATCTTGGGAGACAGTTTCTCATAAACCTTGAGTAGTATAAGGGACACAACGTGAATTCCCTAGGGTCACATCTAATTTTCTTCCACGGTCAGTAGGTTTTACATGAGTTTAATAATTATAATTGTTCCAATTTGAATTTATATGATTTTTTTTCCTTGTGTTCAATTGTTTCTACCAAATAAAAAAGTACATATACAAAGTCTGTTCTACATAAAAATCGAGCTAGGTTAGGCTTGCCTTGGCTAAGCATGATTCATTTGCAGTCCTAGGTATGACACGGTAATTTAAATGCAACAACTGCCTTGAGCATAACAGTCATATTACTCTCTTACTATATTATGAACCTATAGAGACATAGTTTTTATAAAAAAAATATAATAAAAAGTTACAAATTTTATTGACTACCTATGTTTAAATTAATAGTCGTTATTTAAAAAAAAAGTCCTTTTAAGGGTTCACTCAAATAATGGCCAAGATCGAGATATGTTCACTATTGTAAAATTTTATTCATTGATTATGTACACAAAATAAAGTTGATTATTAATTTACATGGTAAAAAAACAGAATTAAGTAATTTGGGATAAAGGAGTAGTATGCGCACTCTGTTTGCAAAAAATTGAGAAGAATGTGCACCTCTTTCTTGATTATAATTTCTTTATTTGCAAATCAGTACTTGAAGTTGGGTCAAAGATTAATATTCACAATATTGTTAGAGGAAAAATATATTTTCCAAATCTAAATTTAATTGTGAATGTGACTATGATTGGAGAAAATACTGTGAGGTCATCTCCAAGGCATTTGGCAACTAGATGATGTTCTTTTGCCCTGTGTTTTTGGTAGTTCTTGCATTATAGAGCATTAAGAAAATATATTTCTTAAAAACTTGTCCTCAGATTTGCCTCAGGTGCGAAATTACATCCTTGAAAATGACGTAAAATTCTGAATCTTTCATTGCCTCAGGTGCGAATCTTAATTACATCTAAAAAACACACTTGAGTTATAAATACCACGTACTGCGCTGCAGTTGCCACAAATGCTCCATCAAATCAAACTGGATAACGACATTTGTTGTTGAGTCACAAAGGCGAGGGTGTGAAGCATCTAAGCCGCAACATTTTTTGTCATTGTGGTTGAGCAATTCAACCAGACTGACTCACTTTAATGGGTATCAGTATGCCATGACTCGAGATCTTATTCTCGGTTATTTTCTAAGATATTATTGTGGAAAATAATGCAAGTCATCGTGATGCACACGAGATCTTCACGTTAAAAAAAACGATTCGGCCCTTTGTCAATGGAAAATCAAAATTATAAATCCCAAAAGCTCGTTCAACATCTTTTTGCACACATTCTATTTTGCGGTCTGCAGTTGTGGAAGTGTTTATACAAAAATGAAATATTTTGGGTATATTGAATTAGCGAGGTAGTAACCAGTGTCATACAAACGTTCGTTGACAACATAGTTGCATTGAGGGGTTATAGCGTGTATAAGCTCCTTGAAAACGTTCAAATCATTGTTTGAGTTTGACGTAGCGATAAATGCATGCCAAAATCAGAGGTCGTGGTCGGCTACAACCTCTAGTATGATCTTCCCTTTTGTGATGACCTCAATGTGTTCGCTGTCATCCAACCAAGAAATTCTTCCACTCACAGTGCACACAATTTATGTTACCTAATATGACCATTAAAAATCTCGTTGCTCCACTTTTGCAAGCAATCATTGGACATCCTGCGCCATCGATGTCCTCAAGTACTTAGTTGAATATACGACATAAGCCACGTTAAAAAACCGCTTTAATGTCTCAATGGCAGCACTTTTTGAATTTAGACAATCTTGTCAAATTAACGAGACGAGCATTCATATGCGAGCATTTGAAGAGCCGTTGCCGTTTTTTCACATCATAAAAACTCCAATTCGCACACGTGTTTCGCTTTCTTACGAAATAGACATTGTAAGAAAAAATCCCTTCAAAGATACAAAGGAACACCAAGCGCCTCATGTGAAAATGACGCCGCGAGATCTTTACCTCTTAAGTTAACTCTGCATCAAAACAATTTTTCATTAATCACAACTGCTTTTCTTACCCTATCTTTGTCAGAAATTTTTCTACAAGGTATCAAGCCTAGGTGATGAGACTGCTTGTGTTCCTCTTCAACCTCTAAGAGACGGGGAACAGTAGATGCCATTAGTCGCAACATGGTTTCGTTGTAATTTCATCCGATGACTCGTTAAGAATTTTATTTAGAGAGTTGTGAGATGATAAATAAAGACATACTCTTGCTAGGAAATTTATAAAGAATAAGAGGCTGAGTTCAAATATGAAATATGCGGTGAAAATTGCCAAACCGACGCTTAAAAAAACTTATGGATGTGTGGGAGTATGACTACGTCATAAAACTTGCATTCTCTGCCAGTCTTCAAAGCATCTATCTTTGTACTGGGGTAGTAAATCCAGGTCATTTACTCGAGAGGCTTTCCTCCTCTTTAGGAGAACAAATTTGGAAAGTTTTTTTTTCTTTTAATTTTGGAGGGAGGTATTAAATAATACTAAATTTGATTTAACGAATGATCACCTAACATGTATGATGTGTTAGTTCAGAGGACCATTTGATTGGTCAAGTATAAAATAGATACAATTTGTTGTAGTTGGAACTCACTATGGCATGAATCAAATTATTGCCACATTAATTTGCAGGACTACTTTTGTAGAGACTTTCTACATTTGATATTATTGTACTTTCAATTATAAAGGAAAGCCTTAACTTTCAATTTTCAAATCTAATTTTAACTTCAAATGAATACCAAATATGACATTGGTTTTAGTTTTGATTCACGAATATCATTTATTTTGTACCTTATGTTTTAGTAGCATGCCTTTTGATTTGAGATGTCAGGAAAAGATAGTGATTCACCGACTCTTAACTTGAGATGTTGGGAGTATATATAACAAAAACCTTTGATATTATCATTCATTATGCACTCAAACTTTGAGACTTTCCTTAATGAAGTGTTCTGTAAGATTGTTCTTATGTGCCAGAAACTCTGAACCAGATCTCAATTAAAATGAATAATTACTCACGAGTCTTTCTAGGATTATAGTTATAATTCTGATGTGTTGTGGGTCATTTGTTTATAATAATCTTACACCTGTTGGTGAAAGGTTAAATTGTGGTGGAAACCAATTTTATGTGAAAAAATCTTAATGAGGATACCTACTGAAGAAGATCAGGATTTTGTTTTCTCACGTAAATAGATAATATTAACAGTGCAGAAATATTGACAGATGGACATGGATTATTTAAGGGCCTTTTTAGTTGCACAAAACAGTTTTTCCATTTTCCATTTTTATCAGTTTCTAAGTTTCAATTTCATACCTAGTATATAATTGGGGAATTCATGGAAAATCGGACAGATGGACATGGAATATTTTAGTGTACGCTTGTAAACATGTTTTCCATATCTAGTATAAAGAGTCGAAATTTAAAATCACGGGATTCTGAATTTTTCTATTCAGAAAATATATCAGTGGTGAACAAGAATCCCATATTTGTATTGACAAAGAACAAGTGCTCTGGAAAAATGCCCATTTTCCCCACAGCTAAACAGGCCATATATGTCCTGGTGTGCAAAGCTTGGGGATGCAGATTATGTTGCTGCAGCTGTTGAACATCTAAGGGAAAGATATTTTTGTAATGACTAATATATTGGGATTTGGGAAAGATCAGTAACTATGAAAGAGCTTGAAATAAAAAGTTCAGTTCAGAGCAAAAAGGAAGCATTAGATAAAATTCTAGGAGTAAGATTGTATGTTAATACTTCTAGATACTAATAGTATTAATGATGATAAACTCAAGAAATTGTTCCTAGTTTAGTATAAATCATGCAAATTTTTATTTATTACTTTCAGTTATATGCTGCAAGATTTTGATTGATAGTTTGATGTGCACACATGAACTGCACAACTGGTTGCTCTTGCACTAGAATTTACACCTCTTTCCACTATTATAATCTATAA
Organism: Sambucus nigra; assembly: GCA_949130495.1. Taxonomy (NCBI): domain Eukaryota; kingdom Viridiplantae; phylum Streptophyta; class Magnoliopsida; order Dipsacales; family Adoxaceae; genus Sambucus; species Sambucus nigra. Next base: position 128,841,863 of record OX422216.1, on the reverse strand, counting down.
AATATTATTAGAAAGCAGTTGAAGATTATTAAAGTATTGCAAAACTAATTCGTTGGGCACAATTGCACGCTTAAAGTTGGCATCCTTTGTAACTTTATGACTGTGATTAGAGCTATTTCGCCGACAATGTGTTTGTGCATTTCAACAGCAAGCGAAATATGTGACAGATTTGCGGGCACGGGTTTTCATGCCAACATGATAACGTACCTGACTCAAGAGCTAAACCTGCCGCTCGTAAAGGCCTCCAATATCCTCACCAACTTCGGTGGCACTGCCAGTTTCACGCCCTTAGTCGGTGCTTTGGTTGCTGACTCCTTTGCTGGTCGGTTTTGGACAATCATTTTCGGTTCCATTATTTATGAACTGGTATGTCTCTCTCAATCCTATTAATGTTGCAAGTACGCCCTTAAAGTTGGAAGTAACCGCCAAAACTAAGAAAAAGTTTCAAATACCTCTTATGTGTCACTAAAAAGTGAAATGCAATCAATTGGAATACTTTTAAGTAGTTTTTTGCAAATTGAATAAACCAGGGAGGTGTTTGCAACTAGTGTGATATTTCAGTGGGTTCTTCAAGTTTACCCTAATATTTTTTATAGCTCAAGAGGAGCTTTCACATGGTATAGAATATATCTTTTCACAGGGAATGGTGAGCATCACCACATCAGCAGTACTGCCACAGCTCCGCCCCCCACATTGTCCAACTCAAGAGAACTGCAAAGAAGCTTCACATTTTCAATTATGGATCCTCTACATCTCTCTCCTCCTCACATCTATTGGGACAGGTGGCCTGAGACCCTGTGTCGTCACATTTGCCGCCGACCAGTTTGATATGTCCAAAGCAAAAGCAGAATCTCGAGGCTGGAATTTCTTCAACTGGTACTATTTCTGCATGGGATTGGCAACTCTAACTGCGCTCACAGTCGTCGTTTATATCCAAGACAATGTTAGTTGGGGTTGGGGTCTTGGGCTTCCAACAATAGCAATGGCTTTGTCGGTTATAGCATTTGTAATAGGCTCTCCTCTTTATATGAGAGTAAAACCAGGAGGGAGCCCATTGATTAGATTGGCTCAAGTAGTTGTTGCAGCTGTGAAGAAGAGGAAAGCAGTTGTTCCAGCAGATCCTGGTCTCCTCTATGAAAATAGAGAGCTTGATGCCGCTTTTTCCTTAAATGGAAGGCTCTTGCACTCAAATCAGTTCAGGTAAGACGCGTATACATGAGTAATAAATACTATTCAAATGGGACTTGTGTACATACCTAGTTTACATACTGAATAAGGTGAGCTGCAAAAAGCCTTGAACTATGCATTTTTCTTTTTTGCAAAAAAGGGTCTCCTGAACCATTTTTAATGCATAAAACTCCCCTGAACTTCTTATCTTGTTTCAAGTACCCCCGCTGTATCGTTATAAGTTGTCACTAGAAAGTCCCTAAAGGGGGCTTTGCCACAAAATACATATTTCAATGAGTTTCTTCACACTAAAAATAGTTTCAGGGTTTTCTTGCAAAAAAATGCTCAGTTGAGAGAATTTATTTGAACCTCCCCTATGGAATACTTTTGCTTATGTTGGCTTTATCCCCTTCAAAGTAAGAGATCCTCTAATGTGCTTCTAATACATTGTACATAAATTATGTATATGAAAATTTTGTTTGTATAACAATTTCTTTTAATGCATTCTAGAAAATGAGAAGTATGACATGCTATTAGTTGCATGAATAACTTTTAATTGCCCAGGTCAGGTGTTATCATTAGGAGACATGAAGTTGGCACAACTAAGAATATTGAGCATCTAAGTTTAGACGGAATATAAAAACGTTACAATCATTTTACACTAAACTATTTAAAGTTGCTGAACATATTTTTGGATAGATAAATATTACTGTACAAGAAGTTTATTATAGGGACAAGTGCAAAAGCTCCCTAAATTTTGCAGTGTATGCGAAAAATTCACATAAACTATTTTGCATGCCGAAAACCCCCTGATCTGTACATTTTGTTGCAAAGACCCCTAGTTATGCATCACAAAAGATCATTGTTTTGAAGGGAAATCTTTGCAACAAGAGGTATTCCTTATTTTTCCCGGTTAAGAATATTTGAGGTATTCATTATTTTTCTTTTTATGCACTTTTCCCTTTATTATAATTCAATTGAAAGTAGTTTTCCCTGAAGTTTCATCTCAAGACAGATTAAACTTTCTTACACGTATCTAGGAGTGTAAGGCAATGTTGAGGAGTGAGGACTTGATTAGTAGACCTTTTATCTAATGGTTTGAACTTCTTATGCTGATTTTTCCAGATGGTTTGATCGAGCTGCTATATTAACGCATGATGACACCAAAGATTCAAACCAACCAAATCTATGGAGACTAGCCACTGTACACAGAGTTGAAGAGCTAAAATCCATCGTCCGAATGTTGCCCATTTGGGCAGCCGGAATATTACTCGTCACCTCACATTCTCATCAACACAGCTTCACCATCCAACAAGCTCGCACCATGGACCGCCACCTCTCTCACTCCTTTGAAATACCTCCAGCTACCTTATCCGTCTTCAGTATCCTCACTGTCCTCATTGGGCTTGTTCTATATGAGCGCCTTTTTGTCCCATTTGCTCGTCGCTTCACAGGAAACCCTGCAGGCATTACATGCTTACAAAGAATGGGCATAGGCTTTATGTTTAACATCATTGCTACCATTGTTTCAGCATTAGTTGAGATCAAACGAAAAGCAGTCGCTGCAGATTTTAATTTACTGGACAAACCCACTGTTGTTATACCTCTAAGTGTCTTTTGGTTGATTCCTCAGTATTGTCTACATGGGTTAGCTGAAATTTTCATGTCAGTTGGGCACTTGGAGTTTCTTTATGATCAATCCCCGGAGAGCTTGAGAAGCACTGCAGTGGCACTCTATTCTTTAGCAGTATCAATAGGAAATTACATAGGTACCCTTATGGTAACATTGGTTCACAAATATACTGGAAAGGAAAGGAATTGGCTGCCTGATCGGAACCTTAATAGGGGAAGATTGGAGTATTACTACTGGCTTGTGACTGGAATACAAGTGGTTAATCTCATATATTATGTTATATGTGCCTGGTTTTATACTTATAAGCCCTTAGAAGAGGTTATGGAAAGCAGCAAGGAAGGAGATGTTGAGTTAGCTACTAATAAAACTCCATCAGAGAAGCCTTTAAATGATGCTGATGGAAATGAAGAAATAGTATTAGCAAGAAATGGTACAGCTTAGAATTGTTGTTGAGAGTTTCCATAGAGAAATAACAGAGGGCACATATTTGTACTCCTTCACTCATATATTATAACATCCCTATCTTGCCTAAAAATAGTCCACCTGTTTTTTTCTTGGTCCTCATGGATTTGTCTAGAAATAGGATTTAGGGATTGCTGGAGCTAATCACACAGTTTTTCTTTGTTCTCTAAATGTTACCCTCATTTGAATTTGCCAAGCATATTTAAATCTTAGCCCATGAGTGTTGAACTGTTAATAGATCATTTATCTTTTTCTATCGCATTGTGTCGCGTGTGGTAGGAAAGAGGGGGAGGGAGATCCCCATCAAAACGTATAATCCCTACATTGGAGAACTAGAATGGCCATTTTGAAAGTCAATTTTTTCTAAGAAAGTAGGGAAAATTTTGAAAATTAACTTTTTAAATGAGAATGTCAAAGTGACTGTGGAGATTCTCGGCTGAGGCAGACAAGTTATGGAGAAAGGTGGTGGTGGCAAGGTTTGGGTTGGGTCACAACGGGTGGGGATCAGGTCAAAGGCAGTTCCCACATGGGGTGGGCTTATGGAAGCACATTGCCGGGGGACGGAGGGAATTCCTTAGACTTACTTCCTTGTCTACAGAAAATAAAGAGAGGGTAAGGTTTTGGACAGACATTTGGGGGCGGGGGGGGGGGGGGGGGGTGGGGGGGGGATATCGATCATTAAAGGTTATGTTTCCAGGATTATTTTGCATAGCGAGTGGGAGGGGAGGATCAGTACCTGACATACCTAGAGGGATGAAGATAGGAGGGGGTGAAATCCTAGATTTAGAAGGAGGCTTCGGGATTGGGAGTTGGAGGAGGCGAATAACATGTTTGAATGGTTGGGTGGAAAGGGTTTTCCTCGGGGGGGGGGGGGGGGTGACGGGTATATGTGGTAAAGGGTTATTCTTGACGCGGTCTTATTATGAACAGTTGGTAGGCAGAGGTGGGGATGATTTTCCTTGAAAAAGCATTTGGCATACTCGGGCTCCACCAAAAGTGGCTTTCTTTGCATGGACAACAATGAAATAGGAAATCGTGAAGAAGGATGGGCTAATGAAAAGAGGCACACATATGGCAAGTAGGTGTTAGATGTGTAAACAGCCATAGGAAATGGCCAATCATTTGTTATTGCGTTATTAGGTTGTTAGAGGATTATGGGATATCATTTATTTTATATTTATGGTGAAATGGGTGTGCCGAGTCAGTAAGAGAAGAGATGGTAACCTGGAGTTATAGGTAGCGATGGCAATTTAGCCCGCCCCGCCCCTAACGGGACGAGTTTGAAAATATTTTTTTCGGGTTTAGGGCCAGTTCAGATTTGAGAAATTATACCCAGGTGGGTTTGGGGCTAGATCTTACATAACACCTCCCCTCCCCCCCCCCCCCCCCCCCCCCCCCCCGCCCCTTTTATACATATTTTAGCAAAAAAAAAATACAAAAATATATATTATATAAGATATAACTTTAGATAAATATTTTTTAAGTTAAGTTTTCTCCATTAATTATCATATAAGTTAGTAACAATGGTGGTGTGTTTATGAAGTATTTTAAATATGTAAAATACAAGTTCATTAAATTAACTAAATTTAATAAGCGGGTTAGGTCGGGTTCGGATTTTAAATATTAAAACCCGTTTTGAGTTTGGGGCGTGGCGGGTTTGGTATTTTTTTAAACGGGTCGGGTTCAGGTTTTGCCAAACCCGCCCCGTTGCCATTCCTAGTTATAGGGTGGGGGGGAGGGAGGTATGGTCCATATGAAAAATGACTCCTTTATGCGTTTTTGAACGATTTGAATTAAAAGTGTAAGGGCAACATTTCAGAGTATCTAGGTTACATACTTTATGGCATATTCCGCTACCCTGCATCAGATTGTCATGATCATCCTGACGTATCAATGATTCGAATTTCTAGCAACTCCAACATGCATCATGTTCATTTTCATTGCGCTCCGCTACTCCACCTAATGATGGTATAATTTATGTTCGGGGTTCGAAGTTCATTTATAATTGTATTGGGAGTTGTTTTTATATTAGTTGATTTAAAATGAGACATTTTTGGACTTAAAAATATATTAGTTTTTTGCCACAGTTGTTCAAACGATATGGGTATCTCGTTCGAACGAAAGGGTATTCTTGTTCGAAGTCTCGTCACAAGTCTACATCAAACGAGCATCGATCGAGGGCATACTGTTTCAAGTCGTTAGAAGGTCATTTGAAGCATGTTCAAGCAAGAAAGGCTTATCGTCCGAACAAAACCATTTTTCGTTCCAACGAAGAGATGATATCATTGGAAGGAGCATCAAACTCGTTCGAATGACTGGCGCCGTCTTGATTTTCGTGTTTTCCAATAAATAGTTGCTTCGTATAGGATTTTCTAAAGACTTTTTTAATTTCGATTTCTGTAGACCTGCTATAAAAAGTCTCATATTTTAAAAGGAAAAACATCTTTTGATTCACACACATCACCTCCCATATATAGTTGTGAATCCACTTTGAAACCCTCATGTAATTTCATACCGGAATTACATCTTGTGGAGAAGGCGTCTCCACTGCTAATCTTATGATTATTGAGAAAAACATTAATGAAGGAAGACTGCAGTTGTATGATTCTTACGAGGATCATAGTAGCTGAAGACGAAGGTCACTTACGGGAGACTCGTCGAAACCCTGTAGATTCATTTATAAAATTTGCAAGTTGCGATTTGTAAATTTTATAAAGTGAATAAAAGGTTTTGCTCGAAAGAGATTTTTCCTAAAAACTGTCTTCTATGATTTAAATGCATGTTTTACTGTTTTACGTAATAATCACCTAGTTGCATGTTCCAGCATAAAAAGAATTAAAAATTGGCGTAGGTTGTCATTTGAATTTAATAAGTTACCGCTATTAGATCATTCTCAAATTGGTATCAAAGCATGTTACACAAAAATACCGTGTGATCCTTTTTTCGCAAAAATTTTCTGTGATATCAATTTTTTTGAAAAAATTGTTAATCTTTGAAAAATCAATTTTTTTTTTTTACGGAGAACTTATATAATATAGGATGCCAATTTTCGATGGATCGAGCTATGCGTATTGGAAATTTCGAATGAGATCCATTTTAAAAGTCATAGATGAGAGGGTTTAGTTAGTATGTAAAAGAGGGTGGACCCCACCCGCGATCACTGTGAATAACATTGAGAGTCCTATCTTGCCTCCTGGACTAATGATGAGTTTAAGTGGAGTACCTTTAACTCCCGCGGCCTTAGTGCGATTTCTGGAGCTGTCATCCCTAACAAGTCCTGACACATCATGACGTGCACTATGTCTAAGGAAGGATGGGATATCCTCCAATTAATACATGAGGGTATCAATGTTATCAAGGAGTCTAAGCTTTAAAATTTGACCACCCGATTTGAGACCATCACTATGTTAGAGTCCGAGAATTTTGATGAATTTTATGCTAGGTTGTCGGACATCGTAAACACTGGTTTTAATTTCGGTGAGAAAATTCACGAGACTAGGGTCGTTAAAAAGATCAAAGGTCACTCCCTTCCCGACTTATTCCCAAGGTTAGGGTTCTTAACTCTTTAGAGATTTTAGACACTCTTAGGTTAAAAGAACTCATAGGAGACCTTCAAGCTTATGAGATAAATACGTTCCCTAAAACAATTAAACCTAAGGATATGGAGGTAGCTTTAAAGACTCACGCTAAGAAGAAGAAAAATGAGAGAGTTTGTGAGTCTGAATCTGAGGGTGATTTTGATGTTGATGACTTGGCATTGTTTGCAAAAAAAATTAAAATGTTTCTCAAATTTTTCAAAGAAAATTCTTCCAATAAAAAGATTTCTGATAAAAACAAAAATAAGAATGAGGTCAAGGATAGCGGTGAGAAAAAGGAAGAGATAAGGTGTTTTGAGTGCGAAGGTAAAGGGCACTGACGCGACTAATAATGTGTCTCAGAAGTGCGTACTCTCTAGGCTCAAGTGCAAGCCTGTCGCTCAAGTAATAATTCGATAAGTCGAGTATCGATCCTCAGGGAAATAGGAAAATAGGGTTGTGACGACGTTGGACATATGAAGGAATCCTAACTCTGACTCTAAAGAAAAAGAAAAGATGATTGGTTTTGGGAATGGACTACAACTAAATGCAATTTGGAAAATAATAAACTAATGAACTAAAGTATGAATTGAACGCGACTATTCTAAATTACCTAAAATACTGATGATGAATGGCATAAAATTTAAACTATATGATTAAGGAAACATGACGGGAATACAATCCCTCAACCCTAGTGTATTGTCGGTATAAAACTAATCGTAAATTTAAGTGATTAATTAGACCCAAAATTTAGTACTCCTAAGCATTACGTATATGACGTTCAAGCCTGCACCATACTTAATCAGAGGACGAGTAAATCGGTATACGCGATAGTGACACTCGCATTGCATTATGAAGCATCCCGGTTACCCGGAAGCAAACAAAATCCAAAGATCTACAATGGTTGTGTTGCTACGCAATACGGTCATAATAAATCATTAAATTCAGAGGATTAATTTTATACACATGCAACTAACACATCAGGTTGAGTTCATGTATCCCGACCCACCCTTTTAAAACTAGCCGGACATGTTAAACCTAACTATGCATGAAATAATTACGTTGCGTGTGAAAGAACTCATGATGAAACTATATTGAAACATGCAAATACGTATTATGAACCCAGAAATTGTTTGGATCAAGTAGAAAAAATAATCATGCAATAACAATAATAATAATAATGAAACTTGGATTAAAACTTGAAAACAACCCCGAATGAATCAATCTTGAAGAAAATAATTCACACTATGTTCCTAGATGATCTTCTACCATTTTCTCTATAAAAAAATATGAAAAACTATCAAGAACTGTCTTTCCAAAGTCATTCACTTTGTAAAAATACGTTTTGGAATGAGTTGTAACCTAATGGAACTCTTTGGACCAATCAGAATAAAGGAGAATTTTCGCGCATCAGGACCCCCGAACCGGTTCGACCTGGGTTTTGGAATTTTTGCTAGTTTTGGCCTCTTTTTCCTCTTTTCAACACTTAGAATTTTTCTCATGTTTTCTTCTTGGATTTTTTTCTCAATTTCAATTGATAATAATTCTTCAACCGTAACTTGGATCTGGATGCCGTTTCTTCCATCGTTCTCGTTGTTCCGAGATTTTCAACTTTCCAGTTGACTCTTCCTCCGGGATCTGGCTACAGAATTACCAAAATGCCCTTTAACTTGCCTTCCTAGCCTTTCTTTCATTGTTTCGATGTCTCTTTTGCTCCACTTGCATAATTAACCTGTAAAACACATAGGAGAAACAAAAAACACGAAATACTCGCCAACGAAGGTTAGTAGCACAAATGTGAGTTAAATCCATATTAATTGCACCGCTCGGGTTCACAAATGTATCGAAATTAGGAGAATAAATATACAATATTTATGCCCAATCAAACCCCCTAACCATTGCGCATCCCGAGCAATGTAAGAAATAATAAATTTATAACTCTTCTAAACATATTATTGGGATAGAATACATTTTTTGCGGACAAGCGATTGCATTTAGCATATGCAACAAGTCATTAAACCCCTAGGTTACCCTAGTAGGACGAGTGTTGTCTCGTGAGGGTTTGCAGTGAATGTACCCACAAAATTCGACTCAAAGAAAAAAAATCAAAATACTTAAAAATTGTATAATTCAAACTTTTCTCGAAAATAGTCATCATCGAATCATGTTCAAGAGTCTCAATTCATAGTGCGTGTGTCCAAAGCCGAAAATTTAACAGCGAATTTCCACCGATTGATCATTACGTTACTTATTCAAAAATTCATTTTGATTTCAAAATCTCACGGGATGCTCTCACAAACGAATCACTCGGAAAGTAGCTATACTCTCGGTGTGCGTGATTTATAAGAGTAAATGTATTGGACGCAAAGTCACACACACAAATTGAAAGACGGAAATTTTTGGGTAATCGGATCTCATCAAAGGATTACGAATATAACATTTCCTTTAATTCACATTTTTTATCTCTTTTATTATCTGTTGGTGTTTTAGCTCTCCACACGGTAACCAATTTCGCAATTTTGGACTCGGTTAGGACTTTTACGGGTAAAAGGTGTATTGGGTAAAATTGGAAAAGGTTAAGAATTTCGAAATTGGAAAATTTTGCTTATGATGTTCGTTAGTGCTTTTTCGGGCTTTTTCTCATTTTCTTCTTCTTTTTCTATTTTTTTTATTTTCATGCTTTTCTTAACTTGCTATTTTTGTTGAGAATTTTTCTCTTTTTTTCTTGCCCCTTCTTATGCACTTTTCGAACTTTATTTGATGAATATTAAATTTTCACAATTCTGGGCTAATTGATTTTTTCGAGTTATCAAACAAAACGGAAAAAAATTATTAGTCTCAAATTGGGTTGCAAAGGGATGAATTTTTCATGACTTTTTATGGCTAATCTTTTAGGGTAACTTATATGCCCCAAGTGTAACCTCGGCCAAGAGACACCAACCTCGACCGATATTATGACCGACCCTGGATAAGCCATGGCCCCACGATATCAGCCCTCGGCCTTAGTAAGGTCGGCCCAGGCTGACACTTCCACCTACATTTCCAATGGACACTAGGCGCATCACAGGCATCAACAACATTCTCATATACATGGGTATGGAAACCTCGACTGAGTGTAGGCCGAGCTGACAAGAAGCCTTGGTGGCCCTCAACATGGAACCAGACCAACCTCGGCTTGGGCCGACCCCAGCATAATGTCTCGGCTGAGATCAGGCCGAGACTCCCTATGGCACATCTCGGAAGACGTTTATCGAGCCTTTACAGCTCGGCCTCTCCCAGGCCGAGGTCATGCACCAATATGGCAGCCGAGCATCTGTTGACATTTGGATAAGGACACATGGGCACAAATCAGTTGTAACAAGATTATTCTCCACACGTGGGGAGAATATTTCATCATCATTCCTTACATGTGACAGTGACAGATGGCACCCCCACATTGGTGAGGCTACCACACACATGTTCATTACATGCATGAGGGGTACATTACACCCCCTAGGTACTATATATAGGGGTCATCCGCTACCTTGCAAAAGGATCCAAGATATTAAACCCTAGCTGAAGCTTTTTCTAGATACACAGTAGTGAGAGAAAGCTTAAGAGATTGCATCCATGGCCATTAGTGCCTTCATTCAGTGATATTACTCACACACACTCACAGTGGACGTAAGCCAAATTGGTTGAACCACTTATATACCTGTGCCTTCTCCTCTTATACTCATCTCATTCTCTTACCTCTTTATATAATTGTGCTGCCATTGTTATCCTTGTATTGAGCTTGAAAACACCTTACCTGGTGGTGCTGATTTCGGCATCATCATTTTGGCGCCGTCTGTGGGAACGAGAAGCTATCTCTTCCTCTTCTCGAGCTTAACCTCACCGGAGAATCTGGTGGTGAACCAGGAACCACCCCTTGCGTGGAACTGTTTCACCATTGAAAGAGGTCCTTTAAGGTATTAAGCTCACTAGCTGCTCAAGCTCTTTATTGTTAACACATGGCACCAGAATTACCACCGCCTCTTCCGCCGCCCGGAGGTGGAGGGCCTAGTTCCAGTCAGGCTCCCCCCAGTCCGAAATGGCGGAGGTAGCAGCAGCCTTGAAATCTTTAGCTGCAACACAACAAGCCATGAAGGAGCAATTTGCTCAGCTCAGTCAAACTATGATGAGGCCACCTGGAGCCTCACCGGACATGATCACTCCGACGGCAGTTCAGCCTCATCCTGACGCCAAGGGACCACCCCAGGCGCCAATAAAGGACCAGCCTGCACCCCAGCGGAGAAGGGACGTTGCTGACCCAAGGCGCTTGCGCCTGGGGAGGCAGGGAAACCCTTGCCCAGAGGACAGATATGATGACCTAGAAGCTGAAGAGGCCCCAGAAGACTGTTGGGAGCCGTATGAGGTGTCAGATAACACTATATGACCTCTTAGGCAGAGTCAAGGATGTGTCGGCCGAAGAAGAGAAGAGGCCTAACGAAGAGGGTCGGCCTTTGACAGGTTGAGCAGAGGGTCGGCCTTTGAGAGGCTGGGCCCGGTGAATGACCTAAGACAGAGGCTGTCGAGGTCAAGGAGTGCAGCAGGATCTCAGAGAGGAGGTAGGCAAGGTCGGCAAGACCAAGGCCGACCCTGTAAAAGAAGAGGCCGAGAACAGGAAGAGGTTAACAGCCAACGTGTCGCGACTGGGGAACCCTCTGTCCATCGCAGGGAGGTGGCAGGGGATAACCTCGGCCAAGTTGATGACAGAAGACCCTGGAATGATTCTATCCAACGCCTTGAGGAGAAGATAGGAGACCTCATTAAAAGCAGGGACCCATTACAAAGGGTTTACTCAGAGGGCTCCCCATTTGTGGCTAGGATAGTGGGGTTCCCAACCCCAGCCAAGTTCAAGCCTCCTACAGTGACTCCTAAGTATGATGGCAGCACTAACCTTGTACACCATATCGATATGTATCAGTCGGCAGAAGACATTTACTCGATACCCGATGAGATGAAGTGTAGGGCCTTCTCAGGGACCTTGATAGGGGCAGCTCATAGTTGGTTCACCTCCCTTCCGAAGAACTCAATTGAGAACTTCAAAGGCTTGGCTGAGCGGTTCATCCACAACTTCTGCTTTGGGGTAAGACCCCAAAAGAAGACTACCCACCTGCTGTATGTCAAACAGGCCAAGGGTGAGAGCCTAAGAGACTACATAGCAAGATTCAACAAAGAGAAATTGGAGGTGGAGGATTATGAAGAGAGCATAGCCATGACCGCCCTTATAGGAGGTCTCCAGAAGGGGAAGCTATTGTGGAAACTGGCGGAAGACCCCCTAGGTCTATGGCGGAGCTGCTGGCAACCGCAGGGAAAGTGATGAACGCAGAAGAGGCAATGGCCGCCAAATATGAGGAGCAGAATCGCGGTGGCACCGGGAGGACCCAAAGCAAGAAAGAGGGGAAGAAGAGGTCAGGTGATGACAAGTTTGCTCATTACACTCCTCTGACTGTGAGCTGTGAACACATCCTTAATGAGATTAAGACTGACCGGACTCTGAGGTGGCCGGAGAAACGGAAGGCCCCGCCACATAAGAGGAACAAAAACCTATGGTGTGAGTTCCATCAGGATCATGGCCATGTCACAGATAGATGCTTCGCTTCAAAGGATGAGATTGAGAAGATGCTGAAATCTGGAAAGCTGAGGAAGTATGTGGATGGAAAGGCTCCAAAGGGTGGAAGAGAAGACCCTAAGAAAAGAAGAAATGACAGATGCCGTGGCGATGTCCCGGCCAGAAGGGACGATGATTCAGAGGGAGATGATGAAGACGACCCGGATCTTCCGCCAAAGGATGACAACACCCCGGTGAAGAGGGTCGGTATGATCTCCTTTGGTGTTAGCACCATATGTGGGGGATTTGCAGGAGGTGGCTCTGAGGTAGCCGATAGGAAGGCTCATGTAGCAGAGGCCAGGTCAGTGGCCAAGCCTGAGGTTATGAATCTAACATCTTTCGATGCCGTGCAGAAGAGGAAGAAGGTAGACATGGACACCCTCGTAGTGGGGTTCTCCAGACTCGACTTCAAGGGTATCTTAGCCCCCCATGATGACCCTTTGGTCATAACAACAAGGGTGCATGGGTGCGAGGTAGGAAGGATCCTCATAGACAGGGGAAGCTCAGCAGACGTGATGTTCTGGCCTTATTTCAAGAGCCTGGGTCTTAGCAGGGCAAGGCTGGTGCCCTACCATCACCCATTGATAGGCTTCAGTGGTGAAAAGGTTCACCCCTTGGGCATGTATGAAATGGATGTACGGATGGGGGATGAGTGGCCTAAGAGGCTGACCAAGAAGATAAACTTTTTTGTTATGGATAAAAACATTTTCTCGGCCTACAACCTCATCATAGGAAGGGTGGCCCTCAAAGAGTTTGAAGCCGTGCCGTCGACGGTCCATCAGATGCTAAAATTCCCGACTCCTTATGGAGTAGGGGAAGTGCAAGGGGACCAGACCACTGCGCGAGAGTGTTACTTCAACTCGAACGAAGAGAGAGAAGCCCACAAGAGAGCAACCGCCACTTACAGCATTGACACTCTTGAGCCAAGAGACGAAACAAAATTGAAGAAGGGTGAGGCCGCGGAAGAGGTAGAATCCATCGTCCTCAATGAGGACGAGCCGGAAAAAACCGTCCAGGTCGGTAAGTCCCTAGAGCCAGGAATCAAGGAAGAGCTGATAAACTTCCTCAGGAGGAGACAGAGTGTCTTCTCATGGAGTCACGCAGATATGCCTGGCATTGACCCTGAGGTCATGAGCCACAAGATCAACGTGGACAGAGATGCCAAGCCAATTAAGCAGAGACGAAGAGTCTACTCCAGGGAGAAGTACGACGTCATCCGGGAAGAGGTAAAAAAGTTATTAGAGGCCGAGTTCATAAGAGAGGTTACCTACCCGGAGTGGCTCTCAAATGCAGTCATCGTGCCTAAGGCCAATGGGAAGTGGCGAATGTGTGTAGATTTCAGTGACCTGAATAGGTCTTGCCCGAAAGACAGCTATCCCTTACCTAGGATAGACCAGATGGTGGACGCAACGGCAGGGCACGAGCTCATGAGCTTCATGGACGCTTATTCAGGCTACAACCAAATCTTCATGGATGCTGAAGACTCTGAGAAGACAACCTTCATTACTGACAAAGGGACGTACTGCCACAAGGTGATGACCTTCGGTCTGAAAAATGTGGGGGCAACGTATCAACGTCTTGTCAATAAGATGTTCGAAGAGAAAATAGGTAAGACCATGGAGGTATATATGGATGATATGCTAACGAAGAGCCTGAAAGCATGTACTCACGTAGCAGACCTCGAGAAGACCTTCGATGTCATGGACTGGTACAGAATGAAACTCAACCCAGCAAAGTGTGTCTTCGGAGTAGGAGCTGGAAAGTTCCTGGGATTCGTCGTTAATCAGAGGGGGATTGAAGCGAACCCTGAGAAAATCAAGGCATTGCTCGACATGAAGACTCCTAGGAGTATCAAAGATGTCCAGAGACTCATGGGAAGAGTGGCTGCCCTTAACAGGTTTGTTTCTAGGGCAACGGACAAGTGTCTTCCATTCTTTAAAGTTCTAAGAAAGGCCTTCCAATGGGACGAAGAGTGTGAAAAAGCCTTTGACCAACTCAAGTCCTACTTAGGGTTTCCCTTGTTGCTGTCTCGGCCCATCACGGGGGAAAGGTTGTTTGTGTATCTGGTAGTCTCTGAATCAACCATCAGCGCGGCCATCATATGGGAAGAGGATGGAATCCAGAGGCCTGTGTACTTCAAAAGAAGGCCCTTCAAGGGTCTGAACAAAATTATCCCCGAATGGAGAAGTTGGCTTATGCACTAATACATGCCTCAAGGAAAATGAAGCCTTACTTCCAAGCTCACTCCATGGTAGTCCTCACTGACTCCCCACTAAGGCAGGTTCTGTATAAGCCTGAGAAGTCCGGAAGATTGATGACCTAGGCCATCGAACTGGGAGAGTATGATCTTACCTACCAGCCTAGGACATCCATCAAGGGGCAGGCACTCGCAGACTTTGTCGCAGAGTTCACATGGTAAGAGGCCGAGACAGAGAAAGGCTTAGATGACGGCGAAGAGACGAACCGTAGTGTCTTCCGAGATTCGGAAGAGACTGCACCAAACGTCTTCTAAGGTTGAGAAGAGGTCGTCCCAGGCAAAACCCGGAGCAGAGTAGAAGAGAACGAAGAGGATCGATACCTCTTCAAGAAGGGGGTTATGAGAGAAGGGGTCTTCTCATCAGATGCAGACGTATGGAGCCTCTTCGTTGATGGCTCTTCCTGTGACAGTGGAAGCGGCGCGGGGCTAATACTCTCGGCTTCAGATGGCGCCAACAATGAATACGCCTTGAGATTCAACTTCCAGGCCTCAAACAATGAGTCCGAGTATGAGGCCATGATAGCAGGTCTCTTATTGGCAACAACTCTTCGAGTAAAGCGACTCCTACTCCATAGCGACTCAAGGTTGGTTGTCAATCAAGTGTTGGGGGTATACGAGTCCAAAAACGAAAGGATGGCCAAGTACTTAAAGAAGGTAAGAAGGTTGTTAGAGTATTTTAAAGAAGAAAAACTGAAGAGAGTGCCTCGACTGAGCAACAATCACGCTGATGCATTGGCAAGGCTGGCCTGGGCAATGAAGATAGATTTGGGAAGGACCATTCCAATCGAGGTCTTAGGAAAAGCAAGCATCGAGGAGGAAGAGGTATGTATCCCTTGTCACAATGTGAACCTAGGAAACTCATGGATCGACCCGCTCGTAAGATACCTAAGAGACGGAGAGCTGCCTGAGTCCAAGATAGAAAGGAGAAAGTTGAGATACAGGGCTGCCAAGTTCTCAATAGTAGGAGACGTCTTGTACAAAAAGGGGTTTCTATTGCCTCACCTCAGATGTGTGCATCCCATGGAAGTACCCCAGGTCTTACAGGAGGTTCATGAGGGTTCTTGCTCTAGCCACATAAGGGGAAGGCCCTTAGCCAAGAGGATCATCACTCAGGGATACTGGTGGCCTACCTTGTCTAAGGACGCTGTAGACTATGTGAAGAGGTGCGACAAATGTCAAAGGTTCTCCACTATCCCTCATCAACCCCATCAGCCTATGACGTCAATCTCTTCTCCATGGCCATTTGCGGTATGGGGAATCGACTTGGTAGGACCTTTGCCAAGAGCTGTCAACAACTATAGATTCTTGATAGTTGCCATTGACTACTTTTCAAAGTGGGTGGAGGCAGAACCGATGATAACAATTACAGAGCAGAAGACCTTCCAGTTCATTTGGAAGAACATCATATGCAGATATGGCCTCCCAAACACTCTCATCTCAGATAATGGGACCCAGTTCAAGAACTCCTCCTTAGAAAAGTATTGCCTAAGAGTGGGGATTAAGCAATTATTCTCATCTCCTGGTCGACCTCAGGCAAACGGCCAGACCGAGGTCATAAACAGAACAATCTTAGACGGAATCAAGAAGAGGTTAGAAGATGCGAAGGGGAGATGGACAGAAGAGGTCTACGCAGTGTTATGGGCCTACAGAACCACGACAAGGACACCAACAGGAGAAACCCCATTCATGATGGCACATGGCTTAGAGGCCGTCATACCAACGGAAGTAGGACTACCAACTCATCGGATTCAGACCTACGACCCTGACAACAATGGGGAAAAGAGGAGGCTAGACCTGGATCTTATCGAAGAAAGAAGGGAAGACGCAGAGGTCAGAAAAGCAGCCTACCAGCAGAGGGCAGCGAAATTCTACAACCAGAGGGTGAAGTCAAGACCCATTGCAGTGGGATACCTAGTGCTAAAGAAGACCCTACAGAAGGCAAACAAGCTACACCCAAACTGGCATGGCCCCTACAAAGTAATGGAAGAGGTTGTGCCTGGCACTTACAGGATAGAAAACCTATAAGCAGAACCTTTCAATAACCCATGGAATGCTGACCATCTCAAGAAATATTACATATGATGTTGCATAGAATTTTATGTATATGTACTATCTTACCGAGAAGAGGTTATTAATAAAGATCAGTTTCCATATCAGTTCTTGCTTCATTATTTAGACCAGAAATTTATTATGGGGATAACATCTTAGGTGATGACCTCAGACCCTCATAACATCACTCGGTGGTGACACGGTCTGAGCTCAGACACCTTAACAGATGACCTTAGACTCTTAACATCATTAATTTGGTGAGATTAATTATGGGGATAACATCTTAGGTGATGACCTCAGACCCTCATAACATCACTCGGTGGTGACGAGGTCTGAGCTCAGACACCTTAACAGATGACCTCAGACTCTTAACATCATTAACTTGGTGAGATTAATTATGGGGATAACATCTTAGGTGATGACCTCAGACCCTCATAACATCACTCGGTGGTGACGAGGTCTGAGCTCAGACACCTTAACAGATAACCTCAAACTCTTAACATCATTAACTTGGTGATATTTATTATGGGGATAACATCTTAGGTGATGACCTCAGACCCTCATAACATCACTCGGTGGTGACAAGGTCTGAGCTCAGACACCTTAACAGATGACCTCAGACTCTTAACATCATTAAATTGGTGAGATTTATTATGGGGATAACATCTTAGGTGATGACCTCAGACCCTCATAACATCACTCGGTGGTGACGAGGTCTGAGCTCAGACACCTTAACAGATGACCTCAGACTCTTAACATCATTAACTTGGTGAAATTTATTATGGGGATAACATTTTAGGTGATGACCTCAGACCCTCATAACATCACTCGGTGGTGACGAGGTCTGAGCTCAGACACCTTAACAGATGACCTCAGACTCTTAACATCATTAATTTGGTGAGATTAATTATGGGGATAACATCTTAGGTGATGACCTCAGACCCTCATAACATCACTCGGTGGTGACGAGGTCTGAGCTCAGACACCTTAACAGATGACCTCAGACTCTTAACATCATTAACTTGGTGAAATTTATTATGGGGATAACATCTTAGGTGATGACCTCAGACCCTCATAACATCACTCGGTGGTGACAAGGTCTGAGCTCAGACACCTTAACAGATGACCTCAGACTCTTAACATCATTAATTTGGTGAGATTAATTATGGGGATAACATCTTAGGTGATGACCTCAGACCCTCATAACATCACTCAGTGGTGACGAGGTCTGAGCTCAGACACCTTAACAGATGACCTCAGACCCTAAAACATCATTAATTTGGTGAGATTAATTATGGGGATAACATCTTAGGTGATGACCTCAGACCCTCATAACATCCTCATAACATCACTCGGTGGTGACGAGGTCTGAGCTCAGACACCTTAACAGATGACCTCAGACTCTTAACATCATTAATTTGGTGAGATTAATTATGGGGATAACATCTTAGGTGATGACCTCAGACCCTCATAACATCACTCGGTGGTGACGAGGTCTGAGATCAGACACCATAATAAGATGACCTCAGACCCTTAACATCATTAATTTGGTGAAATAAATTACGAGGCTAACATCTTAGGTGATGACCTCATAGCCTAATTACAATTCAGTGGTGAAGAGACCTGAGGCCAGAATTATTGACTAAGTATAAATAAGAACACCAACAAAATAATAGAAGAGATTGACATTCAGTAAAGAGAAGAGATCATATAGCATTCAGAGGCATTGTTACAAATATTCCTTACAAAATACCGAGGTGTTACAAGTTACAAATTACAAATTATTTGTTACAAGTTACAAGTCCTAAAGGTTTGGGGGGGGGGGGACATTAGCAGTCTCTGCCGGGTTGACTTAATCAGCATTAGTCACCTCGGTCACGTCATCAGTGTGGTCTGCCCCTCCGACCTCGGTCCCTCCAAGAGTTGCAGTTTCAGCAGGTGCAGCAGCCTCGTCCTCTACCTCTTGAAGCGCCTGAGCAAACTGAGGGTCTGCAAAGTCGAGACCCACAAAATCAGAGGCCTTTAGAGTACCGACCTCCCGCTCTCTGACTTCAGCCCATTTGGTAGTGGCCTTGATACCTCTTTCAAGATATTCAAAGCCAAAACCCATGAATTCGTCCGAGCCTTTGTAGTCAGAAATTATTTTGTCCGGGGCATCTTCAAGGGCAGCCTTGACGGCCGAGCTGACCTTCTGCTGCAGAACGTTATCTTTGGCCTTCAGGGCTTTGGCGTGATCTTTGACGAGCAGAGAAATGTCTTTCTCCAACCCCTTAGCCTTATTTTCAAAGTTCTGCAGCTCTGACTTCAGACGATCGACCTCAGCATTTAGGGCACTCTCAACCTTCTCGGCCTCTTGCCCCTTCTGGATGAGGGGCAATCTCCTCAGAGTCCAGTTTGATAGTTGATACATAGCAGTCACTCCCTGCACATTTAATGAAGAGGTTAAGAGGGAGAAAAGTCAGATGTTGCACTTATAAAATTTTGACGAGAGATCAAGACGTAACTGGACGGCTCTGTGAAGGCCGAACTCAACCAGCATGGAGGTGTCCATAGCTCTGTAGAAGCATTTGTCAGCCTCGGTCATTACAGAGGCGATTGCGTCCATGGCCTGCCTGCTGTGGCCGACCACACTATCGGTTAACTTTAGCTGGTCAAGACGTGCCGTCAGGATGTCGGCCGAAGAGATTGGAATTGCATCATCAGAGGCCTTTTTCTGCCTCAAGGTCGGGCTCTGATCCTCAGAGGCATGGGCTTCTGGGGCCCTCTTCTTTAAGGCCTGAGATTTGGATATAAAGGGAGCTGGGGGAGGAGCGTTCAGGCCAGCCTTTTTGGCAAGCCTCGCCAAGCTCGGAGCAGCCATCTCCCACAGTTCGTCTGGGATGTCTTGTGGTCGCTCTGCGAAAGTTAGAAGATATGGGTTAGAAATCAGATATGAATGAGTTCAGAGGTTAGACTTAAAATAAAAATTCTTACCAAAGTCAACAAGGGGACTTCCACCCAGGCTCGTCCCCGAGAGATACTTGGGGGTCAGCAAATGTTCGAACTTAACAAACAGACCATGTGCCCCTTGGTCTTGCAGAGCATTCACCTTCTGGATATTCTGAAGACTTAGACCAGGATCGGCCCTAGCAGACATGGTGACCTTGCCCCATTTGAGGGGTATCCTCGGCTCAAGTGTGGAAGAGGGGACACATGGGCCAAATTCCCATGGTCCTGAGGCGAAAAAATAGCGGGGCTTCCAATTATGATTTGAGGTCTGAGTCACCTGGAGCATTTTCTTCTCAGGCCTCCGAGCCACAAAATGATAGTAGCTTGGATGGTTTTTGGACGAGGTTGGGACATAACAACCAACGAAGACCTGAACTGGGAGGTCAGAGTGGTGGACTGCCCTCCACAGGATAATGGCCCCTATGATGACTCTCCAGGCATTGGGAGATAGCTGTGAGGGGGCCAAGTTGATATAAGAGAGAATGGATTTGATGATGGGATGAATGGGTAGGCGAAACCCTAACTTAAACATCTGCTCGTACAGGCAGATTTCTCCATCTCGGCCGTGATAGGCCCTCTCTTCCCTCAGAGGTCTCCTTAATTTTATGGAGGGACTAATGGAGTATAAATATCTGAAGCAAAGAAGATCCACCTCAGTTACCGTGCTCTCGAACTCGGCCGCCTCAGAGACGTCGACATCACTTTCAGCATCTTCATCGTCATCAAGCTCAACGTCGGTGGGAGCAGATGTAGATGGGTTACTAGCGAATCTTTGAGCGAACTCTGCCCCTGTGGTAGCCGACAGAGGGATGGCGTCAAGAATGGGTGGCACAGCCACACTCGGCTCAAGAATCTCAACCTCTGAAGAAGAGGCTGAGGTGCTTGAGCCACTATAGGATGAAGCTCGGCTGGAGACCTCAGCCTGATCAGAGGCCTGTCCAGGCCGAGGTGTGAAATCCATAGCTTCCTGAAAAGAGTCCACAGACATGGGGTCTGAGGTAGAAGATTCAGACTCAGACATAGGTGTTGGATCAGCAGGAACCCCTGTCTGATAGAAGTTCTCCGGGGGGTCAGGATATATCACTCTCAGAGGTGGTGGAAACAAGGGTCTAATGGGAAACTCTTATGACCTACGAGATTCCTCCTGAGCTCTCTCTATTTGCCTAATCTTTTCTAGAGTCTTCTCTCTGAGAGAGGGGAAATCGTCAAGAAGCTGGTATAAAGGTATGAGCATCAGAGGACGACCCTAAACTTGGGAATAACTCCTAAAAACTACAAACAGGATTGACTTGTAAAATAAAGGAGTTTGAAGATCAAACTAAGAAATTCGAAGCAAACACAGTTCGCCTGAAAATATGGTGCTCGCCGAAAAACGATGAAACCCGCCGGAAAATGCAAACCAAATACCAGAAACAAAGGAAATGGAAAGGAAAAAGTACCTGGAAATGAATCGATGAATGAAATGAAGAAAACTCGCAAGAAAACCAACAAAGGCCTTGGCAGAAGAGCGTTGAGTAGAGAAGCTTTAGAGAGAGAGAAATCGCAAGAGCAGAGCGTGCACAGGAATGAAGAAATAAAGATGGAGGGAAAAAGGGTTTCGAGACCCTTAAATACGTGGGCACGTTTCCCAAGGCACATCATTGCCTTGGGAGCCCCAAAGGACAGTTGACAGCACACACATACCAAGTAAGTACGTTCTAGCGTTGGACAGGTGTTAAGTAGGTATTGGCTTGGAACAGACAGGCCTCGGAGGTGTAGTAATCCCCTAGCCACTTGCTCTCACATATGACTAAGGGCTGGGGGGTGATTGATATGCCCCAAGTGTAACCTCGGCCAAGAGACACCAACCTCGGCCGATATTATGGCCGACCCTGGATAAGCCATGGGCCCACGATATCAGCCCTCGGCCTTAGTAAGGTCGGCCCAAGCCGACACTTCCACTTACATTTCCAATGGACACTACGTGCATCACAGGCATCAACAGCATTCTCATATACCTGGGTATGGCAACCTCGGCTGAGTGTAGGCCGAGGTGACAAGAAGCCTTGGTGGCCCTCAACATGAAACCAGACCAACCTCGGCTTGGGCCGACCCCAGCATAATGTCTCGACTGAGATCAGGCCGAGACTCCCTATGGCACATCTCGGAAGATGTTTATCGAGCCTTTACAGCTCGGCCTCTCCCATACCGAGGTCATGCACCAATATGGCAGCCGAGCATATGTTGACATTTGGATAAGGACACATGGGCACAAATCAGTTGTAACAAGATTATTCTCCACACGTGGGGAGAATATTTCATCATCATTCCTTACATGTGACAGTGACAGATGGAACCCCCACATTGGTGAGGCTACCACACACATGCTCATTACATGCATGGGGGGTACATTACACCCCCTAGGTACTATATATAGGGGTCATCCCCTACCTTGTAAAAGGATCCAAGATATTAAACCCTAGCTGAAGCTTTGTCTAGATACACAGTAGTGAGAGAAAGCTTGAGAGATTGTATCCATGGCCATTAGTACCTTCATTCAGTGATATTACTCACACACACTCACAGTGGACGTAAGCCAAATTGGCTAAACCACTTATATACCTGTGCCTTCTCCTCTTATACTCATCTCATTCTTTTACCTCTTTATATAATTGTGCTGCCATTGTTATCCTTGTATTGAGCTTGAAAACACCTTACCTGGTGGTGCTGATTCCGGCATCATCAGTAACAATGATGACATACCTCATTATCCACAATACTAATTTAGTTACCATATGCGTTTCGATATGAATTAAGTTTAGAGATCAATTTTGGCACGTTTTTCAAGGAAATATCACACACATTTCTCAAAACCGATCAAAGTGAAAGACTTGAGATTCTCGACGACTTATTAGACCGCTAAAAAGAACTTTGAGTTAACAATTAACTCGGATTGATTTATAAATTTCACAAAAATGAAAGGCTCGAATCTCACCGGGGTTGTTAATCTTCACACTTATTCGTTAAGTCGTCAATTTTTGCACAATTTCTATCTTTGGGAAATTTCGTCTTTGTGTATTGTGTTTTTACAATTTAAGACTTTAAACCGACTTTTACTGATATTTTTAAAAAATTTGAATTTGAATTTTTTATTTATTTTGAAGAAAAATATTTTTGGATTTTTCAAATTTTATGATTTTTTTGAAATTTTTGGGCATTTTTGAAAATTTGTGAAGTTTTAGAAATAAGCACTTGTGAGCCCCCCTAACTTAGACTTTTGCATTGTCCTCAAACAAAAAGGACTAAAATCTAACTCAAAGCGAATGAAAAGTGCGAAAAAAATAAAACGTATGAATTAAAACATAAATGCATAATTTTCTTATAACAACGGAGGATCCTGTGTTACAAAAGAGCTGAGCGAGCATGTGTCTAATAATTTTTAACCACCTGCAACAAAACACAACCAACAAATATATCAAAAACAGTCATGGGCTTCATTGGGGTGTAGGATGTGAGGGCTCGGGTGCGCGCGGATCATAGGGATCATAAAAGAAAGATGGCGGGGGTCCGTCGAAGTTGAGCTCGTAAAGGTGGGATTGAAGTTGGTGCATCACACGTGTGTCTCTCCGATAAGCCTCTTGATCCCTTTGATAGGCGGCTTGATCTTGATTGTATTGAGTGATGAACCCGTCAAGGCAGGATTCCACCACCGAAAGGCGCCTATCGAAATTTTCCCCCGGGGGCTCGAAATCAGAATCATTCTCTTCATCTTCATACTCCTCTTCTTCCTCCACAATCATTACGGTGTCATCATATCCTTCCTCCCCTACACCCTCGTCGAGAATGGGATGGTCGGGGTGAGCCACATACATTTGACGTTCACTTCGAGTGGTGGAGGTGGCTCTAATTGGGCGGGGGAGTCGGATTTGCTGCCCGGGGTCTTCTACTCCGGCATCCATCAATAGTTATGTAATGAAGCGAGCGTAAGGGAGTGAGTCCTTGACCCACTCGTCGTAAGCGTCATTGATGATATCCGCGTAGAAGAGTTGGGCTAGATTGATTGTGCTCTCGGGGTCAAGGAAGTGGTAGAGGAAGTTAGCATGACGTAACCGGACCACTGAGTCATTGGTGGTTTGGTGGATTGCTCCACAAGAAATTAAGTGCGTGAATCGCACCGTATCCTAAAGACTTCCAATGGGAAAAGAATCCCGCACCCATTCCTCCCTGGGTGCATTCTAGCAATGCATTCTTCTTTGGTGCGGAGGTCACCATTTGTTGGGTATTGAAAAGGCACGAGGAGGACAACTCCTTTGGCACGCATTTTGCGCGCGATGATGGCCTCCGAAAATGGAATTTGGATACCGTCAAGGTATGCCTTGTGAAGCGTGGAGGATTTTCGAACGAGTGTTGCATAAAATTGGCGGATGGTAGCTTCAAACACGTGATTGCTCATAGGAGCGAGAAAAATGAGCACCACCCCCGACGGTCGAATAGGGCGGTGACGTCACCGGGAAGTTGCTCCCAAGTAAAAAAGCGTTTGATGTGGATGGGGCGCGTGGCCGAGAAGTATTTCTCATTCCATTGGCGTTCTTGGATGCTTCGAAACACGCCCTTACCCTCGTCGTCAAGGACGGTGGTGTCATCATATTTCTTAGGGAGGAAGTTGGCTCGGCGGGGACGCGGCATGTTGAGAGAGAGAGAGAGAGAGAGAGAGATATGTAGAGAAGAAGGATATGGGATGGAGGAGGGGGAGAGTGACTTTTGGTGTGAGCAATGGATGAGGGGTGAGGGTGAATTTATAGGTGTGGGGATGGTTTTTTGGTGGGAAAGGGGAATGGGTTTGGAGGGAGTGGAAGGAGGGAAGGAATTGGGATTGAAAGTGGAAGGGGGAATGGTTTTGGAGGGTGAAAAATCGTAGGGAAATGAATGGAGGGAAAAGAGGAGGGAAGAGAATGAATTTGGAAAATAGGGGGGAATCTACGAGGTACCCCGAACCGGTTCGCGGGTACCCCGAACCGGTTTGACCTGGGTTCGAGGAAATTTACTAGCTAGAAAGGTGTGGTTCTCTCTTCTCTCAAAACCTAAGTGTTCTCGCCGATCTCCTCTCTTGCGTATTGCCCCTAAAAAAATTCTAGACCCTCGGGTGCCCTAAAATTGCCTCGACCAAGCCCTAGCAATACGTGCAAACTCTCTCAAAAAGTTTGCTAACTCAATCCCTCTCGTAAACCATGCTCTGGACTCAAAAATACCCTAACTCACACACGACTACTATACACAATAATTCACCCCATACGCGTCGGGGGTGTGACGACCTCTCAATTTAAGCTCACTTGACCCCGTAAATGGGGTCGGATAACCAAACGATGTCGAATTGTTCCACACACTCCCCTAGATATGGATTTAGGCGTTGTCCATTTAACTTGAACGTATTCCCCCCTTTTAAATCATCTAATTCCATAGCTCCGTGAGGGAAAATATTCCTTACAACGAATGGGCCACTACATCGTGACCTCGACTTGCCCGAAAATAGATGAAGCCTAGAGTTATAGAGGAGCACTTTTTTTTAGGGGAGAAACTCTTTGCGTCGAATGATGTTATCGTGAGCGAGTTTCATCCTTTCTTTGGAAATTTTTGCGTTCTCATACGCATCATTGCATATCTCTTCTAATTCATTCAATTGAAGCTTGCGAGCTTCACCGGCTTGATCCATATCATAATTCAACTTCCTAATCGCCCAATACCCCTTGTGCTCTAATTCCACGAGAAGATGGCAAGGTTTTCCATACACAAAGCGAAATGGGGACATGCGAGTGAATTTTTGTATGCGGTACGATAGGCTCATAGTGAATCGTTCAATCGAAGTGACCAATCTTTTCGGGTGGGATTGACGATCTTCTCAAGAATGTTCTTGATCTCTCGATTCGCTAGTTCGTCCTTCCCGTTCATTTTTGGGTGATAGGTCGTTCCAATTTTGTGAACGACGCTATACTTTCTCATGAGCTTCTCGAATGGCCTGTTGCAAAAGTGCGTGCCATTATCATTGATTATTTCTTTCGAAGCACCGAAGCGGAAAAGTATGTGTTCCTGCAGGAAACTAATCACCACTTTACTGTCATTCGTCTTGGTAGCTATGGATTCTACCCATTTAGAAACGTAGTCTACCGCGACAAGCAGTCGAAAATCTCAATAATGAGCATTGGGGTCAATGGCATCATGTCTCGTCGGGTGATCCAATCCTTTGACACCTATCGCATGATTTGCAATAATTATTCACATCCGAAAGATTGTGGGCCAATAGAGGTCGCATTGAAGAATCTTAGCGGCCGTCTTTTTCGTCGAAAAGTGACCTCCACAAGCTTTCGAATGACAAAATTGGATGAGTTTGGGGATCTCGTCATTTGGTACACAACGTCGGATGATTTGGTCGGCGCAATATTTAAACAGGAAAGGATCATCATATAAAAACATGCACGACCAAGTAATAAACCTCTTCTTATCTTGCGGTGTCCAATCGGGAGGGACGGCTCCCGTGACAAGATAGTTCACGATATCCGCAAACCAGGGCAAAGAAGAGGTAGCATAGAATTTCTCATTCGGGAAGTATTCGCCTATGGGTATTAGATCACTAGGTACGTTGGAAGAAATTCATGATAAGTGGTCGGCAACGACATTTTCTACTCCTTTCTTATCCTTAATGGAGAGATTAAACTCTTGTAGGAGTAGGATCCACCTTATGAGGCGCGGATTTGCATCTTTCTTCGCAAGTAGTTATTTTAATGTTGCGTGGTTGGTGAAGCAAGTTATGGGAGATCCTCTTTTCAACACTTAGAATTTTTCTCATGTTTTCTTCTTTTCTTCTTGGATTTTTTTCTCAACTTCAATTGATCATAATTCTTCAACCGTAACTCGGATTTGGATGCCATTTCTTCCATTGTTCTCTTTATTCCGAGATTTTCAACTTTCCAGTTGACTCTTCCTCCGGAATCTGGCTGAAAAATTACCAAAATGCCCTTGAACTTACCTTCCTAGATTTTCTTTCATTGTTTCAATTTCTCTTTTGCTCCGCTTGCATAATTAACCTGTACATAGGAGAAACACAAAACACGAAATACTTTCCAACGAAGGTTAGTAGCACAAATGTGAGTTAAATCCATATCCATTGCACCGCTCGGGTTCACAAATGTACCGAAATTAGGGGAATAAATATATAATATTTATTCCCAATCAGGCACAAGTCATATGAGTGTCCCACTATGCGAAAGAGAAAAGACACGGAGATTACAAATAAAGCCACTCTTAGCGATAATGACATCGAGTTGGTAGATTCAGGGGGAGAATCACCACATGAATCGTGCATTGCGTTGATGGCTAGTCACGCGAGCTCTACTAGTTTGTCCCACGATGATGAGGACATATATAAATGTGAAAGTCTCGATGATGTTTCGGTCTATTCGAATGAGAGTGAGAATGAGATTGAAAGTAAGGGAGAAGAGGATATCCAAAAGGTGTTTAGTGATTTGTACACCGAGACGTTAAAAACTAAGAAGCTAAATAAAGATGTGTCTCTTAGGGTGTTAGATTTCGATAGAGAGGTGAAAGTTTTGAGGGTGTGTGAGGTGTTAGCGAGTCAACTCGAGAAGGTGAAGATATATTTGAGTGAGAAATTGATCGTTTTAGGTAGGAAAACGATCGATCTGACCAAAACCATGGTTAGTCTTACGGGAGATATTCAATCTTCATTGGAGACTCTCACTACACCAAAATGGTCAAATTGGCACCCTTTAAGCGCTTAACCTTGTCACGGTCATTGACCGTAACAAAAAAACATGCATTTTTTGTCACGATTATTGACCGTGACAAAGGCTTGTCACAGTCACTAACCGTGACAAGTACAGTTATCACGGACTTGTCACGGTCAATGATCGTGACAAGTCTATAAAGTTTTCACGGTCAATGACCGTGACATGTCCGTGACAATTATGTCAGTAAAAAACCCTCCTTCTTATTTTTTTCCCACCGATTTTGTTCCCTCCATTTCTCTCTCTCTCTCTAGCGGCTGCTCTCTCTCTCTCTCTACAACTTTGGTATATTTTCTCTCTCTATTTCTCCTCCATTTATGTATATGTGCGCGTGTGTATATATGTGTGTGTAAATCTGCGTGTGGGGGGGGGGGGGGGGGAGGCAGCAGGCTGGGGGGAGGGGAGGGGGTGTATGTGCGCATGTGTGTATATGTGCATGTGTGTGTATATGCATGTGTGTGTATATGTGCGTGTGTATATATGTGTGTGTGTGTGTGTGGTGGGTAGGGCCAGTGGGAGGGGGGAGTGGGCAGGAGCAGCGGGGTGGGGGGGAGGGTGTAGGGCAGGGGGTGGGGGGTGTATATGTACGTGTGTGTATTTTTTTAATTAAATTCTTATTGGTTTATTAGACATTGCCCCTTGTAAAAGAATTGATTGATTTAATATTGATTGGTTGTTAATTTTTTTGTAAATTAATAATCGGTGCCCCTTTCATATGCAAGGATTGTCCCTC
Organism: Sambucus nigra; assembly: GCA_949130495.1. Classification (NCBI taxonomy): domain Eukaryota; kingdom Viridiplantae; phylum Streptophyta; class Magnoliopsida; order Dipsacales; family Adoxaceae; genus Sambucus; species Sambucus nigra. The sequence continues at coordinate 128,813,586 of OX422216.1, read as the reverse complement.
GTTGTAAATTAGTAAATTAATAATTGTATACTTTAATTGTTAGTTTAATTGATGAAAAGAATTAATTGAGTAGATGAATTAGAAGGAGTACGGGATACACATTTGTTGTTGCCATTGCGGTTGGATTATAGTGGATCGATGTTGGGTTAGTTAATTTTAAAAGCGGCATGACCACTGGATTATTGCCCATATGGGGGTGGAATTTTTTAACTTTTTTTGAAATCTACTTTGTATAACGAACAATATATATATATAGTATGATAATTAAATGAAACATACTTGAAATTACATATAGTGCGCATAGATACTAGCCTTCTAGTTCTTAGGCGTATGCATTCAATAGCCCTTAGACCCGTTCGAGAGTCATTACCCCTGTAATGAGATCTCTCGAATTGTCCTGTTTGGATAGTTTGGATTGCATAATTTCTGTATATTAATATTCTAAGTGGCTTAAAGTTATTACTTTTGGAGGAAGTTTTACAGTCGTATCCTAATGTTCTCTGGGTACATACTAGATTGATAAGTGTGATTGTTATTTCAATTGATTAATTGAAATAACACTCACACTTGCCAATCTACGTCGTGTACTTGGAGAACTACGGGGATATGCTGCCGAATTTTTCTCAAACTGTAATAATGTGCATGAGTTTTTAAGTATATAACAGAAAAATGCGGTCTTGAATGGGATATGACCACTCACCCTTTAGAGGAGATGGAGGAAATAGAAATTTCTATTATAAATTGAATTTGAATTTGAAATTTAAAAATAGAATATAAATAAGTCATAATTAAATGAAACATACTATACTAATCCATGAATATACATTTATAAATCGACTATAAATCTATGCTTATTACCTTTATAAATCTACGTTTATAAATCGAATATAAACATACTATACTAATCCATGAATATATGCTTTTTACCTTTAATAGGTGATAAGTTGTGGTAGCTGTGATGGGATATCCAAAATACAAAGAGTGGATGGGTGAGATAAATAGAATGGGGGATGTATTTCGCAGAGGTGCTAATGAATTTGTAAAATATGCAAAGACATGTCATAATGATGAAGATTTTTCGTGTCCGTGTGCTAGGTGTAAGAATGGTAAGGTGTTTTACTGGAAAATAGTTGAACTACATTTGTTAAGATTGGGTATGCAAGATAGTTATCGATTTTGTAGTTTTCACGATGAATTAAAAGTTCCTTTTATCCCCGAACAACCTTCACAACAACCTTCAACAAGTAGGATAGATATAGAAGGGGACGACGTAGATCATAATATGTTAGAGGATTTAGTTGATGATGCGTACGGAGTTTATGAAGCAGCAGAGAATGAGGTTACTGATGATATACAAGGTTCAAGTGCTCGTGAAGATATCACGATAAACCTTGATGATGACTACCAAAGTTTAAAATTTAAGTTGACCAACCGTTATACTCTGGCTGTGAGAAAGATCAAACAACTTTACATGCCATGTGTTGATACCAAATTTAGTCTGCTGACATGGATCAATAAAGTGAAGACACGTGGCAGTCTACGTGGCAACAACAAACACTTCCGAGGAACTCACACGCTCCGAGGAACCATACTACAACGAGGAACATTGTTTCCCCGAGGAACGAGAACTCTCCGAGGAACTCTTGAGCACCGAGAAGCTTAGGTGGTCCGAGCAACTCAGGCGGTCTGAGCTGCACCTCGAACAAAGCATTAATAGCGGGATAACCAACAGTGTGACTGTTCATTAAATGCTTATCATTCAGACGCATACGCTTAAGGAGCATTGAATGTATCACCCTTTCACATTACAGCCCCAAGGCTATAAATACATTGTACAATCCTCATTGTAAGGGGACCGAAATTTCTTGAAATAACTTGTAATCGAGAATTCCCATACAATCAGCAATACCATAACAGTGGACGTAGGCCATTCTTATAAGGCTGAAACACTTTAAAAATTCTTTGTCTTATTTATTTATCTGTGATTGAATAATTCGATATGATCTAATTTTTTACATCAACAGATTGGCGTCGTCTGTAGGAAACAACTGGTAATATCGCAATGAGGAGTCTGAAGATTTTTCTTATCAATCTGGACGAACTTCGTCAGTGCGAGCCACAGATACTGAACAACGTATCACTCTCTCCCCAGAAAGGGCTAGTGCGCTAGAAAGATTAAGCAGAGTATCTCCTTTCGATCGATTAGGTCCTAGGAGGAGTAAAAGTCCTCCTAGAGCCCCATCGAGCAGTTTTCGATGACCATCAGACTTAAGGGAATGATTTGCCCAGTCGCGACCAGCTTCTCGTCAAGAGAGATCACAGGAAGCCACTTCAACGCGATCAACTGCTCGAACCAATAGGCCCGAGGAAGGAAATGATGCATGGAAAGGCTCTATTCAAAGGCTGGAGGATAGATTGGGGGAAATGGTTAAAGCTAAGAACCCCCTACAATGAACCTTTGTTCGAGGAACACCTTTTGTCCAGTCCATTGTAGATTTTCCAATACGATCAAAGTTCAAAGCACCTGTTGTGACCCCCAAATATGATGGAAAGACTGACCCTGTCCTTCATATAGAACAATACCAGGCTGCAGCCGACATCTATGTTGTTCCAAATGAGATGAGATGCAGGGCGTTCTCGGGAACTCTTACTGGATCTGCTCAAATATGGTATAATAATCTTCCTCGGGGTAAGATTTCAACTTTTCTTCAACTGGCCGAGTTATTTATTAGGAATTTCTGTTTTGGGGCAAAGCCAGTTAAACGAGTAGCACATTTGTTAAGTGTTAGAAAAAAGCTGGTGAGAGTACCAGAGATTATATAACTCATTTTAATAACGAGAAACTTGAAGTCATTGATTATGAGGAGAAGACAACGATTACTGCTTTGATGAGTAGACTACTGCCCAACAAGTTGTATTACACTTTGGCCAAAGATCCACCTAGAACCATGTCAGACCTGATGGGAAAAGCGTCCAAGATTATGAATGCCGAGGAGGCTATGGCTACGAAGAAGAACATTGATGCTAAAGAAACCAAGGTGGAAGGTGATAAAGCTAAGAAGAAAGAGCATAAGAACAATGGTAATGACAAGAATTCAAAAAACAGGTCAGTATGGGACGTGATGAAGAAATATGATAATTATACTCCTTTGAAGAAGGATATCAACCATGTTCTAGAGGAAATCAAGAACAAGGAGGAACTAAATTGGCCAGAGAAAATAAAGGCAGACCCTGACAAGAGGAATAAGGCGAAGTATTTCGAGTTTCATAAAGATCATGGCCATATGACCAAAAACTGCATAGCTCTTCAGAATGAGATTGAAACACTCATCAGACGAAGTATGTTGATCGTGGAAGCGAAAGAAGGAACAACGATCGAACAAGAGAGAGGTCTAGATCTCCTCGTCGAGCAAAGGAGAACAAGAAAAAAACCATGAAGTTGATCCCGAAGACGACCCCGATCTTCCCAAGAGACCAAGGCAACCAGAACGTGAGGTATTTTCAATACGCTTTGGGTCATTTAACTGTAATGTTATAATAGGTGGAGATGCAGGAGGATGAGACCTTACTGCCGAGAGAAAAGCTTACCTCTGTGAGGCTCAAGCTTTCTCGTACATTCAACGAATAAATCTAGCTGAGGAGGATCGCCCGAGAAAGGTGAATAAAGAGAAATTTGTCATTGGTTTCTCAAAGAATGACCTTGCAGGTGTTCTATATCCTCATGATGACCCGCTGGTGATCAAGATGAGAATGAAGGAGGTTATAATTTCAAGAGTACTGGTCGACAAAGGTAGCTCGGCATACATCATGTTCTACTCGTGCTTCGATAGTTTAAATCTAAAGGTATCTCAATTGGAGCCTTATCATAGACCCCTCATCGGTTTTGCTGGCGACAAAGTATTTCCACTTGGGACGATCAAGTTAGATATATTCATTGGTACGTGGCCTGCTTGTCGAACAGAAAGAATATGTTTCTTCGTGATGGATAAGAATGCTCAGTCATCATAAAATATCATCATGGTAAGAGTAGGGTTGAAGAAGTTCGAAGTTGTTCCATCTACAGTGCATCAATGCCTGAAATTTCCAATAAACTTTGGAGTAGGAGTTGTTAAAGGTGATCAGAAAGTAGCTTGGGAATGCTATTATTCATCCGTCGAGCAAGAAGAAATGGAGGAATCGAGGAAAAAGACTACTACCTATCAAGTGGATGAAGGTGCCGACATTGAAATATTGGATCCTAGAGATGAGTCACAACTCGTGAAGGGTCAAGTGGTGGAAGCTACAGAAAACATCATCCTGGACGACGAACACCCTGAGCGAACTACTCAAGTAGGCTCGTCATTGGAAGCATCATTAAAGCAGGAATTGATAACTTTCCTTAGAAGCAGAAAGCAAACTTTTGCGTGGAGTCATGAAGATATGCCAGGGATAGACCCAAATTTCTTATGTCACGAACTCAATGTGAATAAGGAGATCAAGCCTGTGAAGGAGAGAAGAAGAGTATTCAGTCCCGAGAAGAATCAAGCTATATAGGAGGAAGTCGAGAAGCTCCAGAAGGCTTGTTTTATTGAAGATGTTAAATATCCAGACTGGTTAGCCAATGTAGTGATGGTGAAAAAGAAGAACAACAAATGGAGGATGTGTGTAGACTTCACCGACCTCAACAAAGCATGCCCAAAAGATCACTTTCCACTGCCCTGAATTGATCAACTAGTCGATGCTACCTTAGGACACGAGCTGCTAAGATTCATGGATGCTTATTCTGGCTACAATCAGATTAAAATGAAACCTGAAGACAGGGAGAGTACTTCTTGCATTACCCCTAGGGGAACTTATTGTTATAATGTTATGCCTTTTGGTTTGAAAAATGCAGGTGCGACATATCAGAGGCTGATGAACAAAGTCTTTGCTGAACAAATCAGTTGCAATATGGAAGTCTATGTTGACGATATGCTGACGAAGAGCAAAAAAGCTGTTGATCATCTATTCGACTTAAGTCAGACTTTTGATCAACTGGATAAATATCAAATGAAGCTGAACCCGACGAAGTGCATATTTGGAGTACGAGAAGGCATGTTCCTCGAGTACATTGTCAATCAACGAGGCATCGAGGCGAATCCTGAAAAGATCAAAGCTCTGCTAGGGCTGCGATCTCCAACGACGAAGAAGGAGGTGCAAAGTCTTACAGGACGAGTAGCAGCACTCAACAGATTTGTATCACGAGCAACTGATCGATGTCTCCCATTCTTCAAGACACTCCGAAAGACTTTTGAGTGGAATGATGAATGTGAGAATCCTTTTCAAGACTTGAAGAAATACTTGGGAGCACCTCCACTGTTGTCCAGGCCGGTGATGGGAGAAAAATTGTACTTGTACCTAGCGGTATCGAAGAATGCAGTTAGCTCGGCGTTGATCAGAGTGGAGAATGGAGTGCAAAAACCAATTTATTACACAAGTAAGGCCTTCCGAGGAGCAGAGATCAGATATCCAAGGCTGGAAAAGTTAGCACTGGCGCTGATTGAGGCGGGTAGAAGAATAAAGCCTTATTTCCAGGCTCATACTATAGTCGTATATACTGATATGCCGTTGAGGCAAGCCCTTCATAAACCAAAAAAATCAGGGAGATTGATGTACTGGTAAATAGAGCTCGGAGAATACGATATAGTCTATGAACCCAGATCATCGCTAAAAGGGCAGGCTGTAACAGATTTCATAGCGGACACTACAAAAAAAAGTTGCTTTTAAGACCCTATTTTTTGAGACAGACAAAATGTAGTCTTTAAAACATACTTTTTTATACGGATATAATGAGCCGTCTCAAAAACTATTATTTTTTGGGACTGCTAATTATATCCGTCTAAAAAAGGTCATTTTTTGATACGGTTAATTATACCCATCTCAAAAAAGGTCACTTTTTGATACGATTAATTATATCCGTCTTATAAAGTAAAGCAAATGAGACGGTAAATACTTACTGTATCAAAAGATAAACCAAATAAGACGGCTAAAAAAATTAATTCCCACCACTAATTATTTTCATCTCCCGCTCTAACACTTTAACCTAACTTCCCACCTCAAAAAAAACAAAAAACAAAAACAAAAAACCCAAATTTCGTCACCTACAAACCCAAACCGCCCCCCCTCCCCCCCCCCCCCCCCACCCACGCACGCCCCCGTTTCTTCTCCAGCCAACAGAGGCGCTCCCCCTCCCCCTCCCCCCCCCCCCCACCCACCCACGCACGCCCCTGTTTCTTCTCCAGCCAACAGAGGCGCGCTCCGCCCCCCCCCCCCCCCCCACCCACCCACCACAGCTGCGTTCTCTCCCTCCCCCAGCTGCGTTATCTCTCCCGTTATTTTCTTTTCATGGTAAGTTTTCATCTTTACTTTTTTTTTTGAGGAAAACAGCATAGAAATTATTGTTATTAATTTATTTATTATGTTTCTTCTTCAAAATATGCTACTGTAAATAGTCTGTTGCACAATGGTAACAATGGGTGATCAAAAATTATTCTTTAGACATAATTAATGATGCCATATACATAAAACTGTAAATAAATAACCATATGTATAATACTAATATAAAATGTAAATAAAGAGTGGATGCTTATTTGTTGATTTTAATTTTTTTTGTAGCTTTCAATGTGACCTAATAAGAAGATCTATAATAGGCTATTTATTTTGTTTGATGTTATATAGCATTATGGTTCATGTTGGCTCAATGATTCTATAATAATTTTTTATTTAATTTTTAAAGAAATTCTTAAATGCATGAACCAATTATTCAAAGATCCTAAAATTATTCTTCTCCCAAACCATTAATGTTTTTTTTTATGTATTTGAGGTTTGTAGAACGATTGATTAGGTTTTTGATGTAAAGTTATGATTGGTAGATCTTTTTTTTTTATTTATTTCTAAGAATGAAGTTAAATGATATTGGGTCTTATTACTACAAAGCTAAAGGCAAGGATAAAAATGATTTAGGGATCGTTTGGTTCGAGGTTTAGAAAAGGGATGGGAATTCTTGATTCCAGGAATTCTAAGTTCCTGGAATCTTGAATTCCTTTCCATTGTTTGGTTCGAACGGGAATTCTTTTTTTTTCGGCATCTAAATTATTTTCCCATATTAGGAATAAATATCATTTAATTAAAATACCCTTCTACTTGATTTGAGTGTGTGCGCGCGAGTGTGTGGTGAGTGTGTGTGTGTGTGTGAGAGAGAGAGTATATGTATGTGTGAGAGAGAGAGAGAGATAGTGTGAGAGAAAGAGAGAGAGTGTGTGTGTGTGAGAGAGAGAGCGTGTGTATATGTGAGAGAGCGTGTGTGTGTGATAGAGAAAGAGATTATGTGTGTGTGTTGTGAGAGAGAGAGAGTGTGTGTATGTGTATAAGAGAGAAAGAGAGAGTGTGTGTGTGTGTGTGAGAGAGAGAGAGACAGAGAGAGAGAGTGTGTATATGTGTGTGTGTGTGAAAGAGAGAGATAGAGAGTGTGTGTGTGTAAGAGAGAGATAATGTATGTGTGAGTTTAAGTGAGGTGGTATTTTTGTCTCACCACAAAAGTAAACTAGAATGCCCGGGAATATAGGATTCCCCCATTTTAGAGGGGAAATGAGAATTCCAATTTTGTTGGAATTATAAATTCCAGTAATTCTAAGTTCCTCCCAAATTTCCAACCAAACATTGTAATTCTAGATGAGGGGAATTCTAAATTCCTTTTCCAAACCTCGAACCAAATGAGTCATTAAAGTTCTACAACTACTTTGGGAGCAAGTATAGAAATGAAATTAACATGTTAAAGAAGTAGTATGAGTCTCATTCCTTCTTTAATTACATATCTTTTCTCAGAAAAAGTTTGTGACAATGAATGAGTACGAGAAAGAAAAGAGGAAGAGAATAGAAGAGAATAGAGCAAAATTGAAGGAATTTGGAATACATGAATTGTATTCGGCACTTAAAAACAAAGATAAAAATAAAAAAAGTGGTTCAAAGAGTAAAAAAAAAATCATTGGTGATGATGACGAGTTTGTGCCACGTGAAGAAGAAAATGAGCATACGGATTCAAACGAGGATGAAAATGGGTATGTGCCTTGTGAGTTTTTTAATGTGTAAATGTTTAGTGACGTAGATGTTAATTAGTTGATTGTGTGAATTTTTGTTTGATACTTTCCATTATCATGCGTGCATTAATACTTCAATATTTCAAATTTGAATTGCTCGATTTAGTTAGCCATAATAATACTTAAATTGATGTGATGAATTATGTTCTTATTTTATAGTTTGTTCTCTTTTTATGTGCTAATCTTTTTAGGAATTCATGTTTGCCATTATTAATCTTTTTAGCTTTTCATCATCTTACGAAAACATTATTAATCTCTTTATCTTTATATTATGAAATATAAATTTACTGACATTTTTTTTTTAGATTCATAGATGGGAACCATGGATAAGAGTTGGATTGATTTTCGCAATCGGTGTTCAAAGGAATACATTAATGGGATTGAAGGGTTTCTTAACTATGCATATGCTAATAAAAACATTGAGACAATGAAAATCTATTGCCCCTGTAAGAGATGTGCAAATCGAGTGTACCACGCCCGACAAACTGTGAGAGATCACCTTGAGATGCATGGTTTCGACAAGACATATAAGGTTTGGATTTTTCATGGAGAAACTTTTGGTGGTGTAAGCAGCAATATAAATACTCCGGGGGATGATATGTTAGTTGATGATATACATATACTTGTTGAACTGAGTGCTCGAGATAACATGGTTACAATGGTTCAAGAGGGAATAGGTATTTCCCACGCGCATGACAATATGCGTGAGGAGGAATATAACACCGAAGATGTCTTTGAATCCGACGGAGATGTTCCAGAGTACTATACTCTTATGAAAAAGGCTCAATGCAACTTTTATGAAAATTGTCCGCCTGGGATTACCGAATTATCATTTGTTATTGAACTCTTGCAAATGAAGCAACTTCATGGTTGGACAAATTGTTCTCTCACGGCTTTATTGAAATTTTTGGGGAGGATGTTTCCGCATGCTAGAATTCCCAAGTCTTACTACCAAGCCAACAAGCTAAAAAAAAACCTGGGATTCAAGTACGAGACATGGGATGCATGCCCAAATAACTGTATGTTGTTTCGTAATGAAACCGAGGGTCTTGAAAAGTGTGGCATATGCGGATCTTCTCGATATAAAGATGAGGACTCAAGTATTGATGGTGTCCATGGTCCGAAGGTAGCCGTAAAGAAAATGAGATACTTCCCTTTGAAACCGAGATTGCATAAATTATTTTGGTCATCCTATTCAGCTCCTTTAATGAAATGGCATGCTGAAGAAAGGATCGACGATGGTGTAATGAGACATCCCGCTGACTCTCCTGCTTGGAAAAATTTTAATGAGAAAAACCCTTCTTTTGCGAGGGAGATTCGCAATGTTAGACTTAGGTTAGCTGATGATGGATTTAATCCGTTTGGTAATATGAGCATTAAGCACAGCACATGGCCAGTTATCCTCATTATTTACAACTTACCTCCGTGGTTGTGCATGAAGCAACCTAACTTGATTTTGTCTATTCTTATAGATGGACCAAAAGGACCCGGAGATAAGATTGATGTATTTTTACAGCCATTGATTGATGAGTTGATTGAGCTATGGGTTGATGGTGTACGCACTTACGATGCGTCAAGTAAGGAGTTCTTTTAGTTGCATGCATCGTTGTTGTGGACCATTAACGATTTCCCCGCTTATGCGATGTTATCGGGATGGAGCACAAAAGGTACATTTGCTTGCCCTTGCTGTAACGAAGACCACCAGTCAATGCGATTAGATAAGGGTAAGAAGTTCTGTTATTGGGGTCATCGTCGATTCTTAGACTCGCGCCATAGGCTTCGTAGTCAGAAAGCACCATTTAATGGGAGGGTAGAATTACGTCCATCCCCACTTAAACTTCCGGGCTTACAAGTATTGCAATAGTTGAATGATCTTGACGTTGAATGTGAATATAAGATGGAAGATGTCTTTAGAAGGAGGGAAATAGAGGCGTTAGAAAAAAGTAAACAGGTAGTTCGAAAATGTAGATTTGGTTGGAAAAAAAAGAGCTTATTTTTTGAATTGCCATATTGGAAGGATAATCTTATTCGCCATAATCTTGATGTCATGCATATTGAGAAAAACGTCTGTGATAATGTCCTGTTTACATTGTTGGGTACTAAAGGGAAGACAAAAGACAATTTACAGGCTCAAAAAGATCTAAAAAAATTGGGTATTAGATCAGAGCTACATCCTCAACCACGAGGGTCAAATCTAGAGTACCTCCCCCCAGCAGAGTACACGATGAGTAACAAAGAGAAGGAGATTTTTTTAAAAGTGTTGCAGAATGTTAAAGTTCCAGATGGATACTCTTTGAACATTTCACGGTGCATGAACATGCAAGAAAGAAATATTTCGGGATTAAAGAGACATGATAATCATATTTTAATGCAACAATTACTTCCAATAGCCGCGAGAAGGGTATTGCCCACTCATATTGTCAAAGCCTTGATTGAATTGAGCAATTGTTTTGTTATACTGTGCTCAAAAGTAGTTATCGCAGCTGATTTGGAAAGGTTTGAAGATCGGATGGCCCTTACACTTTGTAGCCTTGAGAAGATATTCCCTCCGAGTTTCTTTGATGTGATGGAACATTTGCCTATACATTTGACGGACGAACTCTTAATTGCTGGATGTGTCCTTTACCGTTGGATGTATCCGATTGAAAGGTACCTCCACACTTTAAAAGGCTACGTTGGTAATCGGGCTCATCCCGAGGCCTCGATTGCCAACTCTGTTATTCTTCAGGAATGCATGACTTTTTGTTCCCAGTATGTGGATGTGGAAACTAAGTATAACCGACCGGCTAGAAATGATGACTGGGGGCATATAAATGGTCGTGCAATTGGGAAAAAAGTTCAATTTGAACTTGATTCTGTAATGTATATGCAAGCTCATCGGCACGTTCTTACCAACACTGAGGCAGCGACGCCATTTGTTGAGTAAGTTTTATTATAAGTAATTAGTGTTTTTGAAAACCATTTTTATATTTTTTGTGGAATTGACATATGGCTATATGTTTACTTGTAGAAAGCATATTGCGAAACTTTTATCAAAGTATCCTCAAGATTCACAAAAGCATCATGTTAATCGTCTTCACAACGATGAGTTCCACAAATGGTTTAAGGATTATGTAAGCGAAAATATCATAACTAATAGTTGAATTATGAATAAATACTATACTTTTATATTGACATTTACTTTAATATACTATAGGTTAATAAATTGGGACGTGACGGTGTGCAAGTATCCGAAGAAATCAAATGCTTGTCTTTAGGTCCTCTTAAGGATGCGGTCAGATTCAACACTTATATTGTTAGCGGTTTTAGATTTCGAACAAAGAGACTTGATAAGGGAAAGAAAACTCAAAATAGAGGAGTTTTTATAAAAGCCGAACAAATGAGTTATTCTAGCAGGAAGGATAAAAACCCCATTGTGGGTGATATTACATACTATGGGGAACTAACGGATATTATTGAAGTTCAGTATATTAATGGCATAAAGTTTGTGTTATTCAAATGTGATTGGGTTGAAAATCGCATGGGTACAAAAGTTGACGAGTTTAACTATACGCTGGTGAATTTCAAGCATTTGAAATATAAAGATGATCGAGAGAGTAACGAACCTTTCGTACTAGCATCCCAAGCAGAACAAGTATTTTATGTGCAGGACCCTATCGATACAGATTGGCATGTTGTTGTTCCCATGACACCAAGAGACCAATTTGATAGGTACACGACAGTTCAAGAAACTGGAGAAGAATTATTGCTTAATGGAGATGAGCCGTTTGTCATGCAAAATTTGAATGAATATCACAACTTACGGTGGGTGAGGGATGGAGATGGATTAATAGTTGACACTAGTGTTGTTCAAGCTAATGATCACGAAGATGCAGATGCAGATGCAGACGAAGATGGAGATGAAATTTAGAGGGGCAATGCTTGAGGGAGATATAGTTATAAACTAGTTATTTTTGTTTTTGAACTGGAGCATTTGTAGTTTGGTTTTGTACTGATGCATAACTGAGTAGTGTTTCTTATAACAAATGCATAACTGAACAGATAGTTTGCTGCATATCTGAACATATATTTTGTTAGTTTTCTGAATTAGCTAGTTTGCTGAATTTGCTTTGTGATTACTGAATTCTCTATATCATATGCTTTATAATTAATAGTTGTTGAACGTTCACTACAAATTGATCATACTTCTCCTTAATCTCAGTTCTGGCCTTTTCATAATTAGCTTGCGCAGTCTTATGGTGATATTCAACTCAATGAAGGAGCAAATTTATACTATATTTATGTTTCATGAGTCGCACTCAGATGTATGCCCATGCACATAATGATGCTCGTATATTCGAGCTTTATCAGGATAGCCTCTTAGGAGTCCCTGCATTTCTTCGTCCTCGATGATTTTGGTTACCTTCCGTCTCATTGAGAAGAATTGGCATAATATGAGCCTACCAGTGATTTTCCACCTGAAACTGTGTCCTTACACCTGGTACGTTTAGATGCCAGCATAAATATCAATTTTTTATGGGATTCAGATCTGGGTTTGATTCGTTAAAAACTCAGATCTTTAATACCTCACATATGCCAACTATGCGAGGTATTAGATGAGTCATGGTTATCTTTAATACCTCACTTACACTTATATAAATGAGTCATGGTTATCGCGACCTTGATTCACATGCCTAAGTAGTTGGCATATGTGAGGTATTAAAGATCACATGCCTTTTCCTATGGTGATATTGTGTAATAGTTTTTTAATGGAACTCAACTGCGTGCAATTCAAATTATTAAAAATGTAAAAGACATGATTTTTGCTGAAGCTTAGTCTATTTATTTTACGCATCCATTTGCTCATAGTCATGTTTATCTAGGCTTCCAATTTCGTATCAAAGTGAAAGTGAAAGTGACTAAAAGTATCATCTCTCGATGGTCCTATCCAATATCATCTTAGAAGAAGCTCTATAGAAAGAATGAACATTAACTCACCAAAGTAACAAGGCCATAATTCACAAAATTATGGAGATGAGAAACCCAAGCCCTGGCCCTGGTGAATAATCCCCTGAGACTGCATCGGATGGGGTTGAAGACCTGGAACATATACCGGCTGCTGCACTTGTGCTGGATTTCCCATTGGTATAGGCATAGGCATCGGCATTGAAGTGTTCGTCAAGCCCTGAGACTGCATTTGTGGGTTAGGGCCAGGGAATTGAACCGGTGGTGCCTGTGGCTGGTGAAATGGCCTTTGCACAGAAATCCCAGAGCTTGAGTGAACGTGGACAGAAGGCTTCTGAGTTTGGGTTGCTGAGGGTGCAACCATTTTCATAGAGTTATGTGGACTCCAGCATTATGTTTGGGAGTTATGGTTATAGGGAAAAGGAATAATGGATGAATAATTTACTTCCCCTTATCTGAGAGTTTAGGAGAAAAGAAGGAAATTTTCTTTCGTCTTGTTTGAGGAAACAAAAAAGAAAGGAAAATCAAAAAACTTTTCTTCTATAAGAACAATATCAAGCTAACTATATTCATTCTTCATGCAGAAAGATAAGCCATCCTTTAAAACCTTAACTTGAGCCTCTATGTTTAAATTCGTATGATCACTGTGTGTAGCATCCCAAATAAAAACACCCATACTATTTCTGATTATAACCCAAGTACCAAAATTTGAATGATGATCTTCAGCTCCTGAATAGTTGTGCGTGACTCTGCCCATATATGGTTTCAACCAAGAAATAGAAGAAGGGAGTAGAAATATATGGTTTTGTATATTGATTTTGAAGAAATTTCGGACATCTGTGCTCAATTATTTTAACCCTCCTTTAAAAATTATAGGAGAGGCTTGATCAGCAATAGAAGAGATCACCTTTTCAATAATTTTTTAATGTTTCATAGGCTTAGATTCAAAAATTGATTTGTTCCTACTTAGCCAAATATCCCAAAGAATACATAGAGGAGTGATCTTGAACAACCATTTGAAAGAATCTGAATCACTAGCTTGAATGCACCATTGGATCACTAAGCCATGGATTGAATTTGGAAGATAAGTAATCCCCATATGAACAGATGATTCATTGATTATGTAAGTTTAAAGTAGCATACATATCTCGATGCAAGTCTAACTCCCACTTTTTAAACCTTCTCTTCTATAAGAACACATGAAGATAACCGTTTCCAAGCAAACACGGAGATTTTTGGAGGAATTTTTGAATGCCAAATGAAATCAAAGGCCATAGATGATAACTTTTTTGGTCTAGAAATCTCATAAGCTAAGTGAAAGGAAAACTTCCCACTTTTTATTAGGCTTCCATATCTGCACATTGTTGACCCATGCTGAATTTGAATCAACAATGTCCCACACTGCTTTAATCCTCTTGAAACGTTTTGATCCCCCTACAATATTCAAATTTGAGTACTTAGCTTTCATAAATTTTTCCCATAAGCTAGAACCTTGTTTAAAATTCCATGCAAGTTTGATATTTGAGGCCATTAACATAGCAGATAAATTCATTATACCCAATCCTCCTACATTTTTGGATGGCACAGAGATGCCCATCTAATCTAATGAAACTTCTTTCCAAAATTAAGGTTGACACCCCAAAAGAAAGAGCTGATTAGCTGATTAATGTATTTTTGGACAAGTTTTTGAGGGCTTAAAAACATTAAAGAGTATAGAGGTGTAGATGAAAGGACAGATTGGATCAAGTTTACCCTTCCTCCCATAGACAAGAAATTGTATTTCTAACTGTGAATCTTCGAATAAATAGCTTGGACAAGAGGATCAAAATGAATTGCTTTGTTTCTTCCTTTAAAGATTAAACTTCCTAAGTATTTTAGAGGCCACACTTCATAATTATAACCAGTGATTTCTGCAGTTTGAGTTCTTGTACCATAAGATGCTTTAGAACTCAGTTTAAAACAGCTTTTCTCCTTGCTTATAAGCTGACCAGACTCATCTTCATAACTCTTCAAGAAAGACATTAACTGCTTGAGACTTCTCTTTAGACCCCTAGTAAAAATGATTATAGCATCTGCATAACATAAGTGAGTAATTATTTGAAAGTGACTTGGGATTCCTGTTCAGTCATTTCTTATTAAACTTAGACCGAGTAATTGGTGAATTCACGCAAATTCTTACTCAGTTTAAGGTATTATTAACTAGATCCTTCCTTCGATTACAAGTTGGGAGCTGTGGAAAGATAAAATAGGTTTTTTATGGGACTTCTCCTTATGACCCTCTGGTATTAACAATGTGATATTTTTCAATGGTAGATGTGCTCAAGTGTAAAAACTTACACAAGATTATTCCATATAATGATTCCTACTTCAAAACTTATATATTAGTTACTAAAAATAAGTTACTAATTAGTATATTAGTTACTAAAAAAGAGTATATCAATTACGAAAAATGAGTATATCAGTTACTAATCATTATATCAATTATTAAAAATGAGTATATCAGTATATCATCCAAATCTAGTATAATCCAAATCAGTAATTAATGAGGTATCATCCAAATTCAATAGCATTTACTAATCAGGTATCATCCAAATTACACATCAGTTACTAAATTCCTATAGCAGGTATCATCCAAACTAAATTCGTATAGTAGATATCAGTTACTAAAAATGAGTTAGTAATTAGCATATTAGTTACTAAAAATGAGTATATTAGTTACTAAAAATGAGTATATCAGTTACTTAAAATTAGTATATCTGTATATCATCCAAATTCAGTATCATCCAAATCAGTTACTAATCAGGTATCATCCAAATTCAATGGCATTTACTAATCAGGTATCATCTAAATTACACATCAAGATAATAATTTAAAAGTGACTTGGGATTCCTGTGAAGTCATTTCTTATTAAACTTAGACCGAGTAATTGGTGAATTCACGCAAATTCTTACTCAGTTTAAGGTATTATTAACTAAATCCTTCCTTCTATTACAAGTTGGGAGCTGTGGAAAGAAAAAATAGGTTTTTTATGGGACTTCTCCTTATGACCCTCTGGTATTAACAATGTGATATTTTTCAATGGTAGATGTGCTCAAGTGTAAAAACTTACACAAGATTATTCCATATAATGATTCCTGCTTCAAAACTTCATTTCCACCAATTCAAAGAAAGATGCTTATTGTTAGATGGATTCCTCGAAAGCATATGTGTTATAAGCTTAATTGTGATAGTAGTTCTAAAGGAAAGGGTTTTGTTTCAGCTTATTTGTTCCACGCTTTAGTCTCTAGTGGGCTGTGATTGAGATATTTTCTTGGGGTTCAACATATTTGGGTTAATCTAAAACCTTAAGTGGTTGCCAACTTAGTTTTTGGACCCAAAAATGAGAGGTTTATTGTGTCTCAGATAAAAAATCCAAAATTTTCAAAAATATTTGTTTTGGTTGTATGGCCCATCCAGTTTTCCACGAAAGCTTGAGACGAGATCTTTTTATGGAGTAATATTTTAAAGGAGGGAAGAATGATGTATATGATAATGATGATAATGGATGAAATCAATATCTCTATGACTCAAATTAATAAGTATTTATCAGTAATGGGTTTAAGTTGCTCCTCTGATTCTTGGAAATGATTTTGAAATGAACACGATCATTTTAATGTAATGATCGATCATTTTATATTTTGTTTCATATTTGATTAGTTTTATAACCGATGTTGAAATGTGATATATAACTGAAATGTAACTTCTTGCTATGATAAATGCAAATATACAGATCCATGACATTGAGGCGTCGTCGTCGTCATCGTCGGTTGACTATGTCCGACCTCATAGGCGAGGAAAGACTACTCGAGAAGCAACCACTCACATCTCCAGTGAGAAATGATTTAGAGAGGACATCTCAAATTACTCCCGTGCAACACAACATAAGGGACCATGGAAATAGAGAGATGCAACCACAACTTTCACCAAATATTGAATTAACATACCATAATACACACCTCAACTCAAGAGCTCAAGTTTCTTTATTTCAAACACCTACACGTCAACTTTCCCCAAATATTGAACAGATTGATAATTCAGTTGGGAATGCCAATCCTCCATCCGCTTTAGATGGTGAGGATCTCACAGGTATGCTATGTTACACAGTGTTTGTATATCTCCATCTGTATTACTATTACGTTTATATTCATATTGAATAAGATGTATAAACATTATTTATCAACTTTTTTTCCAGGTACAATGGCTACCCTTACTAGTAAAAAAAGGGTTAGAAAGGGGGCAAGGCCTTGGCTCGAATGGAATGATAACAAAAAGAAGATATTGGAATGGAATGAACTTTGTCAGCCAGTTTGTAAACTTGAAAGTAAATTGATGTCACATTTAGGTTATTACGCAAGGTGTGGAAATTTATTTCCATTGACAATGTTGGATTGGAGAGAGGCGGACGAGGAAGCACTTGATAATATTTGGAAGGAAGTGAAGGTAACTTATTAGTTTGATTTATTTATTTGTTCTGTTGTACATTAGATGTCAAGTTTTAACTAATTTATTCTTTTTGTTCTTAGAATAACACAAATGCACCGGAAGGTTTTAAACAAATCTGCTTTGCAAGGATGGGACTTGCGTGGAAGCAATGGAAGCATCGAGTGAAGGCGAATCACTATAAAAAGTTTCAAACAGATGAAGAGCGGTTGAGTTATACGCCTGAACGAGTCGAAAAAGATCAGTGGCCTGAATTGGTGAAATACTGGGGTCTAAAGAAGATTAAGGTATAAATATCACATTTATTAAGAATTTTATACATACATTCTTCTTCACTAGTATCATAATTTTTATTTTTATTTATTCAAATATTTAGGATATTGCCGATCAAAACACTAAGAACCGTGAAGTTGAATGTGCTTACTCAAGGACAGGACGAAAGCCACATGCTAAAATAGCCAGGGAGGTTGGAATTTTTATTATTATAAATATTTCTGATTTTAATATAAGAGTATTAATATACATACATTGTTTTTTTCAGAGGATAGAACTGGGGGAGCCCATCGACAATATTAGCATGTGGAAAGCCACTCGAGCTCCAAATAATAAAACTTTTAGTGTTGAAGATGGATCATTTGATAGAGTGGTATGTATAAATATTAATTCGTAAGAGATGATTGAAAGATTTATTTAATATTTGTTATAAATTGTGTTCTTGAAAATTATTTTATGTTCATTAATAATAATATTAATTCAATTGGTAGAAAATGCTTGAAAGACGACTAAATGAGCTACCAGAAGAGCAACAAAATGACCCAGAAGTGCGGAACAAGATTTTTACTGATGTAGTAGGATATGGAGGGCATGGGTATGCTTTATTAAAGGGAGCAAGTATTAGGCCAACGTCGACAAAAGCATGTTCATCTCAGTTATTATTGGAAGAAATTAACCAGTTAAAGAAAGAAGCTGAAGATCGAGAGACTCGACATCTACAGGAGCTTGAGGAGTTAGAGATTCGCAACCAACAAGCTTTATTACAGATGAAGAATGATATGCGAAGTGAAATGCAAAGTTTGTTCCAAAGTTTTACCCTTCAGCAAGCTTCCACTACCTCGACGATTCAGTCCGACTAGGTAATACAATATAATTCATACATATAATTACTTATATATATATAATGAAAAATTCTCTTGTTTAAAGTTAAATTTTCAATGGCGGTGGGGAAAATTTGTTATGGTGGTGAGAATTTATTATGGTGGTGGTTAAAATTTTCTGCTGTTGGTGTATATCATTCTTAGAATCAATAATTTTGATGTTTAAAACAGGTTGGCTGCCTGTGGTTTTCATGAATAAACAAGGAGACTCTGCCGAATTTTTAAAAAAATAATAATAGTTGGATATTTATATTGTTAATGATGAAAATATACTATATTGATTCATTTTGCACATTGTATTGTTGACGAGGAGTATTAATTCTGACATAATCGAAACTATATTTTTTTTTGTGCAGGTGACAATTTTTGTAGAACATGCAAATGTTAATTAGTGGTTTTGGAGGTCGTACGCTTCAGTGTTGCGGAATTAGTTTGATAAAAGCATTTCGTGTTTGGAGTATTAATAAATTAATGTATTTTTGTTGTCAAGTCAAATATTTGAACTTAGTGTTATAATTCTTGTTTTGATGAATATTTGGAGATGGTTGTAAGAACTCTATTTATTGTTGAATGAAAATGATTCGTTCTGTTGGTTGAAAATCATCTTATGTATTACATTTTATGATTGTTCGTTGTTTGTGTTGTTTCAAATGTAATTAAATTCTATATTAAACTTTAGCGGTAGATTTTATTCTACACAAAATATTGGTGCAAAAATTTTAAGATCCCTTTACCTGTTTTGGGATGGATAAAACTGTCCCAAAAATATATTAAAGACGGCTATGTTGCCGTCTCAAAAAGGTTTTTTAAAATAGTAATCTTTTGAGACAGATTAATTTTCGTTTCAAAAACAATCTTTTGTGACAGCTCTTGTGCCGTCTCAAAAGGGTCATATAAAATGAGGACCTTTTGAGACGGATCTGTTCCTGTTTCAAAAAACTCTTTTGAGACGGCTATGGCGTCACAAAAAGTATTTATAACCCCCTATCAAAAAGACCCCCACTAGCCGTCCCAAATAGCGTCATAAAAAGTATTTGAGACGGATAAATGATCTTTTAGGACTCTTAGGCCATCGTCTCAAAAGCTATTTTTTTTTGTAGTGGGAGTTCACTTATCCTGATACCCCCGAGGAGAAAAAGTTACTCGCTGATCAACCTGTGGATGTTACAGGATCAACAAACACAAGCTCAGACCAACTCCGATTGGTAAAAGGGCAAGTGGATGTTACAGGATCATCAAATTCGAGCTCAGACCAACTTCGGTTGGTAAAAGGGCAAGAAAAGATGGTCGACGAAGAGCGAGAAATATCAGGGGAAGATGAAAGGAAGCAACAAATATTTCGCCGAGGAACTCTGTCAGATCAGAAGTTTGAAGATGAGTTACTTATATGGAGGCTATATGTAGATGGCTCATCTTGCACAACAGGCAGTGGGGAATGGATAGTTTTGAGCACTCCGGACGAGGTCGACATGGAGTACGCCCTACGTTTCCAATTCAAAGCTTCCAATAATGAAGCTGAGTATGAGGCCATGATTGCAGGTCTTAATTTGGCGAAAATTATGGAGGCGCAACAAATAATTATCTTCAGTGATTCTCAATTAATCGTAAATCAAATGTTGGGAATATATGCAGCCAAAGGAGAATTAATGATCAAATACCATGCAAAGGTGATGGAGTTGGTATCAGAATTTGCTGCTATTCAGCTGGTCAGAATACCGAGAATGGAGAATGCAAGAGCAGATGCCTTAGCTCGATTAGCATCAGCTACTCGTACTGAGCTACGAAGAATAATCCCAATTGAAGTTTTGGCTAGTCGGAGTATAGATGAAGATTTGGCGATGAACTTTATCACCCTTGATTTAGGACCATCTTGGATGGATCCCATCAGGGCATATATTGAGGAGGGAGAATTACCAATTGACAAGCTCGCAGCCAAGAAATTGAAGTTTAAAGCTGCTCGGTACGTATTAACTAACGGTATTTTATATAGACGAGGAATTATGGCAGGTTTACAGAGATGTGTACATCCCTCCGAGATGAAAGAATTGATTGAAGATATCCATGAAGGGTCCTGTGGAGCCCATGTAGCAGGTCGGACGCTTTTACAAAGGATGATGACGCAGAGATATTACTGGCCGACGATGAGGGCTGATTGTATAGCCTATGCCAAGAAATGTGACAAGTGCCATGGCTTTTCCTCCATCCGAAGAACTCCACAAGAATTATGGACACCCATCACTTCCCCTTGGCCATTTTCCATGTGGGGAATAGATTTGGTTGGATCACTGCCAACGACTAGAGGAAGGTTCAAATACCTCGTCGTCGCAGTGGATTATTTTACTAAGTGGGTGGAAGCTGAGCCTCTCATTGATATGACGTACGAGAAGGTGTACCAATTTATTTGGAAGAACACCATTTGTCGATATGGTCTTCCTCATGCTTTCATCACAGACCATGGAACACAATTCGATAACGAGGAGTTCGCTGCCTATTGTCATCAATCAAATGTTTTGAAGATCCACTCAGCACTAGGCCATCCTCAAAGCAATGGGCAAACTGAAGTGACAAATAGAACACTGTTGAATGGTTTGAAGAAAAGACTGGACGATGCGAAAGCAAAATTGGATCCACGAGTTACAATCAGTACTGTGGGCTTACCGAACTACTCCCCGAGTAGCAATTGGAGAATCTCCATATATGCTAGCATTTGGAAGTGAAGCTATTATACCTGCCGAGTTAGGCCTCCCAACACACAGGGTACTGAATTTCAACTCCCCTGTCAGCGACTTAATGAGAAGATTGGATTTAGACATGCTCGAGGAAGTTAGAGAAGAAGCAGCCATTAGAAATGCTTCTTACCAGCAGCGAACAGCTTTGTTATACAACAAGAGGGTGAAGAAGTGCGACCTGAAAGAAGGAGACTATGTGCTGAAGAAAGTAATTCAAAAGCACAATAAGCTGGAGGCAAACTGGCATGGACCATACCGAGTTACAGAAGTTATTCGACCAGGAACTTACCGAATAGCAACTCTAGAAGGGGAGGAGTTTAAGAATGCATGGAACGCAGAGCACCTGCGCAAATATTATCAGTGATGAATAAAAGGAAGACATTCTGCCGAATTCTTTCTTTTTATTGAAAGTTTTTGGGGGAATACTAGTGCTACACACTACTCGGCAAAGCTCAGGCTACTCAAATTTTTTCTCGAAAATGCCAACTAAGGTTGGTCGAGAAACCAATATTCCTCCGGGAAGTAAAGCTACCAATATTCCTTCGGGAAGTAAAGCTACCAATATTCCTCCGGGAAGTAAAGCTACCTATAATCCTCCGGGAAGTAAAGCTACCAATATTCCTCCGGGAAGTAAAGCTACCAATATTCCTCTGGGAAGTAAAGCTACTTATATTCCTCCGGGAAGTAAAGCTACTTGTATTCCTCCGGGAAGTAAAATTTGTATTCCTAAGGGAAATAAAACTATATGTTTCTCGTGAAATAAAAGTATTCCTAAAAATGCCAACTTATGTCAGTTAGGAAGTAAATATATTCTCGAAAATGCCAACTTGAGTTGGTCGGGAGGTAAAATTATTTCAAAAAGACTAACTATGGCTGGTCGGGGATAGAAAACCACCAACTGTAGTTGGTCGACAAGGAAAATTTACCGACCTTGGTTGGTCGGAAACATTTTAGAGAAAAATCTACCAACTATGGCTGGTCGGGGATAAAAACCCACTAACTGTAGTTGGTCGACAAGTAAAATTTAAAGTGATCGAGCAACATTTTTTATACTCGTAACTTTTTAATTATTACTAAGTTTGTCGAGAAACAAAATATTATTTTTTCCAAATGATTACCACAAGTTCAAACTACTCGACAATAAGTTGATCGACAAACTACACAATATAGTTATCTTTTTATCAGATACACATGCACAAATATGAAGTGTTTTACAAGACAATAGCAATTAAGATTGCGAACAGAAATGAAAGTCTTTCATTAAATACAAAACAAATTGCATTGATAATGAAATGAAAGTTACATTGATATTGAAATGTATACTAACTATTACATCAAAATTCCTACTCTATTGGTTTTTTCCCCTCTGCTTTTGACACAGGTTCCTCGCCAGTAGGCGGATTATTTAAAGTCAGGGGAGAATTTATGAAGTTGAGATCCTTTAACATCCTGATATTCATCACGGATGGTCGATCTAGAATATGCTCGGGATGAGATACTTCAACAATTGAATGGAGATTGTAGTCACTGAGATATTTGGAAATCAAGCTCCGAGGAATGGCCCGAGCAGGGATTCAACTCATGTCCAGTTTGAATGGTGGCACGGGTAAGTCGAGCAGCCCGGGATCATGATAGTCCCACAGGTAATGACCCTGTTCGAGCTGCAGCACACCTAAGGCATTCAACCAGCCTTGCTTGTAGCCCTCATTATTGGCATTCTGGATACGATCGTCCAAGTTAAAGAGAGCTTCGTTGTATCCAGCCATCCAGAACTCCCTGGGCTGTTTGTGGAATTGATATGTTAATCTATCCAGTTGCTCGTGGAGATTTTTGATGAAGATCTCTTTATTCTCCAAGGTAGACTTCTGAGTGGAGAGCTGCTCTTCCAGGTCCCTGATTTTCTTTGACATTTCAGCCAAAGCCTGGTTCTTCCCTATTAATTGGAAGGCCTGGTTTTCTAAGGCAGACTGAGTCCTCTGTTCCTCGACAGGAATTGAAGCTGCTCTTGCTCGTCCCTGAGGAGCTCTTGCTCGACCACGAGAAGATGTAGATGGGCCAGACCTCTTCAAGGTTTCCAACTCGTCCCTCAAGTTGGCGTTCTCGACTTCCAAGAATGAAAATCCCTCATCATTCACTGGGATTAAGGCGTTTGAAGTAGAAGCTGCAGACTTTAACTGTGACAACTCTCCTTGCAGGCTATTATTTTCTTGCTCCAGCAACTCGGATATTTGTCTGCATTCCTCGACCTCGCCCCTCAGAGTTCTCTCCCTCACCTCATAGCCAGCAAAGCGCTTCTTGTACCCCTTGTCAGCATTGAGTTACTGATACTTCTTCTCGTACCCCTCATGCAACTGGGTAGTGGATTCTTTGTATTATAGCTGAAGGTCTTCGAGGGTGCCTTGGAGATCCTCGATCATATCATAATAGGCCACATTATTGGCCATTACTCGATCAAGGAGACACTTCAGATATTGATATGCTTCAACTGCCTATTCTGAAGTATCTTGGCCGAGGATGTCGACGACTTGTGCTGCACTCAGGTCTGTGTGACCAGCCTTAAAGTATTCATTACATTATCGCAGCAGCTTTGTATCATGGGCAGATAGCAATTCCATCCTGGCCAGAAACTAGCAGAGAAAGAAAGAGAAATCATCAATAAGAAGTACAAGCAGAGTATGAATAGAAGATAGACAACAGTATGTAAAAAAGTCCAAGTTTTATTAGATCATAGTTCAGAGTTACAAGTTCTGGGTTACATTTGATTAAAGAAAAATAAAATGTAAAGATAAACCCGAACAACTATACACCTTTTCCTTGTCTCCCAAAACCTTCTCAGGAGGCTGGGACGAGGAAGTAGGTTGCTCGAAAGGAATGGATAGTTGCTCGGGGAGCACTAGCAATTGCTCGGAGGAAGTAACAATTTGCTGAAGTTCCTCGGCAGCAGGCTGAATGGCTGAGGGATGATCTCTCATCACCATAGAAGACTCTTCGGAGGCAGCTTCGTCCTCTTCTAAGTCTTCAGGAGTTGGAGGGGGACCAGGGATGTGTTGCTGAAAGAGTTCAGAATTTTCATCCACTTTCATCTCTTGAAGGGCAGCAACCCATCCATCCCTAAAGTATTTGAGGCTTCTATAGTCCACTTGCGACACCATGGCAGTCAATCCCTTGTTCCACCCCTTGTCCCAGCCAGCGCTGAAGGACTTCTTCACAGCCATCTTTCTCTTTAGCTTCTCCGAGGAAAGTTTCTCAGACAAAAGGTTCTCAGCAGTCTTCAGTTTGTTCTCAACCTCCTCCTTCTGCCGAATTACTTCCTGAAGTTGGCCCAACTTTTCCTCAGCAACCTTAAGCTTATCCTCAAGCTCTCCAGTAGTTTTGATCTTCTCTTCAAGCTCTTTATTTTTCCCCTCCATGTCCTTTATTCTCTTCTCCAACTCCTTGGAGATCTCAACAACCTGAGCTTTTTACTGCTCAGTGGAGGCAAGCTTATTCTCCCAGATTGCCTTGTCTGTAGCATATTTCTGGCAAGAATCTTCCAAAGACCTCGTCAGGCCCACCAGAGCCTCCTCCACACCAGATGAGGAGCTCGAAGCTTTAATTGCTTCATCCTTCTTCAAAATTATATTGAAGCAGCTCGTCAACTGTGAAAATAAAAAGAAAGCAAGTCAGAAACAAAAATGACAAGGGAAATATGAAAAGTTCAAAGTAAGAGCACTTACAGAAGCAAGGTGGCGAGAAGTTAACGAGGTGACCATGTCCTGAGTAAGGTTTTCTTCAGTACCTTGGACCTCGGGAATGATCCAGGACTTTACCGAGCTCATGGCAGAGCTCGGGGGAACAAAAGTAGGAACCCCAGTTCCAATGGTTGGGGGCTGAGTGATGGTGTCAGCCAAATTGACCGAGGAGCTCTTCTTCAGCCTCCTCGGTGGAACAGGAACAGATTCAACCAAGGAAGAACCCTTGGTCGGTGATATTACAATCACTTCTCCAGGAGCATCAGACCTGCTTGGAGCCACTACGGGCTTCTCGGCAACCTTCACAACAACAGTCGAGGAAGGTGCATCATTCTTCTTTGTCCCCTCCCCTAGGATATCAACTTTACTTCTTTTTGCCTCTCCAGAACCAGAGTCAGGCTTCTTGAAGAGAGTGGGAGGTCTTCTCTTCTTCATTCTTTCACTCAAAGTGATGTGAGATTCAGGAGAGGAGCTGGTGGAAGCTGGTACTGGCTCTGATTCACTTATTACTGGACGAGCAGTAAAAGAGGTGGTGTAGCTCTTGTATTGCAGCAGATATGAATCCGACCTAATATGCTTGTCGGCAACAGATTGATGCAGACTCCAGATAAGTTTCAAGTGCCTTATATTAACATCTGCTTCTTTTGGGCACTTTCTTTTGCTATCAACTGCAAATAAATAAAAATTACAATATCAGTGGCACGTTTTGTCAAACACAGATTAAGCATGATTTCAAAATAAATAAAATAAAATAAAAATAACCTATCCCATTGCCATAGGGAGGGCATCTGGGACCCTGATACACTTCATCTCCTGATAAAGGAGCATGTTGCCAATTTTTTATTACAACCCCATGTTCAAAATAGTCCATATTGGCATCCGGGAGATTGACTACTAAGGCCCTATTCAAAAATATAGTTTTTAAATAAAAGGTGTTATCACCAACTGCCCAGCAAAACATGATTTCTAGAATCCCTATGCGAGTTCCATGGATTTGATTTAACCTATGCACCCCATTAACTATTCTCTATATATTGGGGGCTATTTTTGCAGGAACAACGTCAAAGTATTGACAAAATTCCAGACATAAGGGCTTGGGTGGAAAATAAAATCCACACTCAGCAATAAAGAGACTGGGGAACCAATGTCCCTCAGCCAAGCGAAAATAATCAGAAGGCTCAGAAAGCTCTTCCAGAACAACCCAGGAGGGAATAGAAAAATCAGAGCGAAACTTATCAAGAGATTCAACAGGGTAAACCATGATGAATAAAAGAAATGAAGAAGAAGGAAGAAAATCTTACAGAAAAAGAGTGGATCCGATGACAACGGACGATGGAAGAGATGAATACACAGGAGAGAAAGAGACGATGGAAAACTCGAAAATACAAATTTGAAAAGGTAGAAGACGATGGGAGTGTCTGTGAAGTTTAAATACCTTGGCTTGGGAAATGGTAAACTAATGATTAGAAAAAGAAACAATTACGCTACGGGCGGCTAGAGGAACAAAAAGGGCGTGGCAATCGAAGCGAGAAGAAACGATTACGCTACCGGCGGCTAAAAGGAAAAAAAGTATGCAGAGATCGAGGCGGTTGTGAAAATTCAAAAAAGCCTGATTCTACGAATTTGGAAAGAGAAATAAATACAAGGGAAACACTCCTAAAAATCAGGAGGACTATTTAAAGCTATCATATTCCGAGAAAGAATGTTCCACACTCCTCAAATTTTGAACTATGAAACATTGGGGGCTTCTGTTGATACCAAATTTAGTCTGCTGACATGGATCAAAAAAGTGAAGACATGTGGCAGTCTACGTGGCAACAACAAATACTTCCGAGGAACTCACACGCTCCGAGGAACCATACTACAATGAGGAACACTGTTTCCTCGAGGAACTCATGCGCTCCGAGGAACGAGAACTCTCCGAGGAACTCTTGAGCACCGAGAAGCTTAAGAGGTCCGAGCAACTTAGGTAGTCCGAGCTGCACCTCGAACAAAGCATTAATAGCGGGATAACCAACAGTTTGACTGTTCATTAAATGTTTATCATTCAGACGCATACGCTTAAGGAGCATTGAATGTATCACCCTTTCACATTACAGCCCCAGGGCTATACATACATTATACAATCCTCATTGTAAGGGGACTGAAATTTCTTGAAATAACTTGTAATCGAGAATTCCCATACAATCAGCAATACCATAGCAGTGGACGTAGGCCATTCTTATAAGGCTAAACCACTTTAAAAATTCTTTGTCTCATTTATTTATCTGTGATTGAATAATTAGATATGATCTAATTTTTTACATCAACACCATGGTTGGTTTTCACAATTTGAAGACGGAGTACGATTTGTCTGGAAATAGCATGACAGGAATTCTGAAATGGGTGAAGGGGTTACTACCCAAGGAGAATACGCTTCCAAATGGCTATCCTGTTATGGAGAACAGTTTGAAAGGTTTGGGAATGAAGTATAAATCAATTCATGCTCGTGTGTATGACTTCATACTATACCGAAATGAGTATGAAAATCTTGATCATTGTCCATTTTGCGATGAACCTAGATATGTCCAATCTACTAGTAAGGAAGGCACAAGCTCAAAAGTGCCTTAAAAAGTGTTGAAATATTTTCCCATTGGCCCTAGATTAAAGAGATTTTTTACATTACCATGGATAGTAGAGTCAATGACTTGGCACGCTAGGGCAGAAGTAGGGGTAATCTCATGTGTCTTCCTATTGATTCTAAAGCTTGGAGGAGGATGAATTATGAGTATCCTGATTTTGATCGAGAACAGCGCAACATTCGTTTGGCTATATCAACAGATGGTTTCAATCCATTTAGAAATCTAAGCACCAATCAGAGTGTATGGCTAGTGATCCTAACCCCACTCAACCTCCCTCCTTCACAGTCTATGAGACCTGAATTTTTGATGATGTCTTTATTGATACTTAGGCCAAAAGCACCAAGTGATGACATTGACGTCTACCTGGCTCCTTTGGTAGAAGAATTAAATGAGTTGTGGGAAGAGGGTGTGCAATCATTTGACTCTTTTATAAAAGAAGAGTTTATGCTGAAAGCAATGTTGATGTGGGCAATTCATGATTTGCTAGCTTATGGACAGAACAATTCAGCCTAGATCCAAAACTACACGATTCCATCTTGGAGCAGTTGAGGGAGCAACACAAGATATGGAAGAAAAATATGCGGACTTGGTACTTTGGGAAGACCCGAGAGTCTGTTATCCGAATCCGTGAATCCGTCCCGCCGAAGGAGCCGATCTCATTGGCACAATGGCAAAAGTTCATTGACAATGAGATCGGGGAGAGACAATTGCCATCTGACCAATCGGGAAGGGAAAATTGGGCAAAAAAGACAGACGTGCACTACTCCGGCCGGACGTCTTACGCCGAGGTGGAGCATAGGATGATGTTAAGATTTAATTTTTCTATAACTATAGAAATATATTATTTTGCATTATTTTACTTTGCGGGGCCAATACTAATTTTACTTTATTTTATTTCAGAGGACAGGGAGTGGGCCTGGGGGTAGGCCACATAGGCTCGATACTTATGTGGCTATTCAGACGAAGAAGGAGAAGGATAAGGAGGTGTCCCCGAGCATCGCAGCCATGATTGTAAGTAATCCGACAATTTACTTTTTATTAATTATGTTATAATTTTTTTATTTACTTATTTTACTAATCATGTGCTTTTTGTCATTTCAGGCAAAGTTTAAGGAAGTGCATGAGTCGTAGTCTGATGCCGACAAGGCATCATTATCCACAAACACACTCAGCTAAGTGCTTGACACTGATCGCAAGGGGAGGACAAGGGGTGTGAGCTTGCGGGTAGCCAAATCTAGGATCATCGAATTGGAGATGAGCGACACCAGGTTGGCTCGAACGGTGGACTCGAATGATGCGAAGCTGTCCCGTTTGGAGGCGATGATCCAAGATATGTTCTCATTCATGAAGCGTTCATTGGGAGGAAACCGTAAGGGGAAAGGGGAGGAGAAGGTGGTGGAGGAGGAGGTGCAGGAGGACGAGGTGCAGGATGATGAGGATGTGGACCTCGTTGCTTCATTGTTGACAAGTGCTAACTTTGATGATCCACTCCCCTATTTGGCTCCCTTCAACCGATCGATGTCGACACTTGGTTGGCCGAGCGTATTTTTATTGGACATATTTGATGGCCAATGGATAGGGCGGGGGTTGAGGGACCTGAATATCGTTCAAGGCCAGTTCATGGACGTTTGCTTCAAGACATCGAGTCCAATGTGCTCGTCACGCATGAGATACAGGGGAAGGAGAACTCCCCCTTGTGGTTACGCGAACAATGCGCCATGATGTATATTGCTGGGTGTGTCAATTCGTATATCGTGTGGCCTACTCACCTCCTCAGAGCTAACCTTACCCCAGACATGTAGTTACATTATTTGAATTGAATTGTTTTAAGTTTTTACATTTTAATAATATTTGGATTTTATCGTGATGCATATTGTTTTGAATGTATATTTGCATTATCTCTATTTTATTTAGATATATGATGTTTGAACAGGTACAATGTTGTTATAATAGGTACAAATATACTGATGGGCAGTGGCCATACTGCCCAACAGATTTTTTTCCAATTCTGCCAAGAATTATCACGGTCATTGACCGTGATAATTTTTTATTAAATGTCACGGGTTTGTCACGGTCCTTAATCGTGACAAAACTTGTCAAGGTCAAGGACCGTGACATGACCTTGACAAGTCTAACGAACTTGTCACGGTCAATAATCGTGATAACAAAATTTGTCACCCCCAGAATTATCACGATCATTGACCTTGATAAGTCCAACTTGTCAAGGTCAATGACTGTGATAATTCGACAGATTTGATGTTGTGTCGTGAGAAACTTGAATCCTGTATATCCCAACTTGAGAGAGATCTCAAACATGTCCGGGAGGTTAAAGTAAATTTAGAAGACACATTTAAGAAGGTTGGAAAGATGCTCCGCGGTATCGATTTGGATAATGTTGAGAGGCTAGAGAGAGATTATGATAGTGCGTCCACTTTCTATGTAGCACCCAAGATAGTTCTCGAGTTTGTGTTACCTAAACCACCTAGGCATCCGAATCCATGTAGAAGAGCTCGTCCAAGATGTTTTGAGATAGGTGGACCTAAGCCCGTTTATGTTTGTTCCCATTGCAAGCAAGGAGGGTTCTTAAGGAATTTTGCTTTAAGCTTGGGAGAGTGTCTCATAGGTATCTTCCACGATATGTTACTACATGCGTTCTCACACGCACTCGAACACATGTTACTCCACATGCTCCTTCACATCACATGAGATATTTTAAGAGTTTTAGAGAGCAAGTAAAGTATTTAGTCAAAACTTCACAAATTTTGAGGAGGAATTTCATAGGATGTCATCTCCTTTTAAGAGTTCCTCCGGCCTTAATGATCAAGGTTGAAACTTGTTTATTAGAATATGGTTTTTTTCATGCTCATATCATATATCCCTATTGCTGGTGTGTACTATCATTGTATTGATATTTTTCTTTTTTCATATTTTATGAAAAATACAAAAAGATTTTTCGATTTCTTTTTAGAAAAAAATGAAAAATACAAAAATATTTTTTATTTTTAAGAAAAACAAAAAAGGCAAAAAGATTTTCTTTTTATAAAATTTTTGGAAAAAATACAAAAAGATTTTTGTAGTTTGTTTACAAGTTGTATGGATGGAAATTTAAGATAACCAAGTCACAATATCATTCCATTATCCACATGACTTTTTTATAGTGTTTTGAGACACAACATCATTTTATACATGTGTTTTATAATGTGTTGGAGTCATAGAGTAGTGATTTAGACGATTACTTTCTACAGTTTAACTTATTGTCTCCTTTAATGCACACGTACACGAATTTATGTGATTTTTGCACTTGTCGGTCACATGTTGGTCAAGGTATTTTCATATCAATTTTTTGATTATATTTTATGCCATGGAAAGGGGATACGAAAGACATGTTAACTTTGCGTGAAAAGACACCAGTTGTAAAGAAAAGAGCCTAAAAGATTAACGACACATAAAAACAGAAGTATCAGGTCAAATTTAGATTTGATCATTGATACTTTATTACATCTGAGCATTAATTTCTTCAAATTCTTTTGAGTGAATTTCTATATTATGAGTGGATTTTGAGGGAGTTAAAGTAGAAGATCAATGGGTTTGCACATACCACATAATCTCTAAAAACATTAACTAATTTTGGGCGCTATTGGTGTGAAAATTATTTTAGACTTTGATTCATATGAATTCATTTTTTTTACACCTAAGGCAGACTTGAGTACATTCGTTAGGAGTGTCTCAAATCCGTCGTGCACGTATGTTATGATTGTTTGAGTTGATTTACCTATCAAACTTGTTCACACCCATTCATTATGCTTTCACGACTTGGTTATCTTAGTGTTAGTTCATGGTGTGTGTTGTACTTGTATATATTCTATATGCTTTATAAAAAATTGAAAAATTCAAAAATAGTTGGTTTGGGTTTTCTTAGTTTGTCATTGCAGGACACTTATTGCCTTATATTTGTGATGATATACTTCAATTTTTGTGACACACTCCGATTTACTTTTTCTTTTCCTTGTTTATTTCAGACAAAATAAAAAGGGGGGAAATGAATTATAGGGAAGTGGAAGTTTGATTTATGGGAGAGACATACATATTGATTATCATTTTATACTTCAAACTCTTTATTGCATCACGGGTATTTCTTTGTCTATTGTGTGTAGGTTCACTTTGATGAGCATATGCAAAGTACACTCAAGACAAAACTCCCAAAATAAAATGAAGAGAAAGTGGGAGAATTGAAGATTTTGATATTTTGAATACTTATGTATTCTGTTATCATTGCATTTGTGAGTTTTGGGAGGGTATTAGAATATTGTTTGTCTTAGATTTTTTTTGGTAATTCGAATATTTTTTTATGTTTGTACCGAAATAGCCAAAGGGGGAGATTTTTAAGGAAAACATTTTAGACATTGCTCCTATTATCTAGGTTACATACTTTATGGCAAATCCCGTTACCCTGCATTAAATCATCACGATCATCCCGATGTATCAAAGATCCGAATTTCTAGCAATTCAAACATGCATCTTCAACAAGCATCACGTTCATCTTCATCGCGCTCTGTTACTCCACTTAATGATGGTATAATTTATTTTTGGAAATCAAAATTTATTTATAATTATATTGGGAGTTGTTTTTATATTATTTGAGTTAAAAAGAGGAAATTTTTTACTAAAAAATATTTTAGTTTTTTGCCACAATCGTTCAAATGGTATGGTAATCTCGTTCAAACGAAAGGGTATTCTCATTCGAAGTCTCGTTAGAATTCTACATCAAATGAGCATCGATTGAGGGCTTACTATTTCAATTCGTTGCAAGTTCCTTTGAAGCACGTTCAAACAAGAATAAAATATATTTTTGTTCTAATAAAGAGCTGATCTCGTTCGAACAAGCATCAAACTCATTCGAACGACTGGCAACCTTGATTTTTGTGTTTTCCTATAAATGCATACTTGGTGTAGGATTTTCTTAAAACTTTTACAATTTCGATTTCTGTAGACCTGCTGCAAAAAGTCTCATATTTTAAAAGGGAAAACATCTTTTGATTCACACACATCACCTCCCATATATAGTTATGAATCCACTTTGAAATCCTCACATAATTTCATATCGGATTACATCTTGTGGAGCAGACGTCTCCACTGCTGATCTTGTGATTCTTGTGGGAATCATTACTGAAGGAAGATTGTGATTGTGTGATTCTTGCGAGGATTATAGTTGCTGAAGACAAAGTTCACATGCGGGAGATTCATCAAAACGTTGTAGATTCATTTATAAAATTTGTAAGTTGCGATTTGTAAATTTTATAAAGTGAATAAAAGGTTTTTCCCAAATGTGATTCTTCCATAAAACTGTCTTCTATGGTTTGAATGCATGTTTTATTGTTTTACGCAGTAATCGCCTAGTGGCACATTTTAGCGTAAAAAGAATTAAAACTTTATGTGGATTGTAATATAAATTTAATAAGTTACCGCCATTAGATCATTGCGTACTCTCAGAAAATATATGAGGTGCTTTTAAGGTGAAGATATTGTGCTAACAAGGGTTCCATACAACCTTTTAAGCTCCTTACATATGTGGTTCAAGGAGGAGCCACACTCTGCGCTCCAGTGCTTGTAAGATTTTTTAGAAAAGTTGGGGATGGGGAGTTGATTTTTGGCTCCCTATGTATTCTTTGGTGTTATGGGGAGGTTGGAAAGGTTTTTATCTACCCACCCTAACTTTTTTTGTTTTCAGTATTCTAATAGACCCATGTATATCTGTTGTATACAGTATTCTACCCCCTTAGGAAGATTCTTTTTATATATGTGGCTTACTTATAAAAAAATATATATTTATGGCTAAATATTTATTTTGAAGTATACAAGTATTAATATTACACTTTTGACTTCAATATCTTACATAGACTCCATACAATAATTCTAATGCATTTTTATGACCTAAATTGATGTGTAGTTGGGATTGAAAGCGATTTAATAACAACATGATTTAGAGGTCCAATTTCAATCTCTAATTCATATTTAAAATAATATTAGTGATTACAATGTGTGGTTAAAGGCCTTATATATAAGAAAACCTATCTTGTTAGCTCAAGATAAACTTAAAAGGTAGAGGATGAGAGTGTTAATACTAAGGAATAAATTGTGAAACATAAATTTTAATTTCCAATTCAATTGACCGAATGAGCAATTAATCCAATTTTACTAAAGCACCAATTAAACTTACGTTGTCTAAACTATTAACCAATTTTATGTTATCCTAATCATGCATCTAGATGATTTTCAAGAATAAAATAAATATTAATCATAAATGTTACAATGTACAAGGAAACCCCATAGTAGGAAAAACCTCGGATGACCTAGCCTATGCAAATTCACTATCATATAGGATTTATGCAATAGTGATAGACACACTTACCCAACTTGACTCGATTTCTTCAAGCTTTGGTGCAGTCTTCACTACTTGAACCTTTTTCAAAGAAACACCGTAGGAATCTACACACGATCAACCTAATGCATACGCTTCACACATCTCGGTGTCCACCCATCTTGGCTAGCAAACTGTCATCGTAACAACAAGAAATCCATGATGCCAAATGCAAAACTCAATGAAGAGTAAACTTGATCTTAGTGAAAGAAACTCGAGATCTCCAACAAGCCTATTATGTAGATTCTTGGATTTGAAACATAGGGTACAGTAGGGTTACAAAAGGCTTTTAGTTTAGTATAGAAATATGTTTTCAAAACCCTTCTCATTTCAAAAAACTGTGCCAAACATGATTTATATATATTTTCATAAAAAATGACGTCATACGTTATGAGGCATCTCATTCGAACGAATACCAAAGTCGTTCGAACAAATACCAAAGTCGTTCGAACAAATACCAAAGTTGTTCGAACGAGACTTACGATCTCGTTTAAACGAGTATCGAGAAACCTTTTAATGATAACATTCGTCCTAGGCAAAAACATCTTGTTCGAAGCTCATTCGAAGCCTCTACGAATAAACCCCTCAAACCCATTTGAATAAGCACATATAACTCATTCGAACGAAACAAAATAACTCGTTTGAACGAAACAAAAATCTTGTTCGAATGAATTTAAAAACCAAAAATATGTTTGTTTAAAAATATTTTTCGAATATTAACCCTAGATAATTTTAAAAATATAACCACCCAAAACTAAATCCAGGTATCAACATAATGCACAATTCATACCTTTCTCGAGGTCCCATGAATGAAGATGAAATGTGGTACGAAAGTTGATGTCTCTTTAACTCGATCACTACAGTCTTCAACATGCATAGGCATTAAGGAAAATTTTAAAATAATCCTCTTATTGTAAGGACATTTTTGTCCATTATCAATTTATATGTCGTACGCCGTTACACCGTTAAAGAAACTCAATATCGCATCTACATCAACGGATCCGAATATCAAAGCATCTTCAACATCATAGCCTCTGCGAGAATGAACTTGGTAAAATTTTGTTTTTACGCTCCTTAAAGTTCATATTTAGTATTGGGAAATTTTTTATAAAATGTTTTTTATAAAAATAAGAAGTAAGTTTTTTTAAGCAAAATGAGGCTTTTACTTTTCTGGGAAAACCGGACCGGTCCGCCTCCCTACCGGACCGGTCCACCGCCGGACCGGTCCGCCCTCTACCCGGACCGATCCGCCTTGCTCGAGGTCCAGTAGACCCCGGATCGAATGCGAACCGATGGAGCCATATTTTAAAAGAACTGATCCGGTAAATCGGACCGATCCGCCTCCTAGCCGGACCGATCCGCCTGGGATAAACTCGAGCAGTTCCGTCAGATTTTTATCCACCATCTTATATTTCCTATATATATAACTATTCCGATGGTGTATTTCTTTAAGTCTTTGAGAAAACGTTTTTAAGATTACAAACACAACAAGACTTCAATTTTTGATGTGCCAAACATCTTTTTGATTCACACACAAAAATCCCAATTACTTTTGTGAATCTTTTGGAACCCTAAAACACAAACTTTGTTGTTGTTCATCTTTGTGGAGAGATCTTTGCAACCGAGGGCTGCGTGTCATTGCCGAGGGAGTCTCTACAAAGTGTTATGACTGCGTGTCATTGAGGAGAGCTGCGGTTCTACCTTTGTTGATTGGGCTGCGAGTCCTTGGAGGGTGCTGCTTGTATTCTCTTGCTGAGTTCAAGACTGCGTGTCTTTGTGGGTTGGCTGCGCGTTGATCCATTGCAGATTTCTCTATGTAATTGTAAGTTGCGGCTTGTATATTCATAGTGAAATAAAGGTTTTACCCGAAAGGGGTTTTTTCCTGATATCTGTGTCTCAGCATATTTTGTGTCGCATGCTTTATTTATTTATCGGTTGTCACACGCACCGTAGATGAATGATTAGGGGCTGAAATTAAATAAGTGAGTTATATTAGAAAGTTGCAAAGTTAATCAATTATCACACGTTCTCACTTATGACTTAAGTAGTTTTGTCCAAACGGAATAAAAACAATCTTACAAATATTTATAATAAACATTAACCATGGACACATTGAAAATTTATCCTTATAAATATCCTCCTTTGGGTGTTCCAGGACAAAATCAAAAATAAAAACTTCTAGGCCGTCAAGCTCTCTAATACCTGATCCCCAACCCTCAAAGCAAAAATTTCAAGTTGACACTTGAACGACACTAATTCTTGAGTAGCTTTGCTTTATGTAACGTTGTCGCATCATTGCTAAAACCTTCAAAGTTAACAAACCTTTCAATTGTAAAGAGAATATAAAATACATAAATCACATATGAAAAAAAATCCGCCCCTCCCCCCGGTTAAAACATCTATCCCTTAGAGAATATTTCTCCACCTTTTTATTCGGGAATAAACAAAGCTAAAGATGTATAATATGAAACAATTTCTCCCTTTAATGTGACACATATGATCATAAAGTAAACAAGCATATCGTGCGATGTGAAGTGAAATGGCAGTGATAAACAAACATGGCAACGCAAGCACAAATAAGACAAACGATGAAACGAATGATACAAATTTTAAACTTAATATATTAATTTAATCCAATATGATGAATTTGGATTAAATGAAAGTCAAAGAGCGAAACAAAATATAAATGCACACATAACAAGAACAAACATGAATATATAGTATAGCACCACAAACGACACAAAAACTAGCTTTCCACACTCGTATGTCATAATGTGGTACGAAATGAACTAGAAGACAAAAGATATATGTCACACCCCAAACCCAATATCCATACTAATCATTTGTTATTAGAATAATTGGATCATAATCTCGATCCCATTGAAAATTTAATTCCTTTATTAATATTTTTTTTTGCATAATGAACATAATATTGTTCTTGTGCCATAACGAAGTCAACATCATAGTCATAATTATAGATTATACAATACTACGATTAACTATGATAAACTCAATCCATACTAAATCAATATATACAATGTGTGAGTATATCAAAATCTTCAGTGTGACAACGATAAAATCTCCATACTTAAATCCCAGCTCTTCTAACGGTGCAACTCTCAAAGTTACCGGTCATATATTATCCTAGCTCGCAGCGTACAAACCTGAAATTGTTAAAATATAAACTATAAGCATTAAGCTTAGTGAGGTACTCCTTCCCTGCAATAGAATAACAATTCTATATCGAATATGTGAATACAAAATCTGAACAATCCTGCCCATTGGCAATAACAAATCATGGATCATAAGATCCAAATAATTCTGCCCATTGGCAATAACAAATCCTGGATCATAAGATCCAAATAATCCTGCCCATTGGCAATAACAAATCCTGGATATTTGAATATCCAAACAAATCCTGAATACCGAAGTATTCAAACCAATCCTGGATCATAAGACCCAAACAAATCCTGGATATTTTAATATCCAAACAAATCCTGAATACCGAAGTATTCAAACAAATCCTAGATCACGAGATCCAAACAAATCCTGGATATTTTAATATCCAAACAAATCCTGAATACCGAAGTATTCAAACAAATCCGCTCTTAGATCTATATTCATATTTATATATGAAACAAATCATAAGTACACTCACCTTGGCAGTTTAACTGGCTTTGCCCTTGACTTTATCCAGTACTTGTTCAATTATCTCTTCTTCCCTTCCTGTCATTCTTAAAATATTAGTGTCATCATAATAATATCAATAATCAAAAGAACAATTTAAACATAATTCAATCCATAAGCATCACATGATTCCATTCAAATCATTTATCACAAGTGAAGTCCCATCCAAATTCATGCTAGTATATTTAACATATCCAAATCATAGACCAAATATAAATTCATTTATTCTTGTAAATTCAATCCTTGTCATATTAGTATTCCAATACAAAATACGGTACATCATTTTAGGTCTCGTAGAGCAAGATATGCTCATTTCTTTACCACATGGAAAATATGCCCTATAGGCCCTCTTATCGTTCATTCAACTTCCACGAATTTCCATAATTTTTCTACATCATAAATTTATATGATATTTCACCAAACATCAGTAAACACATTGAAAAATATAATATTAAAGTTTCATAATTTTTAAGGTTCGTTTGCTATGTCAAGCAAAACACCGAACACATGGCAGGCATATTTTCACCCTTAGGGCAGATTTCATACCCGAATTTCAAACTCTCACCAAAGACCCATTTCTTGGTATTTTCACATGATTTTCGGATATGTCATACATATATGAGTCCAGGTTAATCTCAAATTGGAATCAATCAATTCCAGTATGTATACAAAAACATATGGAAGTTTGAATAAACAAAGTTTCTAAACAAAGTAATTTTAGGGTTTTATACATTAAACTTAACTTAAACTTTCATCTAACCAAACATATATATCAAGGGCTGAAAGTTTAGTAAAAAAATGATGGTTTCTATCATCTAAAACATAAATATAAGAAAACAATAAGATTTGCAGTTAGAATTACCTTCGGGGCTTTTACGTAATTTTCTATGAATTTTCTTCAATTTTCTCCTCACTTTTTCTTCCTAACTTCCTACTTCTCTTTCCTTAAGCTTAAAATCTCTCATGGCTGCATTTTGGATGAATAAAGAGGTAATTCTAAGGGTTTAAGGTCGGCCAAATCCACCACCCTTCCCAACCAATGAGAATAAAACATTTGTTGCCATAATAAGACAAAATACTACTTAACGGATGGACTATTTTGCCCTTGTTTCGTAATTTTGGTATAACTTCTCACTCGAACCTCCGTTTCACACACCATTTATTGTGTTACAACCATAACTCACTTGTCTACAACTATATAGTTTTCACCTCAAGTCAATTGTTATGTCATAAAGGTCAAAACTAGCCTTAAACATGAACATTCCTACCGAAACCTTCAAAATTTTGTATTTGTAACTAATTCGACATTTCATGCTTTTTGAAGGTAGGATTAGACTAAACATAATAAATTAACATCACATATATTAATAACACACTAATCATATCACATAAGCTAGGCATGATTTAAGCATAATTAATCATAATTATATTCGGGTTGTCACAATTCTCCCCCTGTTAGGAAATTTCGTCCCCGAAATTGACATACCTTGGTTGTCTGAATCAAACAAATACGGATAATTAATCTTCATGGTATCCTCGCTCTCCCATGTAGCCTCTTCCATGTAATGCCTTCGCCACACAACTTTCACAAGTGGGATCACTTTTGATCTCAATACTTGTTCCTTCCTATCCACGATAGCAAGTGGTTCTTCCACATAACTCAAGGCTTCCTTTAACTCAATAGGCTGTTCTACCAACACATGTGAAGGATCCGCTACATACTTTCTTAACATAGAAACATGGAAAACATCATGTAACCGAGATAACTCTGGTGGTAATGCTAACTTGTAGGCAACCATCCCGACTTTCTCAAGGATTTCATAATGTCCAATGTAGCGTGGACTTAATTTCCCTTTCTTTCCAAACCTCATAACTCCTTTCCATGGCGATATTCGAAGAAACACATAATCCCCTTTCTGGAATTCTAAATCTTTTCGTCGTTTATCCGCATAACTTTTTTATCTGCTTTGAGCTATTCTCACTCTATCTTGAATAATCTTCACTTTTTCAGTGGTGACTTTAATTAATTATGGACCCTCTATCTTCCTTTCACCAACTTCACCCCAACATATCGGTGTACGACATTGTCTACCGTACAAGGCTTCATATGGAGCCATACCAATAGTAGACTGAAAACTATTGTTATATGCAAATTCTATCAAAGGCAAATATTCATCCCAATTACCTTTGAAATCAAGCACACAAGCTCTAAGCCTATCTTCTAAAATCTGTATTGTCCTTTCAGACTGCCCATCTGTCTGGGAATGAAAAGCCGTATTAAACTTTAAGTTGGTAACCATAACATACTGCAAACTATCCCAGAATCTGGAGGTAAAAGTAGGGTCCCTATCTGAAACAATAGAAACAGGTACTCCATGCAATCGAATAATTTCATTAACATACAATCTAGCATACATATCAACTGTATACGTAGTCTTGACTGCTAGAAAGTGAGCTGACTTGGTTAACCTGTCTACCACTACCCAAATCGAATCTAACCCCTTCTGATATCGAAGAAGCCCAACTACAAAATCCATCGTTACATGATCCCATTTCCATTCTGGTATTGGCAATGGTTGAAGTAAACCAGTAGGTTTCTAATGCTCCACTTTTACTTGCTGACATATAAAGCATCTAGCAACAAAATTAGCTATTTCCTTCTTCATATTATTCCACCAGTAATGCTCCTTTAAATCCCTATACATTTTAGTACTACCAGGATGCATAGTATAAATGGAATTATGAGCCTCGTCTAAAATTTCCTCTTTCAATCCACCCACATTAGGCACACATAACCTCTGTTTATACAATAAAGTGTCATCATTCACAATACAAAAATCTTCAGACTTACCATCTTGGACATCTTGTCGTTTCTTCTCAAGGAAAGGATCTTGACTTTGCAAATCATGAATACGGGTAGCTAACAAAGGCCTCACGCTTACATGAGCAAAGAATCTATCCCCATCTACTAGCTGCAATTCTACTCCCATCAATCTCAACTCCATAATATGAGCAACTCTAGCACATCGAATACAAGATAACCTGCCTGAAGCCTTTCTACTCAAAGCATCTGCAACTACATTTGCCTTTACTGGGTGGTAGTGAATTGTACAATCATAATCTTTAATTAACTCCATCCACCGCCACTGCCTCAAATTCAACTCCTTCTGAGTAAATAAATACTTAAGGCTTTGATGGTCAGTCAAAATTTCACATACCTCACCATATAGATAATGACGCCGTAATTTCAAAGCAAACACAATAGCAGCAAGTTCCAAATCATGTGTAGGATAATTACGTTCATGTGTACGCAACTGCCTAGAAGCATAAGCAATAACTCTACCATGATGCATAAAAACACAACCCAACCCCTGGTGTGAGGCATCAGTATAAATAACAAAACCATCTCCACCATGTGGAATAGTAAGAACAGAGGCAGTTACCAACCTCTTTTTCAATTCATCAAAACTATTTTCACAATCAGAATTCCATTCAAACTTAACATCTTTTCGGTTAGTTTAGTCATCGGCAAGGCAATTGAAGAAAATTCCTTTATAAACCTCCTATAATACCCAGCTAAACCAAGAAAACTCCTCACCTCAGTCACGTTATTGGGCCTCTCCCATTTTACAATAGCCTCTACCTTTTTAGGATCAACACATATACCATCTCCCGAAACAACATGGCCTAAAAATGCAACTTGTGATAGCCAAAATTCACACTTGATAAACTTGGCATACAACTTCTTATCTTTCAACAGATTCAAAATAGTTGTGAGATGCTTTTCATGTTCAACCATATCACATGAATAAATCAGAATATCATCAATAAAAACTATCACAAATGAATCAACAAAAGGATGAAGTACCCGATTCATAAGATCCATAAATACAGCTGGAGCATTAGTCACCCAAAAAGGCATCACCAGAAATTCAAAATGACCATACCGAGTACGAAAAGCAGTTTTAGAAATATCACTCTCCTTGACCCTCAACGGATGATAACCCGATCGTAAGTCTATTTTTGAAAACACTTTAGCACCCTGTAACTGATCAAACAAATCATCTATACGAGGTACAGGGTATTTGTTCTTAATTGTAGCTTTATTCAGTTGCCTATAATAAATACACAAACGCATGGTACCATCTTTCTTCTTCACAAATAAAACTGGCGCACCCTATGGAGATACACTAGGCTGTATGAACCCCCTATCAAGTAAATCTTGCAATTGAATCTTGAGTTCTTTCAACTCAGCAGGTGCCATTCTATACGGTGCCATAGAAATAGGGGTTGTCCCCGGTGCTAATTCGATACTAAATTCAACTTCTCTTTCTGGAGGTAACCCTGGCAACTCACTAGGAAACACTTCAGGAAAATCCCGTACAATAGGAACATCGACTAATTGTAAAGCCCCCTTCCTAGTGTCAAGAACGTATGCAATAAAACCCTCACAACCCTTACTCAATAATTTCCTCGTCTGAATAGCAGAAATGATGCAACTGGGAACAATTTTCCTTTCCCCCACAAATTTAAATTCAGGCTCACCAGGCATATTAAAAACAACTTCCTTACAGAAAAAATCCATAGATGCATGATATTTAGATAACCAATCCATTCCCAGAATTATATCAAAATCAGAAATATCCAACGGAAGTAGATCTATAACTGTATCTCTAGACCCCACAGTCAAAACACAATCATGAAAAACATATTCAGCTACAACCATATCCCCCATAGGCATATAAATACCCAACCCCACATCTAAACGAGTACACGGTCTATTCAGGTATATGGCAAAAGCACAGGACACAAAAGAATGGGTGGAACCAGGATCAATTAAAACATAAGCACTTCTATCAGTAATAGAAAGTGTACCTGTCACCACATCCGGGGTAATATAAGCCTCTTTCATCGTAAAGACTCGTCCACCTGGCCTGGAACCACTGGCTTGTCCTCGGCCCATACTTTTCACTGCACTGCCTGGAGATAACACTCTACTTGCTGTTTCTCTAGGTGCTTCTGTAGTCTCTGCCAACTTCGGACAATTCTTCCTAACATGCCCCACTTGATGACAATGGTAGCATTCCACTCCTTTAAGCTTAGGACACTCGGATTTATAATGCCCCTCCTATTTACAAAAGAAACATGTAACAATTCTTGTCGGTACCTCACCCTTTCCTGACCTCCTAACCAGATTAGAAGATTCCTCACCCCTAGTATCTCTGCCAAATCTCCCTTGGCCTCTACCACTATATCCATCACCTCTCTGAAATTTATTAGGTTACACCTTAACACTTCCACCCTCACCTCCTCTAGACTGAGATGCGTCGAATCTGCTTTTCTTAAAACTCTCTCGGCTCGTAACACCTTAGTTCATTTGCCTTTCTGCTATCGTGGCTTTGTTTACCAGAGAAGCATAATCTTCTAACTCATAAGTGGCCACTCTATTTTGAATAGGCCAAATCAGTCCATCTTGGAACTTACTACATTTATCTCCTTCATCCTGCACATACTTAGTGGCAAATCTAGACAAAGCAGTAAATTTAGCATCATACTCCCTCACGGACATTTTCCCCTGGGTCAAATTTATAAATTCCCTCACCTTCTCCCTCCTATAAACCTTAGGGAAATACTTAACGTATAAAGCTTTAATAAACTCATCCCAAGTAATAACACCAGTACCTTTCATTCTGGGCACCAAATGGTTGCTGGCTTCCCACCAATATTTGGCCTCTCCTTTCAGCTTAAACACAGCTAGATTCACTTTCTGGT
Organism: Sambucus nigra; assembly: GCA_949130495.1. NCBI lineage: Eukaryota > Viridiplantae > Streptophyta > Magnoliopsida > Dipsacales > Adoxaceae > Sambucus > Sambucus nigra. The sequence goes on along the minus strand of OX422216.1, from coordinate 128,769,937 downwards.
CATCTGGAACTTTCATAACTGCAAAGATAGTTTCTAGATCTCTGACCCACATCTCAACTTCTGTAGGTCCAACTGACCCTGAATATTTTGGAGGATTCAACTTCAAAAACTTCTCATGCATGGAATCTTTCATTTCCTTCCTTGCCTCTTTCTCAATCCTGGCCACGGTCTTTGATTCTAGATATCTAGCCTGTTGTTCTGCCATTTGCGCCATATTTCTTTCTTGTTGCTCTGCCATCCTCATCATTGCTTGCACCATCATCTGAATCTCTGTAGGTTGTTCATTCTCTCTATCCCTTCCAACAACACTCTGCTCTTCTTTAGTATTGTCTATACGAGAAGCTACTCCCTCTTCTCGATGTTGTCCATCCCCAGGTTCCATCTGGAATTATCTGGAATACAACAAAGTTCTAACAACCAGTATAAACAGTTTATACTACTAAACTATTGGTTAGTACATAAACAATTCTTAAATATCAAATCAACTCAATACTGCCATCTAACCGTCACACACGTCCAGAATTAATAACCACGCTCTGATACCAATAATTGTCACACCCCAAACCCAATATCCATACTAATCATTTGTTATTAGAATAATTGGATCATAATCTCGATCCCATTGAAAATTTAATTCCTTTATCAATATTTTTTTTTGCATAATGAACATAATATTGTTCTTGTGCCATAACGAAGTCAACATCATAGTCATAATTATAGATTATACAATACTACGATTAACTATGATAAACTCAATCCATACTAAATCAATATATACAATGTGTGAGTATATCAAAATCTTCAGTGTGACAACGATAAAATCTCCATACTTAAACCCCAGCTCTTCTAACGGTGCAACTCTCAAAGTTACCGGTCATATATTATCCTAGCTGGTAGTGTACAAACCTGAAAGTGTTAAAATATAAACTATAAGCATTAAGCTTAGTGAGGTACTCCTTCCCTGCAATAGAATAACAATTCTATATCGAATATGTCAATACAAAATTTGAACAATCCTGCCCATTGGCAATAACAAATCATGGATCATAAGATCCAAATAATTCTGCCCATTGACAATAACAAATCCTGGATCATAAGATCCAAATAATCCTGCCCATTGGCAATAACAAATCCTAGATATTTGAATATCCAAACAAATCCTGAATACCGAAGTATTCAAACCAATCCTGGATCATAAGACCCAAACAAATCCTGGATATTTTAATATTCAAACAAATCCTGAATACCGAAGTATTCAAACAAATCCTGGATCATGAGATCCAAACAAATCCTGGATATTTTAATATCCAAACAAATCCTGAATACCGAAGTATTCAAACAAATCCGCTCTTAGATCTATATTCATATTTATATATGAAACAAATCATAAGTACACTCACCTTGTCAGTTTAACTGGCTTTACCCTTGCCTTTATCCAGTACTTGTTCAATCATCTCTTCTTCCCTTCCTATCATTCTTAAAATATTAGTATCATCATAATAATATCAATAATCCAAAGAACAATTTAAACATAATTCAATCCATAAGCATCACATGATTCCATTCAAATCATTTATCACAAGTGAAGTCCCATCCAAATTCATGCTAGTATATTTAACATATCCAAATCATAGACCAAATATAAATTAATTTATTCTTGTAAATTCAATCCTTGTCATATTAGTATTCTAATACAAAAGACGGTACATCATTTTAGGTCTCGTAGAGCAAGATATGCTCATTTCTTTACCACATGGAAAATATGCCCTATAGGCCCTCTTATCGTTCATTCAACTTCCACGAATTTCCATAATTTTTCTACATCATAAATTTATATGATATTTCACCCAACATCAGTAAACACATTGAAAAATATAATATTAAAGTTTCATAATTTTTAAGGTTCGTTTGCTATGTCAAGCAAAACACCGAACACATGGCGGGCATATTTTCACCCTTAGGGCAGATTTCATACCCGAATTTCAAACTCTCACCAAAGACCCATTTCTTGGTATTTTCACATGATTTTCGGATATGTAATACATATATGAGTCCAGGTTAATCTACAATTGGAATCAATCAATTCCAGTATGTATACAAAAATATATGGAAGTTTGAATAAATAAAGTTTCTAAACAAAGTAATTTTAGGGTTTTGTACATTAAACTTAACTTAAACTTTCATCTAACCAAACATATATATCAAGGGCTGAAATTTTAGTAAACAAATGATGGTTTCTATCATCTAAAACATAAATATAAGAAAACAATAAGATTTGCAGTTAGAATTATCTTCGGGCTTTTACGTAATTTTCTATGAATTTTCTTCAATTTTCTCCTCACTTTTTCTTCCTAACTTCCTACTTCTCTTTCCTTAATCTTAAAATCTCTCATGGCTGCATTTTGGATGAATAAAGAGGTAATTCTAAGGGTTTAAGGTCGGCCAAAGCCACCACCCTTCCCAACCAATGAGAATAAAACATTTGTTGCCATAATAAGACAAAATACTACTTAACGGATGGACTATTTTGCCCTTGTTTCGTAATTTTGGTATAACTTCTCACTCGAACCTCCGTTTCACACACCATTTATTGTGTTACAACCATAACTCACTTTTCTACAACTATATAGTTTTCACCTCAAGTCAATTGTTATGTCATAAAGGTCAAAACTAGCCTTAAACATGAACATTCCTACCGAAACCTTCAAAATTTTGTATTTGTAACTAATTCGACATTTCATGCTTTTTGAAGGTAGGATTAGACTAAACATAATAAATTAACATCACATATATTAATAACACACTAATCATATCACATAAGCTAGGCATGATTTAAGCATAATTAATCATAATTATATTCGGGTTGTCACAATATATGTCCCAAGCACTAAAGATAGTCCAAGAAGTTCTATTTGATCGCATTAATTTATCAAACTTATATTTTTCCTCACATGATAAAGAATGTGAACTCAAATTGGACAAACGAACTAAGTGCACACAAGCCTAAAAAATATTGATGATTCTCAAATCAATAGCGTCAAACATTAAGGATGAACTAGGACTCTTTGTGCAAACCCATTGATCTTCAACTTATAACACCATCTAAATATAAATATTCATTTTTTCTCTTTTTTTTTGAATATATTACTTTGTTGATCAATTTCTAAGATTGAGCCTTGGCAAATCTTTTCTCTTTTTCTTCTTCTATTGCCTTTCTTTTCTTTTTCAAGGCTATTGCCAATGGTGGACTTTTATACAAAGGAAATTTTCTCCCCACATATACCTTTCAATTGAACATTCTTATTTTTTAAAAGAAACCTCACGTTAATGGTTCTTACATGATCAAGTCACCCATATATATAGATATGTATATGACAAGATTCATGGATAACACCTCACTTAGCTCATGCAACATAAGTACTTAAAATCCAAAGAGCTCGTGCAAATATGTGCGGAGGCATATATTTGGATGAATCCATTATCAAACCAAATTCGAATAATTCCATTCAAGGCATGATTAAAAAACAATCACGCCTTGCATGTAAATCATACTATAATAGTTTAGCCACTTGGAAAGCATCAAATGAATGGGATTCAAATATACCAATATGTCACACAAAACGTGTAAAAATATTACACAAAATAAAACAAAAATCTTTTTGAGTTTTTCAGCATTTTAAAAAATGATTCAAAAGACAAACTAAGTCTTTTTATATTTTTTAATAAGACTTATAAAATGAAGAACCAATGTACAAAAGATACAAACATCATACAATTAGTCATAACATATAATCAAGAATAAAAAACTAGTGTATGAAAAACATGCAAACACAATCACTCATAAGATATAACATGCGATGAATCATGTGAAAGCATGCGAGAATCAACAAGTCTAATATTCAATGCATCTAATCGGATTTTCTAACACAAATAAATGAAAATTTAATGCCTCGAGTTTTGGAGACCACGGTGATAAGAAATTAAGATGTCCTATGACCTTTTCTAATATTATAACAAAACTTCTCAAGGTGATCTTTCCTACCACAGAGTGTGCACTTGTAGACATAAGGAATGCTACCTTTGGGTTGACATTTTCTAACACTCTCGGTAAGAGTTGACTCCCTTAAAGTTTTGGTCTTGGCTTTAGGAGCACAATCATGCAAATCATTGTAGCCAATTCAAATCTTATAGTTTTTTTTATTGGACGGTGCCTAAAATCTTATCCATCTTTTTCGACCTAGATTCCAAATCAATTTTGACATATCCGGAGTTTCTTAATTTCTCTTCTAACTCCAAAATTATAGACTCAAGCAAAATCTTAGAGTCTTAAAACTTTAGGGAATACTTCTTCAAATTTTTAAACAATCCACGAAGGTATCTCTCTCTTCCTTAACTATGCGAGCTTCTCCCTAAGAGACTTTTCACGTGCCATTAATTCCTCAATCAATTTATCATTACCATTCCGTACGACACACTCTTTAAACTTGGCCTCTATCATTCTTTAGTTTCAATCACTCCATGTAAAACTCACGAAATATGACTTGAATCTAACTTTACTCTTCTTCACTCATCTTTTATTACTCCTAACAAACTTATGAATCACAAGATCGAACCTCAGAACTATCATGCGTATGATTAACTTCAACATCAGAAGACTTTTCATTTAAAATCACATGACTAGCCATGAAAGCGGAGAAATTACGCTCCACGAGAGAATTAGCTTCCTTTTTTGACTCACTATCACAAGGGTTGTGTTGTAAGATTTGGGCTTTTTACCTTTTTTCCTTACTCTAGTGGGACACTCATGCACATGATACAAAAACGCTTGGAATTCTTAACACTTATCCCGATTATCTACCTTCTTAGGCTTATCCCTATTCTTCAACTCATGATCGTTGTTAACGTTCTTCGATTTCTTTTTAAATCTATTATCATCTCTAAGCTTAAGAAATTTAGAGAACTTTCTATCAAACCTATAAATCTCTTGGGGATCTAAATCTCCCTCACTATAGGAATCCTCCACATACTCCTTATGATTTTTAAAAGAAACTCTATTATTTTCATATTTCTTCCTAGGAGGACACATTCATCTGAGAGGTTTGGATATCACCTATAAGTTCTTGGACTCTCATAGTGTCAACACCGCTAAGAGAATCTAGGACCGTTACTTTGACTTTAAATCTTTTAAGCAATGGTCGTAAGATTTTTCTCACCACTCTCAGCTCAGAGATATGGTCACCTAAGTTAAACGAGGAGTTAACAATATTCGACAATTTGTCATAAAACTTATCAAAAGACTCATGCTCTACCATTTTAATCATTTCAAATTTTGTTGTCAGATTTTGCAATTTAGGAACCCTAACCATATCAGTTCCCTCATGTGTGGATTTCAAAATTTCTCAAGAATCTCTCATGCTCTCACAGATCATAAGATTCTTAAAATCTTCAGCAGGTATAGCTAAAAATTTGGCATCCACACCCTTGGAATTGAAAGTAAATGCATCTTTTTCAGCTTAATTCCAGGTGGAATATGCTTTAAGCAAACAATTATCAATTGGAGGAGACCACCCATATTTTATTGAGTTCCAAATGTTCTCATATATAGATGTTAAGAAAAATCTTATTTATGCCTTCTAATAGGGATAGTTTGAACCATCAAACATCAGAGGCCGGGTAATGGAACTACCTTCACAGGTAATAGAACTACCCTCACAGTAAAAATCTATCTAAAATACTAAAATGCACAAAACTATGGATCAACACGATAACTTAGTGTAACCTCTCTAATACCAATTTAAGAGTGCTAATACTAGGGTATTGATTAATTGCCAAAGACCGATTTATAATTTCCAATTGAATTAGTCAAAAGTGCAATTAACCTAATTTTAATCAGGCACCAATTAAACTTACGTTGTGTAAACTATTAACCAATTTTATCATGCCTTATGCATTCATCTAGGTGATTTGAAAGAATAAAATAAAGATCAATCACATAAAATCGTAATGTATGAGGAAACCAACAACGAAAAAAAAACCTCGAACAACTTAGCTTTTGCAAATTCACTATGATATATGATTTATACAATAGTGACATACAAACTAACTCCACTTGACTCGAAGCCTTTGATAAGCACTCAAAACTGTATAATTTATACCTCGAATAGACGTACTTTTTTTACTAATTCTCGGTAATATGAGTCTTATGTGCTTAATTGTTTATTTTGTAGGCCGAATGCACGTTGCGGTGTTCAAATGCGTATTTCAAGACAATTGTGCATTTTATGAAGTTAATTGCCCAATCCCATAACCTTAACCTACCCTATCCTAGCCCAAACTGTCACTCAAGCCCTGTGTGTGTTGGTTTGTTTCCTTTTTATTTTATTTTATTATATTTTTAAATTTTTAGTTTGAGCCATTTTTATTTTTAAGATTTATTTTAGATTTATTTAGATTTTCTAGGTTTATTTTCTATTTTGATTTTTGTTAGTATAATTTTATTTTATTTTGATTTTTATAAGTTTTTAGTTTTATTTTATTTTATTAGGATTCTAATTTTTAGGATTTCATTTATTTATTAATTTTTACATTTTTTTTAGGATTTTAATTTTTAGTTTAATGATTTTTTTTTTAATTTTTTTTAATTTTATTTAATTTTATTTTTATTGAATCTTTATTTTTATTTTTAGAATTAAGAATTTATTTATTTAGTTCTTTTTGTTTTAGTAGATTTTATTTTTTATTTTTATTTTGCTAGTTGAATCTTTCTATTATTTTAATTCGGTACAAATTAAACACATACACACACTCACCACTTCATCTTCTCCCACCAAACACTCTATCTTCTCTCTCCTCCATTGAAATACCTCAACCTCTCTCTCTCTCTCTCTCTCTCTCTCTCTCATATACCCCAATATAACCAACCCACCTGTTCAAACCCGACTCTACTGTCCACCCCTCTCCGGCGCGCCTTGCCCAGCCGCCGGAATCCCACCGAACATCTGCTACCTCCTGCACCGGAAAACCATCCTACCTCCTACCCCCTGCCGGAGCTCAACATCGCCGGCAACCTCAACTCTACCCCAACTTCAACCCGACCAGCCCCTGACCTCCTCACGCCAACCCTCTTACCCACCGCCGGACCTCCAACAAACCCGCACCGGTCGAGCCCAAATCCGGCGCTGATTCTCTCTCTCCCGATCTGCCTAGGCGCCAGATCCCAAAACCGACGCCACCTGCCGGCGTTTTCCCCTCTCCGGCGTCGAAATCCCATCCATCCCTTACCCCCTCCGCCGGCAGCCTCTCTCTCTCTCTTCGCGACCCGACGGCGCCCACCTGCTACCTCGCAACCCCCATCTCCGGCGGCTAACCATTCCGGTGGCCCTAACCTCCAACACCCCGAGATCCCAGCCCCATTTCCGGCGCCGACCTGCTTTGAACCCCCTACCATGGTCGACCCCAACTCAACTCCAACAACCCGGAACCGCCCATACCCATTTACAACCACCTCCACCCAAGACCATTTCAACCCATAAGCCAAAATCGTTTCTCTTACCTGCCAAACACAAGAAGCCAGACTAAAACACAAACCAAAAGCTACATGTCAATTAAACCCACTTTTAAACCTTTTACCGATATTACCCCCAACTAACCTTTATCCCCCTTTTTCCCAAATTACCCCCATGTGCACATTTAATCCAAATCAGATTATATCCTCACACCCCATGCACATGTGCTCTCACCTTTTTCACATGTTCACCATCGTCAATTTCCATTTAATCCAAAGCAAGAGGATAAATATTGATTGAGATTTAATTGATTGTTGATTTTAACTTCAAATCATTTGGAAGATCAATTAAGAGGTGTATGCTTCAATTTCAAGGATTGGAGTTCAACTTAATCAAAGAGATTTTGTTTGATTGTTCTCTTCTCTTCTTTTATTATTTTATGCCTTTGAATATTAGTTTGTCATATTTCATACCATGTTAGGGTAAATCCCATTTCAAGGGGTGGGGTGGAACCCTTATTTGATATTACTTTAGTTTAATTAGTTTGATTACTTGAAATTTTCATTTGAATGTTAATTTTGATCCCTAACCCTTAGATTTACGCCTCGAGAGAGGGTAAATGATTTTCGAGAGAAAATTGAAATTCTAGTGATAATACCCATTTTAGATTCGAACTACAGATGGAGGTTTCTTAAGTGGGGTATTATCACTTGAATTTCAACTTTAAATTTATTTTATAAGATTGACATAAATTCTAATTGATCGATCCTAGCGGCTGATTAATTAAAAGGAGTGTGAATCTATGTTTCTAGAGTTGTGGGGTGTTAAACATAACTTTCTAAAAGATTAATATTCTAATTACACTTGCAACGAGAGTTGGTTTGTAATTTTGATATTAATTTGGGAGTATTCAAATAATTAAATTAGTTAATTAGAATAACTAAAATTTGTGGTGTAATCTCATTCCTTGATTGTTCTCACAATTATTTACCTCACTTTATCTTTTATTTTAGTTTAGACTTTATTATTCATTTTAGTAACTTTCTAGTTTGTTATTATCATATCACATTTAGTTTAGTTTAGTTTAAACCTCACCTCACCCTATGGTTTTAATATTGAAAAAGCAAAAAAAAAAAAAAAAGTGAAAAAGAACAAAAAGAAAATAAAAAGTGAATTACAATTGAATTTGTTCCATTTGCTTTACTCCCTAGAAAGTGGATTGATACCCTTACTTACCTCTATACTTGAGTTTATTATATTTGTAGGTACATAAGGATTTTGACTAACTTGACTTTCATCAACAACGACATACACGCAAAAGTCACGTTATCAGCCTTCAAGCCTTTGTGCGTTCTTTACTTCATGAACCTTTTTCACAGCAACATCACAGGAATCCACCCATGATCGCCATATTGCGTGCACCTCACAAGTCTTGGTGTCCACCGATCTTGGACAGCAAACCGTCATCGTAACATGGAATCCACCGTGACTACACCAAAATTGAATAATTATCACTCTAATACCGGTCAATGTTGTCACGGTAAAAAACCGTGATAGCAAAACACGCATTTTTTGTCACGATTATTGATCGCGACATTAGCTTATCACGGTCGTGTCACGGTTAGTGACCGTGACAACAGTCTTGTCATGAACCTATCATGGACATTGATCGTGACAACTTAGAAAGTTGTCATTGTCAAAGTTCGTGACTGGACCGTGAGAAGTTTTTTAATTAGAAAACAATCGCGGTCCCTTTTTTATTTACCCTAGAACAACCCCCCTTCTCTCTCTCTCTCTACACATCGACGACCATCTCTCTCTCTCTCTCTCTCTCTCTCCGACTACCACACAACATACATTGCGGCTCTCTCTCTCTCTCTCCCCTTCACCCCCCATACACACACACCCCATAGAAACACACACACCACACCCCCTCCGCACACACACACATACCCCCCTCCCCCCCCCCCCCACACACACACTAACATACACCCTAGAATGAAAACCCAAAAATTATTTCAAACCTTAATTAATTTGAAATTAATTTAAAAACCCTAAAAAACCACAACCCCCACACCACACATACACATACCCCCCCCCCCCCCCCCCCACACCCCCCACCCCACCCCATAATGAAAACCCTAAAATGATTTCAAATGAAAACCCTAATTACTTTGAAACCTTAAAAATAATTTCCAACACATGCACTTATTTAATTTTTATAATTTATTGTGCTAATTTATTATTCACTTATTGTGTTAATTTATTATATATTGTGCTCATTTAAAAATGATGTCACCTTATTATCTATTGTGCTAATTTAAAAATGATGTCACCTTATTGCGCTAAGATGTTTCTCATTTATTGAATATTTCATATTATTGGGATTCTTTAATTGTTTGTTGATTGGTAGATTTGAACATTAAGATGGCCATTGGGATGGTTGGCCCCAAGCGTTTCTAATATTTCGCATTATTATTTGAATTTTTATTTGGGATTCTTGAATTGTTATTGAGTGGTAGATTTGAACATTTAGATATCCATTGAGTTGGTTGGACTTAGACATTTCTAACATTTAGGATTGTGATTCTATCGAATATAAATAAGACAGAAATGAAACATACTATAAATTTTAAAAGCTCGTTGTTAAACAATTAATAATGCGAAATGAAACATAACTATGATTAAATCATAACTATAAACATTACTACCGAATTAATGAAACATAATTACCATGGCAATTTATAACTACTTTAAATTACATATAGTGCGCATAGATACAAGCATTCTAGTTCTTATGTATATGCATTTAATATCCCTTAGACCCATTCAAGAGTCATTATCCCTGTAATGAGATCTCTCGAATTGTCCCTTTTGGACAGTTTGGGACGACATAGTTTTTGTATAATATTATTCTTAGTGGCTTAAACTTGTTATTTTGGGGGGAGGTTCTGCTGCCGTCTCTTAATGTTCTATGGGTACATAATAGATTATGCGGTGTTAAGTGTTATTTCAATTGATAAATTGAAATAACACTTAGACTTGCGAATCTATGTTGTGTACTTGGAGAACTATGGGGATATGTGTGACACCCCAGCTAATTAAATACTGGGTGATCAGTCATTTATTAAATTAAATCAGAATATCCAGTTGATTCAGAATATGCATCACTGTCGAAAACTTTATTATTATTATTATTATTATTATTATTATTATTATTATTATTATTATTATTATTATTATTATTATTATTATATCTAACCATCTAATATTTAATAAGGTTTGTGTCAAAATTTTATCTTTTAATTAGCATTAAATCAGATTAACCAATTATTAAACATACACCATTCAAACTAATTTGATATGAAATAAAATGAATGGAATAATAAATGTGACTGGAGTAAACACTTACAACCTAAATACTAAATACAATAATCTGACAAAGTAAACCAACAACTGAAAGAGGTAATAAATGAATCCAAAATCTCTGACTGTCTGAATAGAAAAGGGGCAATATGCCCTAGCTGAAGTAAATAACTCAAGATGAAATAATGAGGATTATGGAGGAATTTAATACCAAGTCCTGTAACTTCCACAACAACTACATGTCGTCAAATGAATGGAACTCCTATCCTTGGTGTCCCTCCGACTGGGCACCTAAAATAATTTGACAAAAGAAAAGAGATTTCCAATAAACGGGTCAGAGCCCGAGTTGAATACAGTTTAAAAATCAGCAAGTGCTTAAATGAAAACAATAGAGCATAGAGTGTACATGTTAGATTCTCGTACTCTCACTTGAGATACTCACCTCTCATCTAATGTGCACACCTAACGCGTATATTTAACCCATCCTAGTTATGTTACCCCGCCTAACTAGTCCGAAGATGACTATTATCACACCAATAATCTCATGCGTTTACCCATATCACCCTTATCACGTATTACCATATGTTTAAAGATAGTTATTCAACTACACAACCATTATTCTCATAAGTATTCTCTTTCTCACTAAGAATATTTTTAAATATCGATTATTTCCATATTTGCGAAGCACGCACAGTAGAATAAGTAATAGGCATACATATATTTATTTCTCCATACACACACACACACACACACAAACACACACACACACACTAATTTTGCACTCCTGAGTTAGGACCCCTTGGTACCATGCATACTCTACTATCATGTCCTAGTGCATCACGCATTGCATACAGGACTATAGGTTCAGTCTCTTGCAAACCATCAAAATAAGCACACATATTAGAGACGAACATAGTTCTAAACCTATGGGATACGTACATATCTACGCACTCATATGATCGTTAACACTATCGTTCTCACTGATAGCCCGTACCAAGGTTCTATGTTCCACTGATACGAATTAAAATCCCCCCGAAAGCTCCTTAAGATATGATCGTCCACAACGCGCAACCTCCACCCGATAGCAAGCAACGTAGGTATGTTATACATACAAGAATTTAACCAATAGGTATACACACAATCTATAATAATCATTAGGTATTCACGTAACCCAAATCCCCAAATTTATACATAGTATTATTATCTCTAATACTTCCGTTGCTCTATCCGTATGATTAATCTCTCCATCGTATATATTCCATAAGGTCCTCTTATTCCAAAATTTCCCTTTTTGTAGTTGCATAATCATCTCACCACTAAACGATGTAATGAAGTCACTCAAGAATAGCATAGGTCATTCTCTCTCACTCGAATTAACCTCGTAAGATTTTAACTTGTCCGGAAAAAAATTAAAATTTTTGAAATCTCGTTAGAAGTGGGGAAATTTTCGTTCGAACGAAACTTCTAACAAACTAGGCACTGAATTTTCATTAAATTCTCGTTCAAACGAGATCCTCAACTTCGAACGAACTACTCACTGAATTCTCGTTGGATTGGTTGTTGGAAATCTCGTTCGAACGAGATTACCGAACTATGTCCCTGACCTCCAAAACCTGTGTGTTTCCCAACTTTGTCATCACCCAAATCATCCAAAACTCATCCTAACTCAAATCCAACGATTCTAACCTATACCCCTTAGTAATAGAATGCTTTCCAACACATTTAAACATCAAATCCTTTAACATTATAACATGAATTTAGATTAATTCCTCAAATCATCAAAAAGCCCTAAATTCACATAATCACCATTAATCACAACTAAACCCAAATTTAAATTCATCATTTCAACATATAAAAATCAGATTCCTAATCCCCAATATATTGTTATTCATCTACATGAAAACCTATACCACAATCATAGATTTAAAACCCAATTTCAGTCCCAATTCAATAGTATCATGAATAAATCACCAACTAATTTAACATGGACATCATATGCTCTAAAATTAAGAAAGATAAACACTTGCCTTTTTCATGAAGGTCTAATTCATTGAATGAAATTGGTATAAATGCATTTCTCTCTCCCCGATCTACACGTTGATGATGTTTTTGGTGAAAGGTGACTGGGTTTGACTTTGGAACTCCTAGGAACCTCTTCTCCTTCTTCCTCTTGGACTCTCTCTTGGGTTTACCAGTTATCTACCCGAACTCTACCACATACATGCAGATATATTTCTCCAATTTTAGTCCATTAATTAATCCCAATTTTTTAAAAGGCAAAAATACCCCTCAGGGATGTCGGCTTGGGCTAAAGTTGCCCTGAACTCCAAACTGAACCCTCGAGTAGACTTTTCTGACTATCTTGACCCTTCCGAACACATTTGCATACTCAAAACAGCCGTCCGAATAATTAAAAATAAGATTACATTTTAATTCCTTATTTTAGTCCCGACAAGACTCACACGTGAGTCCTAACTAAATGTATTGTAACTGCCTTATTTTGCACTCACGACAACTTTAATATTTTCATAATCATTTATTACTTTACTCACTAAGTAATATTCAACATAATTCTCACCAATAAATACTAAGTCTCATCACGCTAATAATTATTTACTTAAATCCGGATTGATTATAAATAATTTTTCTATTTAAATTAATAAATCTCATAATTAAAATAAAATCGTTCAAAAATACGGGGGTTATTACAACATGCTATCGAATTTTCCTTAAATTGGAACAATGCGCAAGAACTGCTAAGTATATTAGAGAAATATGCAGTCTTGAATGGGATAGGACCACTCAACCTTTAGAGGAGATGGAGGGAATAGGATTCATATTATTTTATAATATAACACCGAAAGATGAAATACTAATCCATGAATATGATCACTCACCCTTTTATTTAGGTACACTAACCCTTTTGTTTATACTAATATCCTCTATACAAAGAATGGATGGGTGAGATAATTAAACTAAGGGATGTGTTTTGTAGAGGTGCTAATGAATTTTTGAAATACACAAAGAGATGTTGTAATGATAAAGAGTTCCCGCGTCCTTGTGTTAAGTGTAGTAATGGTAAGGTTATTGAGTGGAAAATAGTTGAACTACATTTATTAAGATGGGGTATGCAAGATAGTTATCTAAATTAGGTTTTTCACGGGGAATCAAATGTTCCTTTTGTCCCCGAGAAACCTTCACAACAATCAATAAGTAGGATAGATGTACAAGGGAAGAAGGACAATGTAGATCATAATATGCTAGAGGATTTATTTGATGATGCGTATGAAGTTCGTGAAGTGGGAGAAAATGGGGTCACTGACGATGTATAAGGCCAGGTACTCATGAAGATATCGGGATAAACCTTGACGATGACTATCAAAGTTTAAATCTTAAGGTAACCCAACCATTATACCCTAATTGTGGAAAAGATCATATAACTTTACATGCCATGGTTGGTTTGCATAGTCTGAAGACCTAATATGGTTTGTTTGGCAATAGCGTGATAGGGATTTTGAATTGGGTGTAGGGTTTGCTACCCAAGCAGAATATGCTTCCAAATAGCTATCATAGTATAAAGAATAATTTGAAAGGTTTGGGAATGAAGTATAAATCAATTAATGCTTTTTTGTATGACTGTATACTATATCGAAAGGAGTATGAAAATCACGATTGTTGTCCTGTATGCGATGAGCCTAGATATTTTCAATCAACTGGCAAGGAAGGCACAATCTTAAAAGTGCTTCAAAAAGTGTTGAAATAATTTCCCATTGGGCTTAGATTGAAGCAGTTTTTCACATTACCATGAATAACGGAGGCAATGACTTGGCATGCTAGGGAAAAAGTAAGGAATAATATTATGCATCATCCTATTAATTCTACAGCTTAGAAGAGGATGAATTATGAGTATCCTGATTTTTCTCTAGAACATCATAACATTCGTTTTGCAATATCAACAGATAGTTTCAATCCATTTGAAAATATAAGCACCAGTCAGAGTGTATGGCCAGTAATCCTAGCACCACTCAACCTCCATTCTTCACAATGTATGAGATCTAAATTTTCGATGTTGTCTTTATTAATACTTTATCCAAAGGCACCAAGTGAGGACATCGATGTCTATTTGGCTCCTTTGGTAGAAGTATTAAATGAGTTGTGGGAAAAGGGTGTTCTAGCATTTAACTCTTTTAAAAAAGAAAAGTATACGTTGAAATCTATGTTGATATGGGCAATTCATGATTTTCCATCTTATGGGACATTATTCGGTTGTGTAGTATATAGTTATTTAGGGTGCCCTATTTTTGGAGAGGAGACTGAATCTATACGTCTCATCGATAGAGAAAAAATATATACCATTTTCATAGGAGGTTTTTACCCCTTGCTTATAGTTTTAGATTTTAGAAAGGTTTAAATTTTTTACTGGGCGGGGTTGAATATAGGCTACCTTCGAGAAAACTTTCAGGTTCAAAAATTGAAAGTAAATCTTCGAATTATGACCCTAATATGCCAGGTAAGGATCCTAAATTTAATAATGTCAAGCATAATAAGAACCCAACTCAGAATAATACAAAGACGAGAAAGGTATGGTCTAGGAGGTTAATTTTATTTGACTTTCCTTATTGGAAGAGCAACCTGGTGCGCCATGTATTGTGTGTGATGCATGCAAAGAGAAACATCATTGAACATATTGTGGGCACATGCCTTGGAGGAAGTCATACGAAGGATGGAGAAAATGCATGAAAAGACCTTAAATCGTTAAAACTTAAGCCACAACTATGGTTGAAAGAAGATAGTAGGGGAAGGGCAATAATCCCCCTAGTGCGTTTACTTTGATGAGTGAGGAAAGAAAGGTGATTTTAGACACAATATATAATTTGAAGGTACCATCTAATTTGTCATGCAACTTGCAAAGTATTATTAATTATACTACTCACGATTCACATAAATTCAAGTCGCACGATTGGCATGTGATCATGCAATTATGCAAATTAACATCTGCCTCACACTTTTATGTGAGAAGATAGTCAATCGAAATCACATAGTGGCTGAAAAAGTATCCATTGATGAAGCAATTTGTGTGTTGGATAAGTACTTTCCCCCATTATTTTTTGACATAAGTGTTCAGTTGTTGGTACACTTATACGACGAGGCACTTTTTTACGGCCTAGTTAGATATCAGTGGATGTACCCGTTTGAAAGTTTGATGAAAGTTTTCAAAGATTTTATCAAGAATACACGATACATCAAAGGATCAATTAAGGAGGAATACATCATTGTGGAGTCATCAATCTACATTCGAGAATATATGCCTAACCCAAGCAACATGGATAACAGTGATGAGTTCATCCATGAAGGTGGTCAGGTGATGGGCACGCGAGTGAAATTAACAAGTTTACAACATGAACAAGTATCTCGCTATCTATTTGACACACATAAAGATTCAAGAATAGAAAAAGTAATTTTATATTATTTTAGTTTTTTTACATGATCAATTTTGTAATATGTTCATCACGATCAATGTAGGAAATATGACACATGTGGAAACAATAAAAGACGAAGAATGATGGCACAATCAGACATCGAATTAAGGTTATGGGTGTCACACGAGGTAATTATAATGAGAATGTTTCTTATTAAATGACATATTACAAGAAATCTTTAAAACTAACTTAATTAATTTATCTATAATCTCATCTATTAAAGACGATCGATGAGACATCAAGGCTTGCTCGTCTAGCCAGCAGACTCGTGTTCATGGCACACGAGTAGAAACAGTATCAATTAAACAGTTATGTATTCAGTTAAAGAGTATACGAGAAAAATACAAATGTACAGAACTCGGGCATTTTATACAAAGCTCTTACTTATGTGTCGAGCGAGCATGAAAGATAAAAACTTCGTTGAAGCTGAAATAACTTACTATGGTGTCATTTGAAATATATTTGAATTGGACTATATAATCTTTAAAGAGGTTGTGTTTTACTGTGATTAGGTAATATTTAAGGATAAAAATGCTTATAAAGTTGATCATGGTACCAATTTGATCATGGTTGACTTGCCCAAGTTGAAGAGCATTGAGCAAGTAAGTGATGAGCCATTTGTTTATGCTTTTCAAAAGGCCAATCAAGTATTTTACTCGGAGTATATAAACAATGAGCCTTGGTTAATCGTCCTACACATGCCAAATCATCTGACCAGTAGTGCGGATGACTTGGCTGCTCCTACCGAATGTCAATCCATTTTAAATGATGATCCAAAATTTGAAACAATTTTTAAATTTGTAATAAGTATTCCACTTATTTGAAACCATGCTTAGTTTGGTTTATGATATGGATTTGTATTCTTATAATGTCATTAACTTGTATTCTTCTAGTGCTTTATTAATATCGGACGACAGTATATTTCTTTTATTCATTTCGATTTGATCAGTTCCGGTGGATTTGAATCAAAATTGGTCGGTCGGTTATTGAATATGTTAATTTGTATCCTAATTAGTTTAAGCATTAATTCTTAGTCCGCGACATGACCCGAATTTGAGATAATTTTTATATTTGTAATAAGTATTCCAATCATAAACCAATTCTTTGAAACAATTCTTATAATTTCGTTAAATTGTATTCTTCTAGTGCCTTAATTCATTTGAATTTTAATCAATTTAATGATTTTATTCATTTGGATTTGATCATTTTCTCATGTATATATTTCTTCTAATAACAATAATTTTTGTAGGAAATGTCTGCTTCAGGGCATTAGGGAAGTGGGGGCGAGGAAGGCTTGTCTGGCACTAGGCACCCAGAGTGGGGCAAATTGGGAACTGTAGTGGAGAAAAAGTCAACCTTATAAGTAAGGGCCCTGGATTTTTCGAAGACGATTGTTGGACCTGGGTACATGGATTGAAGGAATGTGACCTACGAGCTTAAGATGGGCATCTGGGACGCATTATTGGTACTTGCTCATTTTCTTATTGTTTTGTATTTATATTTATATTTATATATTTTAAAATTTAAATACTACTAACTCACTTTCTTTTTGTTTTGTATTTTTTTACATGAACAATTCGTCTTGCCCCCACATTTACGCGACTTCATGTTGGATCAATTAAGAGATCAATATAAGATATGGAAGAAAAACATGCGCGTAAGGTACTTTGGCTAGGATCGGGAGTCCATCTTGCGACTTAGGGACACGGTACCCTCGAAGAAGACAATCACATTGGCAAGCTCGCAACAGTTTGTCGATAATAAGGTCTCAGAGAGGCAATTGTGCTCTCGTCAATCGGGGAGAGAAAATCAGGCCAAGGAGGTCGATGTGCACTACTCCGGGGGTACGTCTTATGCCGAGGTAGAGAACATGATGGTAAGTTTTTAATGTTCTTTCATTTTAGTTTTATTTTATTCTATTTAGTGATAATTATATATTAATTTACTAATTTTGCATTATTTTATTTAAGGAGACTGGAAGTGGCCCTAGGGGTAAGCCATATGGGCTCGATGCCTATATGTCAATTCGAACGAAGAAGGGTAAGGATGCGTAAGTCAGTCCAAATGTGGCCACCAATATTATAAGTTAAAATATTAATTACATTATAAAAATAAAAATTTAAATAATATATTTTTATGTTAATTCAACTAATTATCTACATTTTTGTTGTTTCAAGAAAAATTGAAGGAAGTGCACAACTTCCAGAGTGAAGCCAATAAGGTCTCTCTTGCTACGAACGCACTCAATGAAGTGTTCGGGAGAGATCACAAGGGACATACTTGAAGGGTGAGCTCTCGGGTGGGGAAGTCAAAGCTTGTCGGGATTGTGTTGAGTAACACTGGACTGACTCGCAAGGTGGATGAGTTGTCGACCAACCATGATAATAAGTTAACAAATTTGGAGTGAACGATGCATAAAATGTTCGACTATATCAAGGGTGCTATTAGGGGGTCCATCTTGGGGAAGTCTAGGAGAAAGTGGTGGACGAGGGGACCACTGCTCCATATTTTCACCCCCACACTTACCGATATCCCCCCTTCATATGACATATTCGCCACCCCTACCACCGTCCCAAGGACAGTTTCAACTATTGGTTGGCCTATTGTGTATATAATAGACACACGAGGTGGCCATAAAATACCTAGGAAGACCTGGATACACACCCTGGTGCTATAATGTATTTTCGCCCACTGCAATCGCACGAGGTACGGGTCCTCGTCACATATGTGATAGTGGGAAAAGAGAATGAACCCTTTTGGTTGATCGAGCACTGCTCCGTTAATAATATTGGGAATTATCTCAATTCCTATATAGTATGGCCTACCTTCTGTAATACCCTGTACATTTGGCTATATTTATTTTTGGGATTAATTAATTAAATGTGAATTAATTGGGAATTAATCCGGATAAAATACTAGCGAGATGTGAGTTGGTATTTGACTATATTGAGCATATATGATGTTATATGAATATAAAATTATGAAAAATTTGTCGTGAGATTTATATACGGCATTTTGGAATTTTGTTGAGACGCGTGTGACCGCCGCGTCATGGTGTATTATTTTATTTATAAAGTGAATTTAAATTCTATAAACCGTATGGTCGTTTTGAGTGCGCCAACACGTCCGGAAGGGTCGAGATAGTCAGAAAACACTAGCTGGGGGTGTAGTTTGGGTTCCGGGGTATTTTTAGGCCATACCGGCAATATAAAGGGTATTTTGGTAATTTCGTATTTTTAGGAATTAAAAATGACGAAAATTAGAGGAGTAAATCTGATTGGGAATAGACCCACTAAACCCACTAACCAACCCTCAATGACCCAATAAGCTACGGAGGTTATCATTTAGGTTTCCAACTTTCCCAAAGAAAACCCTAGCCACCATAGCCACCTTTGGAGAAGATAGCTTGGAGAGGGAGAGGAAGAGAAGGAATTCTACCGAAATCTTTACAGAAATCAACACCAAATTCAGAGACAATAAAGGCAAGTGATTTACTTACATTTAAATTCAGAGAATGTTCTTCCCATGCTAGAAAATTGAAGAATTCCAATTGTTCTTGAAAGATGAATGAAAACCCATGTTAATTGGATTTAGAAATTGAATATTGAGGACAAATTGCATGTAGAACCATATAGAGATGATTGTTCTGGTGTTAGTATACGTAGGATGTAACAAAAACGGATCTAGAATGGACTAATTGATGATTACAAATTCTAGGGTTTATGTTCTTGAATAATTGGGGAAAAATTGTAGAGATTTGTATATTGATTGATGTTAGGGTGATTTAATCCTTTAAAACGTGTTAGGAGGTGACTATAATATGTTTAAGATTGATTAGAGACCTTAAAACAATGGTTGGGACTAAGTTTGGAGGAGATTTGATGAGTAAAAATGGTGAAAAACAAGATTTAGACAAATCTGGGACGAAACTGGTAGGTCGTTAGAAGCCCCTCCCCAGGTCGTTCGAACGAACTCGTTCGAATGAGCTTCTAACGAATTGACCAGTCGCTTCTAACGAAAGGGAACTTCGTTCGATAACTTTGTTCGAATGAGATCTCGTTAGAAAGTACAGTTCGTTCGAACGAACTGGATCTCGTTCGAACAGCCTCGTTCGAACGAGACTTCTAACGAGCTGACAGTTTGATCTCGTTCGAACAGCCTCGTTCGAACGAGACTTCTAATGAGCTGGCAGTTTGGGCCTTTTCGGCCTGTTTTGATTTTTGGAGTCCCGTAAACTTGTTCGAGGGTAGAGTTAACATTCCTTTGATGATGTATTGATAGATTTGGGACTTTTGGGTTATTATGAGGAGTAAATTGTATACGAGTGATTTAAATCAATGAACCGTTTGGGTTGAGACGTGAGTGTCTACTACGACGTGAGAATAAATTATGGCGCGTGTAATTATGGACCGGGATTATATAAGTTGTATATATATTATATATTGGTACTAGAATGGGAATAGTACTACAATTAAACTACGGGATTACTAAGACGTGTGTTTACTTAGTATTGGTATATGAATTGTGTGTATGACATACCTACCATACTTGCTATCACGGGAGGTTTGAGTTCGCTTAGGGCCCTCTAATCCTTGTGTTGCCCGGATTTAGACTGGTTACCTTGATGAACATAGGTCATAGAAAGACTTATTGGGATATTAATAAGTCCGCTGATCGTGGGAGCGTAGGTATGTGCGTGACCCATGTGATGTGACTGTGTTCGCCTCCATTATTTGTGATGTTGTTATTTGTGAACTATTCCTGAGAGATTCGGAATATGTAATCCTTATGTACGTGATGTACCGGGATGGATAGCAGAGTATGTGTGCACCACAGCTTAGTTCTCGGGGTGCTTGTATTGTATATTTATGATGTGAATAATATACACTTAATTAATGAGAACCTTCATGTTAATGTTGTGAAATAATTACGGTATTGATTCGAGAAACATAACGAGTTAGATGATAGTGTAATATATTGCATATTGAGCATCTGAGTTTACGTTAAACCCCTACTTAATTACGAGCGTTATAATGTTAATAGAACCGAGTAATAAGGGTAGGATCTATGACAGTCTAGCTAGATATGATGTCACTTAGCTAGTGATTTGCGTCGTTGTAGATGGGTATTTACGTTAGGAGTGCACAGTTAGACGAGAGGTGAGAATATCATGTGAGTGCACGTCCTAACATGTACTTTGCATTTTATGTTTTAAATGTTTTTAAAGCACTTGCAGGTTTTTAAAATATCTCCACATTCGGGCTCTGACCCGTTTGCTTTCAAATCTATTTGTCTTGTAAAACCATTTTAGGTGCCCAGCCACAAGGACACCATGCATAGGATACTCATTCAGGTGACGAGCTGTAGCTGTTTGTGGAAGCTACAGGGATTTGCTTGTAGACGCTTCTATCATTTGGATCCCAGAGTCATTATCTATCAGTTGTAGGGCATGTTGCCCATTTCTATTAGAGACATCTTTCCATTACAGTTTTCAGACTTTGGCATGTATGGATTTAGTATTCAGTTTACTTATTTCAGTTGTGGGATTGTAGTGAGGAGTTTTCCTCCAGACTTTATTTACGTTATGTGATGGTTATTCTATTTATTTCTTTATGGTGAATGGTGTTATTATTCTTCATTACACTTGTTGCATGTTAATCCTACTTAAATTAAAATTTGGCAACTTACTTTTTAAATACTAGGTGGTTAGTAATCATTAAAATGTTTTCGACAGTGATGCTATTAACTGGACCAACTTGACATTTTGAATTAATTTAATAAAGGAGTAGCTACCCGGTATTTAATTAGTCGGGGTGTCACAGGTGGTATCAGAGCATCAGGTTCTAGTGTCCTTTAGGATCTGACGATTTATTATGTTTCCGCTAAGTTTCTTTGATATAGAGCCCTATATTTTAGGACTGTTGTACTCTTTTTGTGTATGCTTCGTTCTTCAGCTATTTTAAGTTTATAAACAGCGAACTTATAAACTTTGTTCTTATTTCAGATTCCTCCACGACGTGCACGACGAGTTCCCAGGGAAGCAACGCCCAAACCTCAGCCCGCTCCAGTTCAGGGCATGATGAACGCCGCTGAGGTTGCAGCTATAGTAGCCCAAACGGTAAATGCCGCAATTGCCGTTGTTCAGCAGGCACCACCTCAGGCGCCGGTTGCCGCGCCAGTACAGGCAAATGCATTCCCTTCTGCTTGGGAGCGTGTACGTGACGCTTTTCAGAAAGCGCATCCGCCAGAGTTTGCAGGTAGCTCAGATGTGGTAGTCTCGAGCCAGTGGAGGAAGGATATGCAGAGGCACTTGAGGATGTATGAGTGCACGGATGTTCAGAAACAGGTGCTAGCTACTTTCAAGCTAGTTGGATCTGCACTGTAGTGGTGGGAGTCTATTACCACTGTAGAGGAGAGGGATACTCTCACTATTCAGGACTTCTGGGTGCGGTTTGACCGCAAGTACTTTCCGTCAGCTGTTCACACGGAAATGAGGAGGAAATTGATGAGTCTGAAGCAGGAGGGTAAGACTGTGGCCGAGTATGAGGCCGAGTTCACAAATCTATTGAATATCGTTCCGGATGAGATACCGACAGAGAAGAAGAAGATTGAAAAATTCACCGACGGGTTGACTTGGAGGATGTCAGCATCTGTTAGGGAACCTTTCGTTGGCCACGTATTCTGATATGGTTAACGATGCCTTGTTACACTGCCAGGACCACCGCTTTCATATGGCTGAGGGCAAGAGGTCGGGAGAGTCTAGCCATCAGGGCAGGACTGGAGGACATGGTGCCAGTGGGGCACAATCTGTTCAGGGGCAGAGACAGGGTGAGCAGAGTTCAAAGCAGGGGGATCAGAAGAGGTTCCGATCAGGGAACTACAGACAGGGACAGGGAGGTTTCCGTCAGGGCCATCAGGGTCCAAATGGCCATCAGGGCCAACAGGGGCAGAATGGGCAGCAGTTTCACCAGGGCCAGCAGGGCCAAGGGAGGAACGGTAACGGCCACCAGGGCCGGGGACAGTAGGGGCAGAGAGGAGGGAACTTCCCAGGGAAGTGTTTTGTTTGTGGCAAGACTGGTCATAAGCGACAGGATTGTCCTGATAGGGGCAGGGCCCCATAGCAGCAGCAGCAGGGTGCTCGCTAGGAGCCACAGAGGCCTATGTTTCCCGCCGCTCTCCCCGCACCGCCACAGATGGCAGCATTGCCACCCATTCCAGCAGTCCCAGCTCAGCAGGGGCAGCTACAGTATGGACGTGTCTATAACGTCCACCGGGCTGCAGTTCTACAGGCACCGCCCGCGATTGAGGGTACGTTTCCTATCCATGGCACTATGGGTCGGGTATTATTTGATACGGGTGCTACACACTATTTTATAGCTACACATTTCGCGAAAGCTTTAGGATTGTTAGCTACGGCAGAGAGCACAGTGACGTGTGTCGACTCACCATTAGGGAGTGGGTCACTTATATTCTTTATATACCGGGGAGTGGGGGTAGAGATTGGTAGTTTGGTATTACCTGCAGACATGTTGGTATTAGATATGCATGTTCACGATGTGATTATCGGTATGGATTGGCTCGTAGCTTATAGGGCCATGATTGATTGCTTCAGCGGGAGCATTGTTTTTGCCATTCCGGGGCAAGAGATGTTCGTAGTGGCGATGCCTCGCCCAGAGGGAGGATCGACCGCTCATTTGTATTACCTAGAGGAGGATACCTCTAAGGAGGTTGTGATTCCTTTAGATTCTATCCCAGTTGTCAGGGAGTATTCGGATGTGTTTCAGGAGATACCAGGCTTACCACCCAGTCGAGAGATAGACTTTGTTATAGACCTATTGCCAGATACGAGACCTATAGCACGTGCACCGTACCGTATGGCTCCGGCAGAGATGCGAGAGCTACGAGATCAAATAGAGCAGCTGTTAGGTCAGGGCTTTATTCGCAGGAGTACCTCACCTTGGGGCGCTCCAGTTTTGTTTGTGAAGAAGAGGGACGGTTCACTGAGATTGTGTGTGGACTACCGAGAGTTGAATAAGGTCACGATACGGAATAAGTATCCGTTGCCTCGAATCGATGACTTATTCGACCAGTTGAGAGGAGCTTCTTTCTTCTCGAAGATTGATTTGAGATCGGGATACCATCAGTTACGTATCCGGGAGGAGGATGTCTCGAAGACCGTGTTCTTATCGAGATATGGTTCTTATGAGTTTCGCGTTATACCTTTTGGTTTGACCAACGCTCCAGCAGTGTTTATGGACTTGATGAACAGAGTGTTCAGGGATTTCCTAGACCAGTTTGTTATTGTCTTCATTGATGATATTATGGTTTACTCCCAGACAGAGGAGGAGCACGCCGAGCATTTGAGGCAAGTTTTGCAGACACTTCGTCAGAACGAGTTGTATGCAAAATATGAGAAATGCGGGTTTTGGCTGAAGGAGGTCCAGTTTTTGGGACACATTATTTCCGACCGGGGAATATCTGTTGATCCGGGGAAGGTATCCGCGGTGAGGGAGTGGGGACAGCCCACGACACCAACGGAGATTCGTAGTTTCTTGGGTATAGCAGGATACTACAGGAGGTTTATTCGGGGTTTCTCGGAGATAGCAGGTCCTTTGACACATCTGACTCGTAAGGGTGTGCCCTACATCTGGAGTGATGCCTGTCAGTTGGAATTCGATGAATTGAAGGACAAATTGACCTCAGCACCTGTGTTAGCATTGCCGAGACCGGGAGTTGAGTATTTGGTTTACACCGACGCGTCTTTGCAAGGACTTGGAGGTGTATTGCAGCAGGAGAGACAAGCCATAGCTTATGCTTCCCGTAAGCTTAAGACTCATGAGAAGAATTACCCCACACATGATTTGGAGTTGGCAGCGGTGGTATTTGCCCTACGGATTTGGAGGCACTATCTTTTGGGGGAGAAATTCCAACTGTTCACGGATCACAAGTCCCTACAGTACCTGTTCACGCAGAAGGAGTTAAACACGCGGCAAAGGAGGTGGCTTGAGTTTGTGAAAGACTACCAGTTCGTCATCCACTATCACCCGGGTAAGGCTAACGTGGTGGCAGACGCGTTGAGCCGTAGGCCAGCAGATGAGGTGGCAGAGGTGTGGAAGGCAAAGTGGAAGGAGTTGGGACACCAGGATGCAGTGGCCCAATCTTTCATGTCTGTGATGACTGTTACACCGCAGATTGTCACGAAGGTAGTACGAGCACAGGCTAATGACTCGTTCTGTCAGGAGCAGATAGTTCGATTACTAGCAGAGGGAGCCGAGTCCTATACCGTTATCTCAGACGGGGGATTACGCTTCAATGAGAGATTGGTAGTTCCGGAAGGGGAGGAATTGCGACACGAGGTGATGGCAGAGTCGCACGACTCACGGTTCGCGATACATCCCGGAGGGGACAAAATGTATCAAGACATGAGACGCCAGTATTGGTGGAGCGGTATGAAGAGAGATATCGCTGAGTTTGTTTCGAAATGCGCCACTTGTCAGCTTGTAAAAGTGGACCATCAGAGACCAGCAGGATTGCTACAGCCGTTGGAGGTCCCGGCGTGGATGTGGGAGGGCATATCCATGGACTTTATCACGGGGTTGCCTACGTCGCAGAGGGGTCACGACTCCGTTTGGGTAATTGTAGACAGGTTGTCCAAAGTTGCTCACTTTTTACCCGTAAGGACTGACTACACTACGGGACAGTATGCCCAGCTCTTCATTTCAGAGGTTGTGAGACTTCACGGTGTGCCCCTAAATATCGTGTCTGACAGAGACAAGATATTTGTTTCGAGGTTTTGGGAAAGTTTCCAGGAGGCCATGGGCACGGAACTGCGGTTGAGTACGACTTATCACCCGCAGACCGATGGGCAGACCGAGCGCACAAATCAGATGTTGGAGGACATGCTGCGCATGTGCATTATTGACTTTGGGGGTGGATGGGAGCAGTACCTACCACTGGTGGAGTTTGCTTATAACAACTCCTATCAGTTCACTATTGGTATGGCTCCGTTTGAGGCATTGTACGGTAGGCCTTGTCGTTCCCCAGCATGTTGGTTAGAGGTGGGGGACAACAAACTACTTGGGCCGGAAGTGATTCAGGATACTTCGGCAAGAATTGAGTTGATTCGGAGTCGCATTCAAGTAGCTCAAGACAGGCAGAAGAGTTATGCTGATGCGAAGAGATTTTTCAGGGAGTTCCAAGTGGGGGACCAGGTTTTGCTCAGAGTATCTCCTATGAAGGGGATTATGCGTTTCGGGAAGAAGGGGAAGTTGGCACCGAGGTATGTGGGGCCGTTTCCTATTATTGAGCGGATCGGACCGGTTGCGTATAGACTTGGGTTACCGGAACATTTGCATCAGATTCACGATGTGTTCCATATTTCCTCGCTGAGGAAATACCTTAGAGATAATTTGGCTCATTCTCACATTGCTGTGGAGGACATCGGTCTCCAGCCGGATAGCTCCTACGAGGAGGGGCCGATTGCTATTTTGGACCGAAGCGAGAGGAAACTGCGGTCAAAGATAGTCCCGTTAGTGCATGTTCAGTGGCGACATCACAATGTCGAGGAGTCCACATGGGAGCGCGAGGATGAGATGCGCGAACGTTATCCAGAGTTATTTTTAGCAGGTACTTTCTAGTTTCGAATTTCGGGACGAAATTCAGTTATTAGGGGGGAAGTATGTAATACCCCGTACTTTTGGCTATATTTATTTTTGGGATTAATTAATTAAATGTGAATTAATTGGGAATTAATCCGGATAAAATACTAGCGAGATGTGAGTTGGTATTTGACTATATTGAGCATATATGATGTTATATGAATATTAAATTATGAAAAATTTGTCGTGAGATTTATATACGGCATTTTGGAATTTTGTTGAGACGCGTGTGACCGCCGCGTCATGGTGTATTATTTTATTTATAAAGTGAATTTAAATTCTATAAACCGTATGGTCATTTTGAGTGCGCCAACGCGTCCGGAAGGGTCGAGATAGTCAGAAAACACTAGCCGGGGGTGTAGTTTGGGTTCCGAGGTATTTTTAGGCCATACCGGCAATATAAAGGGTATTTTGGTAATTTCGTATTTTTAGGAATTAAAAATGACGAAAATTAGAGGAGTAAATCTGATTGGGAATAGACCCACTAAACCCACTAACCAACCCTCAATGACCCAATAAGCTACGGAAGTTATCATTTAGGTTTCCAACTTTCCCAAAGAAAACCCTAGCCACCATAGCCACCTTTGGAGAAGATAGCTTGGAGAGGGAGAGGAAGAGAAGGAATTCTGCAGAAATCTTTACAGTAATCAACACCAAATTCAGAGACAATAAAGGCAAGTGATTTACTTACATTTAAATTCAGAGAATGTTCTTCCCATGTTAGAAAATTGAAGAATTCCAATTGTTCTTGAAAGATGAATGAAAACCCATGTTAATTGGATTTAGAAATTGAATATTGAGGACAAATTGCATGTAGAACCATATAGAGATGATTGTTCTGGTGTTAGTATACGTAGGATGTAACAAAAACGGATCTAGAATGGACTAATTGATGATTACAAATTCTAGGGTTTATGTTATTGAATAATTGGGGAAAAATTGTAGAGATTTGTATATTGATTGATGTTAGGGTGATTTAATCCTTTAAAACGTGTTAGGAGGTGACTATAATATGTTTAAGATTGATTAGAGACCTTAAAACAATGGTTGGGACTAAGTTTGGAGGAGATTTGAGGAGTAAAAATGGTGAAAAACGAGATTTAGACAAATCTGGGACGAAACTGGTAGGTCATTAGAAGCCCCTCCCCAGGTCGATAGAACGAACTCGTTCGAACGAGCTTCTAACGAATTGACCAATCGCTTCTAACGAAAGGGAACTTCGTTCGAATGAGATCTCGTTAGAAGGTACAGTTCGTACGAACGAACTGGATCTCGTTCGAACAGCCTCGTTCGAACGAGACTTCTAACGAGCTGACAGTTTGATTTCGTTCGAACAGCCTCGTTCGAACGAGACTTCTAACGAGCTGGCAGTTTGGGCCTTTTTGGCCTGTTTTGATTTTTGGAGTCCCGTAAACTTGTTCGAGGGTAGAGTTAACATTCCTTTGATGATGTATTGATAGATTTGGGACTTTTGGGTTATTATGAGGAGTAAATTGTATACGAGTGATTTAAATCAATGAACCGTTTGGGTTGAGACGTGAGTGTCTACTACGACATGAGAATAAATTATGGCGCGTGTAATTATGGACCGGGATTATATAAGTTGTATATATATTATATATTGGTACTAGAATGAGATTAGTACTACAATTAAACTACGGGATTACTAAGACGTGGGTTTACTTAGTATTGGTATATGAATTGTGTGTATGACATACCTACCATACTTGCTATCACGGGAGGTTTGCGTTCGCTTAGGGCCCTCTAATCCTTGTGTTGCCCGGATTTAGACTGGTTACCTTGATGAACATAGGTCATAGAAAGACTTATTGGGATATTAATAAGTCCGCTGATCGTGGGAGCGTAGGTATGTGCGTGACCCATGTGATGTGACTGTGTTCGCCTCCATTATTTGTGATGTTGTTATTTGTGAACTATTCCTGAGAGATTCGGAATATGTAATCCTTATGTACGTGATGTACCGGGATGGATAGCAGAGTATGTGTGCACCGCAGCTTAGTTCTCGGGGTGCTTGTATTGTATATTTATGATGTGAATAATATACACTTAATTAATGAGAACCTTCATGTTAATGTTGTGAAATAATTACGGTATTGATTCGAGAAACATAACGAGTTAGATGATAGTGTAATATATTGCATATTGAGCATCTGAGTTTACGTTAAACCCCTACTTAATTACGAGCGTTATAATGTTAATAGAACCGAGTAATAAGGGTAGGACCTATGACAGTCTAGCTAGATATGATGTCACTTAGCTAGTGGTTTGCGTCGTTGTAGATGGGTATTTACGTTAGGAGTGCACAGTTAGACGAGAGGTGAGAATATCATGTGAGTGCATGTCCTAACATGTACTTTGCATTTAATGTTTTGAATGTTTTTAAAGCACTTGCAGGTTTTTAAAATATCTCCACATTCGGGCTCTGACCCGTTTGCTTTCAAATATATTTTTCTTGTAAAACCATTTTAGGTGCCCAGCCACAAGGACACCATGCATAGGATACTCATTCAGGTGACGAGCTGTAGCTGTTTGTGGAAGCTATAGGGATTTGCTTGTAGACGCTTCTATCATTTGGATTCCAGAGTCATTATCTATCAGTTGTAGGGCATGTTGCCCATTTCTATTATAGACATCTTTCCTTTACAGTTTTCAGACTTTGAGATGTATGGATTTAGTATTCAGTTTACTTATTTCAGTTGTGGGATTGTAGTGAGGAGTTTTCCACCAGACTTTATTTACGTTATGTGATGGTTATTCTATTTATTTCTTTATGGTGAATGGTGTTATTATTCTTCATTACACTTGTTGCATGTTAATCCGACTTAAATTAAAATTTGGCAACTTACTTTTTAAATACTAGGTGGTTAGTAATCATTAAAATGTTTTCGACAGTGATGCTATTAACTGGACCAACTTGACATTTTGAATTAATTTAATAAAGGAGTAGCTACCCGGTATTTAATTAGTCGGGGTGTCACACCTTCCTCCTTCGAGTAATGATGAATGAATAACTTTTTGTAATAATTTGATAACTATTTGTTTATATTATGATTATGAGTGACAATTTAAATATTAAATGTTATTTATTATTTATTGTTTGATATAATGATTGAATGAATGTTGTGTGGCTTTAAATCTTATGAATGAATGAATTGTTTGATATATATATATATATATGTGTGTGTGTGTGTGTGTGTGTGTGTGTGTGTGTGTGTGTGTGTGTGTGTGTGTGTGTGTGTGTGTGTGTGTGTGTGTGTGTATTGTAATAGGTGCTGTAACAGGTTAAAATAGATTGCTGGGCGGTGGCGAAGCTGGCCAATAATTTTTTTTAAATGTTGCCCAGAATTGTCATGGAATTTGACCGTGACAAGTCTGTGATAAAGAAAAACTTGTCACGGACTTTGACCGTGACAAGAAAACTTGTCACGGACTATGATTTTGGTAAGTCTGTAACAATAATTGGGGCTTGTCACGGTCAAAGTTTGTAATAAGGTTTTAAACTTGTCACGGACAATGACCGTCATAAGTTCGTGACAAAGGTCGTTGTCACCCCAATTCTTATCACGATTTTTTACCATGACAAGTCTGTATTATCACGATTCTGGACCATGACAACTTGATATCTTTTTTGTTAATAAAGATTAAACTTGATATTAGTTCAGGAAACTCGAGATCTCAAACAAAATATTATGTAGATTCTTGGTTCCAAAACATAGGGTGTAAACTAAGGTTACAAAAGGCCTTTGCTTGATATGAAAATTCGTTTTCGAAACCTTTCTCTTTTAAAAAAGTCATGCCAAACCTAATGTATATAGATTTTTGTCAAAAAGTGACAGTGCACATTACGAGGCATCTCATTCAAATGAAACTCAAATTCGTTCGAATGAGATTGGCTACCTTTTTCAAATAAATGCTAAAGTCTCTCGAATGAGACATGCATTATCATTTAAATGAGGATTGAGTGACCTTTCTAGCGAT
Source organism: Sambucus nigra (assembly GCA_949130495.1). NCBI lineage: Eukaryota > Viridiplantae > Streptophyta > Magnoliopsida > Dipsacales > Adoxaceae > Sambucus > Sambucus nigra. The sequence continues at coordinate 128,738,929 of OX422216.1, read as the reverse complement.
AACATTCTTCCTCGGTAGAAACATCTTGCTCAAAGCTTGTTTGAATGTGGTTCAAACGTACCCCTCAAACTCATTTGAATGAACACATAGAATTTGTTCGAATGAAACTGAATAACTCATTTGAATGAACCAGAAAACTCGTTCAAACAAAGTTAACCCCCCCCAAAAAAAAAAAAAAAATCTTAATTTTTTTTTTGAAAATTGGCCTCAGTTAATTTTAAAAGCATAAACACCCAAAATGAAATCCTGGGATCAACATAATTTACCATTCTTACCTTTATCGAGATCCCATGGATGATGATGAAATGTGGAACATAAGTTGATGTCTCTTTAACTCAACAACTACAATCTTCAATATGCATATGCTTGAAGGACAAACTGAACATAATCCTAACCTATGATTCGAGTCGTTTTGTCCAAATGGAATAAAGTTGATCTTATAAATATTTACAATAAACATTAACCATTGACACATTGAAAATTTTTCCTTATAGAGGAATAATTTATTGTACGTAAACCACTAAAAATAATAGGCGAGAATAAAAATTACTCTTATTGAGATCGTGCTCCTACATCACTACCCCTTGAAAATATGACATATAGTTCCTACACTGGTGGTAGAAAATGTGGTCAATGAGTTGCAACATGGCTTCTATTACCTAATTATCTTAAGCCTTAGGGTGCCCATATCAGTGGATGATAAAATAAGTGTAGTATCCAAAGGGGGAGGTGATGAGCTCGAATGTTAGAATCCATGCAGGTTGTCATGGGAATGCACTAGGTGAACCTATGCCCTATGTGGGTGAATCAAAGGGTTGTGCATACTACGAAGGGGGAGAGGTTGAGAATATTAAAGGTGTGGTAAATTCAGAGTTCAATTAGTAAATGAAATTCATAGGCCCTACCACAAAAGCTACTAGGAATGGGCCAAAATAATATATTTGGAGATTGTGGACCTTGCACTAGATGCGGGATTTCTGAAGGTAAATAATGACCAAATTCTTGAGCTAAAACATAAGTGTTTGATGGTAAATTCCACATGATCTTTGTAGGCGTCATACATATGTTGAAGGCATGTATGAACATCCTTATGGATGGAGGCTTAATCATGTACTTCTAAGCATATGTCCTACCAAGGGTCTGGATGCATCAAAATTCTTTATCAACCACATCTCTCTAGAGAATATTTCTACTTAATGAGGATCTCATAATTATAATGATCGGGGCCATAACAATGTTGAATGCGATAATGGACCGACGGTAGGACCCAATGAGGACATGAAAGTTTTGTACCTGTGAAATAGAACTAGGGGTGGGGTACTCAAAGCTTGAGATTTGGAGGACTCAACTCACACAATTACTACAAACCATGCATCCTGAGAAAGTTACAAAAAATATTATTAATGATTACTTCTTCAAGTGGAGGTAAAAACACTTAGATCAGAGAATGACCAAAACTTGGGTCACATGGGATAAACTATCTGCCTCTAAACATCTATAGATGCGAATGTCATCAAAGTAAACCATAAGAATTGTCAAGGATTAGGGATTTATAAACGAGTTATATGCTCTTTAATAATTACCTAAACCTAATTTCACAAGGCACTCAACATGAAAGATATTTGGGAGAAATAAATGAAGAGTCTTTGCTAAAGAACAATGAAGAACTAAAGAGATCCAATCTTGGACCTTCAACCTCTAGTAACACGTACGCAATATCTTGTTTTATCACTTTTTTAATATTCCTTTTAATTATGATTTGATTGTCGATATTGATTCTATTGGGATTAAAAGCATGATTAGGGCCTTATATGATATTCATTAATTAGTCGTTATATGTTAATAATCATTAGAAGACTTAGGATTGATAAATATGTATTAACCTTAGATTAATCGAAGTGAATGTTGTAAATTCGTGTACTCTGAAGTGAAATTAATGAAAAATGTGTAAGGAAATTTGTAGAGATAAACCATGTTATTCGATAGATGTTTTAATGACGAAAAACACTTAATAAAGGTGAAACCTGAATTCATAAATGACCCATAAATTTAACCTGTTGAAAGTTGTAAAACTTATGTGTGATACAGATTCGAATAGATGCGCAAATTTCAATCACAAACTTATTAAATTAGTGTCAATTTATGAATCAAATTAATTCAGCCCTCAAAATCAACTAGCTACATGTGTGCATGCGTCAAACCAACATAAATAAAATATGCGACATAGAGTTTAGGAAAAATCCCCTCATGAAAAAACCTTTTTATTCAATATAATTTGTAAATCACAACTTACAAGGACTACAATGAAATACAGTTGTTTTGACATACAAATACCCACAGGTGTTGGTCGACGTCGTTAACAATGAATTACTCACAACAATCCACAAGAACTGCTGTCCTATCTCAACAAATATCCACACGCAGCGAACCTCAATGACACACAGTCATGTGATGTTGATATCCTCTCCACAAAAGTATGAACACCAGCAAAGTCTGTTCTCTAACTCTAAAGAAATTCACACGAATAATTGGGACTTTTGTGAATTGAAAACAAAAGAGATTGAACTCTAAAATAAGAAGCCAAAAGGTTCTGCTGATTTGGAACTATTTCCAGAATGTAAAAACGTACAGAATTCTTATGCAAAATGGAGTTGAAAAGACCCTTTTATAGAAAACTTAAGGGGGTAGGTCGTTCGAGCAAGACATGATGTCATTTGATGTATCACGCGACATGCAGTGTCATTTGAACGATGCACGATGTCGTTCAAACGAGATGATTAAAATAATAATTTTTCTCGCTTATCCTTTCGGTAAATGCACCACCTCAAAAACTCCAAAAATATATTTTTTGACGAAAAACTTTAAAGCTCTGCTTCAACACTTAGAAAATATTTTGTGAAAAATATCCCAATATCCTAAGTGAAATATTAAGGAATTAAAAACACAACTTTACCAAATTCATTTTGCGGAGGCTTGATTGTTGATGAAGTTGATATTCGAACCGTCTTGTTGCGCATTTGATCTTGAACATATTTGACCGTTGTAGCGGTATATGACATACTTAATTGTGATGGACTATATGTGTAATGACCCCACTTTTATATATAGTTTTAAATGTTGTATTATTTCATATGTGATATGAATAATGTTAATTTATTATTTTGGTCTAATCATCCCTTTCTAAATCATGAAATATCAAATTAGTTACAAACATAAAATTTTAACGTTTTTGGTAGGAATGTTCATATTAGAGACCGGTTTTGACCATTATAATATAACAATTGAGTTGAGGTAAAAAACTAAAAAGTTGTAGATATATGAATTATATTTGTAACACAACAAACGGTGTGTTAAACAGAGGTCCGAGCAAGAAGTTATGCCGAAATTACAAAATAAGGGTAAATCTCTCAATCCTTTAAGTTGTATTTTGTCCTATTACCACACCATGTATTATATTTTGATTGGTTGGAAGGGGAGGCTAGTTAGGCCGACTTAAAAAATTTAAAATAACCCCCTTCTTCACCAAAATGTATGAAATCAAAGTTTTATAGCATATCCTAAGCTAAATGATAAGTTTTGGGGTAGAAAGTGAAATTTATGAAACTTTGGGGACTTAATTTTTGAATAATGAAAGTTTTAGGGACTAAATTGAAAATATATAAAGGAACATTTTTTAAATAAAATATTTTCAAGGACCTCTAAGAAATATTGGAAATGTATGGTGTAAAATTACTAAAATACCCTTAATGTGTAAAATGACCCTAATACCCTTAATAACTTTACATCTCGTGCTTGACACCTTGTGCTATAATTTTGCCACCACACTGTACATGTGTCGCCTTTAAATGAAGGTAGAAGACACATGTCATGCAATTAGATAAAGTTAAAACACGTGTCACATCTGGGTGAATTAAGGCTGCAAGATAGCCCCGTTACGTGACACGCGACATGCTGACTCACCCAAATGGATGCTTAGTCATTGGGACACATGTCAACACCCTAATAACTTTAGGAAACTTTAAATAAGGCCTTAGGATCAGTTCCTATACGAAATTACTCCAAAATTTCGAAAGTAAATAGTGAGAGAAAGTGCGGGGAAAGTTTAAGAAGAAGTTTCGTCTCAAGATTAACGAGCGATCCAAAACTGTGTTTACTTCGGATTTTCATTCTAGGTGATTACTCAGTGACATTCCTGGTGTATTTTGATTATATGATATTATTCAAACTACATATATTTTATGAAATGATTTTATTCTCAAATACATCTGATACCGATGATTCCGTCGTTTATTATACGTGTATATCTCTCGATATATACATCTGATTTGAATTCTGAAATTATTGATTCGGCCTATGGAAACTCTCTTACTATGTTGGCCTTGACTACTGGGTGGAAATATTTGGGTGGTACCTTCCCAGCTGGTTTATCGCTGGTGTGCCCTAAATAAGGCATTGTTTCAGATATCATGATTTTCTTTCTGTGTTGTTGTCGGGTGGAAACATTTGGTAACACTATCTGTTTATCTGGGTATTAGAGCGTACATGGCCATCAAAATAAAAAAAATTAAATAACTGACATATTTCTCAATTGTTTTATCGGTTATGTTCTGAACTGATTGTTCTGAAAATATATACTGCCAATTTACTTTATATATTTTACTGCAAATTATTGTCCATATATGTATAAGCCTTCTAATGAAAATTGAATATGTTTCAATTTTTTAAAAAACCATGGAGTGTATGGAGATTAATTCTCACTCGAATTTTAGCTGATGTTGTATAAATAATCATTTTTGAGGAAATAAGTAGGTTCGCGGAGGGAACAAAAAAAAGGACCGTGTTGAAGATTCAGCTTTTAGATCTCCTTTTGCTATTATGTTTCTTTTATCATTTAGAGCATGTCCGTCTCCCTTGTAATAAGTTTTTAAAGTTTGTCTTAAAGTTGTAATTAATAGTTACTTTTAATACAAATGAAGTTTCCTTTAGGAAGCTCTGATGACGTAATTCCTTTACTTTCAGTATTTTACAATTCATAACCATGTGATTTTATTTCGTTGCACTTATTTAAGGAAATAATTATGTCAGAATATATGTTGCCTTAGTGGCATGTCAAGACACTCGTTCCCTACTACTAATTTAAGACGGGGTCGTGACAGAGGTGGTGTCAGAGCATAGGTTATGAACCCTTAGACTACTGAACATAAGTTTTGACCATTATCGATTTTAAGTCTCCATACATAGGATATAGGATTAAATATCCGACTTGTGTGATAACCCTCCATATGTCTTATAGTTTACATATAATTGTTTATATATAATTGTTCTTCTAGTTTGCAATCTTGAGTTAGTATAATACGTCTTATGTTTGGCCATGACTGTAGAAAATGACCAAGCCAAGATCAACTATGAGAACAAGTGGTTCAAGTATGGAAGCAATGGAAGGTGCATACAAGGCGATTGAAAGTTTAGCAAAGATTGTGGAGCATCAAGTGAATAATGGAGCACTGAGGAATCTTGAACCAACTATCTGTACCATTGAGAATTTAAAGAAGTTGAACCCGCCTTCTTTTAAAGGTACTCCTAACCCCACTGAAGTAAAAAGTTGGATGATGCAGATGGAAAATATGCTCGATGTTCTTAAGTGTACCGATGAACAAAGAGTTTCATTTGCAACATTTATGTTAGAAGGTGAAGCCGAACATTGGTGGATAATGACTAAGAGAATACACGAGGAGAGAAATATTTGCATAGGTTGGAAGGATTTCTTGGTGATCTTCTATGATAAATATTTCCCTGAAACGGTGAAGGATGAAATGGCAGCTGAGTTCATGAGTCTAGTGCAAGGGAATATGACGGTTAGTCAATATGAGGCCAAGTTTACCGAGTTATCCCGTTTTGCACCTTATGTTGTGATTACTGATGTTTTAAAAGCCAAAAAGTTTGAACGTGGGCTAAGGTTGAGTATTCATAGTTGAATTTCCATCCTGAAGTTGACATCATATAGTGACGTCGTGGTTAGGGCTATGATAGCTTAGAGGGATGGCGAGGAGTACAATAGAATTAGAGATGGTAAGAGGAAGTTTGGGGAATAAATAGGGAAGAACACAAATAATAGAAACAATTTTAGGAATACATCCAATGTTGGGGGAGCTAGGGATGACAAACGGTATAATAACAAGATATGTCATCAATATGGGAAGATGCATGGAGGAAGGCCTTGCTACAAGGATACGGGAGCTTATTTTAGATGTGGACAGAAGGGACATCAGATAAAAGATTGTCCAACCCCATCAAGGATTCCGATACATCCTTTAGGTGAAAAGAAGGACCAAGGCAGACAAGGTAGAGTTTTTGCACTTTCTGATACCCAAGCTTCTAATGCAGTAGTGTCAGGTACACTTTCTATATGTGCACGACCTTTTCAAGTTTTAATAGATACTGGTCCTACCCATTCATTTTTTTCTGTGCATTTTATTAATCGCTTTCCAAATAATCCCGAACTCTTGAATCATAGCATGCACATTTCTTCTCCTTCTGGTGAGTTATTGATGGGAACCTTAGTATATAAGTCTTGCCCTATAAATGTTAGTAGTCATAAACTATTTGTTGATTTGATAGTTTTAGACATTAAAAACTTTGAAGTCATTTTGGGGATGGATTTGTTAGCATCGTATCATGCAAAGGTAGATTGTTTTGAGAAGAGAGTTACCTGCTAAATTCCTAACCAACTAGAATTCGGTTTTGAAGGAATAGGCATCCTATCTCCCATTGGTATTATCTCTGCAATGCAATCTTGTAGTTTTATTAAGAAGGGATGTAGAGGATTCCTTACAAGTGTTATTTATTTTCAAACAAAAGAGCCTAGTTTAGAAGATATTCCTATAGCTAAACACTTTCCAGATATTTTTCCAGGTGATTTACCAAGTCTTCCTCCTAGTAGAGAAATAGAGTTTACTATTAAACTTATTCCTGGAACTATACTAATCTCAAAACCACCTTATCGTATGGCACCTTTAGAATTAAGGGAATTAAAAGTTCAATTACAAGATTTCTTAGACAAGGGTTTAATTAGACCAACTGTATCCCTTTGGGGTGCTCCAATTTTATTTGTTAAAAAGAAGGATGGGACGATGAGGTTATGTATAGATTATCGTGAACTAAATAAGGTGACCATTAAGAATAAATACCCCTTACCTTGTATAGATGATTTGTTTGACCGACTTCAAGGTGCGCAAATATTTTCAAAGATTGACCTTAGGTCAGGCTATCACAAATTGAAGATTAAGTATGATGATATTTCGAAATCAACTTTTCGTACTAGATATGGTCACTATGAATTTCTTGTGATGCCATTTGGACTAACTAATGCACCAACCACTTTTATGGATATGATGAATAGAGTGTTTAGGAAATATTTGGATCAATATGTGGCTGTTTTCATTGATGACATCCTTATTTATTCCAAGAGTATTGAAGAACACGAAAAACATTTAGAGATAGTATTGCAAATCCTTAGAAAGGAGAAATTATATGCAAAATTATAGAAGTGTGAGTTTTGGTTGCCTAGCGTCTCTTTTCTAGGACATGTCATTTCTAAGGAGGGAGTGTGGGTTAACCCTCAAAAGATAAAAGATATACTAGATTGGCCTAGACCAACTAATATGACAGAGATTCGTAGTTTTCTTGGATTAGCAGGTTATTATCAAAGATTTGTTGAAGGATTTTCTAGTATTGCCAAACCTCTATCTAGGTTAACCCAAAAGAGGGTGAGATATGAATGGTCTGAGGAAGTTGAGAATAGTTTTCAAGAACTTAAGAATCGATTAGTAACTGCCCCAATTTTAACTTTTCCTTCCGGGATAGGGGGCTTTGTGATTTATAGTGATGCTTCAAAAAATGGTTTGGTATGTGTTCTAACAAAATGGAAAGGTAGTAGCTTATGCCTCGAGACAGTTGAAAACCCATGATCAGAATTATCCAACCCATGACCTAGAATTAACAGCTGTAATTTTTGCTCTTAAGATTTGGAGACACTATTTGTATGGTGAGACTTGTGAGATTTATACCGATCATAAGAGTTTGAAGTATATGTTTACTCAGAAAGAGTTGAGTATGAGACAAAGTAGGTGGTTAGAATTGATGAAGGATTATGATGTAAATATTCACTATCACCCAGGGAAAGCTAATGTATTAGCTGACGCTTTAAGTAGGAAGTCTACAACAAATTTAGTATGTCTCATTACAAATCAAGAACCTTTGTTAAGGAATTTGAGAAGTATGGAAATAAATGTACGTATCTATAGCAAAGGAGGAATAATTGCAAACTTACAAGTACAACCCATGTTGATGGAAATGATCAAATTGCACAAGTAAATGACCCACAACTGAAGAAGATTAGAGAAGAAGTCATTGAGGGTAAGAGAACTGAATTTTCTATACGAGATGATATATTGAGGTTTGTAAATAGAGTGTGTGTGCCATGTGATGCCCAACTAAAGAGGTAAATTTGAGAGGAAAGTCATTACTCAAGATTCACATTTCATCCCGGATGCACAAAAATGTATAGGGATCTCCGAGCAGTATTTTGGTGGAATAACATGAAGAAGGAAATAGAAGAACTTATATCTCAGTGTTTGGTTTGTCAACAAGTAAAGGCTGAACATAAAAACCCATCAGGATTACTACAACCCCTACCTATCCCTGAATGGAAATGGGAACATATTAATATGAATTTTGTGACATGTTTACCAAGGAGTTCAAATGGTAATGATTCTATTTGGGTAATTATTGACAGGTTAACTAAATCTTCTCATTTTCTTGCCATTAAGATTACCTATTCTTTAGAAAATTTAGCCAAGTTGTATGTGCGAGAAATTATTAGGTTTCATGGAACCCCAATTCAAGCCCCTAGATTTGTGTCTCACTTCTGAAAAAGCCTACAAGCAGCCATGGAAACAAAATTGAATTTCAGCACCGCTATTCACCCTCAAACAGATGGACAATCTGAGAGAACCATTCAAAATCTAGAGGATATGCTTAGGGCATGTGTGCTTGATCTAAAGGGTAATTGGGATGATCATTTATCGTTACTAGAATTTGCATATAATAATAGTTATTAAGAAAGTATTCAAATGGATCCATATGAGGCACTCTATTGAAGAAGGTGCCATTCCCCTACATGTTGGGTAGAAGTTGGAGAAACAAAATTATTGGGACCAGAATTGATCCAGATCACAACAAAGAAAGTGAAATTGATACAAGACTGACTTTGAATCGCTCAAAGCCATCAAAAGAGTTATGTTGACAATTATCGACGAGATTTGGAATTCCAAAGAGGAGATTATGTGCTCTTACGAGTATCACCAATAAAGGGAGTAATCCAATTTGAGATGAAAGGGAAGTTAAGTCCAAGATACTGTGACACCCCGCCTAATTAAATACCGGGGGATCACTCCTTTATTAAATTAAATCAAGGTAAACAGTTGGTTCATTCTCAGCATCACTGTCGATAAAAATAAATTTTCCAATTTAACACCCTAAATAATTAAGCTAAGTGTCAAAACCATTTTCATACATACTTTCCAAATTTTAATTAAAGAAAAAGTTTTATTTATTTAAAAACAACATTTCTACAATTAAGAATCACACCACAGTAAACCAAATAATATAATACATTCGACAATCGAATGTCAACATATGAAAACTAAAGTCACAAATCCAAACTGAATAAATCCCATAGAACAATACTGAAAACAACTGAAATATAAATGTCCCAACAACAATGAAATAATGGAAATGGCGACACATGCCCAATAAATGAGAATACTAAAAGTGGAGTCAATAAGGGAAGCCGTCTACGCAAGTAACCTGCAACTCCCACCTAAGCTGCAACACGTTCCTCTCAAGGGATCCTAAGCAAGACCCCCTTGTGGCTGGGCACCTGAAATATATACATATATATACAAGAGAGAGAGAGAAGAAGAAACGGGCCAGAGCCCGAAAGTGTGTTTGATTTTGAAATACGTTTAGCAAGTATTTAAATTGATACAGGCCAATGCAACAACATATTAGAGCGTCACTCTCTTGAGAAATACTCACCTCTCTTCTACTGTGCACACCTATCGCACTAACCTTCCCAAGGGTTTATCTTATCATTCTTATCATGCTAACCTTCCCAATAAATTAACGTATCTTAACTTACTCATAAGATTTCAAAACCGAACAATATTATTGTTTATAAAGAATACTTCCAATTAGCAGCACAACTCTCGCTTTAACTTTTATTAATTTAATAAAGTTTTCCCAGTGACATTTTATACTTTCACAAAACAAGTATTTACTATACGAGTCATCAACCATGTCCTACTTATCAAATCACAGTAGGCAGTTTCAAATTTCCAATTTTATATATATATTAACTACTCGCATAATATATATAAAATAACAGCACCCCACATAAAACTATGGTGCGGGCATACTTCTACTATCCAAACCCCATACCACTCATATCAAGGGGAATACAAGTTCGGAATCACTCTTGAACTGTATTAACACATACACAAACAATATCGAGGCGGAGCATAGATTCCAAGTCTCTAAGAGGATGGCACATACTCGCGTCTCTTAGGACCGTCTGAACTACCAATTCGATAGCCTGTACCAAGGATATCTATCTTCTAGGGTACATGTCAATATCCCCCATAAAGGTCCCATCTAGATAAGACTGTCCCAGTGAGGTAACCTCAAGGATAGCAAGTAGCGCAGTATGTTTTTTTACATGTATATAATATATGTACACACAATCATATAAATATACCACTTTATTATATTAATATAGGTTCTTCTCGTCACCCATAATTATACCATTTATCCTTAAATTCACATTTATAGAATTACATATAAAGTTTCATTCCTAACCTTAACTCGAAGGGTTTTCTCACTCATTTCCTGACACTCGTGGACTATATCCTCACAAATCTGAAATTCAGTAAGTGTCTTTATTAGGTTCCAACGTAACTCTCTTACGCACCTCACCCTTTAAATTTTTAAATTCACCAACCCTAAAGTAAATGTCCCATAAGTACCATTCTCGTTGAAGATTAAAGGTCCCAACATTTATTCATATGCCCTACTAGTCCTCAATGTCTCCCAAATCATTTTATCAAGAATGCCCAAGAATTATATCACGATAATTTGAATTTAACTCATTTAAAGAGGGAATTAGGAGTCTGCCAGGAGGGGTCGATCGATCGAAGCTTGGGGCTCGATCGATCGAACCTTCGATCGATCGAAGCTCTAGGCTCGATCGATCGATCAAGCAGGTCTGCGAAAAATTCTGCAGAATGCAGTTACGGGTTTCATCACCAAAATTACACCAAAACCATATTTTCAAGTTCCAATCGTCCCAGAATTCTACTACTAACATTATAACACTATACCAGATGATTTTAACGCAAGACAGGTACATATTCATCATTTAAACACGGATTTTCAACCTAAAATTATATCCAATCATCAAGAACCCTAGAATTTTCTTAAACAGTTTTCTAACAAATCTTTCTCCAGAATTTCTTTCTTAAGATCATCAAAATTTCGTGGTTTATTTCCTCTACATGGCAAGGGTCTCCAGAGTCAACATATAAATCAATATTACATGGATTCTCCTATCATAAATTGGGTTTTCTTCCATAGCTTTCATCACAAATCAATCCTAAATTAATATGAAGATTGCACAAATGAAAATAGCAAGTTAAACACTTGCCTGGGATTTTTGGTATTCTGATTCACGGCTGATTTTGGTATGGCTGCATTCCTCGTCTCGCGATCTACGCGGTGGTGGTGGCGGCGGTGCAAACCGGTGACTTTTTGGCCTTGAATTGCCTTGGAGCTCTCTCCTCTCTTCTCCAATGGCCGTCACTTGATTTCTGGATATTCTAACCCTAAAGGACTAACCTAGATGGATGATATAGGTTGCTAAATTTCGTGGGTTTAATTACCCAAAAAGGTGAAATGACTAAATTGCCCTCCCGGGGTACCAATTAGGCCTAAAAACGGCCCGAGACCTAAACTAAACCCCCGGGTACACTTTTCTGACTGTCTCGACCCTACCGGACGCGTTGGCGCACTCAAAACGACCATACGGGAAACTTATAAAATATTTACTTTTTATTTAACAAAATTAGTCCCGACGTGACACGAGCACGTTCCGACTTAAATTTCCATAATTGTCATTTTATTCACACGTGACAATATTATACCAATAAATCTCATATATTACTATACTCATCCAGTAATATTCAACAGATAACAAATTTCCAGTAATTACTAACTCTCGTCACACTAGTAAATATTTAAAGCAACATTCCGGATTAAAATTAAATTAATTTATCTCAATTAAATTTAATAAATCCCATAATTTAAAAGATATAAAAATACGGGGTATTACAGATACATAGGACCTTTTGAAATCCTTGAAAGGATAGGAGCTGTTGCATATAGAATAGGCTTATCTCCTAAGATCTCTAGTGTGCATAATGTGTTCCACGTGTCAATGATGAAGAAATACGCCCCAGATCCAACGCATATCCTAAGTTACGAACCACTTCGAGTTAGAGAAGATTTGTCATACATTGAGCATCCAGTAGAAATTTTGGATCATAAAGATCAAATATTAAGAACTAGGATAATTCAATTGGTCAAAGTGTTATGGCATAATCATTCCATTGAAGAAGCAACATGGGATCGGGAAGATGAAATAAAGGAGAAATATCCATACTTGTTTGGGAATTAATGTAAGTCAAGTTTGGGGACCAAATTTTTTATAAGGAGGGTAGGATATAATGACCCCACTTTTATATATAGTTTTAAATGTTGTATTATTTCATATGTGATATGAATAATGTTAATTTAGTATTTTAGTCTAATCATCCCTTTCTAAATCATGAAATATCATATTAGTTACAAACATAAAATTTTAACGTTTTTGGTAGGAATGTTCATATTAGAGGCCAATTTTGACCATTATAATATAACAATTGAGTTGAGGTAAAAAACTAAAAAGTTGTAGATATATGAATTAGATCTGTAACACAACAAACGGTGTGTTAAACAGAGGTCTGAGCAAGAAGTTATGCGGAAATTACGAAATAAGGGCAAATCTCTCAATCCTTTAAGTTGTATTTTGTTCTATTACCACACCATGTGTCATATTTTGATTGGTTGGAAGGGGAGGCTAGTTAGGCCGTCTTAAACAATTTAAAATAACCCCCTTATTCATCAAAATGGATTAAATCAAAGTTTTATAGCATATCCTAAGCTAAATGATAAGTTTTGGGGTAAAAAGTGAAATTGATGAAACTTTGGGGACTTGATTTTTGAATAATGAAAGTTTTAGGGACTAAAATGAAAATATATAAAGGAACATTTTGTAAATAAAATATTTTCAATGACCTCAAAGAAATATTGGAAATGTATGCTGTAAAATTACTAAAATACCCTTAATGTGTAAAATGACCCTAATACCCTTAATAACTTTACACCTCGTGCTATACTTTTGCCACCACACCGTACACGTGTTGCCTTTAAAGGAAGTGACAAGACACATGTCATGCAATTAGATAAAGTTAAAACATGTGTCGCATCTGGGTGAATTAAGGCTGCAAGATAGCCCCGTTACGTGACACGCGACATGCTGACTCACCCAAATGGATGCTTAGTCATTGGGACACATGTCAACACCCTAATAACTTTGGGAAACTATAAATAAGGCCTTAGGATCAGTTCCTATAAGAAATTACTCCCAAATTTCAAAAGGAAATAGTGAGAGAAAGTGCGGGGAAAGTTTAAGAAGAAGTTTCGTCTCAAGATTAACGAGCGATCCAAGACTCTATTTACTTCGAATTTATGTTCTAGGTGATTACTCTGTGACATTCCTTGTGTATTTTGATTATATGATATTATTCAAACTACATATATTTTATGAAATGATTTTATTCTCAAATACATTTGATACCGATGATTCCGTCGTTTGTTATATGTGTATATCGCTCAATATGTACATATGATTTGAATTATGAAATTACTGATTCGGTCTATGGAAACTCTCTTACTATGTTGGCCTTGACTATCGGGTGGAAAAATTTAGGTGGTACCTTCCCAGCTGGTTTATCGCTGGTGTGACCTAAATAAGGCGTTGTTTCAGATATCATGATTTTCTGGCTGTGTTATTGCCGGGTGGAAACATTTGGTAACACTATCTGTTTATCTGGGTATTAGAGTGTACATGGGCATCAAAATAAAAAAATGAATAATTTATATATTGATTAATTATTTTATCTGTTATGTTCTGAACTGATTATTCTAAAAATATGTACTGCCAGTTTACTTTATATATTTTACTGCAAATTCTTATCCATATATGTATATGCCTTCTATTGGAAATTGAATATGTATCAATTTTTTGAAAAACCATGGAATGTCTGGAGATTAATTCTCACTCGGCTTTTAGCTGATGTTGTATAAATAATCATTTTTTAGGAAATAAATAGATTCGTGGAGGGAACAAAAAACAAGGACTGTGTTGAAGATTCAGCTTTTAGAGCTCCTTTTGTTATTATGTTTCTTTTATCATTTAGAGCATGTCTGTCTCCCTAGTAACAAGTTTTTAAAGTTTGTCTTAAAGTTGTAATTCATCGTTACTTTTAATACAAATGAAGTTTCCTTTAGAAAGCTCTGATGACGTAACTCCTTTAGTTTCAGTATTTTACGATTCATAACCATGTAATTTTATTTTCATTGCACTTATTTAAGGAAAGGATTATGTCAGAATATATGTTGCCTTAGTGGCATGTCAAGACACTCGTTCCCTACTACTAATTTAGGACGGGGTCATGACAATGTGCTTACAAATCTCCCCCTGTGTCTATGCCAGTACAAAATAAAAATATCCGAATTATCAATCTAAAAAATGACCTATGAAAATCTACCCACCCATAACCTCAAAAGTTGAACGATAAACTGTCAAGTCTTCAAACTTTACTTCAACAATCAATCTTCCAAACTTCAAGTTTTTCTCATCAGGGTGTGCAACACAATGATCTTCAATTGTACCTAAAAAATTGAGACAAAGCAAATACCTCGTGATGTATCGAGTTTGAAATGATATAATCATAAACAAGAAAGCATACTCAATTATCCCCCATACTTAAACTCCCCCATAAAATAATAATTTGTTCTCCCCCACTTTTTTTTGTCCGAAATAGATAAGGAAAAGAATAAATCAAATCGGGGTGTCATGGTAAACAAGGAAAACAAACTATTTTTGAATTTTCAGATTTTTCATACAAAAATGATGTTTCAAAAATCATACACCATGGATTTTCACTAAGAAAACCAAATCGTGGATGCGAAATGAATGGGTGTGAAACAATTCGATAGGAAAATCGACTCAATCATGTCATGTGTGCATGATGCATAAGTGTACTCCTAACGAATGAACATCAAAATAGTCCTTAGGTCTAAAATTGTTGAATTTAGATGACATCGTCTTAATCATATCAACAAATCAAAGTATATGATTTCCACACCAATAACGTCCAAAACTATGTAATGCTTTTTCACGTCTTTCAAGGACGTGAAAACTGTTTTAAATTCCATCCAAATTCCCTCATTAAAAGATAGTGCCTTTTATTTTTCTTATGAGGTGATGAAACTTAAATCTATTGGCCAATTTTTGGCATAATTTCTTTTTGTTTCCTTTTAATTTTTTTGGGCTCTTTTAAACCTCATTGGAAGCTGGATAATTTTCAATTCCTCACTTTTTTAGGTCCATTTAAATGGTGACTTAATCGCAAAGGAAAAAATAAAATACCTTTCGCAACATTTTGCCATTTTTCAAAACAAATCACATAAGCTCACAAACGGTTTATAACATGCACTACTTTCTTGTCAAGTTTTATCGCATTTGGTTCATTGTATAGACATAATTGAGATGGAAACACTCAATCGACATGTGATAGACAAGCACACAAGTCAAATAGATCCGTGCATGTGTGCAATAAAGGACAAATGAGTCAAATATGTAGGTAGCAACACTATATATCATCTCAAAGACTCCAAACTTTGTACAGAACATGAATGACACACACAACATATTATCTCAAAACACTATCAAATAGTCACATGGATATGGAATGAAATTATGACTCGGTCATCCTAAATGATCATTCATATACGGTGTAAAACAAAATGCAAGACTCTTCTTGGATTTTTCAAAAATTTTATCAAAAATGTGAAAACCTTTTTGTATTTTTTTAACATTGTTCAGAATCAACCCAATAGTACCAAATAATATAATAATATGAACGAGAGGACTGCAAACAGAAGAGGAAAAATCTCCAGGGGTCGCTCGAATGAAGCGCCATGTTACTCAAACAAAAAGGGCTTCTCGCGACATCAGAAGTCCTTCAAATGAAAACTCATCTCGCTCGAACGAAAAAAAATAATTTTTCACAGATTAGCCAGAATGTCATACAGTTTTTTTCAGTGAAAAAATTTCGTGAAAATAGTTCCTAGAATGGGCAAACAGATCCAAAATAGTAACAAATTAAGAAAAATATATCCAAATGGAAAATATAAATACAAAATGATACATACTAGCAATAGGCAAAAGTTTCATCCTGTAAATCATCCTATGCTAGAAAATAAGTCTAGACCTCATCCGGTAGGTGCAGTGGAGTTTTCCAAAGATAGTGACGTCTTTTGAAACAACTCCATCAAGCCATGTGAAGTCTAGACACGATCCATCTGGTAGGTGGGGTGGAGACAGGATGTCGTTTGATGTATCGCACGACATGCAGTGTCGTTTGAAAGACGTACGATGTTGTTTGAACGAGATGATTAAATTAATGATTTTTTTCTCGTTTATCCTTTTAGTAAATGCACCACCTCAAAAACTCCGAAAATATATTTTTTGACGAAAAACATTCAAAGCTCCGCTCCAACACTTAGAAAATATTTTTTGAAAAATATCCTAATATCCTAAGTGAAATATTAAGGAATTAAAAACAAAAGTTTACCAAATTCATTTTGCAGAGGCTTGATTATTGATGAAGCTTGATATTCGGACCGTCTTGTTGCATATTTGATCTTGAACATCTTTGACGGTTGTAGCGGTGTACAACATACTTAATTGTGACGGACTATGTCCTTACAAAAGTGATTATTGAGGATCTATTAAGATGAAGTCAGATTAGATAATGACCCTATATCGTGAGACTTTGATTTGGAATTGTCTATATTGGATTTGGGACTTATTACGGGTCATTTCAGAGGTTTAAAAAACCATATATGGTGGGTTTTAGACTTCGGCTTACAAAGTTGGAGGTTAGGGATAACCCGACTAGTGAAAACTACTTTATTGGGAGATCTCTTGGTCACGGGGGAGCTATACCCGTAAGCCTAACTAGGTTAGGGACCTAGACCGACCACGGGGGAGCCGCGCCCATGAGCCTAACTAGACAGGGTTGGAATTTCATCTGGTAGTGGGATTCTAGTGTTATTGGGAGATATCTTGGTCTTTGATTCCTTGGAGAGTAATTTCTTTTATAAATCATGGACTTCTTCCATTTTACACATGAAGATGGATGGGCTCATTGGTGAAAAAGAAGGGGCAGTTGTGCTGGTGACTGGGTTTTTTTGGTAGGGTATTAAATGGGTATTTGGACTAAGGGTATTTAGGGCTTGATTTGTAATTTATTTACAAACTTGGGGAGATTTTTATGTCCTACTTGGAGTTCGATTAATAGATATACTTATATATATTGGGATGCTAATTTGTGTATTAATACGATATGGAGTACTCATGTATGTATGTTATAGTAATTCAAACATGTAATTAAACTATATGTGTGCTTGTTTTTTGGTTGAGAACATACTAATGAGGTTTCACTCATGGGGAATCTATCGGCGGGGGAATGTGATGTTATTGGATTGAGGGATGGGGTATTGCGCCCCGTGTTGATGTACATGGAGGTCGATTGTTTAGATCCTGCATTTAGTTGGTCACCGGCTCACCACGAGGAGATATAAATGAATTTAAATATTGAGGGGTTTGGTATGTAACCATCCGATGTGTGCATGTTTTGAATCGGTTACGTTTGGGATACCTAAAAATTTACAAATAAAGGCACGAAAACTTCCTTGAAGGTTGATTCGTTCATGTGGTTATATATATATATATATATATATATATATATGTGTGTGTGTGTGTGTGTGTGTGTGTGTAGTCATGTGGGGGACATACTTCTATTCAAAATGTTTCACATTTTTCATTGTATCGATATTGTGTATATTTTAATTATTCAGGTGACACTTGGTATGTACGTGACATTATACACTTAGAGCTTGGTTAGGAATATAGTTATATTGTAGATGCAAGATATTTTACTTTATAGTCTTAGTTTGAGACTTACAAGATATGGCCGTGGGTTATTTTTTGGGCACCTGTAATCGGTTATGTTACTTATGTTGAGGGTTAGGTTTACTATGATGTGAGTGTTGACGAGTTTGGCTGGATTACATGAATAAATCTCATATTATTTATGTTCAATATTGCAAGCTATTTCTTGCACATTTAGGACTCTAACCCATGTATTCTATAAACATTTTCTAGGTATTACCAAATAGGACAAGAAGTGATGGGCACTCCAACATGCCTTCATTCCAGATCGTCATCTTCGAATAACAAATGGGGGGAGAAAAATAAGTCCAAGAGGGTAGAGAAGTCTTCTGGTAGATGTGATCGTAAATCTCAAGGAGATAAATCAAATGATGACTCTAGTAGGTTCTTTGAATGCCAAGGTGGTGGGAATTTGGCACGTGAGTTCCCAAATAGGCTAAAGAGGAGAACTAATGAGAAGAAGGATATGAAAGACACTCTTAGTGATAGTGACACCGATATGGATAATGAGTCTTTTGCTGAGCGTAACTTCACCATGTTCACCACCATCAAGTATATGGTTGGTGCTCAAAACTCCCTTGATGTAGGAATATGGTATTAGAGTGAGGGATCTTCACGGTAGATATCCAAACAAATATTACAGATTTAATGGGAAAACAAACCTCAGTCCAAAATAAATGAAAAATGTACTATGGTAGAGTTTCACAAAAAGAAAAATATGACTTACAACCACACAATATACCAACTGACAATCTACTCGTTCACATCATATTATTTAGGGAGAAGGCCAATAGTTGGAGAACCCTACACAACTGCCGTCGATTTTGGACTAGTAAAATGTTTTCAAATCCTATGCCAATAAATCTGATTTATAGTGGAAAAACACTTTATTTTGAGGTAACAAAACCACCAAGTAACCTCTGACTACAACTAGGATGTTTGAGGATATCATATGGTTAAAAACATGTAGTGATAGGTTTGGTTTCTCTAAAAACTTACAAGTGTATTTTTCAAGATTGAAAGAGTACCATACAAAAGAAGAAACTATTTTTGAAAATGATTTGTCAAAACTATCTCGAGTGTGAAAGTCTTACTTTTAAGGATTCTAGAATGAATCACAAAATTTGAAACATACACATAGTATGAACTAATAAAATTCTTTTGGAAAAGAAAAATATTTTATATATTCTCTTTTAAAAGTTCAACAAAAAAAACACGGAAGGAGGCAAGTTATGAGTATGTATACAACATGTGTATGAAGATAAGTGGGATATCACTCATGATGTTCAAAGAAAATGAATAGAAGCAATCTCAATTGGGTCCTCATGAACTATTGTGTTAAGATAAAAATTCGAATGAGATAATATGAAAAGATCTAAAAAAAGTGTTGAATCCGAGGGCTTTATGGGCAATTCATTGTACTGATGGCTTTGCTCACTGACGTGAAAGATTAATGACCAAGGTCACTCATGTTACTATAGTTTTTTTTCATAGGTTAACATATGTCATAATTAACAAACCAAATGCTTCACTGACACAAATTTTGGTCTCCATGAGGCGACTAGTCAACGAATGAGGTTGCATAAGAGACAAGATTTAAACCGACTTAGTTTACAAAGTCGTAATCAACTAAACACACTTATCTAATACAAAGTCCTTTGTCGTTGCAGAAAACTTTCATCGAACAAGTCGTAGATGGAAAAAGAAATTGCCACATTTTGCACAAGTTTACAAACATAGAATTTCCCTTATTTAACACACAGAATGTAAATTATAAATACAAAATATGCATTTAAAAAACATAAGTTTTATATGGAAAGAATATGAAATCTTGAATTTGGAAATCTCAAAAGGACCATAAGGTTAAAAATATAAGATTTTTCAATTATAAAAAAATAATTTAACTAAGGGTGAATCTAAGTTCGCTAGACAATATACCTTTATCTTAAGTGGTTAACTAAGGGCGACGACATGATAGATCGAGTATGAGTTTAATGAAGCTTTTCAGAGATCTCTTGCACTAGAATCAAAGTGTGTTTTGCCAAACGAAATAAGACAATACTAATATCAAGGGGTACATGAGTATGCTATACTCTTATAATCTCCCCTTTGTATATTCCATGAAAAAAAACATAACAAATATTACAAACAACTGAATCAAATCTATCACCTAAGATTCAACTTGCCCGACTAAAGGCATGTAAGATAGATATAATACAATTAAAAGAAGCTATAGCCAAGGCACTCAAAGACTTCTTCAAGGATATTCTTGTAACTATTTTCATGTCACACACTACTTAACTTAGCTAATACCAATGTAATCTCAAGACTGAAAAATATAAGAGTAATATGACAAAATATGTGGATATTACTATGTATACATGTAAAGATAAAAATACCAAAAGTGAATCCCCCTTAACTATTAAATTCCACTCAATAAACATGCAATATCACACAAACACTCTATGTAATCTAACATGCTCAAGAATATCTATTCTCCCTATCTACAAACTTCTCCCCATTTTTGTCACGTAAAGAAACAAAGAACATAACGGATAATATAATGAGATAAAATAAAGCTAAGTAATTAACGATAGTAACGATGCTTATCAAACCAAAAAAATGAGATTGGACCATATAGCGAGTGAGATATTGATATGCTGATCTAGGCTATATATGAAAAATGTGATAGTCTGGGCTAAGATAAAAAAATCAATAATTACACATAGAGATAAACAACATATAAAATAAAACATATACACTAAACCCATGATAAAAAATGATAAGCTTAAAATAATAGAGTTATAGTATTTATGCAAGATATAAGCAATAAATGCTAAATCCTAACTCATAAATGACCAAACGACCTAAAATAAATTAAAAAAATTCAATTTCCTTTCATATTCTTTATAAATCTCTCCAGATATTAAAAATTCAACTTGGCATCATTAAAGGTGTCCCTAACTTTATATATTTGAATGTTGGTGTCACATTGATATGCTTCAGAATATTATTAAGAGGAAGAACCATAAGACGAAAGAACATTCTGGCATTCATCAAGGGCCAGTGAAAGTTAAGAATGTAGAGAGGATGACAATTGATCATCCATCTAATCCTACTCTCCTTAAGAATTAATGAGAAGTCTGAGAAGAATGTGTAGCACAACGTTGAGGAGGCACAACATGCGGTGGTATATGAAGACTGTTGTACTACCCTAATTTAGAGATCGATTGATAATATGATGTCATTATGATCATCCCCTCATGTTTCTCCATAACAATATCTAGAAGATGCAAAACCCCTAACTCCTAAAGAAAGTGATCGAAAAAAGATTCGTGAAGATTCATCTTCCTTATTGAACAAGCAACGATAAGTTCAAACATCATGCTCGACATCTCCTAATGATATTCATAATTATCAAAGTCATACAACAAGTACCCATGATCAAAGGAAATTTTGTGCAGATGCATAGTTGGTAAAATGCTTAAGTATACCATCATTATCCAAGAATAATTAAAAAAAAATCTTGTAGGGCCAACATGGGAAATGACCATCACTCAAAAGCATAATAGCTTATAACCTAGAAGGAGTGCGATTATTCTTTAGGAATGGGTAATTGGGTAAAGTTTTTACCTCAATATTGTAGTAATTTCAATCATCTCTAATGGTATACATACTATTTCACCCACGAACAACTACTCTTAGACAAAACATCTCATCTTATGATAAATAAATTCATCAATCATTGATAAAGTTAAATACCAAACCAATAATAAGCAACAATAAATCGTAGGATCTAAGAAATGAGAAATTCTCAAAATTTAGGAAGATAACTTACAAAAAAGAAGAATAGCTACTTAGATGTATAATATGGGTACCTAAACATCCAAGGTATGGATATGGCATGAAGAAAGATGAAAATAGGTGCAAAAATAGCTTAGTTTGGGTAGAAATTGGTAAAGTTGTGAACTAGGTTCATAAAGAAATTTTACTCATCCCAGACCAATTGACTGACATGAAGGTGTTGTTAGCTGGTAACGAGTACATTGCTGCAGCGAAACCAAATTTTCGCGGTGTGCGAACTCCTGTGGGTATTCCAAAAGTGAAGGAAGAAAGGCACAAGGAAGTGTAAACAATAATCTTCTTAGTTTAATAAAGTACACTATATTCTTTCAAAAAAAAAAATTGATATGACCATATAAAATTTAAAAAAGCATACTCAAGGTTAATGTTTATGTCAAATACTCTACATAAAAATTGGTTTGGCATTCAAAAGAAATAATGGTTCAAATTATATCTATTTGTAAATAAGAGTGATTTAAAGACAAAACTGATGATATAAGTGAAAAATGAGCATTAAACTTTAACATAGAGAATGAAGAATAATGTTTGATCTCATGTTTGAAAATTTTGGATTTATGAGACTTTGATAATGCTTCATTTCTCTTCATTATTTTCAACTTCCATTTTTTTCTTCCTCATCTAGCGATCTTTGGTATTGACAAATATTATATTAATTATAATATTTGAGACAAGGCTTTTAAAAAATGCTTTTTGCAACAGGTGACTTTCACTAAAAATAATAGGTGGGTAAATTATTTCAAAATTTTGAATGTAAGCATCCCTTTTTACCTAATGTCCTAGTACTGGTCATTTCCTCTCATGATTTTTTAAATGTTTAAAATTTTATTTTTCAACATCATCCTTGATCAAACTTCTCTTATACATAGGGATTACAAACGACACCCTTTTTCCTAAAAACCACACAATTTTTTTAATTTACTGTAGGAGAAGAAAAAAAATCCCTTACTATTATTTTACAATGAAATTAGTCAACTTATAGTGCGATGTAGTGTACGAGTTATGAAAAAAAAACTCTAAAATTTGCAAGCTTAATTTACCAAGGTATTCAAGCTATGTAATTCTAAACATGGAGTATATTTTCCATCAACGAAATTGATTGAAAAATATCAAATTATATAGGTTAAAATCTAGTACATGGGATATATGAATACCTAAAAAAATAGAGAACTATATTTTACAAGAGAGAAGGTTTTCGGTATGAACATACACAAATCAATACCAAAAAAATAGCAAATGATGAAACCAAACCTAGACATAACCAAGGAATAATTTTATATATCTAAATCACATCCTAGGCATGTCTATCGATTCATAATCGTGAGAATTTAGAAAAGCAAAATGACCTCCAACCCTTTGGAAGGTCATCGACATCGGTTAAATCAATGCCAAGGCTCCTAATCCAACTATGATGTCTTTTATGAGGTAGCATGAGTCGAACAAGAATTTGGAAACAATAGTTGTTGTTTTTTCCTTAAGGCCCTTGATAGGGGTTCCTTTACCCTTTCGATCAACACGCAAGCTATCCCTAGGATTATCAAAGGCACGGATGGTTTGTAATATCCCCAATTTTCCACGCCCACTTGATCAGGATGAATGCTGAACACAAGGAGTGATATACAATTTATATCATTCTCAGCATCAATGATAAACTTAAAGATGATAATAAATAAAAAACCATATACAATATGAAACTCTCTAAAGGATGGTAATAAGAATAATTGAACTGAGATAAAATTAAAACTCTGATAAATCTGAATCCACTATATAAAAACTCTTTATACAAAAGTCTCAAATGAAATATGATTACGAATGTAAACACCTCTAATCAAAACCCCTAAATGCTAGTGAATACTGAAATGGAACAATAACTCCTGCTTTAAGAATGATAACCATATCTCCAATCACTACAAGTCTGACCGCTCAGCACTGCTAATCCCGTATATAATAGTAATAATAATAATGATGATGATGATGATGATGATAGTAGTAGTAGTAGTAGTAGTAGTAGTAGTAGTAGTAGTAGTAGTAGTAGTAGTACTAGTAATAATAATAATAATAATAATAATAATAATAATAATAATAATAATAATAATAATAATAATAATAATAATAATAATAATAATAATAATAATAATAATAATAATAATAATAATAATAATAATAATAATAATAATAATAATAATAATAATAATAATAATAATAATAATAGTAATACATGTGGGGGAAGAGGATTTACAAATTTGGGTCAACATCCTAAAATTGCAAGAAATATCTTACAGTATCAAACTAGTAACAATCGTGCGACTCATTTACAAAAATACGCCATCCTAGCGGCACTCACATATAAGAGATACCTCATTCCTCATCATACGAGAAGTAGTACACGAGTGTCCCAACACAAGGCATAACCAATAATAAGAAGTCTTTATCACTAGACTAGCAAGTAGTATCACATTACGAAATACTAGCATGGGATGCAACTAAATTGCAATGTACAAAATACAATTCGGTAACCATGTTTTACCAATTTAGATACATATGATATCATAACGTAACATTATCCCTTATTCTATATATTTTAATTAAGTGTGCCTATCACTGAAATATAACATACGTACACAATACAATCCTGAACCAACCCCCACTCATGTCACCTTAATAATAATGTATACGAAATCTCATATCAAAACACATAAGTGCGACGTAGGGCTTTAAATAAGAATGCCCATCACTGAACTATTAGCCTATACACGTACATAAGTCTCATCGCAACCATATATGAAGGCATCTACCTTCGGTAGACCTTCTCGTTCTTTTATCAGTAAATTCGTAGGAGTTCCTCACCTAACGGATTTGAAAAATATACACACAAATACAAACGGGGGGATCACTCCATAGTAACACCATCAACTAGATCCATGCCCAAACCCGCTTGATGGATCGAATCACTCTACGTCTCATATTTCAAGGCCTTGACCATCCTAAACGTATGATCATAACATGTCACCACATAATAACACCATCTTCTATTTCATTTGACAGATCAAGCGATATGTATCCCACATCATGAGGTGCTGGCCATCTTGAATGTTTAATCAAGCATATTGACCTCCACATAGTCCAGCATCAACAGCCAAGGGTACAATATACAATCATAACCAAAAATCATCAAAAAACCCTACCGATAGATTCATGAGTAATTGGTAAGTTCACATAATTAATCAATTTATATATGTACGAAAAATGTAACTTGTTCTCTCGAGTGTACCCAAGTCTTACCAATCACCGAATCCAGGATTGTTAATTTAATCTTAAATTTACCATTTATGAAGAATTTATTTACACTTAACTTTACAACATATCATACATGTACCATAATATAAGATAAGGTGTACTATCAATCATTTCCAAACTGTCCCAATCGCCATCATCGGATTGTACTAAGTACCATAAGGTTTATTCTGCTCGAAACCCATACCAATGCCTCATATCATTATTCTCTAGTTTAAATATCATCTTATTTGCAACTCAAGTGCATAAGAATTTACCTAAGCATTAATTATTCCATAAAATCCAAATCTACCTCTGTTTCCCAAAACCACTATTAGTAGCGCAATTCATTCAAACGGACTACAGATCTCGTTCGAACATAATTGCCAAACTAGTTTGAATGACCCCCATAACTTGTTTGACGAAACTACTCATCTCGTTCGAATGATATAATAATCTCGTTTAAACAAGATTGAGAAAAATCTTCTCTTTTGCCATAGAAATGCAAAACAAAATCAAATCTCCATTAATGAATATTATGCTTCCACTCAGCTACTAAAACTACTCTATATTAAAAACTAATCATGGGTTTATGATTCCAAATGATTTCCACAAAGTTTTATGATCAAAAACATCAATTACAGGCTTAATTCTTCAAATCTCAAAATTAAACCCTAGTTCATCCTTTTCATAATATGAGGTCAATTACACATACGATTTTTAATCCAAGCTACAAATTAACATATGAGTTCAATTTATAAAAGAAATGAAATCTTAATGACGAGTTTTGTTCACAGAATCATATCTCACAACATAACAATTAAAGTTTCCCAACAACATGTCTAATTTTAAGTCAAATTAGAATCCCAATAATGGTTCAATTAAATTACTCGATTAAACCTAATACAAAATATTGATTAAGATAGAAGATTAAATATCTAATCATTCTTTTAAATACCAAATTAAATACATGACAATGAAAGAATAAATAAATTACATATTAGACAATGATAAAATAAGATATTTCTTGCATGAAGGATATGAACACATGATTCCTCATCTCGATCTATAGTTCTTACTCTTCAAAGATTTTCCAAAATTCTCCTAAATATCTAAGGCATCTAGGGTTTGTGTTTTGTGTGTAATGTGTCCAACTAATGAGGGTTAAAACCCTTATTTTTTTTAACTCGAAGTCACTAATAGGCCTAATTTTGGGCCTCCAATTAGCCCAAAATATTACCAAACTAGTCCAAAACTTAGTCCAAAGGTATACCTACCCCATAGGCCCAATCCAAACTAGTAAAATACACATTAGAGCCTCTACGACACCCCAGGGTCCAATCCAAATGGTAAAAACCCCCACTACAATAAAACTGCCTTTTAGTAGTGGTATTTTACCATTACAAAAATAATTAGTAATGGAATTTTTTTGTTAGAAAAAATGCACGGGGAAAAATTTGTAACGGATATCTACGTGTAAGGGAAAACTTTCTATCATTTCCACTAGCATCTAGGACTTGTTCATAGAGTCTAGTTTACATTGAGTATGGTGTTTCCCATTACTTTCATCAAGGCAATTCACGTTCACACGTTCAAGAAGACGGATCCCAAGAAACTTCAACATGCTCCACGACTTCACGTAAAATTGGTATGGTTGTTGTTTTGTGTTTCAAGGATTATTTTACTAAGTACTGGGATATTTTTATAAAATGATTTTTTACAAAACGAGGCAGTTTCCAAACAATTTGTCGAGCAATTTTTAAACTTAAAAATTATTTTAATTTTTTCCTTGCATCGTTGAAATGAGATGACAATCATATTAGAATTACCTGCATCTCTTTTGAAGGTCATTTAAAGCATTTATCAAACGAGTTTCAAGCGAGGGCTTACTGTTTTAAGTTTTTTGATCTCGTTGGATACGAACTGCATGTCGTTCGAATGACATATTCATGTCATTAGAACAATGTACAGATCTTGTTCGAACGAGACTGCGCCACCTTGTTTTTTGTATCCTCTTATAAATCCCTATTTTTGATAGGTTTTTTGTGATGACTTTTGAATTACGAAAACTGCAGAACGGTTGCTTTAAGTCTTAACTTTTATAGGGCAAAACACTTTTTCATTCAAACAATTTTTCCCCAATACTTTTTTGAATCATCTTTGAAACCCAAAGCACTTCTATATAGAAGTTACTCTTGTGAAGAAGGGGTCTTCACTACCGACCTTGTGATTTTTATGGGAATCATTGCTGACGACTACGGTCTTTATGGGTTCTCGAGGGAATTCATTGCTAAAGGAAGATTGGAATCTTTGTAGTTCTCATGGGAACTATTGCTGAAGAAGATGAGAGTAACCTAGGAGAGATTCGTCGAGCTGTATTTCTCTACTATATTTGTACGTTGCGATTTGCAAAACTTTAGTGAAATAAAAGGTTTTTCCCTTTGTTTTTTTTTCTTTATGAAATTGTGTTTTCTTTATATGATTGATTTGAAATGCATAGTTGCATGTTCTAGGATTAATAAAAATTGGAATTTTATTTGTGGGATTGACATCTAAATAATCAAGTTTAATCCATCAGAGAATCGCGCACTTTACACCATTATTAACAATGAATTTACCATTACTAATTCTGATTCAGAAATGTTGGAAACGTAGGATACCCAATTTTAATTTTATAAAAATGAATTTCCTTTAATGCGGAATAAAGATGGTTCAACACACTCAATTGACAAATTTTAATTTCTTAAAACAAATTAAAATGAAACACAACAAAGTGAATTAAAGTAAACTCACACACACTTTAAATTCACTTAAACCAAATTAATTTAATTATCATGTTTAAATAAATTAGACAAGATTATTAACCAATTCATTTAGTTCCAACTTGAATTAAATTAACTTAAAAAAAAATTACCCAAATAATTAAACATGCACAATTTTAATCAAGAATGCGAATTAAACCCAATTTTATCTCTTTACTCTAAGCATAAGTTCTAGGTGATTTTTGCAAAAGATAAAATAAATTCACAATCCCACAACTTGGCGATGTACGAGGAAAAACCTAAATTGGAAAAAAACCTCAGACGGACCTAGACTAACAAATTCACTAAGTACGATATGAATTTTATAAAGACTCAACAAGAGGACTTACATAAATGACTCGACTCCCTTCAAGCCTTGACGCGCTCCTTCGAACTTCAACCTCTTCCTAGAGAATAATCCCGAAGCTCGTTCCCATAAATCTCCTCCCAGAAATATCGTTCGAACAACTTTCACCAAGCAATCTCCACCCACCAGAATCTTGGAGTCCACCTATTGATACCAAGCAACCATCAACCACATATGGTGCCTTTCACCATGTGAGAATACCACAGCAAAATAAAAGCTTCTTCTTCTTTGAAGGATGTAGAAGCAAACCCAAACTTCTCTTTATTGTGGTAGAGATGAGCCAATGGTGCCAAACAACTCCAAGAAAGATATATATATATATATATATATATATATATATATATATATATATATATATTTAATAACTTAGAATAAACATAAACTGATTTTATGGGTGAAAACACATGTGTATAAGAGAATTTCTAATTAATTTTGACACATGAAAACTGGGACTTTTATTATGAAAAATTGGCTCTCAAAAAGCTCTCAAGGAGGTTACAAAAGTCTTATCAAAATTCTATCCTGAAATTGGTTTACAACTATCAAAAGATAGTGGGACAAAGTAGTGGAAAAATGGGATAAAACTGCTAAACTCTTCCCGCCCAGAAATCTCATTCGAACGACCCAACTAACGATAGACCAATTTGAAATTTGTAAAGTCGTTAGTAAACTCGTCAGAATTCTCGTTCGAACGACATTCTCGTTCGAACGATATTCCAATGGCCAAAAGGGAACTCATTGGCAAAACCTCGTTCAAACAAAATTCTTATTCGAACGACATTCTCGTTCGAACGACAATTTTGAACAAAATCCCAGATTTGAATATTTTCATTTTAATCCCAAAATATTTTTGAGAATTATTTAACAATGAAAGTTACGCCCAATAAAAAATGTTCCAAGATCCGATATATATATGTAATTCATTCATACCTTAGGAGAGATTGGAACTATGTTGATGACGTGAAACGAGGCACATGTAAACTGGCAATGATGTTCTATTGATAAGAAGGCCACAACGTCTTCAACTTTCACATGTCATAGGCTTGAAGGATACACCAAAACACTATCCTATGACTCAATTGTTTTTGTTCGGAATTGAGCCAAAACTATAAATGACTCAATTGAAAATTTTTGTCCTTATAAGAAATAAAATTTTTTGTTATTATTTAGACAACGTTTCTCCAAGAATAAGGATATGTGGAGGGACACTATGCAGGTTAGACTTTACTTCACTCTTTTGTGAGTATAAGTAGTCAAACGAAAGCACATCATGGCTGCAAAAGAAACTTTAGCTAATGAAACTTGTGTGTATTCAATCGTTGGTTCACTAATGAAATGAGGTTCTTCTTTACGTCCCAGTAAGAAATCGATGGATGTACCCATTTGAAAGGTTAATGGAAGTTTTCAAAGAGTATGTTAAAAATATGAGGTACATTAAAGGATACATCGTGGAGGAATACATTACTATAGGGAAATTTGTGTTCTCTAGGGAATATATGCCCTAACCCAACATTGTAGATGATGGAGATGAGTTTGCCGATGGAAGTGGTCAAGTTATGGGCAGACGAGTTAAATTGACAAGTTTATAATATGGGCAAGTAAATATGTTTGAAACCCATGAAGATGTCTCGAAATCGGGAGAGTAAGTATGTGTTGTAAAAATACTTCATATTGTTATCTTATATCTTGATTACCTTCTTGTTTAATTTTTCATTCAATATAGAAAATATAATGCACTCGGTCAATGAAGGATGATATCACACTCAGATAGTGAATTTAGACTTTCGATGTCACATGAGGTAATTATTATGTCAAACTTCCTTTATAAAATGATAAATAATTTCAATTTTTAAAACTTATCTAATTAACTTATGAAATCCATAATTTAAGGTGTTGAAGGTGGGTGATGCCACGTTGAGGCTTGCTTGTCTCGCCAATGGACCCAATTTTATGGCACTCGATTATAAGAAGTATCGACTGAACGAATATGTATTCTCACAAGGCTGTATGAGAAAAATACCAACATTTCAACAACGAATCTTGGTGAGTCATCTTACATGTGCCAAAGCATCTAACTAGTAGCGTGGATGACCTGTTTGCTCCTACTGAATATCAATCAATTTTCTATGACAACCCAAACTTCTAACATTTTTTTACATAATTTATATGAGTAAATTTATTGGTATTATAAAATGTATTGAGGATTATAATTTGTAATTTATAATATATCGTTTAAAACAAATCTCAACATAAATTTATAATTCGTTAACTCTAATGTTGGTTGTTATATTAAAACGGTCGTGCGTGTATTTCCATTTGATTCTCATATCTCGAACTTGAGTATTTCCATTTCATTTATGTTATATATTATCCTACCAAAGCCTATTTTTTGCTGAATATGTCTTTATCAGGCCATTGGACCCTAGAAGAAATCAAGGGTGACGAGCTATCATCAAATAATAAGCCCATCAAGTTCAACAAGTATGAGAGAGTATTTTAAAATAAGACTAGTCTACAGATGAGGGCGTTAAAGTTGTTGAACTCAGTAATTAGCCTTGGGTATGAAGATTGGAGGAACATGCCCATAGGGCTAATGATGGTCATTTAGGGGGCTTCAAAGGTATGAAAATCTCAATATTTATATTAAATATTTTACTTTCATATAACATTTTGTTATCATATTTTTTAATGTTAGGTTACTAAATCTCTTGTATTACATGTTTAATGGACAACAACAATTCAATTTGCCCCCAAAAGCATGAGACAATGTATTGGCGGGCGTAGGCAGGCAACATAAGACTTATAAGAAGAACCTACATGTCCACTATTTCGGGAAGGATCGAGAGTCCATGCTAAGATGTAGGGACATCGTCCCTGAGAAGTATCCAATCACGTTGGCTAAATGGTAGATGTTTGTGATAACGAGGCGTCCGAGGGACAGTTGTCCTCCCATGGCTCGAGTAGGACTAATCAATCAAAGAAGGTGGATATGCACTACTCTGCGCGGACATCTTACACATAGGTGGAGCATAAAATGTTAAGTAAATTTCTTTAAATTACATTTTGTTTAGTGGTAAGTAAATTACTAAAATTTGGTTGCATTTTTTTAGGAGTTTGGGAGTAAACGGGGAGGGGGGGGGGGGGGGGGGGGGGGGAGCCACACTAGACGGAATCCTATATAAATATTTAGATGAAAAAGGGAGAGTCTGCTAATCCATAGGTTACCAAGACGATTGTAAGTTATAATTGAAATTATATTGTCAATGTCAGATTGTTTATTAATTTTCTTTCTCATATGTTAATAACATTCTTTATATTATTTAAAGAGAGACTAAAGGTGGTGAACAACACCTAGAGTGATACCGACAAGGCATCTTTGAGTACGAATGCATTGAGTCAAGTGCTGGGTCTTGATAGAAAAGGCCGTACTCGGGGTGTCTACTACCGGATAGGAAAGTCGAAGATGATGGAAGTTGATTGTAGTAATAATGGGTCATCCTCGAAGTTCGACATGTACTAATCAAACATAGACTCGAAATTGGAAAGTCTCCCATAAATGATGAACCACAAATAAAAGGAAAGGGAAGGCGAAAGATAAATGAAAGGGCAGGGAAAAGGTAGGTGAGGGGAACGCTACTCCACCCCTACCAAATATTATCGGATCATCATCCTTGTATGACATGTACTATATCCCCAACCCAACTATCCTGGCTCTATTTGAGACAGCTCGGGAAAAAATATATTTTTTCACAAGCATGGAGTTGATCAAATTGTCGAGGGAGTGAAGAACATGCACATCACTTAGGGGACCGTGGTGCACAACCGTCCATTGCAACATTTTAAATCCTGGGATTTTGGTGGGGAAAGAGGATGAGGTATTGTAGTTGGACCAGTAAGCCAGTGTCTAGCATATTGATGGCATACATCGTTTGGCTGACTTTTCTCCTCCATCTTTATTAAGCTTTTGTATGATGTTATAAAACTTGGTTAATGTAATTAAACTTATTATGTTTTGTTGTAATTAACTTGAAGCATATTTAATTTGGTTTGATATATGAAATTGGTGCATTTTGGTTTTGATTTCAATACTATGTTGAATTATATTATTGATCGTGTTAATGTTGATTAGGAAAAAAAGCATGACATATTTTTTAAATAGGTTTACTACTGGGCAGTAGTACTGCCCAACTGATTTTTTTCATGTTCTACAATTTGTCATGATCAAGGATCGTGAAAAAATCGTGGAAACACTAGGCGGTCGTGCGCATGACTTTCATTTGTACTCATGCACACGGAGGGTCTCACATTTCACCACTGACTGACATCGTGCGCAAGACAAAAGTGACCCATGAGCACAAAACACTAAAAGAAAAAAGTAATTTTACAACAGCTAAGAAGTGTCATAAAAAGCTATTTACATCACTTTTAATCATAATCAAAAGCGTTTAAAAAACCATTGTCATAAAAAAATTCAAAAAAACATCTTA
Source organism: Sambucus nigra (assembly GCA_949130495.1). NCBI lineage: Eukaryota > Viridiplantae > Streptophyta > Magnoliopsida > Dipsacales > Adoxaceae > Sambucus > Sambucus nigra. The sequence goes on along the minus strand of OX422216.1, from coordinate 128,705,683 downwards.
AAAAGTAGAGTCTTTTAAGATGCGTTATCTACAAGGGTTGCAAATAATTAAAAAAATGTCTTAAAAATAAAACTGTTTAAGACACATTATTTACAAGGGTTGCAAAAATTTCCCTCACAACTAACCACTTGCCCAAAAGCATCCTAAATATGATTTTTATAGGACGCTTCACTTAAATACATATCCATATATTGCATTCGAAAGTTGTCCTACGAAATAAAATCAATACAAATGTTATCAAAATCAATTCTAACTAATCATATCCATATATACATTCAAAAGTTGTCATGCCAATATATACACACAAAAGTTGTCCTACCAATATATACATGTCATGCCAATATCTACTTCCAAAAGTTATCCTATCAATATATACATCCCAAAATGATCCTGCCAAAGTAATACATACATTCAAAAGGTATTTGTTCCAAGTACATTTCCATCCAAAATCAATTAAAACTAAAAATTTCCATCTCAAATAAACTAATATAAAGCAAGTATGTCCTCGGCATTCCACCACAAATGTCCGCTCCATTCTTTCTTTTCAAAACCACTTTCCATAAACCTACAAAAAAATAAAGGAAATATTATAATCACTTGCAATAAGAAACCAATTTATGAAAATACATATAAACAAAATAACTACATAATACCATTAGCTAGTTCAAATAAATATCATGTTTATGAGGGAGAGGGGGATACTTACTATGCTTTGAGGTTCCTTAAAATGAACTGAATGAAATCAACTCTTACATTATCAATCTCATCATTTGTGTATGTCTCTTTCTTAGATAGCATGCTCATCTTAAATAATCCAATAACAAAAGATGAGTTTGTAATACATATATTAAGAGATGATGAAAATAAATATAATTAATTACCTTTGAATCAATAAACTTCGAAGGACTCCCTATTAATTATTTCATATATTTCATCACATAGTATCCGCATTTAAAGTTCATAGGTTGTTTAAGGCACTAAATGACAGAAGAACTAAAATGTTAGTAATAATGGGAAGAAATATTACAATATTACTAATATTTATTTACCTTTACATCCTTCCAATGTGGTATTGCGGGTCGTTTATTTCCATTTAGAGCCATGGAATGAGCCCACTACAAGACAATAATTTTATGATTAATTATGAATGATTAATTTCACTCGACCAAAGTAGAGATTGAATTTTACTCACGCATTGAAATAGAACTTAGTTTCTTCACCGCTTGGGTGATGCAAAGGGTCCAACCAATAAACACTCATCGAAGAGAAATCAATGACAATTAAAACCCAGTGAAAACTACAAAAGAATAAGTATAACACAAATATTTACAAATACAAATTTGTTTTCTAAACATGATAAAAATTTCCATATTTTTCAATTACTTTTATTGTTTGCTTCAATATCCTCGCAACCAGGTATTTTATGTCGATGTTGAGCCTTGATCGTATGCTTAAAAGAATTTAATGTGTTCAGCGCAAGGTGTTGCAGCTCAGAATGAGTACTCACACGAACTGCTACATTATGAACATATTCTAATAGTTACCTAGCAATGTCCTTGCTAGGTGGCACGCGTGATGCACATGAATACATTTTCTTCCACACTTTGACCAAATATTGTATGTATATTGAAATGTAGTAATGAGAATGGATGCACTAAAGGAAAAAATCTAAGAAAAAATATGTAATTCTATCCCCCTCAATTTGCGCTGCAATTAATGTGCATCTCGGCGGTTACCCTGTCATTCGACTTGCAAAAAACAAGTGGTGTCCCAACCGAGTTTTTGAAAATGGCAACACTCTCAAAATTGTCTAGTTCGTATGAAATATCTTTGTTTAAGCATTGTGAATTTTGCAATAATTGATCGGTCCGTCCAGTCTTATGAAGTCGGATTAGAAGTTCATGCCACGTGGCCCAAGAAAGGGAAGTCCGCCCGAGGACATTGTAAAAATGTGTTGTCCACTCCATCAATCATACCCACTATGTGGCTACCCATTTAATATAGTATAAATATTAATTTAATATCTTTTCTTAACTACTAATGATAATATCTCAACTAGATTTGCCATGTATTGATTTAGTGAGTTATATGCTCCAAAAATAACAATACTATCCATAATGAAATAGTTTAAAGACTAGTAACAAAACTAATAAAATGAAGGGCTTCTATAACTAAGAGGGGGGGGGGGGGGGGGGGGGGGGGGAGAATGGTGCCATTAGGCCAAAGTATTTTACCCTGAGCCATTAAGAAAAAGAAGTAGATAAAATGGCTTATGGGGTTTTTTGTCTCCTGGGTCACGTGGATCAGATCCAAAATCAAGAAGGTTTAATTGTAATTCATATTTATGTTTAATACTTTAATGAATGTAAAATGCAAAATATCAACTAGGAATAGCTGAAATATTAGTTAGCGGCTACTTCAGCCTTTTAGCTTTATTAGGTAACTTCGAGACAATGTCTATAAATCAACGTGTTATCTATGGATTTGGGAGATTACACACGTGTTTTGATCATAAATAATTGAGAAATGGTAGAACCAAAAAAAGATGACGAAGGAACAGACTTGTGACTCACATAACAAACGCATAAGATTCCTTCTTAGTTCACTGAGATGAAGTAGATGTGATTAAGCAAGAGATTCATGCAAGTGCTAGGAATGAATGCAGGAAATCACGTGCAAATGAAGTAAATGTGATGAAGCAAAAGTTTATTACAAAAGCTAGAAACCAATGAGGGAAGTATAGTGTGTTCAAATCATACAAGTTAAAAAAAAAACTATCTTCTTAAGTTAATGATGGATAGTGAGAAGAGAATATATGATATTTTGGAAAAGAATGATAATTAGAATTTATTGAAAAATTGAGTGGCTTCACACAATTCTTTGATTTCATTTCTCAAAGGCCAAATGTAGATTTTGCGGAGTATATTGGCAACAATTTGTATTGATGATAGTGGATATCGTAACTGTTTATCCTTCTAGACACGTCTCTCCACAAATTAGATTGTTCCCCTTAAAAATATTTCACTTCTTTATCCGCAATCAAACATTCACATGACACATTTTGTCTTTTGAAAATGCAAATGAAATTTACTGTTTATCTTAAAATGTAAAGAGCAACAAATACAAACCAAATTGTTTTGTGCATTCTGTCAATTGACCTGATCTACTAGTTGGCCAAAGTCCTACCATGCTCTATACTTTTAACACCTAAGAACTACCATATACATATAATGTATACTGGTGGACATTTTTTTACAGCTGGACTTTATTTAACATATATATAGAATATAGAACCAAAACTGATAGACTCGTTTTGTTGTAAAATTAAGTAAAAAATAATCCTAGACATAATGCTCAAGGAACTATATGATATACTTTGGTATGATATTTTAGCTGATAACACTAATGACTTGTACAAGGCTAACTTATCTATTTTAAATGACGTGAAATTGGCATCCCTACATTTCTCAAGGAATTCACTTTTCGCTTATGATACATCAGCCGTGATATTTTTCATCACCATTTCATCCTAAACCAAGTGAATTAATCTTATAGCCTAAAGAAACGAAAATAAATCACACGTACAACGACGTCAAAAATATAAATAGTTAATTAAGAAGTCCAAAATCCTATAAATATTTGAACAGAAGATCTTATTAAACACAATGGACACAAACTGGAAATTGTACTCACAGAATCTCCTCAAAGCTCTACAAAATATGTCCTGATCTTTGCTCCTAAATCTCTGGCAGCTTGCGAAGCTTCCTCCTTGCAAACCTCATAAGTTTCCCTAGCCTTTTCAATTATGGTTTCCTCAGCAGACCTGTATGTGTCAAAATATGAATTCCTAATCGAAGACTTTGAAGGTAGCCATTGAGGCCAATGAGAAGGTCAAAACCAAAGGATGAGGGAAACCTTCAAGCATGACTCATAGATGTGGGATTATTCTCCTAAGCAATACTGGAAGTAAAGGTGGGATAATTCCCTTCTGCAGGTTGATGTTCCCTCTTTCTTTGAGATGTATGGGAAGCATCACCCTATGGAGCCTCTAGCGACGTGCCAGGGTGATGGGGAAGTTGAAGAAGAAGCAAAGAATGCTAAAGCTGAAGCCACTAACAAGCACCCGTCATTAGTGAAACCTAGGGCCCATTCCTTCAATGTTCTGAATTTTTTTATCTTAATATACCTGTAAGGATTGGGGGCCCTTTTGAACATACTTAATGAATAACATTTATTTTTTAATTTTTGTTGCTTGAACTTTATTTTTGTTCTGTATTTCTATGTTTGGTTGCTTTAGTCTTGCTTTTTAACTATGAAAACCCATGGCAAATTTTTATTGAGAGTATCCTCCAATTTCGCGCCCTTAATTTTTCAAACACCAAGAACCCAATAGCTAAAAAAAGAAAAAAACAATTTTTTTTTTGTTTATAATCATCAGGAACCATAAAGCAGTCCTTATTGTTATAGACAAAATCCTTACTTAAGAATACGTAATTGATGAAGTATATATAGGTCTTCAATGATCCAGGTAAGTACCTAAAAGATCAAACAAAATCATTTCAATTGTCCATATGTAAAAAATAATAGCAGAATTAGTAAAGTTCAAATTGAATTAAAAAATCATATGTAATTATCCTAAGGTTTTCAACATAAAACTCATTGTAATAACTTTAATGTATGAACACATGAGACGAACCATAAAAATAACATAAAATATTCATGAGCTTCCGTAGCTCAAAATAATCTGCTTTCTTGCGCTCCCATAAGTCAAAGCAAAATCTCAAATTTACCTATCAAATGGAAGAAGTATAGTATTGAAAATAAGTCCATCAGTGATGAAATGAGTGAACTATCCAAAGCTTTGACTAATATTAATGTGTAAATATTTGAAAAGTAAACGAAAACATAATGTATTTAAATAAGTTTTTATTAAGCTTGCTGAACAGCTCAACCACTAATAATGATTTTAGTACTCACATAATCCGTAAATATATCACATAATTTGTAAGGTGAAATGTAGTGTCAACCTTGAACACTACTAAATAGTTCTCAGTTGACACGTATCTAAAGATTTCACAAACATAAACTTCATATCAAATAGAAAAGCATCTTGTTGCCTCTTAACATCAGCAAGAAAGGTACTTGACCTAAGCAAAGAATTTCATATAATTGATTCTAAAAATACCAAGAGAATGTATATTTTAAGGCCAACTAATATAAAAAATTATAATTGATAGTGGAATGGAATTGTCCAAGATAACATGACTCGCCCATTCAAATTATAGGAACATTGTAAAAGTCCAATTTATTCGTCCTAAAGATAAATCCAGAATTTTGAAAAGAAAAATAGTAAACAATTGTATATAATTGAATAATAATGCCAATTCAAAAAAAAAGAAGCCAAAACACAATTTAAATGCCGACTTCCCATAAAGTTTAGTTGTGTTTAAAAGCCAAAACATGGATTATATAACATTTTTCATATCTTTGTGAAACGATTAAACGTTCATCACCAATTCTTCAATGACATTTTCACACTATATCAATACAAAACTCTTCTTCAATTCAGTTTGCATAAAAATCAAAGATGCTAAAATCAAAGTTGTGAAATGAATATCGATCCCGGAGAAAATTCTTTTGTTTGCCACGCATTAAAAAGGCAATGGATGGTAGATCAAATAAAAAACTAAGGATAAATCAATTAGATTGAACACAACCAAAAATAGAACTTAGTTGGTATTCAAAAAATTTAAAGATAAATTTTTAAACTCAGAAAAATATATAAGTTCTAGCTATGTTACCATCGAACGAATTTATAGACTCAATTAAGAGAAATAGAGTGATACCTCAAGTAATACCTCAACTGAAACTCAATACCTGACCACCGATAACTTAAAATTTTTAGAAAGTCAAAATTAACATTAATAGAGTTCATACATTTGCACATTCATTTAGTATACATGTCAACAGAGATATACACAGATCGTATTTACACTACACCAAATCCTGCGAATGGCCACACCCAGTGGGTCACGGCCCAAGTCCGCAACCAGCTGGTCGTGGACTTAGGCCGTGACCCGCTCAATATTTGGCTTGACCATATTTATCATCACACTAAATTATTGATGCTCTAGAAGTGGTCACGGAATAAGTCCGTGACCACAGTGGTTGCGAACTTGGGCCGTGACCAGGTTGTGACCATCTTAGTGCCAAACTCGCGCCAAAATTCCCTCTAAGCTTGGTCGCGGATTCATGGCATGACGAAGAAGAGAGTACACACATTGAGGGTTACGGCTTAGGGCCGTGACCATTTTCTGGGTGTGAGTCATGGCTATGGGCCGTAACCATCCCTCATTCAAGCTCTAGGGTTGATGTAGAAGGGTCGCATCACAGATTTAGGGTCACGACTATGGACCGTGACCATTTCTTGCTGTGGGTAATGGATATGGGCCGTGACCATACCTTAATCAAGCATGGAAAAGGGTTTCGCATGGTGGGTTACAGCTTTAGACCGTGACCAGGTCTAGAGAACCCAACTCTGCCTAACGTTAATTTTAAGGGTCGCACGTATGGGTTCATGGCTCTTGGCCATGACCTGTTCCAGGTCTTAAAAAAAAAGTCCCGTCGCTTCTTTCTTATTTCATTTGGAGTTAGAGTTGGCCGCTGCAAGGGTTAAACGATTTTGGTGATTTTGAGTTTGATTTTAGCGATTTTGCATTTGGATTAACCCTGGTATGTTATGATTCATTTTGATTTCATTTGGATTTCGTGATTTCTATCTAAAGCCCTTATTTATGTGTATGTATGTGTAGATTTACGTTTGTATGTGTGTGTGTATGTATAGATTTATGTTTATATGTGTGTGTGTGTGTATATATTTATATGTATAGATTGTATATGTGTAAACCCTAAATAGTATGTGTGTGTATGTATAGATTGTATGTGTGTAAACCCTAAATAATATTAGGGTTTAGTAAACCCTAAATAGTATGTGTGTGTGTATGTATATATTATGTCAATGAACCCTAGATTGTATGTGTGTGTTTGTATAGATTATGCCAACAAACCTAGATTGTATGTATGTGTATTTTTTTTGACAAAATATAATTAAATGGATTTTTAATGAGTAAAAAAATTTACATCCACATTGTCATGATTTTATTGGGGGTTATATGCATGCCATCATATTATATTAGGGGTTATATGCATGTCGTGATTTTTTGCACTACAATATATGTCTAAGTACTACAATATGTGTTTTAAACAATTATGGCGGGTTGTTGTTGGGATTTCACATATACTTTTAAACTCTCATAACTTTCAAACCCAAACCTTAATAGTAGGACTCGTATTCATGTCCTCGTATACTTTTCTCAGAAAAAATGAGGCACGGTGATAATTATTGTCAACAAGAGTGGGAGAGGTTGCAATTAGACCACACACATAACTCTTTTATTAGCGTGCGTTATATAGAGGGTACTCCTATTTATAGGTACGAAGATAAAAAGATCGAACAATTTAACTACCTTGTAAATCGTGGATTTGATATCTAGTAAGATTACTTGTTCGATCGTATTCTATTTTCTTTACCAGAAAACTGGGATGACGTTATACAAAATATATTTCACAAACATAATCCCGACATAGCCCTAGCCTTGGTTACGTTGTTGGAGAAGGAGGAAAAAAAATCCACCCGTTATGGATACAACTGCGTACAGAGAGCATTGACATAGACTGTGATGTCTCGGGCCACATGCATGTAAAATTAAATCTTGCCAACAAGTTGAGAAATAGGGGATTCCGAGTTCATGTCAGTGACATCTACACATAAATCATAGATACCCTCACTCCTAGTTGGCCACGTGCAAAAATTCATAGGTTCTTAAAAACTAATACCGAATGGATGGAGATCAGACACATTGAACTTATTCTAAATTCTTACTTTGAAAAGGTATCTATCTATCTATCTATATATATATATTTAACTAATTAAACTTGATTAATTAGCTATAATTTCATATTACTATAATTATTTAGTCACTTATATTTTTTTATTTTTGTAGATAATGTCGAGAGGAAACAACCCAAGGGTACCAAGTGTCGAGGTGACACCACAACGAGGTTCACCATCTCGTGCAGAACCCAGATTCTCAACACCGATGGTTGAGCAATTCACAACTCCACCAATGGTTCACTCCTCACCAAGTCCAACTCCAAGTGCTCCTATGCCCCAATCCAGCACTCCCGTTGCTTTAACGCTCCCATCCAGCACTCCTGATGCTTGTCGCTCAAATGAAAAGAAGCCTATTAGCATCTCCCCTATCAGGAATAACCCGACGGGTGATAGGAATGACATGCTAAACTTTAAAGCTCGGTGTTTGTCACTGGGAAAAATAAACGTGGGAGTCGGTGGACTAGACAATTGGAACCTTGTTGATCAATCTGTCAAAGATGGCATACATGACCAACTTTACAAGCATTTCTCATTTCATGACCGTTCCAAGAATAAGGTTCTATCTCGGGTTGGTAAAGGATTGAGGACATACAGGAGAACCTTCGAAAGAAACATTTCCCGAAAGAGGCAGCGAGCTCAGATATTTTGGCTTTGAAAGAGAGAGTGCCTCCAATTGTTGAAATGCCGTTGGATCAGTGGAATAAGTTTTTGGAGAATGAGGCGAAGGAAAAAAAGTTGGTTCAGAGGGATAAAAATAAAAAAAATAGGGCACAAAAAACTGATATCCATAGGCTAGGATCCAAATCATATGAGGATTTGAAAAAGGAATGGGAGAGTAGGACAAAAGATGGTCCAGATGACGGTAAAAACCCAAATCGGTCCAACTTATTCCTTCATGCTCGACGGGACAAAGATAATAAATTCCTGCCGCACTTGGCTAAGATACTGGAATCAATAGAGGCCATCAGTAGTCAATCCGATTCGAGCCCTACTGATGACTTTGACCTTGAAAATGATGCCATGACACAGACCTTTGGAAAGGAAAAAAGGGGGAGGACGACAGGTGTTGGCTCACATATGCCAAAAAAAAACTTCAACACATTGCACCTCTTATGGACGAGCTTTCTTCGGTCAAGAATTGTATCTCATCCCAAAAGGAGCACCAGTTGAAGACCGATGGAGATGTCCATGAGATTAAAAATACCCTGGGATTATTGACAAATCAAATTGGTAAACTTGTGAACTTTTTTGAAAGTTATAGGCCCCCAATGCCTCCTCAAGGTTACCCTTACCCTACTCCTACTCAAGGTTTCACATATCCTTCCCCTCCAATATTCCCCTCCCCTGCACCTACGCCAATCATGGGGCTCAGATCATCATCAACAACTCACAGTGACTATGGCGAAGAGTAATATATCAAGGACTTGAGCAATTCGAGGTTTGTTGGCGTGTGCATACTCATCTCCACGGTTCCTGGAACTCTAGTACATCACCGACCTTTGGAGAAGGGTGACGCTAAAATAATGGTCGATTAAATATACAAAGGCTGCGGAGATGTACCTGTGTACGTTAATAGTGGGGATGGGATGGAATTGAGGAATTATGCAAAATCTTTTACTACTTGGCCAGTTTATCTGTTGGCCAAGATTTAATAATATTTTCTTTTATTTCAGTTGTAATAATTTTTTTTTGTTTTAGTTGTAAGAATATTAGTTTTGCTTCAGTTGAAATGATATTTTTTTGTTTCAGATGTAAGAATATTGGTTTTGTTTCGTTTGTAATGATAATTTTTTTGTTTCAGTCGTAAGAATATTCTTTTTGTTTCAGTTGTAATAATATTTTTTAACCTATTGCCACAGGACTGAAATTTGAAGATTATTACATGGATTTCCCACAATACAAAGAGTGGATGAGAGAGACTAACCGGATATCAAATAATTATGTAAAGGGTGTTTATGAATTTGTTAAATACGCTTTCGAAAATCTTAAAAGTGAGAAGATTTCGTGTCCGTGCACTCATTGTATTAACAGAAAATATAAGTCATTGGAAGTTGTTGAGTTGCATTTACTAAAGTGGGGACTCTGTCAAGACTATATTATATGGACATACCATGGTGAAAAATTTGTACCTTATGTTCCAGAAGAATTACCGGCACCCGACCGTGTAACGGAACCCCAAGGAGTAAAAGTGGTACATGATTCACCAACACATCATCCATTGAACGACTTAATTGATGATGCTTACGGACTCCACAACCAACAAAACCACCAACCTATGGATATAAATAATGCGCATTATGTCCAAGTAAATGAACAAATTGATGCTGAACTACTAGGAGATTGGGAATACATAAGGTTGAAAGCCGATGGAGCTAGACCCTTATATAAAGATTGCGATAAAGATCACTCGGTATTATATGCAATGATTGGTTTGCATAATTTGAAGAGTCAATTTGGTTTGTCTGGGAACACCGTAACCGGAATTCTTAAGTGGGTTAAAGAAATTCTCCCAAAAGAGAACATGTTACCAGACAATTATCCTACCATGAAGAAGAGTTTGAAGGTATAGGCTTGAAATACAAATCTATTCATGCTTGCAAGTATGATTGCATATTGTACCAGAACGATCACGAAGAGAAGGATGAATGTCCTGTATGCAGTGAGCCTAGATATATGGCTTGTGAGAATGTAAATGACAAACATGTAAAAAATTGCAAGTGCTCGCAAGTCCCACAAAAGGTTTTGAAGTATTTTACACTTGGGCCACGATTAAAACATTTTTTTACAGTACCGTGGATAGCGGAGGCCAGGACATGGCATGCTTGATGCGAGGTGGGTGGGTATTTGATGCGTCATCCGGTTGATTCACTCATCTGGAAAATTTTAAATGTACAACATTATGAATTTGCAAAGGAATCGCGCAACGTTCATCTTGTAATCTCAACCGATGGGTTTAACCCTTTCGGTAATTTAAGTACTAGTCAAAGTTATTGGCCAGTTCTCATGGCGCCTTTAAGTCTTCCTCTGACATTATGCATGAGAAAGGAGTTTACATTGTTATATTTGTTGATACCCGGGACGAAGGCTCCCAGTGATGATATTGATATATTCTTAGCACCATTAATCGAAGAACTTAAGGAGTTGTGGGATAAAGGCGTGACGACGTTCGATTCTCATAAGGGTGAAGAGTTCACACTTAAACCAATGGTGATGTGGGAGATCCACGATCTTCCTGCTTATGGGACCTTGTCCAGTTGTAATGTTAATGGTTATTATGGATGACCCATATGTGGGGAGGAAACTGAAGCATGTTGGTTAAAACATAGTGGTAAGATGAGTTACACGGGTCATCGTAGATTTCTGCCGACCAGTCACCCTTTTAGGAGCGACAAGTCCAACTTTTTCCTGTCGGTCACGAGTGCAAAACGGCACCTATTCGACTTTTTGTTTAGCAAATTGAGGAGAAGGCGGCGGCTGCAACTGCGGGGAATAGGTACGTAGGCAAACACCCCCAGTTTGTAAACCTAAAGCGTGAAGTTAGGGAGGATCCGAATGACCCTAGTAAAGCAAAGCCATGGTCCAGGCGATCAATATTTTTTGATTTTCCGTATTAGAAAGATCATATTATAAGGCATATAATTGATGTGATGCACACAGAGAAGAATGTTGCAGAACATTTGATAGGAACATGTCTGGGTGGATCTCATTCCAAAGATGAAGAACGGGCTCGCCGAGATCTACAGGATATGAAAATAAATAAGAGACTGTGGTTAAAAAATGATCCAACGACAGGAAGAATTTGTATCCCCCCGATTGCTTTCACTTTGACTACTAGTGAGAAGAAGATACTCTTAGACACGTTGTTCAACTTGAAGACTCCAACCGATTATTCTAGTAATTTACGTAGGGTAGTAAGCTACCAAGAAAATGACTTGAAACATTGCAAGTCTCACGACTGGCACGTAATCATCTAATTAATCCCGCTATTATTTTGGCATTGCTTCTCCGAACACAAAGATCTCCATCGAGAAATTATGCAAATCAGTTTGTGTTTTACCCTACTTTGTGCAAAAGTGGTAAATAGAAGGCACATTAAATCTGCGAAATCAACTTTAGATGAGGCAGTTTGTGTATTAGAGAAATATTTTCCTCCGTCATTCCTCGATATCAGTGTCCACCTACTTGTGCATTTATGCGATAAAACTTTATTATGTGGTCCCGTGAGGTATCGTTGGATGTATCCTTTTGAGCGCTTGATGAAAACCTTCAAAGATTATGTAAAGAATACACGGTATATTGGAGGGTCGATTGCTGAAGAATACGTAAGGTGGAATCATCGTAATACGCTAGGGAACATATGGCAAAACAAGAGGTGAGGAGGTTTAATCCTCGTGGAGAATGAGTGATAGAGGAACCTGACGAGTTTGAGGATGAATTATCATTTGGGAACCCTAAAGAGGTGAAACTCACAAACCTACAATACGAGCAAGCAACTCGTCATGTCTTCGAATCGCAAGATGAAGTCCAAGACTGGAGAGAGTGAGTATCTACTGAATTCTTCTTCTTTGATTATATGTATTTTTTATTTTATGATCTAAACTCTATAATTTTTTGATAGGAAGTACGAGAACGAAATTGTCCAAAATCAAAGGAGAAATTGGACGACAACTGACTTTAGGGCATGGGTGTCAAAAGAGGTACTTTTCACATCTTATGTGTGCGGTTATTTATTCATGTGAGGTAAAAACATGCCCTAATACAAATTCATTAATAAATGCATCTTTTAAAAAGAGGTGATGTCTTTTCCAGACTTGCACGCCTAACAAAAGGTCCTAGTTTTTGCACGAAAGAGTTTAAGAAATTCCTCACCAACGATTTTGATTTCATTTCATATCCATATGAGGAAAATCTTTTGACGCAAAACAGAGGAATATCAATTTCTTCCATGACCACCTGTATCGCTAGCAAAAGTTATAAAAATCCAAAGAATACAATGCTAACCTATTATGGGATAATTTAACAAATCCTAGAACTTGATTACTTGAATTTCACAGAAACCGTATTCTATTGTTATTGGGTAAAGGTGGAGGATACAACGAATGCTTGCAAAGTTGATCCCGACTCCAAACTTATAATGGTAGATTTATTAAAGCTAAAGACTAAAGACCACATAGTCGATGAGCCTTTTATTTGTTCCTTTTAGAACGTAAAGAAGGTATTCTCCTCGAAGTGCATAAACGATGGCAATTGGTCTATTGTTGTGCATGCACCAAAGGGTATGACTACTGAAGTAGACGCATTAAAGGCTCCAAAAGAGTTCCAGTCAGCTCTTGATGACAATCCTAATTTGAAGGATCTTTTAGTTGATTTAGAGGAATATTGAGTATCAAAATATTATTTTATCCTCATCAATCTTATTTGTATCATATTATGATATTGACATTGTATTAACACTTTACTTTAATTTATGAATTTCATCTACTTTTAAATGTAATGTCCTGCTATTTGTGCAAATGGTAGGTGATTTATCGGCTCTTTTGTTTAGAATAGATATGTTTTCATTTATTTATTTCTATCATTTGGCTTTAGAAGGAGAAAACCCGAAACAACCCCCGAACAGCCTCGTGAGTGGCACCAACACCTCGCATGGGACTAATGTAACTCGTAGGAACTGACCACGCGATCACGGGACCCCCGGTTTAAGAATATGACGATAATTTGCATATTTCTAAACTTAGGCTTAAAAATATGGCGTTAGTGGGTGAAAAGCGGAAACAACCCCCGAACGAACCCGTGAGTGGCACCAACACCTCGTACGGGACCAATGTAACTCGTAGGAACTGACCGCGTGATCACGAGACCCCCGATTTGAGAATACGATGATAATTTACATATTTTTAGACTTAGGCTTAAAAACATGGCGTTAGTGGGTGAAAACCCGAAACAACCCCTGAACTGTAACACCCCGTCCGCCCGGGGAGAGCGAACGGAGTGCTAACGCGATAAAATAAATTCAAATCCACAAATCACAAGGTATAGAGCATCTAAATAAACCTATAATAATATAAATCCACTAATCTCAATCTCTTCAATTACAGCAAGTCTCTCGAATAAATACAACATCTAACTCGGAAAATAAATACAAATCTTCAATGCTCTATACATCAAAATAATACAATTCTTTCCCAAAAAATCCTCGCTAAAATAATCTCCATAGCGCCCCAAAATCCACGCTAACCTGCCACTAAAAGAAAATATGGGGAAGTACACAATACGACAGGAAAGATGCTCAACAAGTATATGTTAGTGATGAATAAAACGTAACAACACGAGTACACATATTCAAATCAAATGCAAATCTCAATAGCATTTATCAATAAATTTCTCAACAATACATCAATGGGTAACCATGCCTCACCCCATTCGCATATGCTTTATCAAGCCATAGCCGGGAATAGGTATTTTGGCGGGTACTCAACATCCGTGCCATATTAAAATCTCATGACAACGTGCTCATCAACAATATAATGATACCACATGAATCAAAATAATTTCAACAATTATTTTCCAGATTTCAATGAATTTATCAATTCAAATATGAGTTCAATTAAACCAGAATTCAAAGAGAATGACACTCGCGAGATTTAAAGAGCATATTGTGTAAACCCCCATACCTCAAACCATGATGAGAAGCCAATTATCACATCCTCAAGATCAACACAAAAGATCTACAAAAGTTCCTTCAAGAAATTCCAACAAAATAGCCCCAAGAACACCTCTAATCTAAGGTTGGAACTCACAAATCTCAAGGGCCAATGTGTATATAAAAAGAAGAGGAATATAAAATATATTTGCGGCCAAAATTTGTGCCAAAAGTATGTTAAAAAGGGTTGCCCACGACTTCCTTTTATAATGCAAAGAAATGAAGAGTTGGAATACAAAAGACTCCTTTAAATAAGGTAAATAAATGAAGAGTTGGAAGCCAAAACAACTCTTGAAAATTACTTAATGTTCGCCGACTTAGAATTCCAAGAGTTAAAAGCATTTAAAAATCATTTTAAAATCCGTTTTAACTCCGATTTCGAAACCGTTTGAAATTCTCGCCTTTAAAAATAATAACCAACATATTTGAGTAATAAAAATAATTTTATCAAAAACTTTATTTTCCTCCATTTTTCAGAAATTAATTAAAATAGCCCAAAATTACGCAGGTTGTTACATGAACGGCCCCGTGAGTGGCACCAACACCTCGCACGGGACCAATGTAACTCGTAGAAACTGACCGCGCAATCACGGGACCCTTGGTTTGAGAATAAATTGATAATTTGAAAATATCTTGACTTAAGCTTAAAAAAATGGCGTTAGAGGATGAAAACCGAAAATTGCCCCCGAACGGCCCCGTGAGTGACACCAACACCTCACACGGGACCAATGTAACTTGTAGGAACTGACCGCATGATCATGGGACTGCCGGTTTGAGAATACGATGATAATTTGCATATTTCTAGACTTGAGCTTAAAAACATGGCATTAGAAAGCAAAAACCCGACACAATGTTCGTTAGGATCGTCTTCGTTTACTACACCGACAATAAGATCGTCTCTTTGAGTATGAAATGAATAGTAGCAACCAACGGTGTGAAAAGCGTTCGTTAACTAATAGGTATATTTCCAATGTTTTGCACCTATCCGGGAATGACATCTTCTGCTAGCATATCGGGTTAGACAACTCCCGCTATAGATGTAAATTTGCCTTTTATTTTATTAAATTAGACAACGTGGATCGATATTCATTTGTTTATGTTTTATAAAAACACGTTATATGTATGGTTTTAAAAACCCGACAACATATATGCATATGCATATATGCATCTGCATATATGCAAGCTGCGCATATATGTGCATATATGCACATATGCATATGCATATATGCAAACATATATGCATCGGCATATATTCATTCTCTATGGATTGGTTTACATATTGAAAGCAAGCGGATCGAGGTTTACATATTGCCTACTTGGATTGGTTTTAATTTATTTTTCAATTTTACATTTTTTATTCGTTGAATGATGTTATCAAATTGTTATGGATGACTCATTTCACAATATTCAGGTAATTCCCATTGACGTCTCTGTATTCTTTGGTAATGTAGGTATAAATCTTGGGGTTCTCTTTTAGGATAGCAGTTGGAAGAAAGAGACATTATAGTGGCATGCATTGATTACAGGTGAATGTCATTTCACATTCTAAATATACTTTCTTAGTCAAAATAAATATAGTTGCTTTGATACTCATAGAAATTCCTGTCTACTCTGTGCAAGAGTACCTAATTGAAGTAATTATTCCTAGTTAACAATAATGTACTTAAGACAGAAATGAAAGCTTCATTATACCTATATATAAACAATTATCCTTGCTTGAGGTAATCCATTAGTGTCCAAAACAATTATATAATTGTGACAATTCAAATGCATAATACCAATCCTTGTTTATATTGATATTGTACCCTCCTATGATATATTTTATTCAAGTAGTGAAATATCCTAATGAGGTAACACTCCGATTATATAGGTGGGATTCATTATACGCTATCATTCCTTTAGTGAAAAAATATAATATAGAATTCATAATCCACGTAAGATAATCTATTACAACCCCCGACGGTAATTTGCATATTTCTAGACTTAAGCAAAACATGGAATTAGAGGGTGAAAACTTGAAACAACCCTTGAATGGCCCCGTGGGTGGTACCAGTATCTCCCACGGGACCAATGTAACTCGTAGGAACTGACCACATAGCCTCGGGACTCCCAGTTTGAGAATACAACGATAATTTGCATATTTCTAGACTTAGGCTTAAAAGCATGATGTTA
Organism: Sambucus nigra; assembly: GCA_949130495.1. Classification (NCBI taxonomy): domain Eukaryota; kingdom Viridiplantae; phylum Streptophyta; class Magnoliopsida; order Dipsacales; family Adoxaceae; genus Sambucus; species Sambucus nigra. Next base: position 128,688,854 of record OX422216.1, on the reverse strand, counting down.
GAGGGTGAAAACTCGAAACAGCCCACGAACGGTTCCGTGGGTGGCACCAACACCTCCCACGGGACCAATGTAACTCGTAGGAACTGACCGCGCAGCCGCTGGACTCCCGGTTTGAGAATACAACGGTTATTTTCATATTTCTATACTTAGGCATAAAAACATGGCGTTAAAGGGTGAAAACCCAAAACAGCCCCCGAACCGCCCCATCGGTGGCACCAATACCTCCCACGGAACCAATGTAACTCATAGGAACTGACCGCGTAGCCGCGGCACTCCCAATTTTAGAATACGATGATAATTTGCATATTTCAAGACTTAGGCATATAAACATGGCGTTAGAGGGTGAAAACTCGAAACAACCCCCGAACGGCCCCGTGGGTGGCACCAACACCTCCCACGGGACCAATGTAACTCGTACGAACTGACTGTGTAGTCGCGACACTCTCGGTTTGAGAATACGATGGTAATTTGTATATTTCCAGACTTAGGTTTAAAAACATGGCATTAGAGGGTGAAAACTCGAAACAACCCCCGAACAGCCCCGTGGGTGGCACCAACACCTCCTACGGGACAAATGTAACTCGAAGGAACTGACCCCACAGTTGCGGGTCTCCCGAATTGAGAATACAACGATAATTTGCATATTTCCAGACGTAGGCTTAAAAACATGGCGTTAGAGGGTGAAAACTCAAAACAGCCCCCGAACGGCCCGTGGGTGGCACCAACACCTACCACGAGACCAATGTAACTTGTAGGAACTGACCATGCAGCCGCACTACTCTCGGTTTGAGAATATGACGGTAATTTTTATATTTCTAGACTTAGGCATAAAAACATGGCGTCAAAGGGTGAAAACCCAAAGCAGCCCCCGAACAGCCCCGTGGGTGGCACCAATACCTCCCATGGGACCAATGTAACTCGTAAGAACTAACCGCGCAGCCGCGACACTCCCAATTTGAGAATACGATGGTAATTTGCATATTTTTAGACTTAAGCAAAACTTGGCGTTAGAGGGTGAAAACTCGAAACAACCCTCGAACGTCCTCGTGGTTGGCACCAACACCTCCCACGGGACCAATGTAACTCATAGGAATTGAACCCGCAGTCGCGGGTCTCCCGGTTTTGAGAATACAACGATAATTTGAATAATTCTAGACTTAGGCTTAAAAACATGGCTTTAGAGGGTGAAAACTCGAAAGAGGCCCCGAACGGTCCCGTGGGTGGCACCAACACCTCCCACGGGACCAATGTAAGTTGTAAGAACTAACCGCGCAACCACGATACTCCCGGTTTGAGAATACGACAATAATTTGCATATTTCTAGACTTAGGCATAAAAACATGGCGTTAGAGCGTAAAAACCCAAAACAGCCCCCGAACGGCCCCGTGGTTGGCACTAACACCTCCCACGGGATCAATGTAACTACTAGGAAATTACCGTGCAGCTGCGACACGCCCGGTTTGAGAATACGATGTTAATTTGCATATTTATAGACTTAAGCAAAACAAAGCGTTAGAGGGTGAAAACTCGAAACAACCTCCGAACGGCCTCGTGGGTGGCACCAACACCTTCCACGGGACCAATGTAACTCGTAGGAACTGACCGCGCAGTCGCAACACTACCGATTCAAGAATACGATGGTAATTTGCCTATTTATAAACTTAAGCAAAACTTGGCGTTAGAGGGTGAAAACTCGAAACAATCCCCGAACGGCCCCGTGGGTGGCACCAACACCTCCCACGGGACCAATGTGACTCGTAGTAACTGACCCTTCAGTTGCGGGTCTCTCGATTTGAGAATATGATGATAATATGCATATTTCTAGACTTAGGCTTAAAAACATAGCATTAGAGGGTGAAAACTCGAAACAGCTCCTGAACGGCCCCGTGGGTGGCACCAACACCTACCACAGGACCAATGTAACTCGTAGGAACTGACCACGCAGTCGTGGTACTCCCGGTTTGAGAATACGACGGTAATTTGCATATTTCTAGACTTAGGCATAAAAACACGGCGTTAGAGGGTGAAAACCCAAAACAGCCCCCGAACGTCCCCGTAGGTGGCACCAACACCTCCCACGGGACCAATGCAACTCGTAGGAACTGACCGCGCAGCCGTGACACTCCTGGTTTGAGAATACGATGGTAATTTGCATATTTCTAGACTTAAGTAAAACATGGCGTTAGAGGGTGAAAACTCAAAACAACCCCCGAACGTCCCCATGGGTGGCACCAACACCTCCCATGGGACCAATGTAATCCATAGGAACTGACCTCGCAGTCGCGGGTCTCTCGGTTTGAGAATACGATGATAATTTGCATATTTCTAGACTTGGGCTTAAAAACATGGCGCTAGAGGGTGAAAACTCGAAACAGCCCCCGAACGGCCCTTTGGGTGGCACCAACACCTCCCACGGGACCAATGTAACTCGTAGGAACTGACCGCACAGTCGCGGGACTCCTGATTTGAGAATATGACGGTAATTTATATATTTCTAGACTGAGGCATAAAAATATGGCGTTAGAGGGTGAAAACCCAAACCAGCCCCGAACGGACCCGTTGGTGGCACTAACCAACACCTCCCACGGGACCAATATAACTCGTAGGAACTGACCGCACAGCCGCGGCACTCCCGGTTTGAGAATACGACGATAATTTGCATATTCTAGACTGAGGCATAAAAACATGGCGTTAGAGGGTGAAAACTCGAAACAACCCCCGAACGGCCCCGTGGGTGACACTAACACCTCCGACGGGACCAATGTAACTCGTAGGAACTAACCGCGCAGTCGCGGCACTCATGGTTTGAGAATATGATGGAAATTTGCATATTTCTAGACTTAAGCAAAACATGGCGTTAAAGGGTGAAAACTCGAAATAACTCACAAACGGTCCCGTGGGTGGCCCCAACACTTCTCACAGGACTAATGTAACTCATAGGAACTGACCTAGCAGTTGCGGGTCTCCCGGTTTGAGAATACGACGATAATTTGCATATTTCTAGACTTATGCTTAAAAACATGGCGTTAGAGGGTGAAAACCCAAAACAACCCTCGAACGTCCCCGTGGGTGGCACCAACACCTCCCATGGGACCAATGTAACTCGTAGGAACTGACTGCGCAGCCGCGGGACTCCCAGTTTGAGAATACGATGGTAATTTGCATATATCTAGACTTAGGCTTAAAAACATAGCGTTAGAGGGTGAAAACCCAAAACAGCCCCCTAAACGGCCCGTGGGTGGCATCAACACCTCCTACGGGACCATTGTAACTCATAAGAACTGACTGTGCAGTCGCGAGACTCCCGATGTGAGAATACGACGATAATTTGCATATTTCTATACTTAAGCAAAACATGACGTTAGAGGGTGAAAACTCGAAACAACCCTCGAGCGGCCCCGTGGGTGGCGCCAACATCTCCCACGGGACCAATGTAACTTATAGGAACTGACCCCGCAGCCGCGGGTCTCCTGGTTTGAGAATACGATGATAATTTCCATATATCTAGACTTAAGCTTAAAAGCATGGCGATAAAGGGTGAAAACTCGAAACATCCCCCGAACGTCCCCGTGGGTGGCACCAACACCTCCCACGGGATCAATGTAACTCGTAGGAACTGACCACGCAGCCGAGGGACTCCCGGTTTGAGAATACGACAGTAATTTGCATATTTCTAGACTTAGGCATAAAAATATTGATATGTTGATAATTTTAACTCATATATGCAATTTTTCAGCTTGATTAATTTTTTTTAAAACTACTTGGTTACTGATATTTTTTTTATGTTTCCTATCATTTATAAGATTTTTGCACGTGGAACAAATGAAGGAGGCAATGGTTTACGACATGAAGATTATTTATATGTTGTGGACATTCAGGATTTTGTTTTTCATGTGTTACAGTCGTGCGGGCTTTTATAATTTGATTGTTGAATTTTATGGCCGTGCAGGCTTTATAATAAGCAGGTTTTACATTTACAGGTTTTGGAATGTCAAGAAAATAGAGAAAACTCTGCCTAATTTTTTTTGGGTCTGTGGATTATTAAGACGTGTAATATTTTTAAGTTTGTATATATATTTGTTTATTAACAACGTTCTTGATTCTCAATTTGTGATTTTTTTTATAGTTTTGCCAATAATAAATATTTGTAACACCTCGTACGCGTCCAACGTTACAAGTAGCAACTGACGGTGCACTCACAGGACCCCCAATTTTAGGATTGGACAAAAAAAATACATTTTTTTTAAAATTATAGTTAAAACCATTGTTATTTTTTTTGTCACGCATAAAAATGGTCGCGACCAAAGTCCGCAACCATTTTTTTCGTCACGGTTGTGGGTCACGGACTTGGGCTGCGACCATTTTTTTTTTGTCACGGTTGTGGGTCGCGAACTTTGGCCGCGACCAATTTGTCAAGGTTGTGGGTTACGGATAAGGACCGCGACCATTTTTTATTTTATATTTTTGTCACGGTCGTGAGTCACGGACTTTGGCCGCGACCAATTGTCACGGTTGTGGGTCACGGATGAGGGCCGCGACCTTTTTTATTTTATTTTTTTGTCACAGTTGTGGGTCGTGGACTTTGGCCGTGACCAATTTGTTACGGTTGTGTGTCACGGATGAGGGCCGCGACCCATCACGACATGGGTCACGGCCTAAGTTCGCGACCATCTGCCATGACCCCTCTCGGCCGTGACCACTTTTTGGTCACGAACTTGGGCCGCGACCCACGAAAATAGTCACGCCCGAAATGGTCACGTCCCAAGTCCGTGACCCACAACTTTGGTTAGGGATTTTGGCCGTGACCAATCACCAGTTTTGGTGTATTGTTAATAAATAAGACTAGTACCAAAATGAGTGATGGAAAAGTAATACAAAACAAACTCAGTTTTGAGCACAAAATAAATTTGACTTAAAATTGTCCAACCTAATTATTTATTATGCCACGATGCAGACTATCATTTACCTCAAAACACAGTACTGATGAGAAATACCAGTTTACCTTAAAACTCATAGCATCACAATCATGGTTCAAAGTCTCGGTATCGGTTTCGGTATCGGACACCCGATTTTCAACTCGGTCGCGGTATCGGTCGCGGTATCGGGCGATACGCAAAGATACGCTATTTAGAGAGCGCAAAAAATTCCGAAAAAAATATAGAAAATTTTTAAAAAATAAGATTAACAAAGTGGACCAATGATGTACATTTAAACCCATCATTCAGTATGCATTGCATTGCATTGTAGAACTGGTTATACTGAACCGTGGCAGAGTTGTCAGATTCAATATTGCATAGTAAACCAATAATAATATTGAAAACAATCTAATGTCACATAAGCTTAGATAAAAAGTTTGTATGGAAGATAAATAGGACTGATTACAATGTTTCATCATTTTCATCTCCCTATCAAGTTGCGGTATCGATCATACGGATTTGGATAGGGGTAATTTCTTTCAGTTGGGTAAGAAAAGAAATATGAACCATATTGCTGCTCAGATGGCTGGGATGACTGGCTAGATGATCCATAATTTGGAAATTGTGGTTGACGATCTCCTGGTTGATTACCGTGATGATAATATCCAAAACCTCTATACCCAGAACTATCAGTTGAAGACCCACCATATTGCGTCCCTTGATTATATCCATAATAATCACCACCTGTTGTGCCGCTACTAGTAGATCCATAATGGTCTCTATAACGATCATAGTAACCACCTGTACTAGTACTAGTAGATCTTGGAAGTTGTGCCGGACCAGAATTATTTGTGCCACTCCCACTCCCAGAGATACAATGTCTTCCGCCGTGGTATGCATGATCTGTCATTAAACCCATTGCCCGTAGTTGATCATCAAGACGTTGCTGATCATATCCGCTTGAATACTCGTCACTACTAGGGAATCTCGTTAAATTGTCTAAATGCCTTCGTTGTTCACTGATTCCCGATCGATAACCATGATCTGTGTCTTGCGTGGCATAGTAGTTTTCATCTCCTTGTGCCCATGTCATACCACCATCATGCTGTGTACCAGTATTGTAAGAACCACCCCTTTGGTGGCTACCACCAACCCCACTCCTTTGTTGGCTACCACTCGCTGTTCCCCTACTAACATCTCCTTTGCCACCACCTTGATCATCATCATCATCATCATCATCATCATCATCATCATCGTCGTCGTCGTCGTCGTCATCGTATCATCTACATGATTACCATAAGTACCAGGAATATCTTGCCAACTATCATCACCACCATGATCATCATCAGAACTGGAAAGAACACTGACCGGTGCCGGTTGATTGTGACCCCCCCGTCGTCCTTCCCCTTCCTTTGTTGAATACCTTCATCCAACCAGTCTAAGTCATCGGTCGGTAAGACCCCTTCATCATTCTCTCGGGTCCACTCATCCATTATGTCATCCTCCTCAAATATTAAATTCAAGTCTATTGGATTGTAGAAATCTTCGGTCTCTCGCATGTACATCAGATTCCTAACTTTAAGTCTCTGATTGTAATGCACATACACCAATTTATGTAATTTTTTTATTGCCAATCGGTTGCGAAGTTTTGTATGGATGAGAGACCATGTGCTCCAATTCCTCTCACAACCCGAAGATGAGCATGTTTGACTCAGTACTTTGATAGCAATGCGCCTAAGATTGGGTGCATCATCACCGTAATTTTTCCACCACTCAGCTGGAAGAGAAGATTTGACTGCTTGCTTGGTAAGATCTGAGCCAAACTCCCCTCTCCTATCCGTAAAGAGTTTAACCTAAAAGGCAAACAAATCAATTTAGAAACAATACATATATGAAATAAATATAACTCGATGGAAACAAATGTGATACCTCATTTATTGCCAAGGCTTGTTTTTTTACGTCTGGCTCTAGTCTTTTGATGACCTCTTTTAGTCCGGCTCTTATTTCAGGATGGTTTGAAAAATTCGATGAATATTGAAACACCGGATTTAAGAAATATCCCGCGGCATGCAAGTGTCGGTGCAATTGTCTTTCCCATCTTCCATCGATCACCTGCCAATACTTCTTCCAGTTTTTAACACTCGCCTCGATTGCTAGTTTTGCTTTATCCACCCCTTCGTAAATGATAGAGAGCGTAGGCTTTTTATCTTGATCTACTATCTTCAAAAGCAATACTAAGGGCTCCATAATCTTGGCAACTTCGGCAGCCCGTTGCCAGAATTAAATCCGACAGTTTAGTGGCCGCACTCCTTCGGGTCCTCTCACGGTTGAATTCACGCCATTCATTCGTGGTACACATTCGCTTCAACTCAGACTGATAGCGAATGAGACTCTCTAGGGCAATAAACTCGGTAGCAAATCTCGTATTGCCTGGTCTTAGCAACTCCCTACCTCTGGTATACTCCTTCATTAAATTCACAACTTTTTGACTGTTATATATGAACGAGGTAATTGATTTGGCATCATTCAATACCGACTTGATTGACTTCATATTTCCAATTTCCTCGAGCATCAAATCAAGACAGTGTGCTGCACAAGGTGACCAAAATAAGTGTCTCATATTCGCCATCAATAATGCACCAGCCGCCTTAAAATTTGGTTCGTTATCAGTGACAATATGTACGACGTGAGCCTCACCAATTTCTTCCACAACTTTATCCATAAGGGAAAAAATATAATCCGCCGACTTGATTTTGTTAGTTGTGTCAACAGAAGTGTGAAATATCATATTACGATCACAGTATACCATGAAGTTTATGATAGGCTTCTTCGTCCTTGAACTCCACCCGTCACACATGATTGTACAACCATACTCGGGCCATTTCTCCTTTAGAGTTGCTATGTATTTTTCCACCTCTTCTACCTCCTCATCCAAGTAAACACCTCCAATCTGATAACCACTAGGGCCTTTAATCCCTGGACCCGCGGTAGCAATCGTATCAATCATATATTGATAGGCAGGTCCACTATCAGCAACATGAAACGGGATGGCATTAAAGTGAAAGAACTTGCTAATGGCCTTCCCAACCTTCTTGACTCCATATGTAGAGAACATGGATTTGACAGTTTTCTGACCAGACTTCCTCGACCTAAACATGGAAGGGTCAATTCCTTGAGCGGGCAATTCAACACCCTGTCTCAATGACCACGATCGTGACACGTGTGGTCGCTTAAGCCCAGATGTGGATGGTCTTGTCCCGAAAACTGAATGTCTATGTTGTTCTCCGGCCATTCTCCGACTTTCTTTCATAGCAGTTTTCAACTGTGCTAATTCTAAACGGGTCATATCATCTTCATTACCGTCATCACTATCTTCACTGGCATCATCTTCATGATAGTATTTTGTTTGCTCTCGCAAATTCTCTACTTGTTTCTCCTTCTTCCTTTTCTCAAGGGCCCGTTGCTTCATACCATCTGCTAGAATTTTTTTAATATTAGTTGCTATCTCCCGAGGTACATGACGACAAGGTTCGACATTTCCTTGTACACCTGCCAAGTGTTCTTTTAGTCTTGTTAGACCACCACTACAAACCTTGCCACAATAATTGCAAGCAACCTTCCTCTTATCTCCACCAATGGCAGTGCCATGTTCCCATCCAATATCTAATTTTGGAGCCATTCTACAAAATAACATAAAAAAAATAGAGGTAATTTTGGAACCATTTAAAAAAATAGCATTTTTATAACATTTTCGTTAAAAAACAACATTTTTGTAACATTTTTTATAACATTTTAAAAAATAACATTTTTATTACATTTTCTTTAAAACGTATTTTTATAGCATTTAATATTTTTTGTAACATTTTTTCATAACATTTTAAAAAATAGCATTTTTATAACATTTTCGTTAAAAAACAACATTTTTGTAACATTTTTTATAACATTTTAAAAAATAACATTTTTATTACATTTTCTTTAAAACGTATTTTTATAACATTTAATATTTTTTGTAACATTTTTTCATAACATTTAAAAAAATAGCATTTTAATAACATTTTCGTTAAAAAACAACATTTTTGTAACATTTTTTATAACATTTTAAAAAATAACATTTTTATTACATTTTCTTTAAAACGTATTTTTATAACATTTAATATTTTTTGTAACATTTTTTCATAACATTTAAAAAAATAGCATATTTATAACATTTTCGTTAAAAAACAACATTTTTGTAACATTTTTTATAACATTTTAAAAAATAACATTTTTATTACATTTTCTTTAAAACGTATTTTTATAACATTTAATATTTTTTGTAACATTTTTTCATAACATTTAAAAAAATAGCATTTTTATAACATTTTCGTTAAAAAACAACATTTTTGTAACATTTTTTATAACATTTTAAAAAATAACATTTTTATTACATTTTCTTTAAAACGTATTTTTATAACATTTAATATTTTTTGTAACATTTTTTCATAACATTTAAAAAAATAGCATTTTTATAACATTTTCGTTAAAAAACAATATTTTGTTATATTTTTTATAACATTTTAAAAAATAACATTTAACCACTACTCGAATTGTTGTTTTTTAACAGCCAAACACACGCACATGGCAGCCAAACACATTTAACATATAACATTTAGAAACAAAGACACACGCACACAGCATACCCCAGAAAGCAACAAAGCCACAAACCTAAAAAAAAACACACGCACACAGCATACCCCAGAAAAACCCTAAACTCCTCAACCCACATACCTCAATCCACAAAACGGGTGAGATCTCTGCCGACAGAAAAGCGAAGAAGAAAAGAAGAAGAGAATCCGTGACCAACTTTATGGGTGATGGATGGAAGGGTTTTGTATAGATGAGGACGCGATTTATAGCCGAAGATTTCGGACTATTTTGAACCCGTGACCAACTTTATGTCTTCTCCAACCTTATTTGCTGTCAAAAGGTAAGATTCTTTCACTTTTCATGTTTTTTTACTTCTCCTTTATTTTGTTACCCAAACTCGGCCGAGACTCGGCCGATATGAAACGACTCAGCCGATTTTCTGTACAACTAACTCGGATCGGCCGATTTATCGGCGATTTCGGGTTATATCGTCCGATATATATTTTTTTTCGTAACGTGTCTCGTAATCGGTGCGTCTAGCTGCGATTCCGAGTCAACTCGGCCGAGTCTTTGAACCATGATCACAATCATTATTAGCCTATTAAGTTGAGCAAAGGAAAAAAGTAATTGAGATTACCGATGATGTTAATTACTAACAAATACATACCCATGTTCTTGTAAGAATATATAGGACCACTATAATACAATTAACAAGATAGTCCATACTATGTATACATAATAATTAACATGATATGTACAATAAAACTTTTATATATATTTTTCTTCATATCGTACATATTGATCGGGGATTAACAACGAAAACAAAGCACAAGAATGATGGGATTACTTAAATTGAATTTTGAAAAGAAGAAGCCTAAAACTTTATTATGATGTGCTTGATGAGTAAAAAAATAGGTCTAAAAGCTAACTTAACAATTCGAGTGTCTAAATGTCTAAGAAGCTACTGAAAAGACACGCAACTTCTCACCAAGAAGTTCTAAAGATGTAATTGAAGCCAATAAATTGTTCTTATTTAACATTTTTAAGCACATCGATTTTGATTCAATTACTAAGAGTTCCCAAGCAAAAAGACAATGTACCAAACCAAACCCAAGATAAAAACTAGCTGAATTAGACTTACTTGCCGAAGAGCCACTCGGGCTCCATGTCAAAGAAGACCTTTAGGGTATTTTTTCTTCTCAAATGTCACTATTTCTCTCATCCATTTTGCATGATTTGATAAAACACAATGCATTACAGTTTAACATATTTATGCATAATGTGATGAGGCTCATAGGCTGAAAAATGATCAAACATTGATCAATCTAACATTGGCTGCTCTATCATGAAAGCTTCATATTCTATTACCAGGGACTCCAATGCAAAATGACCTCAAAGAGTTTTTACCATGGTTAACTTTACTAATCCTGGAATTTTGGGTGATGCTGTATATTTTTGATGCTATTACGAGACAACAATTATTTGTGGGAGAGAACCCACAGCCACTGAATAGGAGAAGAATTTGGGTATTGAGCACTCTGGAGAATTAAGTACAAAAGTAAATCAGTTTATATTGAAGAGGATCAATGTGTTTTTATCAAATCACTTGACCAAAAGATAGTTGAAATTGTTTACTGCAAGTTGACTCCTCTACAATCAGACTTGTACAACCATTTTATATATTCAAAAAATGATAAAAGAGCAATCACTAAAAAGTGAAGCAATCAAAGATTTTAGTTGACATAACAGCTCTAAAGAAGCTCTTCAAATGACCGAATTGTCCTGGTCTTAAACTACACACATACTCTGCATCTTATTACTCAAATATGTCGAGAAAGAATATATCCATTCTTAAGGCTTGATGAAACTACGTCCATCAGTAAAATAAAAAAGTTGGTCAACCGCTTTCATGATCCATCAAAGGATGAGTTTGGGCTTCTCTTTAGTTGTAAGGCTGGTGGTTGTGGCCTCAATTTGATAGGTGGAAATCGACTTGTTTTGTTTGATCCTAATTACAAACAAGCTGCTGCAAGAGTCTGGAGGCATGGGCAGAAAAAGAGAGTATACATCTATAGATTTTTTAGTACTAGAAGCATTGAAGAAAAGGAGTACCAGTGTCAGATGTCAAAAGAAGGGCTTTAAAAAGGTATTAAAAAAGGGCAAACAGATTCTAAGACCCATGGGAACTTTCTCTTAATAGAAGATCTACGTGACTTGTTCACATTTCATGAGAATGTGAGATATGAAATTTATGAGAGTATGAACTCCATTAGTTGTCAAAACATTAGAATGATGGTAGATGACAGGTCTGAGAATAATATAAATGAGGTACTTGGAGTTGAATCTGGAAATGAAGGTTGTTAACAGGATCAAGAAGATATAGGGGGTTGCTCGTATTATTGGTGTTTGCATAAGTTAAAGACTTTAGAGAAACATATAGAAACTCCTTTGGGTGGGGATTTAGGTAGTTGGGGGCATCATTTCCCCCAACATCTGTACCTGATGTTATTCTTCAAGCTTTATCTAGATATGAGGTCACATTTGTTTTCACAAATCAAGTCAGTGGCATTCTTGTGCCCATTGAATAGGTGATAAGCATGTTGTGTCACTATGTGATAGTGTCTATTTTAATGAATTATCGTGTCGTACCCATTTATCGTGTGCCAATACTTCATAGACTCTTCACTAATGTCCTCTTTTAAATTGTTCTTTCAAACTCTTATGAATTCCCCATCTTTCCTTATTTCTAGCCCTGCAAGATGTGGAAAAAAGGGTTCAAAAGCTGGGATGTTTATATGTTTGGCAACCTGAAAAAAAGTGAACACTAGTGATATGGTTCAAAGGAAAGAGACAAAAATGTATTTAGGGAATTTTCATTTCTTTGAAATCAATTTTTTTAAAAATTCATCTGGAAATACATTATATCCATCATGCTCACACTTGTCACATACAAAATATTAAAATTGAGTGAAATTGACATTACCATTTTCTTACGTTTCGTCATAGGCCCCTCTCCTAACACAACTTTGGAATGCCCTCATAGAACTGTTCATATAAGAATCCAAAAAATCAATTCAGAACATCACATGTACTATAAAGTATTAAAAAATCCAAAAACTAAAACAAAATATTACTTTATACAATGGAAAAAAAATGAAATAAATTGTTTCAAAAAAGTAAGGAACCTTAACTAAATTGATTGTGGGAAAAGATAAATAAATGGTATATATAGAAAAATCAAACCACTCATAGTAAAAAACGAATCATTCTACCTACTAAATCATTCCGAAAAGTTGTAAATCACTAACCTTTCTTCGTTCTAATTACTCTAATGAATTAGCAGGACCTGTGAGAGAATGGGAGACTGAAACTAAGTAACTAGCAGATACAGGCCAAAGGGAGAGATAGATTACTTATAGATAGATATCCCTAATGAAGAGAAAGACGATCAGGGGCCAAAGTTGGATATGGGGGAGTGGTTGGGATGGATATGGAGGAGTGGGGTTTGAGCGGGAGTCTAAATTAGGCTATCGTGCAATTTCTTTCATTTCATTAATGAGTAAAATGACTATTTTGGTCTTCTAATTAAAAAAGAGTTGTAATCGGTCCCTATTTTAAGAAAGTGATGTAAAACAAATTGTAAAAAAGGTTTTACAACGGTCGATATATAGGTGATGTAAAAAAAATTATAAAAGCGTTGTAAATAGCTTTTTTTCTTGTAGTGAAAAGTTTAAACTTGTCACGGTCATGGAGTGTGATAAGATCGAAAAGTGTTGTCATGGTCAAGAACCGTGACAAGGATAGGTCACCCTACTTTCACCTGATTCCTTAGTGTAAAAAGGATCATGATAAAGGCATGTTGTCACATTCCTTAACCGTGACATAGTTTGTTGTCTCGCCTAGACTTATCACAGTCCTTGACCATGATAACTCCCATTTGTCATGGTTAAGGACCGTGACAATCCATGTGAAATGGTGTAGTGTCGATATCTAGCATCTAAGTTGTTCTCACAACTCTAGCACACCAAAGCCCTTTAGTTTTCAACATTGGCTACCAGGGTGGATAGTTCTATGTTCTTCTTCTTGAGTTCTATTAGCTCCTAAAAAAGATGATCATATGTGTTGATGATGTCATAATTCACACCCTTACCATCATCCAAAGAGGTATTGTGGGTAACATCAACACATGTGTGAGGAGAATCAAATTCCTTCAAATCATCTAAATCATTAAAATTCCTTCAGGCCATAAAATATGCATAATTATTACTAGGAGTTTCTTGATCGGACTCCGAGTATTCATTATCACTAAAAGTAGCTTAATTTACATTTTGGCCACTACCTTGACTCTATGCAATGGAAGATTTCTTTGAATAATGTCCTTTACCACCACATGTGTAACACGTGATGACATTTAGGGCATCTTGCTGCTCACTACTTCCTTTATCACACTTAAACCTATGCGAGTATGATTTTGGATCGCCTTTGGTTTGAAACCACTTTTGCTACGTCTTAAAAAAAATCTCAGTGTATAAGGCCTCATTTTCTTCATTAAATTTAGGGGAACTAGATGGAGAAACTTTGTGATCTTTCTCATTAAAACCTATGCTTTCTTCTTTAATAAGTTCTCCAAGGTGATATTTCATATTTGGCTAGCATATTTGAAGTAAGCATACAAATTCATATACTTTTATAGGAGTTTGTATTAAGGCTCGAACTTCTCTAATGGAATCAACCTTGCAACAAAACTTGGGGGTAGGCATCTAAGAATGTTGGCGATGATTATTTTCTCTTTGATGACCTTTCCTAAAGCAGACATTGAATTCATTATGTCACTTAATTAAGCATATAATTTATCGAAAGTTTCGTTTTGTTTTATTGTAAGGTGTTTGATACGAGTAGTGAGGCATTGAAGCTTCTTCTACATCACAATGGAGGTGACCTCATAGGTTGTTTCTAGAACTTCCTATGCCTCATTTTATCTAGTGCACGTCGAAATAAACCTAAACTTGCTTATGGTTACACAACTAAGAACTGGGTTTAAACTCTTAGCGTCCCACCCACTCACCTTAATTTCATTCTCATCCTAACTAGATCTAATTTTGAGGGCTTGAACATTATCATCGACTATGGTAACTGATAGATTCTAAACCATCAAAACACAACTCCAAATTCGATCATCCATTAACACTAGAATTTTATCAATTTAATCTTCAAGTTAATACAAGTGATTCTAAAAATGTGTAAGGATAAAACAATTCAAACAACACGGTATGTGTGAGGAAAACCGAAAAATAAGAAAAAATATGAGGTCAAAATGAACAAGAAATGTGATATGATAAGTTTACAAATATAAAAAGATGACTTACAACCACATAATACACTAACTGGAGAATGCTTGCAATAGACCATATTTTTGTAGTAATTAATTAATTATATTATTGCTTAGATTTGTAGGTTACATGTAGTATGTCACTGATTATATTTTTTGAATATGGGTGTGTGATTCATATATGTTGATCTATATATGTTTCGTGAATTAACATTATAATAGACGGTAATTCATTAATTAAGTATTGTAAGTGACTTGGTATTATGGGCGACTATGGAATGGTTAGGTATTAGGTATCAGAGCTTTCCTTGTATGGATTATTTCATTGGTATCAGGTTCCACCAATTGAGAAGTAGTTTCTTTTAATGCCAAATCACGTGTAACAGTTTAATAACTAAGTTTTAACTTAATTGTGTTCTACCCGCTTAATAAATTATCTTATTGGAAAATTAATTTATTAAAATGTGTTCAGTTTTGGGTTGACTTTTAGGACGCTTGGAATGCCCAATTTTGACTTTAAATAGTGGGGTTTATAATTAATTGGTTAGTATATGGATTGCGTAGGTTTGAAATATTTTTTGGGCTCAGTGGGTTGAGGTATAGGTTGAGACAATGACTAATTTCTCGCGGAGGTTGGCTATTAGGTTAGTTAGTAAAACCTAGAACACATTTAGATCATGGGAGAAAGCCTAGGATTCTAAGGAGAGAAGAGGCACTCAATAGTAACGATGATTTTGGGGAATTAACATTTGAATTTATACATTTGGCCTAAGGCAAGTTTATATCGTCATAGTATTTAATTGGGATTGTGTTATAGTGGTAGTAGATTGGATTTGAACAAATATGATTATAATCCAAGTTTAATCTTATAAATCCACTTTTGAAATTAGTTTAATTAAGAAATTAACTTTAATCCCTTCTTTAACGAACTATAATAGTTTGATGAGTAATGTGATGAATTAACCTTGGAATTGGTTCTAATTCGTTGTATTTTTGAATCATGTTAATGAATCTTACAAAAACCCTTATTTTATTTAAATATTGAAACAAGTCTGAGATTTAACCGGTAGGCATATGAAGTTAGGGTTCTTGAGCTTTGAATCTAAAACTGGCACTTAAATCATTATTAAATCATCTAAGGCTTGTAGATATAGCTTAAAGATTGATCTATTAGTGTTCTTAGGCCATATTTAGATGTATTTGAGGTAGTAGAACCTTAGTTCAGGCCGTTAACGACATTTTTGGATCTGGGTTCGTAACAGGGGACATAAGGTTGAAGAATGACACATAGGATTTAGGATTTTTGAAACGTGTGAACGAATAAAGGCTAATTTTGGAATTGTTTGGTTTTTAAGGGAACCGTTGGCAAATTTTATGATATAATGGTTAGTCTTTCTGGGATATTAATTAAGGAACTTAAAACCACATGGGTATTTGGATTCTAAATTTATTAGAGTTAATTAATGGGAGAATACGATTAATGTGTATAAATATGTGAGGAGATTAGATTCATATGGCTTGCGCAACTTGAGTATAGGACCGAGTATAGAGATCATTTATTATAATTATTAATACTTAGTGACTATGTAGATCACACATTAGTTTACCGAGTATAGAGATCATTTATGATAATTATGAATACTTAGTTACTATGTAGATTACACATTAGTTTAGAATATTTATTCGATCCATTAAGTAAGGTAGCGATTATATTAAGAATAATTTATTGTTAAAGTTAAGTGTGGGATGATTCCTAGTTTTTGGCAAGCCTTGGGAGTTTGGGACAGTGCTAGAAATTACCGATTATAGTTAACCTTCATTTTAACTTATAATATTATACTTTATGTGTAACCCGATTGAGTAAGGTTTATACTTGTTTATTTGACCCGATTGTGTAGGGTCGTACTTGTTTACTTGCTTTATGTGTAGAAGCATACCATGGAATGTGAGTGATCGTGGGTGACATAATAGGAGGGACTTTGATAGGGAACATACGACGTTGATTGTGATGGTACCCCGATGACGAGACGATCTTTACTTTGATCCTTTTAACCTAATCCTATGGCTGAAATACTCGTGTTCGGGAGTGAGGACAAGGTGGGGGAGTTTTAACGTATAGCCTTAGGTATGGAAGTCGTGTGCTATTAAGATAATGCTTAATGATTATCCATTATTATGGCTTTGACGTTAGAGGGTTTGGACAACCTATAACTATATGTAGTAGGCACGAGTGATCCTCAAATGCAATAGGGATAGGCCTTCGTACTTTTTTTGTGGGTGAAAGCATCGCCCATTAGATTTGATGTGGGCTTTTTATACTCTCGATATACTAGTTTATGTGATTGATGTTGGGTTACTTTGAGATGGTAGTACCAGACTATGATTTATATAAGGATTTTTTATTGTGTTACTTATGATAGTTGTATCGGTTTATGATTTATAATAGTGATGTATAAATATAAACTTACGACTTCGGAATAATGTAAGGAATATACTAGAGGCGTATATCCTAAATCAGTGGCATGTGACTATTGGCACTATTAGAATTAAGATACTTTTAGAATCATTACTAGACACCCTTAATGATACCACAATTAGTAATTAAGTTATTTTTAATGAAATATATTTCAATGGAACAAATAATTCTTAAATCAAGAGATAAACTTTAGAACGTGAAAGTAAAGAATTTCTAATTAAAAGATTATCTTATATCACATGGAACACATGGGGTTTAGGAGTAGAACCACAATGCTTATTTTAGGTTGGGTAACTTAAATAACTTAAAATTCACTTAAATGGGAAGACGATTCATTATTATTATTATTATTATTATTATTATTATTATTATTATTATTATTATTATTATTATTATTATTATTATTATTATTATTATTATTATTATTATTATTATTATTATTATTTTTATTTTTATTTTTATTGTTATTTTTATTATTATTATTATTATTATTATTATTATTATTATTATTATTATTATTATTATTATTAAATCCCAACTTCAGTAAAATTAATATTCTTTGTTGACTTGATGTAACATTCGTTGTTCAACTATTTTTAAAGGTCTTAGGCCGTTGTTGATGTCCTCGACTTGGGTTGCTCATTAGAGGAGTATTTCTAGCAAAACTCTATTCATCGTTCCTGGGATGTAAAATTCGAGTAAAGTAATCATTTACTTCTTCGTATTTATTAACATCTCAATACAAGCAGTTAATGTTATTTCAGTTTTCCCGAGTCAGATATTTTACGTCTTGTACTTGTATTCAGAGATGGATATTGTATTAGTGAGATTATATATTCCAAAGTTGAATTTGTTCTCATAGTAATGATTTGTATGAGACATGAATTTTATTTATTCACTATTTTGTTGTCTCGTATTATATTCACTTATTCAGTTTTATTTATTTCATTATGCTGAGAATGTTACCAATTTTTTTTATTCTCGTGATTTTTGTATTCGACCTGATCAATCTATTTATGGATTTTATGGGATATCAAAGTTGGTATCAGATCATTCCAGGTTCTAGTGTCCTAGGTTCTTGAGTGCATATGTCTCTTTTATAATTTTTTGTTATTTGACTACTTTTTAGCTTTGTTGTTTGGGGTTTATATTCTTTATAGTAACAATCCCTTCGTAGGTGTGACGTCATTATTCCAAATGAATGATTTGAATAATACCAAAGTGTATCGGGAGGGTTCTATGTTTCGATTTTCTTTGTGAGACGTCCCATGCATTCGGTTAATTTTGGTCTGGAGCTATGGACTATGGGGGAGAGAATTTTAGTATATACTTAGTGCATGGTTTCAAGGGAGGTGTTTCCACTCACCATCTGTAATAACATTGAAAAGAAAATTTATGATACCTCATTAGGTTGACCCCATGGTGAACAGTATATTGGGAAATTAAATTATCTTTCTCTTTCTGCACCAAGAAAGATTGATACAAAGTTAAATAAATATTTATGCATTATGTACGACTATTTGTGAAGGCATATTATATTCACCAAAATTTGTGCATAAAAGATTCAATTGGTGTTATTGAATGATCACCTTTCACCACTTGTGCCTAGGTAGTAAAACATGTCCTTCTACATCGCTTGAATACTTATAACTACGTAAAGGATAGAGTTCTTAATATTGGGGAGATTAGGAGAAGTCTAGGTTCGAAAGAATAGAGATGGTGTAGCATTATCCCGATCTAGGGAGGAGCTCACCAGTAGTAGGAGCCGCACTAGGGGAGTAGACCCTAAGAAGTTTTAAGAGCATACAATCAGGGATATTATAGCCATTATATATAAGGGAATTATGTCTAGTGGGGACACGACTAATGAGATTAGGGTCGATGAGCAAAGTTGTAGCAGAACGACCATAGAGATAGGGTCAACAAGGCTGCCGTGAGGGCCGCCGTTTGGATAATTCCTTTGGAGGAAATTGTTGCACTTGTGGTGGGTGAGACCACTCAGTTAGTAGATGTCGTCGGGCAATCGTACTTTTTATGGTAAAATCGAGGGGATTGGTTTGGATTATATATATGGCTCATATGCACGAGTCTTATTTTGACAACGAGGAGTTCTCGTTCTTTTTGTATTATTATGTTCACTATGATTTTATGATATAACAATTATTGTCACTAATCTTCTTTATATGTGGATACCCCAGCGATTAGGGGTGCTATCGTATGTCATAATTGTGCAGAAGTGGTAGTGTATTTGGCCCGTTCAATCGCTTTTTATTATTGAGAATTGATTAATAGGTATGTATTACGTTTATTTTATATCGATTATCGGGGGTAGATTTTTATGTTTGTTATTTTGGGCAGGGGTTGTTTCTTAGTTACGTATAGGCTCAAGGAAGGGTGTGGTGCGTACATTTATTTTATAGATGTGAGCACATCATAGTGGATTCCGATTCGTAGAGATGTTACCGACATTCCTAAATTCTTCATCTTTTATTTAAAGAAGTATCGAGTTACCACATATATGAGAGATTATTTATAGCCTTAGAGTTTACACTATCATTTGACCCATTGTGAGGGTGCCTTATTAGTTAGATCCATTGGAGATGGTAGAGTGTCATGAGAGGATACACCGTAATATTGGACTAAGGGTTGTCCAGAGGATTAAGTCACCATACAGAGGCTCTAGTTCTTTTTACTAGAAAGGATAGATGGTTTACTGAGTTTTATGTGGATCACTAGGAACTGGTAAGGGACATAATACAAAGTGAGTTTGCATTGCCCCATATCAATGACCCGTTAGATCATTTAAGGGGGGTGAATTTTTGCTGAAGAAAAAATGGTTTTCGAGCTAAAGCTAGTTATGGAATCGGGAGGAGGAGACCCCAAAGGAAATTTTTGAACATAGTATGGAGTATGCTCATCCAGTTAATGCCCATGGGTTAAATAATGCTTCGTATGTGTTTATGAAGTGGTTATTTAGTGCAATTTTATTATGAGTGGATCATTTTATTGTGAGTAGCGATGACATCCTATTGGATCAAAAGTTTTATGGTAGTGGCCATTGTTACACCCAAATTGTGTTGTGAGTGGTACAAATCCAAGCATGACCTTTTATTGGTGAATGGTGGGCAAGCTGTAATTGGGAGGAGTTACCTTTCTTATTTTGATTGAAGAAGGGAGTTGTATTTCAAAGGGATATTGTTTGTACTAGATGGTCCCAAATTATAGAACATAGTTTGGCTGATGCACTTATTTCGTGGTTCATTATTCATTCCAAAAGAGATGGGGTGGACAGTAAGTTGAGGAGTCCGTATTGGCAATAAAGTGTATAAATTAGTAGTAAAGTTTGTGTTTGATGGTGTTCCATCCAGAAGTAAAGGAAGAAAACCGGAGTTATCCAAATAGTTGCAGTTGTTTAAAATCCTAGAAGTAGGATAGTAGATCCCTTTTTTTCTCGTAGGGTGAAAAGGTCCCAAATGGAACATGGGGATATAAGGGTAATTGCAATAGATTTACCAAGTTAGTTGAAGATAATTGTTGATGTAAAAAATTAGATTAACTCTAATTATTTAATCACAGATAAAAATAAATAAGACAAAATAAATTTTAAAGTGGTTCAGCTTTGAAAGAATGACATACATCCATTGTTTTGTTATTGCCGACTGTTTGGAATTCTAGATAATGGATTTTTACCAAGAAATTCTGAGTCCCCTGCTAATAAGGAGGTTAAAATGTATTTATAGCCTTGAGTCTGTTCATGCGAGAGAATAGTACATAGCTGTCCAATAGGCATGTACATTTGTATGATAATAATCAGCATTTAATGCGCATTCAATCCTCTTAATTATCCGGTTATAACTGCTTTGTATGAGGTGCAGCTCGGACCGCCAAACCTTCTCGAATCGCCTAAGTAGCTCGGTATACATGAGTTGCTCGGAGAACACTTGTTTCTCGGAGCACCTGAGTTGGTCGGGGAGCTTGAGTTCCTCAGAGTCAAGGTATTGTCAAAAATGTTCGCGGGTGCCATGTAGATTGACACGTATCTCCACATAATTGGTCCACGTCAGCAGACTAAATTTAGTATCAACAGAAGCCCCCAATGTTTCGTAGTTTGATGTTGAAGAAAATTATGGAACATTTATGATGCCTACTTTATGGTTTTTAGACAAACGTTCATCGTACATAACTCCTTTTTTTGAGTACATAGTATCAGGCTTTTAAAGTATTTTGAATTTCCATAACCGCTTCGTTTTTGTGCCATTTTCTCCTTTTTAGCCGCCGGGTACGCAATTGTCCATCCTGGCAATCATTGTTCTTCTCTATTCCTGATGTAAAGTATTTAAACGCTTCAAAAAATTCGATCGCCTTTTACTTTTTCAAATCTCCATTGTTCGTTGTCAACTGAGATAGTGCATGGAGGACATGGTTTTGGAGATAGGAACGACGGGGGCGAGTCTATCTTAGATTTTGCGATGGCTTATGATTTTGTACTAGTAAATACATGTTTTAAAAAGAGGCTTGAACACTTAATAACTTATAAAAGTGGAACACATAAGAGCCAAATAGATTTTTTTATTACTAGAAAAGGAGACTGATTAACGTGTAAAGATTGTAAGGTTATCCCGGGAGAGAGCTTAACCTCACAACATAGGATAATGGTGTTGGATATAAATATTAAAAATCAATCACGAGTGCGGAAAGTGAAGATTAACCCATGAACTAGGTGGTGGAATTTAAAAGGAGAGAAATTAGAACTATTTAAAGATAAAGTATTAAATGAAGCAACATGGAATTGTGAAGAAGAAACTAACATAATGTGGAATAATATGGCCACATGCATTAGGAGAATATCAAAATAAATTCTTGGAGAATCAAAAGGCAAAGGGCCATAGTTTAAAGAAACTTGGTGGTGGAATGAAGGAGTACAAAATATAGTAAAAATTAAAAGGGAGTGCTTTAAAACATGGCAAATAAATAGAAATGAAGAGAATTTTGAGAAATATAAATGGGCTAAAAAGGAAGTTAAGAAAGTGGTAAGAGATGATAAGTTAAAAGCGTATGATGATCTTTATACAAAATTAGGAACACAAGAAAGGGAAAAAAGTATTTATAAGCTTGCTAAACTTAGGGATAGGAAAACAAAAGATTTTAATAACGTTAAGTGCATCAAAAGTGATGATTCGAGAGTCCTAATCAAAGATGATGAAATTATGGAAATATGGGAAAACTACTTTGAGAGGTTATTAAATGGAGATAATGGGAGTAGATTAGATGTAGAGGAACTTAGGGAGACTCGATAAGATATATTTTTTCGTAGAATTAGGACAACATAGGTCAGGATTTCTCTAAAAAGGATGAAAACAAGGAAGGCTTTAGGACCAGATGGTATCCCTATTGAGGTTTGGAAGTGCTTAGGGGAGGATGGAGTATCATGGCGTATAAAATTATTTAATAGAATTTTAATGACTAATAGGATGTCCGATGAATGCAGAAAATGTATTTTAGTACCTATTTATAAAAATAAAGGGGACATACAAAGTTGTTCAAATTATCGTGGTATTAAGTTAATGAGTCATACAGTGAAACTTTGGGAGAGAGTGATTGAATATTGATTGAGATTGAAAACAACAGTATCTGAGAATCAATTTGGGTTTATGCCTGGGAGGTCAACAATGGAAGAAATCTATTTATTGAGGAGATTAATGGAGAGGTATAGAGAGAAAAAAAAGGATGTTCATATGATTTTTTTATAGATTTGGAGAAGGCGTATGATAGGATACCCAGAGATATAATATGGTGGGATCTACTTAAAAGAGGAGTGACTCACAGATATATTGACGTGATCATGGATATGTATGATGGTGCGATGACTACAGTAAGAACATCAGCCGGAGAAAGTAGTGAATTTTCAATTACTGTAGGGCTACACCAAGGTTCAACATTAAGTCCTTATCTATTTGCTCTTGTTATGGATGAGTTGACTGGACAAATACAAGATGAGGTGCCATGGTGTATGATATTTGCAGATGATATTGTTTTAGTTGATGAGACTAAGATGGGGATAAATGCCAGGTTGGAATTATGGAGAGAAACTTTAGAAACAAGAGGATTTAAAATAAGCAGAACTAAAACAGAATATGTGGAGTGTAATTTTAGTAGTAATAGGAGGACAAATGGAGATGTGGTGAAATTGGAGGGCCAAGAAATACCTAGAAATGATCATTTTCGTTATTTAGGATCGATTATACAAAAAGATGGAGATATTAGTGATGATGTTACGCATAGGATTAGAGCAGGCTGGGTTGAGTGGAGAAGTGCGACCGGCGTTCTGTGTGATAGGCGTATACCTTTGAAGGTAAAAGGAAAATTTTATAGGACGACCATTAGACCCGCCATGTTATATGGGACAGAGTGTTGGGCAATCAAGAAACAAAATGTGCAGAAAATGAGTGTGGCGGAGATGCGAATGCTAAGATGGATTTGTGGTAAAACTCGAAAAGATAAAATAAAAAATGAACAAATTCGTGAAACGGTAAAATTAGCTCCTATAGAAGATAAATTGAGAGAAAATCGACTTAGATGGTTTGGACACATCAAGCGTAGACCAATGGATGCTCCTGTAAGGAAGAGTGATTTAGTTAGTATTGATGGTAACCCAAGGGGTAGAGGTAGGCCTAAATTAACTTGGTGGGATATTATAAAAAAAGGACATGATATCATGTGGTTTAACTGAAGATATTGCACTGGACAGAATGGAATGGAAAAATAGGATTCGTGTAGCCGACCCCAAATAATTGGGAAAAGGCTTTGTTGAGTTGAGTTGAGGTTAAATCAGATTCATGGAGCCCACTTAAGGATTCTAGAAATTATGTTTTGCTATAGATAGGCTGTCAGCGATAACACTTTTTATTTAAAAACTAGGTTTTTAAATAGGGCCTTAGTTGTCAATCTCCCAGATGGCAACAAGGATTACTTCGAACATGGAGTTGTTATGAAAAATTGGCAACATGCCCCCTTAAATGGAAATAATGTATATCAGGTTCCTAGATGCCCTCCCTATGGTAATGGGATAGGTTGTTTTTATTTTATTTTATTTTGAAATCATGTTTTCTTTATGTTTGATAAAATGCGTCCTTGACATTTTAATTTTTGTTTATTTGCAGTTGACAGCAAAAGAAGGTCTCCAAAGGAGACAGAGGTTAATTGAAAGCATTTGAAACTTATCTAGAGTTTACACCAGACTGTTGCTGATGAGCACATTAGATTAGCCTCGTACTTGTTGTAGTACAAGAGTTACACTTCATCTTTTACTGCTCGTCTAGTGATAAGTGACATAGAACCAACATAAGCTTCTGAAGGTTCTTCTCCTGAATCACATATTCCTCTCAGTGACAGAATGAAGAGAAGAAGAGCTCCTACCTTCTTTGATAAGTCTGCCTCTACTGCTGGAGAGGCAAAGAAAAGCAAGAAGGATGTCCCAAAAGAAGGGACAAGAAAAATTGACTCACCCCTCCAGCTGCTACTAAGAAGATTGTCGAGAAGCCCCCTGTGGCTCCGGGCAAGGTTGTTGCTATTTCTCCTCTAAGCGAGGTTATAGTTATATCACTGACCAAGACCACATCCTTGGTCGAAAATGTTACTGCTCCCACGAGGAAGTTGAAGAAAAGCTCCTCGGATAAATTGGATGAATCCATCTCTCAGCCTCTAACTGCTGGAAGTGGTGTTCCCACTTTTGTTGCTCCGAGCTCTGCCATGAGCTCGGTGAAGTCTTGGATTATCCCCGAGATCCAAGGTGTTGAAGACAATCTTTCTCGGGAGAGAGTTACCACTTTGGAAGCTCAACACATTGCCTCAGTATGTATTACTAATCTAAACTTTCATTTTTCCATATTATATCCTTGTACTGACTTACAATTATTTTCTTTTTCCAATTGGTAACTTGTTTCATCACCATTCTGAAAAAGAATGAAGCTATTAAAGCTTCGAGCTCCTCGTCAGGTGTGGAGGAGGCTTTTATAGGTCTGACACAGTCTTTAAAGGATTCTCATCAGAAGTATGACGAAGATAAAACTGCTTGGGATAAGTAACTAAAAGCCATCGAGCAAGAGAAAAAGAAATTTATGGAGGCCTCTCAGGAGTTGGAGAGGAAAATGAAAAAATGTGAGAAGAAGAATAATGAGCTTGATGAAAAGATCAAAAATGCTGGAGAGCTTG
Source organism: Sambucus nigra (assembly GCA_949130495.1). Classification (NCBI taxonomy): domain Eukaryota; kingdom Viridiplantae; phylum Streptophyta; class Magnoliopsida; order Dipsacales; family Adoxaceae; genus Sambucus; species Sambucus nigra. The sequence goes on along the minus strand of OX422216.1, from coordinate 128,663,296 downwards.
AGACCAAGCTAAAAACTCCTGAAGAGGAGCTTGGAAGACTTCGTGACGTTGATCGTCAGAAGCAGGAGCTGGAAGGAAAGATGAAGGCTATCGAGGAATTTTTTTCTGAGAAGATTTCCTCGGAGAAGACAAAGAGAAAACTTGCTGTTAAGAAGTCCTTCAATACTGGCTGGGACAAGGGTTCGAAAAAGGTCTAGCTGCCATGTCGTCTCAGATGGAGTTTGCCAGCCTCAAATACTTCCGAGATGGCTGGGTTACAGCTCTTCAAGATCTAAAGGACTCTGAGGGTTCTGAGCTGTTTCAGCATCATGTTCATGGTCCCCCTCCATCCTTTGGCAAAGAAGGCAAAGAAGAAGAGGACGAAGCTGCCTCTGAAGAGTCTTCCATGATAGTTCGGGACCACGTTCCTACTGTCGAACTCCACTACGAGCAGCCCCAGCTAACTAACATGTCTACTGATCAACTTTCCCTTCAATACGAACAACCTACCTCCTCGTCCAAGCCTCCCGAGGAAATCTTAGGGAGCAAGGAAAAGGTGTAGAATTATTTAGGCTCTTTGCTTTTTTATTTTTTGTTGAATGTAACTTTGGGCCATGTACTTCTTTTCATGATGTAATAAAATTCAATTTTGGTTGTGCATCTTAACTCCCTTTTTTTGGCTCTGCTCTTATTATCAATCTATTTTATTCTTCTTGCTCTGTCTGTATTTTTATTGATTCTTTATATCTCTTTTCTTTACTAGTTTATGGCTAGAATGGAGCTCTTATCATCCTACGATACTGAACTGATGAAAAAAAATGCAATGACTACTTCGCGGCTGGCCATGCTGACCTGAATAAAGCTCAAATCATCGATATCCTCGGTCCAGATACTTCTGAACGAGCAGTAGAAGCCTACCAGTATCTAAAATGCTTGCTCGACCATGCAGTTTCCAATAATGTGGCATATTATGAGATGATTGAAGACCTGCAGGGTACTATCAAGGAACTTCAACAATATTACAAGTAGTCTTATTCCCTTTTGCATCAGGGGTATGAGAAAAAATATCAGCAATTAAATGCCGACAAAGGATATGATAAGTTGGTTCCGCTTATGATATGAAGGAAAAGACTTTGAAAATTGAGATTAAAGAGCATAGGAAGATCGCCAAACTGTTAGAGCAGGAAAATAATAACTTGCGAGGAGAAATATCTTAGCTGAAATCTGCAGTATCCACCTCAGAAGCCTTGGTCCTTGTCAACGACGAGGGTTTCTCTTTCTTAGAGGTCGAAAATGCCAATTTGAGAGACGAATTGGAAACTTTAAAGATGATTGGACCCTCTTCCTCTGCTCGCGGACGAGCAAGAGCTTCTCGGGGATGAGCAAGGGCTACTCGCCTTTCAATTGAAGAGCAAATAACTCAATCAGATTTGGAGAATCAGGCCTTCCAGTTGATGGAGAAGAATCAAGCATTAACTGATATGTCCAAGAAGATTCTAAACCTGGATGAACAACTCTCTGCACAAAAATCTTCCTTGGAGAATAAAGAACTTTTAGTGAAGAACCTCCACGAGCAACTGGAGAGGTTGACCTACCAGTTTCACAAACAACCCAGAGAGTTCTGGATGGATGGTTATAATGAAGCCCTCTACCATCTAGATGACCGAATCCAGAATGCAAATAATGAGGTTACAATCAAGGATGGCTGAATGCATTGGGAGTGTTACAGTTAGAGCAGGGCCATTATCTATGGGATTACTATGACCCTGGGTTGCTCGAGTTGCCTGTGCCACCTTTTAAACTGGACATGAGCTGGATTCCTGCTTGGTCTATTCCATAGTGTTTAATTTCCAAGTATCTCGGTGACTACAGTCTTCACTCTAATTTTGAGATATCTCGCCCGGAGCACTTACTTGATCGACCCTCGGTAATGAATGTCAGGATGCTTCGAGACGTAAACTTCATAAACTCTCCTTATGCCTTAGACGATTCTCCTGCTGGGGTAGAACCTGTTTCAAAGGCAGAAGGGAAAAAGCCAATAGAATAGGATGTTTGATTTAATGGCTTCTTATGTAATATATATTTTGTAATTTGTTCTAGTTTTAATGAAAAACTTCTAATTTTCTTGATTGTCATTGTCTTGGAAATATTCTGTAAAACATTTCTTTTATTCACTAATGAATGTGCATGTATATCTGTTAAAAAGATATTTTGTGTTATTTTAAATTGCCTACCAACTAGAGTTGGTGAAAATTTATTATTGACTGTCCTGAATTGGTAATAATTATCTGACGACCAACCAGAGTTGGTGATTTTTTGTTTCCAGACCAACTTTGGTGGTTATTTAAAATGTCAGAAATAAACAAATTTTGCTTTATTATAGTGACTTTTTTTTATTCTAAGCCATGAAACGACTTTCATTACATGATCCTACTTTGTTTAGTCAAAGGTTCCCGACCAACCGTAGTTGGTGGATTTTTTATTCCCGACCAACTGTAGTTGGTGGATTTTCATTCCCGACCAATCGTAGTTGGTGGATTTTCATTCCTGACCAGCCGTAGTTGGTGGATTTTTTGTTCCCGACCAATCGTAGTTGGTGGATTTTTATTCCTGACCAACCTTAGTTGGTGGATTTTTATTCCCGACCAACCGTAGTTGGTGGATTTTTTGTTCCCGACCAATCGTAGTTGGTGGATTTTTTATTCCCGACCAACCGTAGTTGGTGGATTTTTATTCCCGACCAACCGTAGTTGGTGGATTTTTTGTTCCCGACCAACCGAAGTTGGTGCATTTTTATTCCCGACCAACCGTAGTTGGTGGATTTTTATTCCCGACCAACCATAGTTGGTGGATTTTTTGTTCCCGACCAACCAAAGTTGGTGGATTTTTATTCCCGACCAACCGCAGTTGGTGGATTTTTTATTCCCGACCAACCGTAGTTGGTGGATTTTTATTCCCGACCAACCGTAGTTGGTGAATTTTTTGTTCCCGACCAACCGTAGTTGGTGGATTTTTTATTCCCGACCAACCGTAGTTGGTGGATTTTTCTTCTGGTCTTGATGCGTAGTGTGTAGCACTAGTACTCCGAAAAATTTTCAACAAAAGGAGAGAATTGGGCAAAACATCCAAAACTTTATTCATATTGAAGAAAACTGCATTACATAGGGATTGAACGATTGATAATATTTGCGAAGATGCTATGCGTTCCATGCATTCCTAAACTCCTCCCCTTCTAAAGTTTCAATCCTATACGTCCCTGGTCGAACAACTTCTGTTACTCTGTAGGGTCCATACCATTTAGCCTCCAGTTTGTTGTGCTTTTGAATTACTTTCTTTAGCACATAGTCCCCCTCTTTCAAATCACATTTCTTGACTCTGTTGTTGTAGAACAGAGCTGTTCGTTGCTAGTATGCAACATTCCTGATCGCTGCCTCTTCTCTAACTTCCTCGAGCATATCCAAATCTAATCTTCTCATCAAGTCGCTGATAGGAGAATTGAAATTCAGTACTATATGTGTTGGGAGGCCCAACTCGGCAGGTATAACAGCTTCACTTCCAAATGCCAGCATATATGGAGATTCTCCTATTGCTGGTCGTGGAGTAGTACGATAAGCCCACAACATAGAATATAGCTCGTTGATCCAGTTTGCCTTCGCATCATTAAGTCTTTTCTTCAAACCATTAAGCATCGTTCTATTTGTTACTTCAGTTTGTCCATTGTTCTGGGGATGGCCTGGTGCAAAATGGGTTTCCAATATGTTTGACTGATGACAATATACAGTGAACTCCTCGTTGTCAAATCGAGTTCCATGGTCGGTGATGAATGCATGGGAAAGACCATATCTACAGATGATATTCTTCCAAATAAATTGGTACACCTTTTCGTACGTCATATCAACAAGAGGCTCGACTTCCACCCACTTAGTATTGTAATCCACTGCGACGATGAGATATTTAAACCTTCCTCTGGTCGTTGGAAGTGGTCCGACCAAGTCAATTCCCCACATGGAAAATGGCCAAGGGGAAGTGATGGGTGTCAACAATGCTTGGGGAGTTCTTCGGATAGAGGAGAAGCGTTGACATTTATCACATTTTTTGGCATAGGCTATATAATCAGCCCTCATCGTCGGCCAATAGTATCCTTGCGTCATTATCCTTTGCAAAAGTGTCCGACCTGCTACATGGGTTCCACAAGACCCTTCATGGACCTCTTCGATCAAATCTTTCATCTCGGTGGGATGTACACATCTCTGCAAGCCAGCTATAATTCCTCGTCTATATAGGATACCATTATTTAATACATAACGAGCAGCTTTAAACTTCAACTTCTTGGCTACGAGCTTATCAGTTGGTAATGTCCCTTCTTCAATATAGACCCTTATGGGATCCATCCAAAATGGTCCTAAATCAAGGGAAATGAAGTTCATCATATCTTCGTCAATGCTCCTACTAGCCAAAACTTCTATCGGGATTGTTCTTCGTAGCTCGGTGCGTGTTGCTGAGGCTAACCGAGCTAAGGCATCTGCTCTTGCATTCTCCAATATGGTATTCTAATTATCTGTACTGCAATCAGGCTTGATAAAATCTCCATTTTTTTGCATGATATTTGATCATTAATTCTCCTCTGGCTGCATATACCCCCAGCATTTGATTTACAATCAATTGTGAATCACTTAATACGATGACCTGCTCTGCCCCCATAGTTTTAGCCAAACTAAGACATGCGATCATAGCTTTATATTCAGCCTCATTATTAGAAGCCTTGAATTGGAAGCGCAAAGCATACTCCACATCGACCTTATTCGGGCGGTTTAAAATAATCCCTGCTCCACAGCCTGTAGTGCAGGATGAGCCATCCACATATAGATTCCATATAGGTACCTCATCCTCAAATTTTTGATCGGATAGATTTCCTCGGCGGAATATTTGTTGCTTCCTTTTATCCTCCTCTAGCATTTCTTGTTGCTCATCGACCATCTTCTTTTGCTCGCCAACCAACTCAAGTTGACCGGGGATTAAATTTGATGATCATGTAACATCCATAAGTTGGTCGGTATTCGCTTTTGCTCCTCGGAGGTGTCAGAATAGGTGAACTCTTCTATGAAATTTGATACTGCTTGCCCTTTAAACGATGTTCTAGGTTCATAAACTATGTCATATTCACCAAGTTCAACTGCCCAATACACCAATCTTCCTAATTTCTCTGGTTTATGAAGAGCTTGCCTCACCGGCATATCGGCATACACTACTATGGTATGAGCTTAGAAGTAAGGCCTCATTCTTCTACTTACTTCGATCAATGTCAGTGCTAACTTTTTCAGCCTTGGATATCTGATCTCTGCTCCTTGGAAGACCTTGCTAGTGTAATAAATTGGTTTTTGCACTCCATCCTCCATTCTTATTAATGCCGAGCTAACTGCATTCTATGAAATTACCAAATACAGGTTCAATCTTTCTCCCATCACTGGCCTGAACAACAGTGGAGGTGCTCCCAGGTACTTCTTCAATTCTTAAAAGGACTTCTCGCATTCATCGTTCCATTCAAATGTCTTTCGGAGTGTTTTGAAGAATGGGAGGCATCTATCAGTTGCTTGTGACACAAATCTGTTAAGGGCAGCAACACGTCCTGTGAGACTTTGCACTTCCTTCTTCGTCGTTGGAGATCGTAGCCCCAATAAAGCTTTGATCTTTTCTGGATTTGCTTCAATACCTCGAGGAACATGCCTTCTCGTACTCCGAATATGCACTTGGTAGGGTTCAACTTCATTTGATACTTATCTAATTGATCAAAGGTTTGACCTAGATCAATTAGATGGTCATCAGCTTTCTTTCTCTTTGTCAGCATATCATCAACATAAACTTCCATATTGTGTCTGATTTGTTCTGCAAACACCTTGTTCATCAGCCACTGATATGTTGCACCTGCATTTTTCAAACTAAAAGGCATAACATTATAACAATAAGTTCCCCTAGGGGTAATAAAAGAGGTACTCTCCATGTCTTCAGGTTTTATTTTAATCTGGTTATAGCCAGAATAAGCATCCATGAATCTCAACAACTCGTGTCCCGAGGTAGCATCCACTAATTGATCAATTCGGGGCAAAGGAAAATGATCCTTTGGGCATGCCTTGTTGAGGTCGGTGAACTCTACACACATCCTCCACTTGTTGTTTTTCTTCTTCACCATCACCACATTAGCTAACTAGTCTGGATATTTGACATCTTCAATAAAGCAAGATTTTTGGAGCTTCTCGACCTCCTCTTGTATAGCTTGGTTCTTCTTGGGGATGAACACTCTTCTTCTCTGCTTCACTGGCTTGATTTACTTATTTACATTGAGCTCATGACATAAGAAATTTGGGTCTATTCCTGGCATGTCCTCATGACTCCAGGCAAAAGTTTGTTTTCTGCTTTTTAGAAAAACTATCAATTCCTGTTTTAGTGACGCATCCAACGACGAACCTATTTGAGTTGTTCGTTCCGGGTGCTCGTCGTCCAAACTGACATTTTCAGTAGCTTCCACCACCTGGCCTTTCACGAGTTGCGACTCATCTCTGGGATCTAATGTTTCAATCTCTGCACCTTCATCCACTTGATAGGTAGTAGTATTTTTCCTAGATTCCTCCAGTTATTCCTGCTCGGCAGATGAATAGAAGCACTCTCGAGCTACTTTTTGGTCACCCTTCACAACTCCTACTCCAAAGTTGGTTGAAAATTTTAGGCATTGATGTACGGTAGATGGTACTGGTTCGAACTTCTTCAAACCTACCCTTCCCATGATGATATTGTAAGCTGATTGGACATTCTTATCCATCACAAAGAAACGTACTCTTTCTGTTCGACAAGCAGGCCATGTACTGATGAACATATCCAACTTGATCGTTCCAAGTGGGAAAACTTTCTTGTCAGCAAAACCGAGGAGGGGCCTGTGATAAGGTTCCAACTGAGACAACTTTAGATTTAAGCTGTCGAAGCATGAATAGAACATGATATCCGTCGATCTATCGTTATCCACCAGTACTCTTGAGATCATTACTTCCTTCATCCTCATTTTAATCACTAATGGATCATCATGAGGATATAGCACACCTGCGAGATCGTTCTTGGAGAAACCGATGACCAATTTTTCTTTGTTCACCTTCCTCGGGAGATCATCCTGAGCTAGATTTATTCGCTGAATGTATAAACAAGATTGGGCCTCATTGAGGTAATCTTTCCTCTCTGCAGTAAGGTCTCCACCTCCTGCATCTCCACCTGTAATAACATTACAATCAAATGATCCAAAACGAATTGAAAATACCTCACGCTCTAGTTGTCTTGGTCTTTTGGGGAGATCGGGGTCGTCTTCTGGATCATCTTCATGACCTCTTTTCTTGTTTTCTTCTGCTCGATGAGGAGATCTAGACCTCTGTTTTGCTTGATCATTGCTTTTTCCTTCATTTCTGCGATCAACATACTTGGCCAACTTTCCTCGTCTGATGAGTGCTTCGATTTCATTCTGAAGATCTATGCAATTTTTGGTCGTGTGACCATGGTCTTTATGGAACTTGCAATATTTGGCCTTATTCCTCTTGTCAGAGCCTGTCTTCATTTTCTCTGTCCAGTTTAGCTCCTCGCTGTTCTTGATTTCTTCCAAAACATGGTTTATGTCTACATTCAAAGGAGTATAATTTTCAAATTTCTTCAACATTTCCCACGATGGCTTTTCTTTCGACTACTTGTCACCACCATTGTTCTTATGCTCTTTCTTTTTAGCTTTATCAACCTCCACCTTGGTCTCTTTGGGGTCCATGTTCTTCTTCACAGCCATAGCGTCCTCGACATTCATGATTTTGGCTGCTTTTGCCATCAGTTCTGACATGGTCCTGGGTGGATCTTTGGCCAGAGTGTAGTACAATTTATTGGGCAACAACCCACTCATCAAAGTAGTAATCGCTGTCTTTTCCTCGTAATCAATAAGTTTGATCTTCTCGTTATTGAAACGAGTTATATAATCCATAGTGCTCTCACCTGCTTTTTGTCTAACACTTAACAAGTGTGCTACTCATTTAACTGGTTTTGCTCCAAAATAGAAATTTCCAATAAAAAGCTCGGCCACTTGAAATAAGGTTGAAATCTTCCCCCGAGGAAGATTATTGTACCATATTTGAGCAGATCCGGTAAAAGTTCCCGAAAATGCCCTGTATCTCATCTCATCGGGCACAACATAGATGTCGGCAACAGCTTGGTATTGTTCTATATGAAGGACAAGGTCAGTTTTTCCATCATATTTAGGAGTCACAACAGGTGCTTTGAACTTCGGTGGTGTGGAAAAATCCACAATTGCCTAGATAAAAGGTGTCCCTTGTACAAAAGTTCTTTGTAGAGGATTCTTGGCCTTAACTATCTCTCCTAATCTATCCTCCAACCTTTGAATAGAGCCTTTCCATGTATCATTTTCCTCCTCGGCCTGTTGGTTTGAGAAATTGATCTTGTTGAAGTTTCTTCCTAGGATCTATCATGTCGAGCAGCTGGTCGTGATTGGGCAGAACCCTTCCTTAGATCGGATGGTCGTCTAAAGTTCCTCGACACAGCCTTAGGAGGACTCCTATTCCTCCTAGGGCCCAATCGATCAAAGGGAGAGGCTCTACTTAATCTCTCTAATGCACTAGTCCTTTTTGGAGAGAGGGTGATGTGTTGTTCAGTATCTGTGGCTCGTACTGATGAAGTTCGACCCGATTGATAAGAAAAATTATCAGATCTTTCAGTGCGATATGAATCGATATGCCTAGTACGCGAAGAAAGCAAATGGGTGTTTCTTTGAACATTTCGTTGTCCTGAATGGGTCGACGCTCCACCCTGGATAGTTTGCATGAGTTGTCGCATAGTTTCTTGCATGGCTGTTTGGCCTTGGGCTAGATTGGCCATTATTCTGGCCAGATCTTGGACATTCGGAGGAGCAGATGGATTTAGGGGGTTTCCAGCATTTCGATTACTGGATTTAGGATTATCAGCCATTGGTGATGAATTTTTTTGATGAAAAATGATAGTTTCAGTCGTTTCCCATAGACGACGTCAATCTGTTGATGTAAAAAATTAGATTAACTCTAATTATTTAATAACAGATAAAAATAAATGAGACAAAAGAAATTTTAAAGTGGTTCAGCCTTGAAAGAATGGCCTACATTCACTGTTTTGTTATTGCCGACTGTTTGGAATTCTCGATAATGGATTTTTACTAAGAAATTCTGAGTCCCCTGCTAATGAAGAGGTTACAATGTATTTATAGCCTTGAGGCTGTTCATGCGAGAGAATATTACGTAGTTTTCCAATAGGCGTGTACATCTGTATGATAATAATCAGCATTTAATGCGCATTCAATCCTCTTAATTATCCAGTTATAACTGCTTTGTATGAGGTACAGCTTGGACCGACAAAGCTGCTCGGACCGCCTAAGTAGCTCGGTATACATGAGTTGCTCGGAGAACACTTGTTGCTCGGAGTGCCTAAGTTGGTCGGGAAGGTTGAGTTCCTCAGAGTCAAGGTGTTATAAAAAATGTTCGCGGGTGCCATGTAGATTGACACGTGTCTCCACATAATTGGTCCACGTCAGCAGACTCAATTTAGTATCAACAATAATAGTTAGCCATATATTCATATATGTGTGTGTTCAGGACACCTCAAAGGAAGTGGTGTTCATAATAGAGCGTAAGAAGATTACTGGAGCAGGAAAAGGAACTCTTAAGTCAAGTGGAAGTGTGGTTTGGGGTCCCATAAGGTAGTTTAACTACTTTTAAAAACCTCCTATATGATGGAAATTCTAAAGTTTAGGTTCTAAAGGAAATTTAGCATCTCGATTCATAAGACCATTTCATGGTCATGGATAGGATGAGGCCAACATCATTTAAGGTTACCCAATCACCGTCGGCATCTGCACGATGTGCTCTATTGGTACATGATGGGGGGATTTCCTGAGGGAAAAGTTGACGATGCAACAGTTAGACTAGTTTAATTAAAGTAGTATCCAAGTGCAATTTATGATGAGGACCTTAGTGTGTATTAGGTCCAAGAGTGATTAGATTTTGTATATAGTGTGAGGAAACTACAAGCAAGATATTCTTAGGCTTTTGAGTATGAGTATAAAGATTCATATTTTGAGGAAGAAATTTCTTATTTAAGGGTGGAGGAATGTAATACTCCTGTATTTTTGTAGTAATTAATTAATTTCTAAATTCCTTATATTTATATGAGACATATGGTGTGTTGGTCTTTATATTTATTGAATATTGGTATGTGATTCATATATGTGGATTTATATTTGGTTCGTGAATTGTCACTAAAATAGATGGTAATTCATTAATTAAATATTGCAAGTGACTTAGTATTTTGGGCGACTATGGAATGATCAAGGATTAGGTATTGGGGGTTTTCTTATTTGGATTATTCCCTTGGTATCGGGTTCCACCGATTGTGAAGTAGTTTTTTATAATTCCAAATCACTTGTATGAGTTTAGTAATTAAGTTATAACTTAATTATATTGTACCAGCTTAATAGATTAACTTATTGGGAGATTAATTTATCAAAACGTGTTCAATTTTAGGTTGACTCTTGGGGCATTTCGAATGTTCGATTTTGACTAAAAAGTAGTGGGGTTTAGATCTATTGGGTTAATATATGTCTTGGGTAGAGTTTTGGGCCACCAGGAATGTTATTTGGGCTCATTGGGTTGAGGCTTAGGTTAGGCCAAGGCCCAATTTTGTGGAGATCTTGGATATTAGGCTAGTTAGTAAAACCTAAAACATATTTGGAGATGGGAGAAGCCCTAGGAGGCTAAGGATAGAAGAGGCACTCAAGGGTAAAGAAGAATTGGGGAATTAATGCTTGAATTCATACATTAGGACTAAGGCACGTTTACATCGTTTGAGTATCTAATTGGGATTATGTTGAATAACTAGTATTTTATTGGATTATAATCTCATATGATTATAATATGAGTTTAATCTTATCGACCAACTTTTGAAATTACTTTAATTGATAAATTGACTTTAATCATGTTTTAATCAACTATAATAGTTTGATGAGTAATATGATGAATTAACCTTAAAACTGGATATAATTTGTTGTATTGTGAATCATGTTAATGAATATTAAAAAAGCCCCTTATTTAATTCGAATATTGAAACAATTATGATATTTGATTGGTAACATATAAAATTGGGATTCTTAAGCTTAGAATCTAAAATTGGTACTTAAATCATTGTTAAATCATCTAAGGATTATGGAGATAGCTTATATATTTATCAATTAGTGTCTATAGACAATATTTGGATGTATTTAAGGTAATAGAACCTTCATTCATGCTATTAATCGCCATTTTAGGGTATGGTTTCACAACAGGTGACATAAGGTTTAAGAAAAGACATGTATATAGGATTTATGATTTTTGAGCCATGCGCATGGTAGGGTTTTGCTTCATATGCACGAATTAGGGAAGATTTTGGGATTGTTTAATTTTTAAGGGAACCGTAGGGATATTTTATGATATGATGGTTAGGCTTTCCTAGGATGTAAATTACGAAACTTAAAATCACATTTGTATGTGTATTTGGATTCCAAATAAATTAGAGTTGATTAATTGGAGATTACGGATAATGTGTAGTAATTTGTGAGTAGATTGGATTCATATGGCTTGAGGACTTTGATATATAACTAGGTATAGAGATACTTTATTATGATAATAAATACTTAGTGATTGTTTTGGTCACACTTTAGTTTGAAATATTTATTCGACCCATTGAGTAAGGTAGCGATTATATTTAAACTAATTTCTTATTAAAGTTAAGTTGATGCCTAGTTTTGGAAAGCCTTGGGAATTCAGGCTATTGTTGGAAATAACCGACTATAGTTAACAATCATTTTAACTAATAATATTAAGATAATTTATGTGTAACCCAGTTGCGTAGGGTTTTATACTTGTTTGTTTGGACCGATTGTATAGGGTCGTACTCGTGTACTTGCTTTATTTGTAGAATCATACCATAATGTGTGAGTTCTCGTGGGTGACATACTAGGAGGGACTTTGATGGGGCTTGTATAACACTGATCTCCCTAGTACCCTAGATATTATATGGTCTTTACCTCGATATTTTTACCCTGATCCTCATCTGACTTACCTGTGTCCACAAGTGAGGACTAAACATGAAAGTCCAAGCATATAACCTTGGGTATGCAAACAGTGTGTTACTATGAGAATGCATAATTATTATCTCTTGTTGTGAATTTGATGTTATAAGGTTGGGATAACCTATAACTATACTTAATACGCATGAGTGATCCATGACGACAATTGGGATAGGCCTTCGTACTTTTATTGGTGGGTGCAAGCATTGTTCATGAGATTTGATGTGGGTTGTGTATACTCAATGATATTCTGGTTTATGTGATTGTTGTTGGGGTACTTTGAAATGGTATTATCAGACTATGATTTATATGAGGATTCTGTATTATGGTACTTACGATAGTTGTACCAGATTATGATTTATACCATTGATGTATAACTACAAACTTATGACTCGGGAACAATGTAAGGATTATACTAAATGAATATATACTAAATTAGAAGCATGTGACTATTAGAGTTGAGATATTTTTTACAGTAATGATTAGAGACCGTTAATGATACTATGATTAGTAATTTAGTTACTGTAACAACCCGCGTAATTTTGGGCTATTTTAATTAATTTCTGGAAAATGGAGGAAAGTAAAGTTTTTGATAAAATTATTTTTATTGCTCAAATATGTTGATTATTATTTTTTATAGGCGAGAATTTCAAACGATTTCAAAATCGAAGTTAAAACGGATTTTAAAATGATTTTAAAATGTTTTTAACTCTTGGAGTTGTTTTGACTTCCAACTCTTCATTTATTTGCCTTATTTAAAGGAGTCTTTTGGATTCCAACTCTTCATTTCTTTGCATTATAAAAGGAAGTCATGGGCAACCTTTTTAACATACTTTTGGCACAAATTTTGGCAGCAAATATATTTTATATTCCTCTTCTTTTTATATACACATTGGCCCTTGAGATTTGTGAGTTCCAACCTCAGATTAGAGGTGCTCTTGGGGCTATTTTGTTGGAGGTTCTTGGAGAAGATTCTATAGACATTTTGTGTTGATCTTGAGGATGTGATCGTTGGTTTCTCATCATGTTTTGAGGTATGGAGTTTTGCACAATATGCTCCTTAAATCTCGCGAGTGTCATTCTCTTTGAATTCTTGTTAATTGAACTCATATTTGAATTGATAAATTCATTGAAATCTGGAAAATAATTATTGAAATTATTTTTATTCATGTGGTATCATTATATTGTTGATGAGCACGTTGTCATAAGATTTTTAATATGGCACGGATGTTGGGCACCCGCCAAAATTACTGTTTCTCGGGCTATGGCTTGATAAAGCATATACGGATGTGGTAAGGCCTGGTGACCCGGTTAAAGTGTTGTTGAGAAATTATATTGATAAATGCTTTGAGATTTTCATTTTGATTTGAATATTCGTACTCGTGTTGTTACGTTTTATTCATCGCTAATATATATTTGTTGAGCATCTTTCCAGTCGTATTGTGTACTTCCCCATATTTTCTTTTAGTGGCAGGTAGCGCGGATTTTGGGGCGCTATGGAGATTGATTTTAGCGATGATGGTTTGGGAAAGATTTGTATTATTTTGATTTATAGATCTTTGGAGATTTGTATTTTTATTTGAGTTAGATAGTTGTAATTTTAATTCGAGAGACTTGTTGTAATTGAAGAGATTGAGATTAGTGGATTTATATTATTGTGGGTTTATTTAGATGCTCTATACCTTGTCACTTGTGGATTTGGATTTATTTTATCGCATTAGCGCTCCGTTCGCTCTCCTCGGGCGGGCGAGGTGTTACAGTTACTCTTATTGAAAGAGATTTCAATGGAAGAAATAATTCATAAATCAAGAGATGAACTTAAGAAAGTGAAAGTAATGAATATCTAATTAAGAGATTAACTTATATCATATTGGACTCATGGGGTTTTGGAGTATAAGCACAATGCTTATTTTAGGTTGGGTAACTTAAATAATTTAAAACCCACTTAAAATGGGAAAAGATGCATTATTATTATTATTATTATTATTATTATTATTATTATTATTATTATTATTATTATTATTATTATTATTATTATTATTATTATTATTATTATTATTATTATTATTATTATTATTATTATTATTAAGTTAAATCGTCAATCTTTATAGACTTACTATAACATTCGTTGTTGAGATGTTTTTACAGGTCTTAGTTTGTTGTTGCTACCATAGACTTGGGTTATTTGTTAAGGGAGTATTTATAGAGACACTCTATTCATCATTCCTAGTATCTCATTAACTTCTTCTTACTTCTTTATATTTCAGTACAGTCAGTTGTAGTTATTTTAATTTTCCCAAGTCAGATATTGCACGTGTTTTACTTATACTCAGATATGGATATCATATTGCCGCGATCCTATATTACATAGTTGGATTTTTCTCATGTTGGTGATTGGTAATAGAGATGGTTTTAATTTATTCAGGATTTTGTTGACTCGTATTATATTCACTTATTTAGTTTTATTTATTTCATTATGCTGAGAACGTTACCATTTTTTTTATTCCCTTGATTTTTGAATTAGACTTGATCAATCTATTTATGGATTTTACGAGGTATATATCACAACTCTACAAAACCACGATCGGGTTTGGACTCATCAAATGTCTTCGAATCTTATGCAAATAAATCTTCTTTAAACTGGAAGAACACTTTGTTCCAAGGTAACATAAGCACTGAGTAAACATCGACTATAACAACGACATGTGAAGGTATCCTATGGTAGAATAGATTTAGTCAAAGGTTTGGTTTCTCAAAAAACATACAAGTATTTTTTTCGAGTTTAAAAGAAAACCATACTCAAGAAAAATTATTTTGGAAAACTTGAAACAAACACATGAGATGAACCATGAAAATTCTCTTAGGAAAGTTGAATATTTTCAATCTTCTCTTGTAAAAGTTCAACCAAAAAACTAGCATGGAAGAAGGAAGTAAGGCATGAGTATATATGCAACTCCTGTATGAAGACAAATGGGATATCACACTAGTGGTGCAACCCAAGTGGCTAGAAGAAATTTTAATTAGTTATCCAATTAAGATTGTGTTAAGTCACAACTTCCATTGAGATCGATATGAAAAGATCTAAAAAAGGTATTAAATCTAAGGGCTTTGCAGACCATTTGCTGCAGTGAACAGTTTCCTCAATGAAGCGAAAGGCTAGGGACAAAGGTTACACATGTAGTAGAGTTTTTCTACTTGGGTTATGATATGTCGCAACCAACGAACCAAATGCTTTGATGATGCGGAATTTTTCTCATTTTGGTGACAAGTCAACAAATGATGTTGCACACGAGATCAAAGATATAAACCTATTTAGTTTCCAAAGTCGTGACAAGAAAGCTAGACACTTCACAAATGTGAAGTCTTGTTTTATTACGTGGAACTTTTAGCGAACAAGTCGTGGATGGAAACACAAATTGCCATGTTTTACAGAAGTTTACAAACATAAAATTCCCTTGCTTAACCTATGACAAGTAAATTCTAAATATGAAATATGGATTTTAAAAAAAAATGTTTTTTTAAGGAAAGGGTATATCATCTTATATTTGGAAATCTAAAAAAGGCCATAAGGTTAAGAACATAAGATTTTTCAATTATGAAAAATAATTTAACCAATGGTTAATCTTGTTAAGAAATCCGGACTGACATGTAAATTGCAAAAAATTTCAGCCCTAATAACTTTGATTAATCATATATTGGAAAGAATACATGAAATAGGTTTAAAGAATAAACCTAGGGTTTCAAAAAAAATAATACATTGCGAATCTTCTTGTGATTCGTATAAGGACAAATATGTTGAAGAAGATGCAGATCTATCTACCCTCCTAAGGTCTCCAAAAACCATTCTAGAATTCTTTAAAAATATTGAATTTTCTAGTATATGATCCACTTAAAGTAAGCCTTGTGCATGGGCACTCTTGGAGATGAACACATTGTAAAAGATGAAAGAAATCACATCCTCTCACCTCACCCCTTTATAAAATTGTGAATAGTGTTTTACTCTCCCGTTCTAAACGTCCATAATGGATCATTAAATTAAACTCCTTGCTTAGACCAATATAAATATAATCCACGGACTTAGCCCTTATTGGGCTTCAAGAGAGTTTCAGGACTTCTACTTGGGTATTGGACTATACTAGGTACCCAAGAAAAATAATTAAATTATATTCCAAATAAATACTTAGAAATACCAATTGCAATTATCGTAATTATTTCCTTTCTTCATTTAATCACGATTAATTACACTAAGTAATAATGAATTCACTCTAATTTAATTATCTCTAAATCACTTGGAATAAAGAGTCCTCATTTTTAATGTTGATTATGGTACATAATATGATTGCCCATGTTAAGAATTCGATACTCGCTTGGTCAAATCAATTTGACTCTAATCAATTTTAACCAACATTTAATCAATTCCTTCATTCTTAGAATTAACTTATTTTCTACTCCACTAGATTATAAAATAATCTACTGGACATGTTTTGCAGGTGAAAACAAAACATATAAGTCTATCAAGGGGATATCCCAATCTAAAATATCTATTGGATGTAGATTCCTCCAGATTATGATCTTATACCTATTCACGCAATGATTCCCCAACTTTTGGGTACCATTTGATTCAATCTAAAATCGAATCTCACTCATAGCAATTAAAGCAACAATTGTTCAAGAATTTCAATCCTCATAACTCCCGAGATTAAGGATCTATGCACCTTTTGAAAATGGTGTGAGATTACCTAAGTCTAATCCAGACGAATATTAGACTTAAATCTTATGGGTAGTCCCGTTTAATACATTCCTGGATGTACTAGTCACAATCCTCTTTTGAACTATTACACAAGTTCTTAAACCGTTAGACAGGTTCCCGTAGTTTCATATAAACAACTAGGACTGTGTACGGAACCATTACGATAGGATGTAAACTCCATATCTATGTTGCGAACTGTTTAATTGTACTTGAACCAAAATTTCTATCTCCTATGATCAAGCCGAACCCAACTCACCAGAATTCCTACTAAGTACAATTGGCGTCCATTATATATAATAAATTTAACATCATATAAGGCATTCTCAAAACCATGCTTCTTATTTCAAATAAATTGATACACCTTTACTGAAAAATAAATGTCATACATGGTTTTAAGAATAAAAATCCAACAATCTCCCACTTAGTCTTTAATACCTGTACCTATGCATCTAACTCCCAAACCATCCACTCAATAGTTTTCTTCCTAAGTGTAGAAGGATTTACCGAGTGTTATCCGATACAATCTTGGTCATAATCTTATCACTTCCTTATTCGATCTCTTGAACTAGGTGAAACCTACTATCAACGTACTTAACCCTTTCATGGATTACGAGATTTATAGAACTTTCAATTGTATTGCTATGAACACCAAAAAGTGTAATAAACAATTTCACTTGAAGAAACCTCACCCAGTTTACTTAGGAAGTAACTGAGTTGTGTAACATATTTAGTTGCCTCTAATGTTAAAACAAATTCGTCCTCCTTGGTGGAGTTAGCAATGCGATATTTCTTCACATTCCTATAGCTTATAGCTCATCCTACTTGGGTAAATACATATTCCAAGGTAAAAAACTTGGAATCCTTATCTGGATGAAAGCCTAATCTTTGCACCTTAAAAGTATAAGACTAAGATATTTAAATCTACTAACCATGCCAAAGGAAAGTAAGATATTAGGTCTAGTACGATGTGGCATATATGAGGTTAGAAACCGTAAAAGCATTAGATAGATTCCACAGTTTCTTTATCTCATCACGTGTTCTAAGACACTGATTCCTAGATAGAGTGATTCCATACTTAAAAGAAAAAACATTTCTAAGAATATCTCGTGCTAATCTTGTGAGTATAATATCGATATAAGTGACTTGGGATCAGCCCAACAAACATTTATCCGATATACACAAATATTGATCATAAGGATCCCATGGCTTATCCTAAGTAATTTATATCGAGATACCTGGACAATCACACTGTTACGCAAGAAAATGCCACCTTTTTTGTGTCATGCTTCTTATACAAAATATTTATTATTTGGACTTCGATCAAAATCAAAACCCGATTACCTAATCAAATAAAAAGACACAATGCATTTGATGTTAGCTTTAATTCCTAAATGGATGTCATAGGCTTATTTGACTTTACTTTTACAACTTATTACTATGTATGTGTCAAGACAATCATTCAAGAATATTATCTTGGCATTAAAATAATCCTCATTAACTTTAGTATGGATACACACGAGAAGGCATGTTCATAGTTAATCCTTATCTTTTTAAGTAAACTCTTTTGCAAGCCTCACCTTTAACATTTGCACCTTCCCATCCATCTATCTTTTAACTTCTTTTAAGTTCACTTACACCCATTGTGTTTTATCCCATCCGTAAGTAAACAAGTACCAAAACTTGATTTGAATACATCAAATTTCCTTTTCGTATTGATAGTCATAGGTAAAGCAAAATTCCTTATCATGGAATGCCTAATTGTAGTTCCTAGGACCCGGTTAGTGTTTGCCCCGGATCTAATCAAAACGATCACATAAACCACTAACTGATTAGGCATAAATTCTTCACATTTATCCGCTTAATTTTGGTATTTTTATGTTCACGTGCGGTGTAAATAGCTTGGATTTATCTCATATTGTATGCTACTAACTCTTTTTGGCAAGTACTTCATGTTTTGTGTACCTCTTATTTGTTTTACAGGTATTTCATGCAAGTTAATGCGAAACAGAACTCGAAAGAATAAAGAAAACCCAAGAAATGGAGCGTTCAAGGGAATTTTGGTAATTCTGCAGCCTGATTTCGGAGGTGGGGCCAACTGAAAAGTTGAAGAGCTTGAAATTACAGGAACACTAGAAAAAATGAGCACCCCAATCGAAGCTAAGGTGAAAGAGTTATGCCATTTTCAAGATTGAGAAAAAAATCATAAAAGAAGAGCAGGAAGAAAGCTATCACTGAATCAATCTGGTATAGTGGAAAAAAGAACTGGTCCGCCTTTTAGTCATGCTCCAGAACTGTGACAAAAATTAGTCAGACTTAAAAAGCGTGACAAATTACCAGAAGCGGGAATTATATTTTGTCCTTATCTTTTATCCAAAAACGTTTTAGAGTTTAGGGACACTTCTAAACGACTTTTAAATTATATATATTCATATTAAGAGTCTTTTAACGTAGATTTCATTCATGTAAAAGCTTATAATCAAGGAGAAACATCTAGGGGAACAATTTACATATTTTGCACCTTTAACTCGAGATCTTTTCCAATTTTTCTTCAAGATTTGATATCTTATTCCATGTTTAATTTCTTCAATCTTGCTAACCTTAGATTACAACACTTTTATTATAGTTTCATGATGGTTTTGATTACATATAATGTAGATAACATGCTTTTTATCAATCAAGTCATGTCCGACTTGATTTCTAAGGGTTGGGGGGGGCATGAACCCAACCCGATGTAGGTTGCACCTACAAACAATTAGCCTTTGAAGTAAATAATAATTTAATCGTGTTTTGCAGTGATCACAACCGCCGTAGGTCTTTTAATTTCATTTGCCCTAGGTAATCAGAGTGTTTAAGGGTGCGACGCGCGTGTTAGCTATTTCAACACCGATTTATTCTTTCTCTTGATTATGTATGATGTGGGCTAGTAGTCTCATATATGTAATGCTTGAGATTAATAAAGACCGGGTTTAATCAATTATCTAATTCAAGTTAGTTTTATATTCGGTAAACATACTAGGGTTCGGGGGATTGTATTCCAAACTTATCTCTCGTTCATATTAATTAACCCGTATTTTGTTATTTTTAATTAAGTTTAGTTAACTTCTTTAGTTTCCCCCTTTTTCCTTTGTCACCCCATCATCATCTTTTACACTTTATTTTTGAAGTAATAAATCAATTAAAATCTATCAAACATTCCCTGTGGATTCGATACTCATACTAGCCGCTATACTCCTTAAGAGTGTAGTTAAAGTTTAGGATAACCATATACCTTATAATAAATCAATTAGCTTATTTACACGGACGCTCGATTTTCCAATCGATCACTAACCTTGCAGAAACTCTCCTGATGTTTCCACTATAATGTGGCACCACTTTCTATCTAATATAAGTAACACATGTATCATAATCTTCGGTAATACTCCCACTGCCATTAGGTAATGTATGATCGATATTTAGTTGTATTTCATCCTGTACGGATGGTCTAAAAACATTTATAATACAATTTTACCCTTTAATTTTGCAAGACTAGCTTACACTTGGGCCCGTAGTTTAATACACAATCCTTTTTAGAGAACCGTACATTGATACAATCAATGACATTATTGTACTTAAGAATATAATATAAATACCTTTTGTACTTTCTAGGATAACCAGAAAATAGACATATATCTGTCCTTAATTTCAACTTCCTAGTCTTCTTCCACAACATAAGTGGGGGGCACTCTTAGACCCGATCGTTCCTTCGACTGAGCTTGCACCCACTCCGATGTTTAATAGGAGTTCAAGAGACTTATTAATAATAAACTAAATTCCGAATCTATATCGTCATCTCTTATGTAAACTCGTAATATGAATGTTGCAATCCTGAATAACTAACCATATACCTTATAATATATAAAGGAGTCCTATTACTTCCTCTCCTCTAAACTATTCCAAAGTGGAATACCCATTGTAGACAAATGGGATAAAATCCCACACCTTTGATAAATGATTCCTCAAATGCCCCAAGAGGTACATACCCCTATGATTATATCGTAGAGTTCAGATTAGTTTACCTCACCACCTTAGTCTTGCAAACTTTGAACTAATAAAAGTTTTCAGACTTATGATGCATAAGGTAAACACATTCCAACTTTGTATAATCATCAATGAAATTAATGAAGAGCTCAAAACCATCACTTTACTAGATAGTCAACAAACCACACTAAATGAAATGAACCATTTTCAACACATCTTTGGCTCTTTATCTTTTAGACTTAAAGGTCACTTTGATCATTTTACCTTAAAAACGTGATTCAAGGCTACGATTGCTTCCACTTCCAATTAACTCAATTTCTATTTTAAACTAGTATATGAATTCCAGTTAAAACAAAATAACATAAGCGTAAGTGACAAAATTGTACTTGGTTCTAGAAGAAAACCTTATCTTTAGTGATTTATCCATTAAAATTATTTATTTAAGTATTAAGTAGTATTGGTAAGACATACCTTATAATGTATAAATTACTTTCCAATGTACCCGAACAAATAAAATATATCACAATTTTGATATTTCTTTCATTAAAATCATCGAATATCTGTTAAAAATAATTCAGAAACTGAAACCAAATTCTCAAATGCTAGGTACATTAAATAATTTACCTATATTATCGTTATATATTCAACATAATCTATATTGAAACCATACTGCTAATACCGTTGCCTTATTATAATTGCCCATACTCAAGAACATCTATCGTTTAAGTAATTTTCCAGTTACCTAGAACCTCTGCAATGAGTTGCAATCCTAATTTGTGATTCCCAATCTTACACACTAGGTTCTTGTAGATCAGACCATAAATCATGCATTTACTTTTAAGATATAAACCATTACCATGTCATTTTCCTAATAAATCAAGGAAAACTGGACATCGTTGTTATAAAAGTTCTAACTACTTACAGTGAAAACACTAGCCTTTTTAACTTTTCACTACTACAGAGTAATATGAACTTTTTGTAACCCAAACCGTTGTACCTAAGACTTATGCTTTTCCACATACCTCCCTTTTGAACAATAAGTAAAGATATTCTTAATAACTAATGCCATACCTTGGTTACCGATGATGCTCTATCCAAGATTACAAAATGGATACGAATTTCCCCACCATATCTAATCCAAAGAATCCCTTGTTCAGTCATTGATAAAGATCATTTAAAGAATATGATTCTTACTTGAGCGTCATCAACCAACATACGTGTAAACAAATTCCCTGTGACATCGCGCCTAATTAAATTTCGAGTGATGAGTCCTTTATTAAATTAAAACAGGTTTCTCATTTGGATCATTCTTAACATCACTGTCGAATTTTTTTTAATTACTAATCACCTATGTCATATTAAACCGGTGAAAAAAATTATCTTTCATTACACAGATAACTATAACATGAGGAAAACCAAAATAAACCATACCCCATAATAAAGTCTGAATCATCACGAGATATAGATAAATAACATCATGACGAATAAACTATCGTCTACAAACTCCAAGTCCATATACAAAACAAATGATAAAACCAATTGGTAGTAAATAAAACCAAATAAATGTCAGAACTGAATAACTTAAGTCCAAGGACAACATGTCCATAATTAAAGTACTGGAATGAAATCATGTATTAGATATGAATAGAGGAAGCGTATAATAAAATCCTTCCTGAATCCACCTGTGCTATAATTGCGTATCCCTAGAATAGAATATCAAATCTAGTGTCCTTGCGGATGGACACCTAAAAGGTTTTGAAAATATTTTATAGCAAGGGTTAGAACCCAAAATATTTTGAGAATATTTAGCAAGTGTTTATCACAGTTCATAAATCAGTTATTGATTACACATGTTAGGTTCACATACACTCTTTTGAGATTTCTCACCTCTCATCTATTGTGCATGCCTAATGTTACTACTTAGCCCACTTAGCCATACTACCCAAGCTAACTAGACTTAAGTAATTATCTAAACTGATTAACACATCTAAGTTCCCGTACGGCCCATTAGTACTCTAACTGAATTAACATCTCTCGTATTTATTAATCACGTAGGAAAATTTCCCGTGTGTTAACTTTTAAACCAATTAAATTAAGTTTCACTACTTCATTTATCTTTCATATATAAATGTCATTTAGCTGTCTACCGTCACACATAAGTAAACTATTTCTCAATTATATATTTTACCCACTAATATATATTATAAATCAATTAAGTTTCACTACTTAATTTATCTTTCAGATATATATAATTCATTCAAATGTATACTGTCATACATAAGTAGATTATTTCTCAAGTATATATTTCACACATTAATATATACTATAAGTACATACTTTACATTCATGCCTCCGTATCACTAATTATGAACTATTGGTTCGGAATATCACCTCGACCCCAATAAATCTCTTTCATATGTTGGTTCAGAATGTCACCCCGACCCCAATTTAAGTTTTATATATTGGTTCGAAATGTCAACTCGACCCCAAATTTAAGTTTCATATATTGGTTCGGAATGTCACCTAGACCCCAATTTAAGTTTCATATATTGGGTCATAATGTCACCTCGATCCCAAATTTAAGTTTCATATTTTGGTTCGGAGTGTCACCTCGACCCAATTTAATCAATTATACTTTAGGTATTGACACTACCTATGCATTACTATAATGAGTAGGTATGCACATAACCTAATTATCCATGCTCGTTCGTAGTATATTTCTCTCGAATACTCACCGTACATATTAATTTACAATTTACCTCACTATCGTATTTATTCGAGTACTCACACAACTCCAAGGGCCCTAGTTACACTTTCATTATTTTTCAGTAGTTTTTCCCGTCATCACTATTGGTCATAAACATAGGTTCACTCATCACTACATCACCCTTCTTGAATTTCATTCATTTTTCAACTACAAATATTTTCTCAATTATCCCAATACTTACTTGTCTCACTTTATGTAAACCTAATCTTCACTTTAGGCCTAACATCCTTATTATAGAACAACAATAACAATCAATCAATATACGCAACCTCCAACACAATAACAACTAAAAATAATATTTCTTAAAATTTACCCCACAAATCTGCCCGAATTTTTAAAATGCAGTTTTGAGGTATTTCAGAGCCTTTTTTTGGAGAAAGCGTATTAGATAACAAAATGCAGAAAATAGGATTTTCTACATGGTATCACGGACAGAATATCCATTTTCGAAACCAAAACAGCGCAAAACAGTTTCTAAAATGGCGGTTTACTTTACCCAATTTCATAAAATTCTTCAAATTCAAGAAGTTGTTCTACAATTCAATCCTACCCATTAAAACCCATATTTATCCCATATAAATCATGATCTAATCATTTATTTCACGATATCTACATAAATTAATCAAATCTACGTGCAATTCTACCCATAACATATATTTGATTCAAGTTTCATCATTCAAATCAACAAAATCAACCATATTCTCAACATGGGTATTATAACCTCAAGTAAAACCATAAATAAACACTTGACTTATGATGTTGGATCTCAATTCGTGATTTCCAAATGTGTTTGAGTTCCTTCCTTTCCAATCCACACTCCAAAGATGACGAAAGTGCAAGATCCACAAAGAGTTCTTTAAGATTCCTCTCAAATCCTTCAAGAAAGCTCTCTCTTTGATCTCCTATGGACTCTCTTAGGTTTTTAGACTTCTAACCCTAGTCTCAACCTCTTAATATATGATATAACAGTTACAAATTAGTGGGTGTCTTAACAACATTTTTCCAAATAACCAAAATGCTCTCAATAGGTGCCGATTTGGCCTAAAATTGACTCGGGACCCAAACTACCCCGAGTATACTATTTTGACTATTTCGATCCTTTCAAAATCATCCATGACCTCGAAATCATCACCGGAGTCACTATAAATATTTTTCTCATCTCCATCTCAAATTAGTCTACACACGACTCCTGATGAGATGAAAATCAATTATGTCACTATCACTCGCTATGACACGTTATAAATACCGTAACTCATTTACTATTCACTTAGTAAATTTATTTCATGATATTAATCATTATCTCACTCTTGATTAATATTTATTAATCATCACTTCACTTATTTAATTTCATTAAATTCATCACTCGTGTAATTTAATCGTAAACTAATTAATTACACACTTAGTTAATTAAATTTCAAATATGCAGATTAGATTTTAATTATGCAAAAATACGGGGTATTACATTCCCATCAGTTAATTATTTAAAATTAAACATGTACATATAAAACTTCCCCAATGGGGGGGGGGGGGGGGATCAAACACATATAACACTTAATTTAAAAGAATTATATAAATTTTAAAATTACCATGATTCCATGATCATTTGCCTCGATGGGGAGGAACTCTAAATACTAACACGAGGAATCAATCATATTAAAATTTTCTACTATCACTTTTTTTTTTTTCCTTATTTAGCAATCTTCAGTTAAAACCTTTCAAGTCTTATATATTTGGTGTTACAAAATTTTAGATATGTCATAATCTTTGAGACACAACTTTTAGAAAGAAAAACAATTTGCATGGTACGAATTTCACTAAAAAGAAATACGTGGGGAATTTATTCCAATTTTCAATGGTAAACATCCCTTTTGACCTTATATTGTAGTTCTAATCATTTCTTCTTTCATGACTTTCTGTGTTTTTAGCATTTTCTTTTAAACATCATCCATTATCAAACTTCTCTTATATATAAGGACTGCAATTGACACCCTTTTCCTAAAAAGCACATAAAAATTTATTTGCTTTAGAAGAATAAAAAAATCCCTTCATATTATTGTACATGGAAAATACTCAAGTGATAATGGGGTGTAGTGTATGAGTTATAACAAAATACTCTAAAATTTGCAAGCGTTTTTTAACATGGCATTTGAAGCTATAAAAATCTAAACATGGAGTATATTATCCATAAACAAAATCGATTGCACAATATATGTGTAGTTATTGCTAGGAGTTTTTTTATTGGAAATTGAGTCATCATATTCACTAAAAGTGGATTGATATGCATTTTTTCATTACCTTAAATCTGTTTAATGGAACAATGTGCCAAAAAATTCCCTTTACTACCACAGGTGCAACATGTGATGATACTTCATGAATCTTGCTTATTTTCCTTACTTCCTTGACCAATCTCAAATTTAGGCCGGTATGATCTTGGGTCATCTTTGGATTGAAACCACTTTTGCCTTGTCTTGGAAAATTTCCTAGTGAATAAGGCCATATCTTCTTCACTAAGGCCAAGGGAGTTGGACGGAGGAACCGTGCGAGCTTTCACTTTAAAAGATATAGTTTTTTCTTTAACAAGTTTTTAATGGATATAATTCAAATTTTCCTTATATGTTTGAAGTGATCCTACTAATTCATTTACTTTCATTAAAGTTTGCAGTAGGGTCAAACTTCTCCAATGACATCAACCTTACCACGTAATTTAGCGGGTAAGAATTTAGGAATCTTATCAATGATTATTTTCCCTTTGAGGAACTTTCCTAAAGTAAACATAGAATTCATTATGTCACTTAATTGAGTATAAAATTCTTTGAAAGTGTAATAATAAGGAGTTAAAAATGTGTGGTGAGACCTTAAAGATACTAACGCTTCACAGTTGACATGCCTTCATAGGTTGTTTTTAGAAATCTCCATGCCTTATTCGACGAAGTGCACATAAAGGTGAGACTAAACTAGCTTATAGTTATGTAGCTAAAGATTGCATTCAAATCCTTAGCGTTACACCAACTTTCCTTGATGTCACTCTTATCCTAACTAGATTGGATTTTTGGAACTTTATCATCGACTATGGTAATTCGAAATTCGAACCCATTAAAATAGAATTCCAAATTCGATCAACCATTAGCATCATGTGATCCATCATACAAATTTTCAAATAGGAGTAGATACTACCATCTAAAGGTGGAGGTTGGAGAGAAGAATCGCCATCCATCTCACAAAATGAAGGATCTATTATAGGGTATTAAACCTAAAATGATGAATCCCACTTAGATATCAACTGAGACTGTGAGCTCTTGATGATAGCTAACCAATAAAATCTAAATTACTATTTTACAATACTAATGTCGTGGGGAACATGATTATATTATACTCTTAGAGTGTTAAGTAATACTGATAAAGATAAAAAGGTAGAGGAAATGATTTGTTCCGATGAGACTAAAATGCAAGATAAGTTCAATGAACTTATTAAGTTGAGTCAAGTAATGGAGAAGGTGAATGAAAATCTTAGTGAGAAGCTTGGTGTGTTTGGGAGTGAGATAAGTTCTTTGAAGGATATTGATGCATAAATGATTAGTGTAAAAGACATTGAAGTAAATCTCATCTATAAGTTGTAAGCGGGGTGAAAGGGAATGAGCTCTTGCATGAAAATGATTTTATCTTGTAGATCGCTCTCCTTGAGTCTGGCGTGCATGTGAGGTGCTAGAGATACAATACGAGGAGATCAATAAAGATTTCATAAAGTCTAAAAGGTGAAGGTTGGCCTCCAAGTGAGTTTTAAGAAGTTAAAGAAGATGCTACTTGCACCATGTCAATACTCAAAGGACAAAACAGTTTCATCTATGACAATGTATAAGAGGTTAAGACAAAGCGCTGATTATTTTTGTCAATGGGTCACCAAACACACCGCCTTATACTCCTTAGAGAATTTATCCCAAGTCAGAGAAGTTTGAACCTCCTCAATCATAATTATTCACCCATTGAAGGAGATAAGGGGAACCTTTGAGAGTATTGTTACCTGCTTATGCAAAGTGGGCATGTTCCTCCATGTTTCAAATACGATTTTTACAAGATGCAAGAACGTGTTGAGTAAATGGTTTGAACTTCCAATTTCTCATGGGAAAATTAAAAAGGATGACCAGTTCCCTTCCTAATGCCCAAAGTAAAAAGTAGATAATTCATAGGAAGAAAAAGGATTTTAATGTGGTGGATTAGGGCCCTATTCTCATTCATCTCACCATTTCGAGTGAGTCATTCATATTATCTCTAGATTAGGATTCCATTTATCATGGTTATTACGTGTTTATCCTTCATAGTGTGTTGTGGCCATCCTGGGATTTTGACAACGGTTCTCCCTCGAAAAAATATAGTGTGCAGGGATCAAAGAAGAAAATCCTCTTTCCACCACTCAAGCGATATTCATGGGCTCCCACGAACATAGATCGGGCATTGCCAAGGGAGGTGAAAATTTAAAAAATGGAGTCGCTAGCTTCTTTTGCTAAAAACAAGAAATGGATGTACTAGTCCCCGAAGAAATGGCATTAAAGACAAATTAACGTGTACGATACCAAATAGATCGCGATTTCGGGGACTAAGTTATAGAATGGAAAGGCCTTAGGCGCCCATTCACCCCTTTTTCTCTCTCATGCTCTATGATAATGTTTTCCTTATTCTCAAAAATAAGAATTTGTTTGTATAATATCTGTAGAGTGAAATAGGTGAGAATATAAATCGTCATACACAAATCATGGAAAAGACGGGGATGAGTCATTTCGAGGAGTATAAATAAAAAGAAAGAAAATAATCTAAAAGGTAAACGAAATGTAAGAAGCACACCTGATCGCATTCCATCACAAAAAATGGAATACACATGTCTTAAGGGGATGCTAAAAAAATTAATAAAGAGAAAAGGTTACACTATATGCAATGCACCGAATAATAATCCATTAAGAGTAAATGTATATGAAAGTCTAACAGGATTGCGAAGATGAAAGAGAATAAAAATGTGAAGATATAATATAATACGCGCAACTCATCGGATCATGATTTACTATGAGGAAATGAATATGTACGTCTGACGGGGATGATATATATATATATATATATATATGTATGTATGTGCTCGTGTGTGTGTACATATGATACTAATAAAAGTGTGAAATAAAAAAGTGAATGTAAGAAAAGAGGACACGAATCTCGGGGAAGACTCGAGATGCCTATGTAGCTAGAAAAGGCATCAAAGTCCACGTAGATCGATATCACACGAGGGTGGAATTTAACCTATGAAACCATAACTAAAATATCCTTTCGTTTGTTGTGAAATGTGCACAAGTGGATAAAATGTAGGAAAATTCCAATTTGAGGTTTAAGGATTAAACCATTTTATTTTTTATTTTTTAGATTTATGAAACTATATTTTATGTATATAAATAATGAAAAAAGATTATCAAGGGTGAGAAAGTAAAAATAAAGAAAAAGATATGAAGTGCGATAAATGACGTTAGTTACATGAGTTAGAAAAGGATAGAGTTAAACCTTCTATGAAGCTTTGCACTGATTTTTGAAGTGATGTAAGCGGGTTTTTATGGTGGTGAAGTGGTGGTAAAATGGATAGAAAAAGTGAAGTGGATGTGATATAAGAAAATGTGGAGAGAATATTTGGAAAATGATGTTTTTGAATAACATCGCATTAATTTCGAGGTAGGAGCTCTCTAAATTTTGAGAAGGGGTCCCCTGGGAATGAAGTCATGGGCTCCTTAAATAGGAAAGTTTTAGGGTTAGGGGGTCTGCCAATTGGCATAACCCTAGGCTGCCTATTGGCATACCTCCTTTCTTGAGGGCTAAGTAAGGTACTCCTATGCTAATAGGCAAAAGATCAGGGGTGCCTATAGGCAGTCCAAAAGGACTTTTTCAAAAAATAATGGCATAAAATGCAAACCGTAAGTACAAATCTCGTACGTCGAGGATCATTGGGAAGGGTTTCATATCCTTATGAAAGTTAATTGAGATACTTTCAATTTCGAGTGTTGACGAAAGTCAAATAGAGCTTAAAAGCATCCAGTGGACTCTAGGTCAGGGTTTGGAGTAGAAAACGCAAGTGTACGCGAACCGTAAGGCTAATTCGCGCATGATACGGAACATTAAAAAGAATATTTAGACCCTTATGAAAATTCATTGAGCTACTCTCGATTTCAAGAGTTGACCAAAGTCAACGGAGCTCAGAATCTCCTAGTGGCTTTTGGGTCAGGGTTTGGAGTAGAAAAGGTAATTAAGCATAAAATGTAAGTCCGATTCATGCATAATATGGACCATTAGAAAGGATATTCATAGACCTATGAAAGTGAATTAAGCTAGTATCAATTCCAAGAGTTTACTAAACTCAAATGGAGCTCAAAAGCATCCAGTGGCCTCTAGTTCAGGGTTTGGAGTAGGAGCTAGGGTTTGAGGGTGAAAGGGATAGTGTTAGGTACCTAAGGATGTGTTTAAGGGTACTAGAATGCGGTATTTACAAAGCCCCTAGGAGAGCAATCTTAAGATAAATTAAGGTCGTAAAAGAAGACAACTTTTTGAAAAGTTACCAGCATCGAGAATAAACGTCTGATTCTGATGAGCTAAGGAGCGTAAGCGACAAATTCAGTGGGTCGAGCCCTCTACTGGGATTTAAAGTAGTCCATTGGGATCAAACAGTTTGAACTGATCGATATAGTGGATTGAAGTCAATTTTGAGGAACTAAAGAGTAAAAGCAACCTGATTCAAAGGGTTGAGGCCAATTCTGATGTCATTGATCAATTATGAGGGCTTAAAGAGTAAAAGTAACCTAATTCAGAGGGTCGAGGCAAAATCTGTAGGTGTAGGTTAATTCTATGGACCTAAAGAGTGAAGATGACTAGATTCAGAGGGTCGAAGCCAATTATATGGGCCCAAGTCAATTTTGCATACCTAAAGAGTGAAGGCGACCTAATTCAGAGGGTCAAGGCCAATTCTATGATCCTAGGTTAATTTTGTGGACCTAAAGAGTGAAGGAGACTAAATTTAAAGGGTCAAGGCCAATCATGTGGGACTAGGTCAACTCTGCAGACCTAAAGAGTAAGAGTAACTTGATTCAGATGGTCGGGGCTAATTCTATGGGCCTAAGCGAATTCTTCGAACCTAAAGAGTGAAGGTGACCTGATTCAGAGGGTTAAGGCCAATTTTGTGGTACTATGTCGATTCTGCAAACCTGAAGAATGAAGGCGACCTGATGCAGAGGGTCGAGGCTAATTTTACGAGACTAGGTCAATTCTGCTGACCTAAACGGATGGAGAGGTTAATAAATGTGGTTGACGGTCAATGTTTGCGACAGTCAGAGCACTTTTATTCTATTCTTGCTGGGAGTGTGCTGACACAGTTGCCATGTGTAATTGAGAATTTCAATATTTTTTTAATAGTGGTGCATTTTGATTCTTTATTTTCAAAAATTTATCGAATTTTTTGAAATTTTTAAAGAATTTTGTATTTTTTAAAAAAATAATGGTTTTTATGAAAAACAATGTTTCTGATGAATTTTGAGATTCTTGACTTTTTGAAGATTTGGGGGGATTATTTTACAAATGTTTTAGGAAATTTTCAGATTTTTTAGAATTTTTGTGACCAAAATTGAGGGCCTGCCGATAAGAATAGGGTGGGGTGTGCCTATCAGCATAAGTCACGAACTCTTGGGCTTCTGGGGAAAGTGAAAGGACCCTGTCAGTAGGCATAACCAGGGGACTGTCGATGGGCATGCTCCCTGGTCCCTTATAAAGGGGGGCATGTCTCCTATTTTTCATGTCTTTAAAAAATGAAATTTTCTCTCTTTCTCTCTATAGAAATTAGTCTTAGACGTCATTCCTTCGAAGGGACTCATGGTAAGCAAGGCCAATGACCCTTTTATGACAACCTATAATTGGGCCAGTTTGGAGTAGCAGGATATTAAGGCGCTGGTGCTTGAGAGCGAGAATGCATATGATGGCTTTGAGACTGTGATTAACAAGAGGGTCTTATTGAGGGATCCTAGGAATCATCGCTCCTCGAGAGTGACAAATTTGAATGGTTGTGTGAGTGTTTGCACTGATTTTTTTATTATTTATTTGATTTTTATTTTTTCTTGGGATTGTAGGATTTTTTCTTGTGTACAGATGGATGTTTCTTAATCGGGCATCTGCTCTTAGGGTTCGACAGGGATTAGGAAGGTGTGGGAGAAAATCCCTTGGGTGGTGAAGTTGATGGTTGAAGCTTTTAGGCTTATGATGAGTCAAGTGATGGACAATGAGGTAGAGGTCCTATCGTAAGTACATCCTGTGTATGTGAAGAAGGTGAAGGAGATGTTAGACGTGGTAAGGGTAGCAGCGATGGCGGATGAGAACTATATACTCTACATATATATGATGGCAAGGTTATAATTATCTAGAGTTTAAAGATAGTTTGTTTATGCCACCTACTATCTATTACATATAGGGTCTTCCCCTACAATCAGTAGGATCTAAGAGGGGTAACAGTCTGCTGGTATCTTCAGCGCATAACATGAGGAGTGGTGCAGCGACGACAATGGAGGATATTCCCTTCCAGCACCTTTCCATTCCTTCTTACCACTTTTAGTTAGGTGGAAAATATGTTGTCTTGGTGCCTCATCACCCTCAGGCGACAATAAATGGTTTCACCCCCCTCTCCAAGGAGGTTCTTCAGAGGGAGGTATGATTTTATTATTCAGTTTGTATTTTGATCCTCATTTTTTGTCTTTGTTACTCATTTCCTTATCTTTTTTTATTATTCTTTTGCAAATTGTTTGTGTGTCAGTTATTAACTACATGATATCCAATATTGGATGGCTTCTGCGTCCGATCATGGGAAAAAGGAGACTAGATCATGCATGGCCCCACCGATAACTTCTGAGGGGTGAGAGGAGAGTTCTAGCTGTTGGAGCGGAGGGTCCACTACTTGCCATCATGGGAAACACATTTTCCAGGATTCTTGAGGTGGTGGTTTAGCTTTCAAGCTTTCAAAAAGTTCCGGCTACGTCCCGATAATTTTGTTCTTTTTTAGTTTTTTTGTTCTTTTCTATTCCTGAAAATGTAAATGCAGTGACAAATATATACATCATGCATTTTTCATTTTCTTGATTTATCTTGAATTAACTGACCTAGTCTACATGTACTATAATTTTCCACTGGGGGTTGTACTTATGAAAAAGTAAAAAAGATGTTTATATTTTTTGGAAGTTTTTTCTTGAAAGAAATACCCGAAAAAACCTTTGTAAAAAGGTCATTTCAATAAAAGGTCTTATTTAAAAAATGAAAAAGGAATAAAAGTAGGAAAAATCCCAAAATAGGGGATGTGCCGATCGGTATACACCTTGGCTTACCTATCGACATACTGGTCAGCTCAAAATAATTTTTTCAACCATTATTTTCCTTCTCCTGCAATTTTATGTACTCAAAACTAGTGGTTGTAGTAGTAGGAGGATTCCTTCATATTTTGTGGAGGATTTTAAGTATAAAAGGTGCATTTAGGGTGGATTTTTAAATCACACCTCAACTTCTTCCTTTCTCTTTATTATACAAATATTCTTTCTCTTCTGAGATGACGATTTCCGTGACTGAGGATTTTTCTACCTATCTTAAGGCTTTTGCTACCTATCTTGAGGTTTGTACAATGTCAACTACAAGGCAGTCAACTTGCCCTCGGTTACTTTTTAGCATAATTGTCCCATGGAATGGAATCTTATGGAAGCAACTTTTTAGTTTTGGTACCCTGAAGACCATATGTTTTTCTTTGTCTTGGACGAGGTGTGTCCCACTTATGAAGAATTTTCTCCTATGTTAGGCGTCAACCACACTGTTGCTATAACTATGCCTAACTTGTACCGTTCTCCATGGATGTTGCTAGTTGAATTTCTACAGTCTTTCCTTCTGCTTCCCGACCGCTGGTTCATGGGAGAAATATTAACCTTTCGAAAGTATTGAATTTTGCATACTAGAGAGACTACAATGAAAATAGCTTTGTTGGCACTGTAGCATTGGGGTAGTCTACTAGGATGCTCTTGGTGACTGGAAATATAATATTAAAACCTCAGGTGGCCACGCTCGTACTGTGGATTTCTTATAATCTCAATTCGATCACTACCATATTTATGGAGACATTGAATGGAGAGGATGATTGGAAATAAGGTTGAGCTAACTTTTTATGAGGCAACCTTATGATGTTATTCATATGGTTGTCTGAGAGACTTCACCTAGAAATTACCCTTAAGTGTCCTCTGACTGGTGTCCCAAACTTCTTTATGTGGTATTTTCACATCTTTGTCCCTCTACGGAGAACTAGGTTAATTAGCTTGGGGAGCCCGGGGCTAGATACGTTCGTTGTTCAGTGCCGTAGTGGGGTGAATTAGAATATATCTTGCATTTGGAGATTATTATTACATTATACTTGTAAGACTTTATCAAAATTTTTTATACTTTCCTTGGAGACTTCTCCATCAAGTGGGCTAGGAGAAAATTGTCCTATGTGCATAACCAACTTCTTTCCCATGGATGATTTGATTGAATCTTTGAGGATGACTTTGGGGTCTTTGTGGAAGCTCCGTGGGCCGACTACTTGTCCACCCCAATCTTTTGGGGATCCTAGATCATATTTGGAATTTTTTAAGGTGGTTATACGGGAATGTGATCATGAAGATTTGTTCTTAAACAACGAGGTAAAGGTGGCTTGCTGTTAGGATGGGTATTCTATGGTTCCTTCAGGGACTGGTGATGATGGTTATAATGATGAGGCAGGCCCACTTGGTAGTTTAGGTAGGTTTTATGAAGGTATGGAACAAGTTTAGTATTAGGTGTACCTATGTTTGGGTAGGCTAGGTCGTAGGGTTTGCATGGTTATGATGTTATTTTTAGGACTTTCTTATCAGTGATACTTCATGTAATTTCCATGTTTTGTAAAAAAAGAATGAATTTATGTTTTGATATATCTTGTTATTATTTTTTAAGAATCTTCTTTTCATTTTAATTTATATTGATCACTAAGGCATATATATTCCTTTTGTTCATTCAAATGACGAAAGATATTGGTATTCTCAGCGCGAGAGAGAAAAGTATTTTGTGAGAAAGAAAGGATCATGACTGAAGTACTTTGTAGGAAGCCTACATACCTTTGTGGGGTTTTAAAACCTTTTTTTAAATTTTCTTATTTGAAAATGTGATTTTGAGAGAATCAGGTCTTATGTAATTCTGAAGATAGTGGAGATGAGAGTTTTTTTTAATAAAAGGGATGTGAGAAGGGTCGTAGCACGATAAAAGTTGGAGTAAGGGTTCCTTCATATGGTCCAAGTTAATTGAACGCACCAGCTCTACTCCATCGAGGTCTGTGAGCATAGTGGTGCCACCTAACAGAATCTTCTTCATGAGGAATAACCTGCTCCAATTAGGTTTGGATTTTCCTCTCGGGTCCCAAACGGGTTTCGTAATTTCTTTGAGAGTGAGATCTTCTTCTCACACACTGCAATGTTTGACTTTCTTGTTGAATGATTGCGCAATGCGGAGGTGGCACCCTTGTATATGGTATAGTGACTATCGTCTTCTTTCATCCAAAAATACGAGTTCATCGTAGAGACTTTGCTGCCAATTGATTTCGCCAACTTGACTTTGGAGCATGACTCGTAGAGAGCGTATTTCGAGTTCGACAGGTAGAACTTCTTCCATGCCATATATCAAGGAATAAAGGTAGTTTTGGTGGGTGTTATTATAGAGGTGGGGAAGCCCCAGAGGGCATATAGGATCTAATTTGCCCAATCTTTGCAACTTTCAGTCATTTTACTAATTATGGATTTGAGGCTTTTATTAGAAGCTTCGATAGCCTTGTTGGTTTGCGGTTAGTAGGGAGAGGAATTGTTCCTCTGAATCCCATACTCATCGACTACTTATCTGATTTCAACTTTAAAATGGACCCCATTATCTGATACTAACTTGTGGGGAACTCCGCAACGGCAGATGATGTTCTTTTTAATAAATTTGGTCACTTTCTTTGCATTCAACATCGTGTATGATTCGACTTCAACCCATTTGTTGAAATAATCAATGGCGACCAGGATGAGTTCATGCCCCTTAGATACTTTGGGAGTGACTTTTCTAATTATTTTAATGCCCCAAGTTGAGAAGGACCAAGGTGAAGTCATGTTGTACAACTCTTAGGGAGGCAGGTGCTGAAGATTGGCAAATTATTGGCATCTGAGGCACCTTCTGCATAAGCAATGCAATCTTGGTCTATGGTGGTCTAGTAATACCCCTGATGGATGATATTTTTAGCAAGCATATGACCATTCATGTGGGGCCAACATTCCTCACTATGGATTTTCTACATTACGTCTTCGACATTAGCCTTTGCTATGCATTGCAAATGATTCCGTCGAAATTTCTCTTGAGAAGCACTTTGTCAAAGATGATTTACTGAGTATCAAGCCTGTGAAGTGTTACGTGATCTTTATTATTAGCCTCACAGTGATATTTACCATGCTTTAGGAGGCACTATATACCGTAATATAACAGTCCAATAATGTTAGGGTATTTTTCTATTAAGAGTTCAATGTGGTAGTAGTGATTGGGTGTATACTGATTTTGGAAAAAAAAGGGATCCATTATTTTTCCTTCAGGAATGTCGACCACGGAGGAAAAGTTTCCAATGCATAAAAAAAAATGTTTCTTGAGTGGGGGTAGTGGAAGGTGATACCCTCAAATTGGGAGGCGAGCTCTTCAAGGTGGGCGTGAAAGGGCAGGAGTTTCTCGTCTTTAATTTTCCACTATCGAAGGACCTGTCCTATGATGAGAATTGAGTCTCCATAAACATCCGTGCGTATAATTCCTTTCTTAAGGGGAGTCTTGATACATACATTTCATATTCATACTCTGTTATGTTGTTGGTTAGGGTACGTCCATCTTGATGGAGATGGGAGTGTGAGAATTATCAGGGGCGATTGGGGGTGTCTCAATGCCATATCTCTTCTTATTAGTAACTCAATCGAAGAACATCTCTCATCGTAAGTATTCATAAGAATTATAAATAATATCTTCATCATAGAACTCGAAAATCCATATATCGGCTTCTCCTAGAGGATTATCGACAAGATAGTCAGAGATGGCTCTTTCTTTCATAGATTTTTGAGTCACATGTGCAATGTCAAATTTGACTAGAAACATCAATCAATGAGCCATGCGACTGGATAAGGAAATATTTTCTAATAGGTTTTTCATGGGATCCATTCGGGACACCAACTTGATGGGTAATGCAATCATGTAATGTCAGAGCTTCTGATTGACCCAAACTAAGGCGACACATGCCTTATCCAATGGATAATAGTTCAATCCATACCATACTAGCTTTCGACCATCGTATTAAATGGATGTTTCTTTATGTGACTCTTCGATGTATTGGGCTATCATAGATTATGTCGTTGTGTCAATGATAGCGAGGTATCAAAGGAGGGGAAGACCCTGTTATGGTGTCATGATAACTGGAGGTCCGATGAGGTACCTCTTGATCTTATTAAAGGATTATTGACATGCCTTGTTTCAGACATTAGTCGAATCATTTATGAGAAGTTTGAAGATAGGTTCTCATATGGAGATCAACTAGTTGATGAATCGACCTATGTACTAAAGTTCGACCAGGAAGTTGCATACTTCTTTCTTTGTCTAAGGTAGTGGCGTTTTAAGAATTTCTCTAAGTTTAACAAGGTCTCCTTTGATACCTCTTTCACTGACCATGAAACCATGGAGTTTTCCTTTCATAACTCCAAAGATGCATTTTTACGGATTAAGATGCATTTGATATTTTTGAAGTCGCTCAAAGAATTTCCTCAAGCTAGGGATGCAAACTTCTTGAGTTTTAGATTGGATGATCATATCATCAACATAGACTTCGACCTCCTTAGGGATAAGATCATAAATAGCTACCTCTGATAGGTAGCTCTAGTATTTTTATGATCGAAAGGTATGATAGTGTAGATAAGTTTCCCCATTGGGTGATAAAGGCAGTCTTCTCTTGGTGGTCGAGATGCATCTTGAACTGATTGCACCTGGAAAAACTTTCAAAAAATTACTTGAGGGCATGACTTGAAGTGTTATCAATATTCATGTCGATGTTGGGTAAAGGGTAACTATCCTTTGGAGATGCCTTCTTCAGATCCCGATAGTCGATGGACATGCAGACTTTTCCTCTTGATTTTGGCACAAGGACTATGTTTGCGGGCCATGTAGAATATTCGATCGCAAGAATCCAACATTTAACTGTTTGACCACTTTACCTTTGACTTTGAGGGGCCACTCATCCCAGAGCTTCCTCAACTCCTATTTGACGATCTTACTTTCTGAATGACTAGAAATTTCATGCTGCACGATATCTAGGTCAATGCCAGGCATGTGGCTGTATGACCATGCGAAGACATCCACGAATTCTTTCAAGAGTTCTTCAAATTGCGACTACTCAAGATCCTTAAGGGTGGACCATATCCTAATCTCCCCGAATTGTTACTAGAATCGAGACTGATAACAGTAGTCTCATTATCATTAGTTTGAATGCGATTAAGTTATTTAATTTTTTCCTTATTGAGATCAATTAAGAAATTTTCATTTATTAGACTATCTTCATTAATTATTTGATTTGAATCAATGAAATTAATATAAGGCACAACAAAATACTTAAAATTTTCATTCATTTCACTGTAAGCATTTTGTGAAATACAACATTGGGAGCCTCATCAAAAGAGGCCTTGTTTACATTGACATCAGTAACAGAAAAAGGAGGGAGATATTTGTTTTATTTAGGACAGGATAAATAATAGGGTTCAAACTGGGTAGAGCTGGGTTGACAGGAACACCGTGTCAGTTGAGGAGTGGCTTTTTAGTAACGACTATCTTTGCAGACAAGTCAGACATCTCAACCTTAGTGTGGATTATGCAGAGATCTAGCCCCAGTGTATGGAAACCAAATGGCTCATTTTTATCACTACTTTGAGAACTTTCAGTGCTTAAAGATCTTGAATCCATACATTTGATGGTCAAGTCTTTTCCCTCATGCCTTGAGTCTTCAATATAGGTGATCTTGTCTTCAAAGAAGATTTCCAATTTGAGTTTTAATTTATTCTTAGCAGGGTCATACTATGGTTTGGAAAAACCCCAGTAGGGTAAATCCTCATTTTCCTTGGTAAACTACTCATTTAAAGAGTCTTCTGGGATGGCTTATTTTTTTTCAACACCCTCTTCTGATACAACTGGCAAACGACCATGAGGGGGGAAGCTTCTTTCAGACCTATTGGTTCAAGAATCCCATATTGAAGGTGGCCTAGCCCCATTATAGGTATGAAATGAATATTCTTGAACATGTGGATCACATTGACACTACCATGCGAGCTCTGCTCTGGGAATACTCTATATTTGAAGTTATACCCCACTGGTAAAGGAAGAAGATCAATTTTGAAACCTAAAAGGATCATATCGTTAGCCCCATGTTGGATTTCCAAAATACAGTTACTTGTGCCGATGTCATTAGAGTTGTTGGCATCCCTAATGATAGTGATGACTTGATTATTGGCAAACACTACACCAAAACTGGCGAATTATCACGATAAAAAACCTAGATAAGGCTCCCTTCTCACGATTCGTGATTAAAAACCTAGATAAGTCTCCCTTGTCACGGTAAAAAATCGTGACAATTTTAGGGGGGAAACTATAATTGTCATGGACTTATCACGGTAAAAATCCGTGATAAGTTTTTCCGTGCCACGAATTTTTACCATGACAAGTTCGTGACAAAGAAAATCTTATTACGGAATTTAACCATGATAAGTCCGTGACAAGTTAATAATTGTCACGGACTTATCACGGTCAAATCCCATGACAAGTTTTTCTTTGTCAATGGCTTGTCACATTCAAAGTCCGTAACAATATCGGGCAACATATAAAAAAACTGTTGGGAAGTTATGGCCACTGCCACTACTTAATTATCTATTATAACCTGTTACAACACACACACACACACACACACATATATATATATATATATATATATATATATATATATATATATATATATATATATATATATATATATATATATATATATATATATATATATATATATATAGAGAGAGAGAGAGAGAGAGAGAGAGAGAGAGAGAGAGAGAGAGAACATTCATTCAATCATTATATGAAATAATAAACAATAAATAAATATTCAATACTTAAAATTGTTGTTCATAATCATGATAAAAAAATAGTAATCAAATTATTAGAAATAATTTTTCATTGTTCATCACTTTGAAGGTGGAATGTAGGCACACTATACAGTAATTGAGATAACCCTCAATAGTAGCAACGCCGGACTGGTCACTCAACCACAAGGGTTCATTCTATCTTCTCACATGCACATCCGTGACAAGGACCCATGCCTCGTGTGATTGCAAAGGAAGGTTGTGAACCATATTACCAGGGTGCGTATCAGGATCCCTTAACCCCTTAGCTATTATTAGGACACCCCGTGGGTCTACTATATACACAATATTCCAAGAAATTATGGAAACTGGCCTGGGGATGGGGGTAATGGTTGGGTTGGTGAGTGTATCATCATATGTAGACGAGGAGGGGTGGGGTATCGGTGAGAGTGAGAGTGAGAAAGACGGAGAAATGGTCCCCTCGTCGATCGCTTTCTCCTTTCCCTTCCTCTAGCATTTAAAGGAACCCTTTATATACTCAAACATTTTATGCACGATTCACTCCCAGTTTTCTAACATCTCGCCGTGGTTGGTCGATAACTCGTCCACCTTGCGAGCCAGCTCTACATTGCTCAATGCAATCTCGACGAGCCTCGTCTTACCCACCTAAGAGCTCACCCCCTTGAGTATGGCCCTTTTGATCTCGGCCGAACACTTGGATGAGTGCTTCAGTAGCAAGAGATGCCTTGTCGGCATCACTCTGGGAGTTGTGCACTTCCTTAAGCTTTTCCCGATACAACAAAAAGGTACAAGGTTAGCTAAATTAATAAGAAAGTATGTGATTACAAAATTTTATTTTTATAACATAATTAATGTTTTAACTTACAATAGTAGCATCCACATACGAAATGATCTCCCCATAATTTCCCTTCTTCGTTTGAATTGCCACTTAGGCATCGAGCCTATGTGGCTTACCCCCAGGGCCATTTCCCGTCTCCTGAAATATATTAATGCAAAATTAGTTAATTGGTATATAATTATGACTAAATAAAATAAAACATAAAGTGAATGGACATTAAAAACTTATCATCCGGTGCTCCACCTCGGCATATGACATACGCCCGAAGTAGTGCACGTTGACCTTATTGGCCTGATTTGCCCTCCCCGATTAACGAGAGGAAAATTTCCTCTCCGAGACCTCATTATCGACAAGTTTTTGCCAACTTGCCAATGAGATGGAATCCTTAAAGGGTACCGTATCCCTAAGTCATAAAATGGACTCTCGGTCCTGGCCAAAGTAACGTACACGCATGTTTTTCTTCCACATTTTATAGTGATCTCATAATTGTTCCAACGTGGTGTCGCGTAAACTGGGGGGCAAGCCAAATTTTTCCTACCAAACAAATATAAAACAAAAATAAATTTAATTAATATTATTTAAATTATAAAATATAATAAAATATATATAAATACAAAACAATAAGAAAGTGAGCAAGTACTTGTAATGCCCCCCAGATGGCCATCTTACGCTCGTGGGGCACAATGAACTTTTAATACCGGCAATTCTTATAACTACTTTAAATGTAGAAGGTTTTTCTTAATTTTTAGAAGATGATTTGCAATAAGTATCATTTTTTTATTCATTTTATTTTTTTCCATGCATTTATATTTGAGGAATCCTATCTAATATGGTAACAGTCCCAAGTCCTCAAACTTTCCTTTGGGAAGCCTATGCTATCCATGGACCTTGTTTGGTTTAGGTCGGACAAAAACTCAAATATAATAACACTTTGTTACTTATTTTACATATTTATTATAGTAGAATATTTATATTACACTAATAATGGATGAATGAAGTTTTTAAGGAACAAAAAGGTTAGTTGATCCACTGTCTTCACTAATTTTACCATTTTTACCAATAGTGATTGCAAAATTTATGTGACAAAACTTATTTTTCTTAAAACATTATTAATATTATGTAAAAGTTAAATAATACTGTTGCAAATTTGTAAAAAACTAGCACAAGTACGTAAAATGTGTATTTTAATGTTTTGTGCCGATAGTGCATTTTTTTAGCTACATTTTCCATAAAAAGTTGGTTTTTTTTGTTAATGTGTTGTTGGTAAGTATGTTTAATTTCTATTCAGTAGTATCACAACCCTAAATGTTAGAAATGCCTAGGCCCAACCAACTCAATAGCCATATAAATGTTCCAATTCACCAGTCAACAACTATTCAAGAATCCCAAACAACAATTCAAAATATTCAATAGAGTTTCAGCATTTAAATCATCTAAGATCCAAGCTTAGAACATAAAAAATTAACTCAATGATGAGGGAGAGACAATTAAAGAGAACAACGTAGCGGACCACCTCAAAACGACGTAGTTTTGGTGTGACAATGAGGCCAAAATTAAAAGAAAATCCCTTGCTTTGCCTCAAAACACCTAAAATTACATCGTTTTGAGGTGTCTAATAGTAAACCTATTATTTTGGTTCTATATATGCATGCTTTATTAAAATAATATGAACAAGAAATTTAGTGATGTTCACAAAAAAATTCAAGTACGACATCACATGTAAATCGTACATTTGAATTGATGATTTTTGTACCTCATCAACAAAATTCATTCAATTATTGTAAAAATAAATTGAAAATTCAATTGTTAATAATCATAAATTTTGGATACCCAATGCCGCAAAAATTAAACCTAATAATAACACACACATAATAAATAGGGAAAACACAATACACACACACACATAAGGGTTTGTGTGTGTTTATGTGTGGTGTTTATGGGGTGTATGTGTTTCTGTGTGTGTTGTGTGTGGTTGAAATCAGGAGAGAGAGAGGACATGAAATTAAATAGAAAGAGAATCTTCGGCCTGAGAGAGAGAGAGAGTTTTAGTGGGAAGGGGAAGGGTTTGCGCGTTGCATGATATTTCATTAAGAATTAGATGTTATCACGGTCAAAATCCTTGACAAGACCGTGACAATATTATTTTCACGACCATTGATCGTGAAACGACCATGATAACACCTTGTCACGGTCGTGTCGCGATCAATGACCGCGACAACAAACACATATTTTTTTATCACGATTTTTGACCGTGACAATGCTAGCTGAGTGAAGAGCGACATTATATGTATTTTGGTGTAGTGAAAGAATTTAAGCTTCTAATGGGGGGACGAGGACACGTCTCTAATATTGTGAAGCTAAGGACGACCAAGGATGAAGTTAAAACAGGTTGGTATATCGATGACTTGAAACTCGGTTTGGGGGGATATAGTGCCGGACCCTAGTGTGAGATATATTGAACCCATAACTTTTAGGCGGGTGTTATCATGGGCACGCACGATGGTAACATTGGTGGTGGGATCACTAATCTTTATCCCCAGACAATTGTCAATGGACAGACATTCAAAGTGGATCCATTATCGACAAGTTCCAAAAAAACCGTCTTTCCCGTGACTTCCACCAAGATGTTAAGAGCATAGTTATGGTTAGGAAAAATCTTACAAATTTTTTCATTGGTAAAGGAGATGAGCCTGGTCTTGGTCAGAGATCCAACCATATGAAAGGATTCTTTGGGGGTAATAATAGGAGGAACTGTGGATCCTATGAGGAGCTTGATGAAAGAATTTATGTGCAACTGGGAGGACATGAAAATCCCCCAAAAAGTGATGTGCCTCAGATATTTTTGACATGTTTAAGAATTTACTTTCTTCAACCAAAATCTCTGGCATCGAGAGTTCTTCAGTAACTCCTTTTTCTTTATCTATACGCATGATCGCTGATAGAATAATAGAGTCTTTATAGTATCATCTTGAACGGGTCATGTGATTTATGGACGTTTGGAATAATATAAACCTTGTGTCCTTATCCACTTCTGGAATAACAAATACTTCATTAATTCTCGATAGCATCTCTTCGAAAGAAATCATCCCACATAAGGAGGTGACCGTGCTGATATCCCCACTATCTAGTTCATCATCTAAGTTATCTGAAGGGTCTGAGTCATCACCCTAAAGGGTAGAAAAAATATTGTCCCTCTATGGGATATCTACGCATTCTATGACTCCAACTTCTTCTTTGTACAAATCTTCCTACTCGACGAAAAAGTGTTGGAAAGATAGAACCAGGTATCCCTTGAGTTTTAGGATGGTGATCAGTCTAGGAGTTGTACATTTCTTTTCTCCTTAATAAACTAATCGGGCATGACTTGCATGATACTGTCTAAGATGAATTCCCCTACTGACATAAACCAATCGTCTCATTGTCAGGCTCATTTTTGGACTTCCATGTATACATCACTGATTCTATCACAATTATCCTCTACGAGGGCCATTTCAGGTGATAGTTTCTGCCCAAAGTCTCCGAGTTAATTCAAAACAATCGGTAGCTCCATGCTCCCTATTTCTGAGAGAGTTTGGATGGCCCTTATCATGAGCGATAAGGCCTAGTCTAGTTCATTTCTAGGTATAGAAGGAAAAAGGGACAAGTTTTAATGTTTTAAAGGAATTGACAGGAGGAACATATGTATTAATGGGTCAAATTCTATGGAATGATCAATATATGGATTCTTATCTAGAAGAACAATGTTCACACTGGTTTGGTGTGCTAGTAGAGGGTTTTGAGTAGCATTAGGTTTTGAATGAATTGGAGTAGTAATGACCCCCTTATTAATGAGGCCATTAATGACGTTCTTCAGGTCAAAACATTGGTCAGTTGTCTTCCTGAAGATATGATGGAAATCACAATGAGCGTGATGCTTGAAATTCCTTATAAGTTGGTCTGGTAATGGGCAAGGATCCAAAGGCTCGATTAGGTTTGGAGATAAGAGATCTTGGTAAACCTTTGAGAGGGGAGTATAGATCTAAGTTTACTCCCTTTTGACTATTGCAGGATGAACTTTGGGAGACCATGGCATAGGAGTTCAAAAAATATATTATTGATGGTTGAGAC
The DNA here is from genome assembly GCA_949130495.1 of Sambucus nigra. Classification (NCBI taxonomy): domain Eukaryota; kingdom Viridiplantae; phylum Streptophyta; class Magnoliopsida; order Dipsacales; family Adoxaceae; genus Sambucus; species Sambucus nigra. The sequence goes on along the minus strand of OX422216.1, from coordinate 128,618,446 downwards.
AATAGTGTTAACTATCTTGTTATACTTGTAAGGATTAAACTTCTCTGTTAGCATCTTCGGCTCAAACTTAAATTTTTGATTGATAACACCTTCTTCTACCTCAACCCCTGCCTCCCAGAGGGTTATGAAATGAGGTAGTACTGGCTTCCCATAGAGGTTAGAATATGCGATAGGAAATTCTTCTACATAAGTGTCTGACTCATTTCTCGGGATTCTTCTTGAGTAGCTCAAGTTCTCAACTAGTTATTTCTAACTCTTTATTGTATTTGTATTGGGTCATGAACTATCGAGCCACATCCTCCTAACTATGGATTTAGGGTTCTAATAGCGATAAGAACCATTAGAGATAGCTCTCTTTAAGGGTTTATTTGAAAATTCATGCCATTATTTCTTCTGATGCTCCAAGTAGATTCATATCACGATCATAGCTACAAAGTTGTAAAATGGGAGGTCCACCACCTCCAAATTTTTTAATGTTTGGTATCTTGAACATTTTTGACAATTAGGATTTTGGATATGGAGACATGTGGGTATAATCCACATAGTTCCCCGAGATCTTGAATCAGTCAAACTTCTTTGATAGTAATCTAAGGTCTTACTTGACCTTGTTCAAGTCTTCTTCTTTAGGATTAATAGGAATAGGAGTTAGAAAAATTATCCCCTGGCTGGTCAAGGTTCAGCATTAGCAATAGAGCTGGCGGTGGCCAATTAGTAGGTAGGACACATGGTATATGAGGGACTTATTCATACTCTTCTGGAACCCATATCCATTTTGGTACTTACGAACCCACTACATGGGGAAAGACAATGTCAGGCTCGGGAACCTTAGGTGTATGAACTTGATTTCACTGCATTTCCAGGACATCTACTTGAAGATTTTTAGTCTTGGTACTAAGTTGAGAAAGGACACCTGATGCGACAATAAATGTGTATCTAGTATGTTCTTTATAGGCTCAAGTGCAACTGTGTGGTTCAAGTAATAATTCGATAATTCGGGATCGTCTCCACTGGGAACTAGGACAAAAATGTGTGACGATGTAGGAATAGAAGACTAACCTAAAATTGATTCGATAAAGGAAATGAAAAAGATGATTAATTGTAAACTGAATGACTACTAACTAAATGTGAAGGAAATTTTAAACTACTAACTAACTAAGTGCATAGAAATAAACTACTGCAGTGAAGTAAATATAAGTAAGGGAAAGATAGGTTAGGATACAATCTCCCAAACCCTAGTACATTTACCAGATAGAATACTAGTTTTTGAATTAGAAAGTTGATTGAACCCAGTGTTTATTAATCCTAAGCATTACATATATGAGGTTACTAGCCCGCATCATACATAATCAAAGGTAAGAATAAATTGGTGACGAATTGCTAACACGCGCATTGCATCATTAAACACCCCGGTTACCTAGGGCAAACGAGGTTAAGAGGTCTACGATGGTTATGTGTACTACACAACACGATTCATTAAAATTTCAATTCAAAACGTATTTTTTACATAGATAAATTATATCGGGTCGGGTTCATGCATCCCAACCCATAAAAACTTAGCTGGACATGATTAAAGTAAATACTACCTCAGAATTAAATTTGCAGAAATTCATAGCTATGTGAATATTGGGGATGAAACTTGGAATTAGGAATTTCAAAATAAAATTTAATAACAAATTAAACTAAACTATGAAAGAAATTAAAAGAAGAAATTAACTAATACTTGCAATGAAGGAATCTGGAATTAAAGCTTGAATCTTGTATAATTGTTGCAAAACATAAAATCTTAGGGTTCTTGAATGCAAGAGCCCTTTGAAATCAATAATAATCGAACCCCCTAATGTGTGGCATTAAGTTAAATTAAATACCCCACGAAGATTACAATAGTTTGAGCAAGATAAAACTCTTAATTTGAAAAAAAAATCAGAAAAAATCTCATCGAAACAGATCCGGCAGGGGCTTCAGTGTGGTATCAACCAGATCGGTTCATTTTCCATTTATAATGGATCAGTTTGGTCTCTAATTTTATGCAAAGATCCTCAAGGCATCAGACTGATTCATTTTCCTTTGAAGTCATCGGTTCGGTGGGAAATTTTAAGCAGAGTCTTCCTTCCTCCCGGCTCGGTTCACTGTTGGCTCTGACCAGTCCGGTCCAGTTCTTGATTTTTTTTTTCTTTTCTCTTAATGTTCTCTCATCTTTGAAGTTCCATAACTTCTGATCCGTGACTTAGATTGGGACGTCGTTTCTTCCTACGTGCTTGTAGACATGAGCTCTTCAATTTTCATTTTGGTTCCTCGTCCGAACTCTAGACATAAAGTTACTATGTTTACCTCTGACTTTCATTCCATTCCGAATTTCTCGGTCTTGAATTCTTCTTCTCTTCACTTGTATACAATGCCTGTAAAAAGAACAAAACATATATAAAACTCGAGTCACTATGTAGGAATTATCAGTAGCACATATATAAGATAAATCAACAAAATTTATTTTTTTGAGGTGCTAAAAGTCTCTAAATTAAGGGGATAAATTCGAAAGAATCTATGCCTAATCGAACCCACGAACTTAGAACTTTACGCGTCCCGAGCAAAGTAAATGAACTTAACCAAGGAGCAACTCTTGAAAATCATTTTATGAAGATAGAATACCTATTTCGCGGAAAAGCGGTTGCATTTAGCATATGCAACGAGCCTTTAAACCCCTAGGTTACCCTAGTAGGACGAGTTGTGTCTCATGAGGGTTTGCAGTGAATATATCCACAAAATTTGGTTTTGACTCAAATAAAATTCAAAATACCTAAAAATTGTATAATTAAAACGTTTTGGAAACTAATCACCATATATTTGCATTCATAAATCTCTATTTACCGTGCGTGTGTGCTAAGCCAGAAATTTAACCGCAAATTTCTACTGATAGATCATTGTGTTACTTTCCAAAATTCGTTTTGATTCAAATTTTCATGGGATACTCTCACAAATGAATCACTCGGAATGTGGCTATTTCGCTTGGTATGCATGATATAAATCGTAAAAGCATTGGAACACGAATTTACGCACACAATGTTGAAAAACAAAAATTTATGGGTGAAAATATCTCTTCATCGGATTACGGTCATTGGGAAACTAGAACATTGCCTCTTGTATAAACAAATCAATCTATTCTATTATATTTTCGTGTTTTAACTCTCCATGCGGTAATTAATTTCACAATTCGGACTCGGTTAGGACTTTTTCGGATTATAAGGTGTATTGGGAACATTGGGAATAATAGGAAAGTTCAGAATTGGAAACTATTTTTATGCTGTCCATTAGTGCTTTTTCGGGCTTTTGCTCATTTTCTTTTCTTTTTTTCTTTTTTCCATTTTTCCATTTTTTTTCTTTTCTTACTATTTTTCTGAACATTTTTCTTTTCTTTCCCCTTTTCATTGCACCATTTGGACTTTATTCCTGAATTTTTCTTTTTCACAATTCCAAGTTAATTGGGTTTTTCGGGTTACAAACAAAATTGGGAAAATTTATTCAGCTCAAATTTCCAAAGGGAAAAATTATCACAACTTTTTATGGCTAATCGTTTTGGGTAACAAACGATGGCCTACTTCATTGTCTGAATTACTAATCACATTACCATAGGCGTCTCGAGATTAATTTAGTTTAGAGATATTTTAGCGCGCTTTTTGAGGCAACATCACACATTATTCCCTAACCGATAAAAACAAAAAATTGAGATGACAACGACTTATTTCAATGCTGAATTGAACTTTGAGTTAATCATTAACTCCAATTGATTTAAAAACTAGAAAAATCGATAGCCTCGAAATCTCACCAGGTTGATTAATCTCCACACTTATTCGTTAAGTCGTCAATTTTCGCTCAATTTCCATCTTTGGTCGATTTCGGTTGCGTTTCAAATTTTTGCAAATTAGAGACCTTAAACAAAACTTCGGTGATATTTTTGAAAAATTTAAATCCCTATTTTTATTTACTTTGAATAAAAATATTTTTGGATTTTTCAGAATTTTTCATTATTTTTGGAAATTTTTAATATTTTCTAAATTTTTTTGGCTTTGGGGCATTTTGAACTTTACAAAATTTGGAAGCACATGCGTACCTCCCCCCCCCCCCCCCCAACTTAGACTTTTGCAAAGTCCCGATGCAAAAATGACTAAAAGGTACAAAAATGAAAGACATAAATAAGCAGGTATAAGACACAACAAGATAGGCAAACCAATTTTCATTATATATATCTATCATACAAACACGTGGAGATAGGAAATAGGAAAAATACATAAACAAAGCAGGAAAAACACACTATTGAGGTGGAGGGTGAGCAGGGCCAGGATCATTCGGGTTGTATGAGTCATAGAAATAATCTGGGGAGGTCAGCCCATAGTCATACGATACATTTAAGCTTGGAGACGATTCAACATTCTTGTGTCTCGCTGGTATGCACGTTGGTCTGCATCGTATCTATTGAAGAACCCATAGAATCGTGATTCCAACATCGTGATGCATCTATCAAAATCTGCTCCCGGTGGCTTGAAATCTAAATCATCGCCCTCATTGTATTCCTCCTCTTCACCCTCTCCCATAACCACGTCGGCGTCCATAACTTCTTCCTCCTCGAAATCACTCTCGTTCTCATCTTTCGCCTTCGTCTCGTCATCATCATCATCATCGTCATTATCCTGATTTGCCATCCATGATTGGATGATCTCCCGTTGTCTCTCACTTTTGGTATGGGTGCCCTGCCCAAGAGGATTGGATATGTGAGGAAACCAAGTGGGAGGAACAATGCCCGTGTTAGCTAAAATGGATGTGATGAGCCAGGCATAAGTGAGAGGGGCGGTCCCCTTTTTGTCCAAGGCTGCAAAAAATATGTCTTTGTAGATGGTACGGGCCAAGTGGATCGGGGTGGTGGGGTCAAGACGATGATACACGAGAGTCGCCTGACGGGGGTGCATAGCATAATTATTTGAGGTTTGGAGGATATTTGCGTATACAATTTAGAATGTGATGTGCGCCTTGTCGCTCATCCGACACATTGAAAATGTTTTGGTTCCCCAAGGTGCACCGGGTGCTATGCATGACATGCAAGTAGCTTTGTCGAGAGGGGCGGGATTTTTTGGATAAGTGAACCGGGTTGGGCTCGAAACATCCTTTTTTGCTAGTTTTCAGGTGAGAATTTTGATGGAGAATGGAATGCGTGTGCCATTAACATATGCCTCAGAAACAAAATCAATGGGCGGACAAGGGATCCATAGAAAGCTCACACCTCGGCTGCCCACACCTCTCCTTAGGGCTTGTTAAGAAAAAGACACCAACCCCTTTGAAGTAAGAGGTTTGTGATGGAATCTGGCAGCTCATTCCAGCGTACTTGGCGCTCCATATGCAACTTTCGAGAGTGGATGAAAAATTGTTCACAACAGATTTGTTCTTGATTTGAGCGCTATGCATCATTACCGTGGTCGATGACCTCGACGGAGTTATATTTTTTAGGGAGGGCGCTGTCGTCCATGTTGACAACAATTGGTTGAAGGTAGAAATCTGAAAGAGAGAGACTAAGAGAGTTGGGTAGAGTGGTGGTGGAATGAGGGAGGATAGGCATGTATTTATAGGTGTGGGGTAGGTAAGGGTTGGTTTTTGGAGGGAAGGGTTTTGAAGTGAAGGGGGAGTGTATTTGGGTGGGAAAGGGTGGATAGGGAAGAGGGAAAACGGATTGGGAGGGAATAATGGTGGTTGGGGAACTAGGAGGTGCATCTTGGGAAGGAGCAAAAATACCCAGACGCCGAACCAATCCGGTTGCCCAGGACCAGATCAGTCTGTTTTTTTTTTATTTTTCTCAAAAATGAACCAATCCGGACCCCTAGGGGAAGATCTGTCCGAATCCCATAAATTTACAGCTTCCTTTTATTAAAGAATTCACTCTTCTGTCTCAATAAATGGATGCTCCCGCAACTATACCTACACATGATTGACCTAAAATCTCTTAATGCTTGCTTTAAAAACCTAGATTCTCTCTCAAAGTGTGTTCTCTCGCACCTAACCTATGTGACCTATACCTACCAGCTCTAACTAACCTAATCAACTCACATCTACTACACACAAGAATCACCCCATATGCATAGAGGGTGCGACGTCCTTCTCGTACTTCTCAATCAGTCCCCATAGATGGGGTCCGATAACCAAATAATGTCGGCTTCTTTGATGCATGCCTCAAAGTACGGTTTGAGACGTTGGCCATTAACCTTAAAAGTATTTCCCCCTTTTGAATCTTCTAACTCTATAGATCCTTGGGGGAATACTTATCTATCCACAAATGAACCCGTATACCTTGAACGCAACTTTTCGGGAAACAAGTGTAATCGAGAGTTACAGAGAAGAGCTTTTTATTGTGGATGAATCTCTTTGAGTCGAATTATCTTTTCATGCGCGAGTTTCATTCGTTCCTTTGAAATTTTAGCATTATCATATGCGTCATTGCACATCTCTTCCAACTCGTTCATTTGAAGCTTGCGAGTTTCACCGACCTCATCTAGATTGTAGTTCAACCTCTTGATGGCCCAATAGGCTTTGTGCTCTAGATTCACGGGGAGATGGAAAGTCTTGCCATAGAAAAAATGAAATGGGGACATCTTGAGGGTGTTCTTGTAGGTGATACGTTAAGCCCATAACGCTTCATTTAATCTAAGTGATCAATCTTTTTGGGTAGGATCGACGGTCTTTTCAAGGATTGTTTTGATCTCACGGTTTGCTACTCTACTTGTCCACTTGTTTAGGGGTGATAGGTCATTCCAACCTTGTGGACGATCCAATACTTTCTCATTAACTTTTCAAATAAACTATTGCAAAAATACTTGCTGTTATCACTTATGATTGCTTTAGGAGCACCGAAGCAAGAGAGTAAGTGTTCTTGTAAGAACTTTATCACCATTTTATTGTCATTTATTTTGGTAGCTATTGCCTCTACCCATTTGGAGACGTAGTCTACCGCAACGAGGATGTATAAGAATATGAGGGAGGGAGGGAATAGTCCCATAAAGTCAATACCCCAATAATTAAATAACTCAATTATGAGTATAGGGGTTAATGGAATCATGCTGCGGCAGGTAATAGCTCCCATCCTTTAGCTTCTATTGCAAGATTTTCAATAAGCGTTCACATCCCGGAACATTGTGGGCTAATAGAGATCTCTTTGGAGGATTTTAGTGGACGTCTTATTTTTGGAGAAGTGGCCTCCACAAGCTTCCGTATGACAAAATTGGATTACACTTTGAATTTCCTCATTCGAAACATATCTTTGGATGAGCTGGTTCGCGCAATATTTGAATAAGAATGGGTCGTCATAGAAAAACATACAGGACCAAGTGATTATTTTCTTCTTCTCTTGTTGTGTCCATCCGAGAGGAACGAATCTCGTGATAAGATAGTTAACGATATTCACAAACCAAGGTAAAGAAGAACTACCAAAGATCTGCTCATCTGAAAGTAATCGTCTATGGGTACTGGATCACTAGGCACGAGAGTCATGACAAATGGTCGACATCGACGTTTTCTACCACGTTTTATCTTTTATAAAGAGATTGAACTCTTGTAGGAGTAGGATCCACCTTATGAGGCACGACTTTGCATCCTTCTTAGTAAGGAGATATATAAGAGCCGTGTGGTTGGTCAAGCATGTGATGGGCGACCAAACAAGGTATTAACAGAATTTGTACGAAGCAAACAAAACCGCTAGCAACTCTTTCTCCGCGATGGAGTAGTTAAGTTGTGGTCCAGCTAATGTCTGGCTAGCGTAATAGATGACATGATATTTCTTGTCCTTTCTTTGCCCCAAAGCAGCCCTAATCAGATAATCACTAGCATCACACATAAGCTCGAATGAAAGGGACTGATCTGGAGCTTGCATGATGGGGGAAAAAATTAACATGCTTTTCAATTTATCGAAAGCCTCTTGGCATTCGTCATTCCAATCAAAGGGTGCATCCTTCATAAGGATGTTACTCAAGGGTCTAGCAATGGCGCTAAAATCCTTAATAAACCTTCTATAAAATTCTGCATGTCCCTTGAAGGAGCGTACATCCTTTAGTGATTTAGACGGGGGAAGCTTGGATATAACATCTATTTTTTCTCAGTCAACTTTTATGCCTTTAGATGAGACTATGTGGCCAAGAACTATGCCCTCGATAACCATGAAGTGGCATTTTTCCCAATTGAGGACTAAGTTCTTCTCCACACACCGGGATAATACTTTCTCAAGATTCTCTAGACATTGGTCAAAAGAGGGTCCAAAAATGCTGAAATCATCCATGAAAACCTCAAGTACTCTATCTACCATGTCACTAAAGATACTTAGCATGCACCGTTGAAAGGTCACAGGCACATTACAAAATCCAAAATGCATACGTTTGTAGGCAAACTTGCCAAATGGACATGTAAAATTCGTCTTTTCTTGATCAAGTATGTCTACCATAATTTGGTTATATCCGGAATAACCATTGAGGAAGCAATAATATGGGTGACCCGCTACGCGTTCAAGCATTTGGTTGATAAAGGACAAGGTAAAATAGTATCTTCTCGTTTCGACATTGAGTTTTCGATAATCAATGCAAACACGCCACCCTGTGGTGGTGCGTTCATGGATTAATTCTCCCTTAGGGTTTTCGACCACCATCATTCTCGACTTCTTTGGGACAACCTGAATTGGGCTCACCCATTTGACATTCGAGATAGGGTAGATAATCCCAACATTTAATAACTTGATGATTTCCTCTCGAAGAACTTCTTTCATGGTTGGGTTTAGTCACCTTTGCATTTCCCTCGAGGGCTTCACATCCTCCTCAAGGTGGATTTTGTGGGTACAAATCAGGGGACTTATACCCTTCAAATCCACTATAAACCAACCAAAAGAACCTCTGTGATTCCTCAAAATTTTCAGCAACTTACCCTCTTTCTCTTTATCTAGGCTAGAGGAGATAATAACAGGAAATGTCTCATCCTCTCCTAAAAAATCATATTTCACATTAGAGGGTAGTTTCTTCAACTCGAAGGTAGGAAATTTCTTTTCGGAGGGGATCAAGCATGACTCCCTTGGGGGTAGCTCCTCGAATCTGGACACCCACTGAACATCTCTCAACTCCTCTATCGCTGCTCCCTCATCTAATATGGCTTACAACTCCTCGACCTCTTACTTAAACTCAGTGTATGGGATCTCTCTCTCATCAATTCTCACTAGGCATGCTTCTAAAGCATCCCCACCCATGGTTCTCTCGATGTTCTCTTATACTAACTCCTCTATGAGGTCGACTGTATGGATTTCATATTCATCACCCATTTGGTTAACAACATTGAATATGTTTTTCTAAAGGGTCATGTTCCCAAAAGTGAGTTATATTTGCCCATTTTGTGTATTTATTAAGTCATTAGCCATTACTAAGAATGGATGGCCTACAATGATGGTAACATGGTTGCTATAATGGATGGAGGGCTTCGTATCCCAAATGATAAAGTCTATCGGGAAGTAAAAAGTGTTGACTTGGACTATCACGTCCTCAACAATCCATCGAGGCACCCTCACTGTACGATCCGCTAATTGGAGAGTAATCCATGTCGGATTAAGGTCACCCAAATCAAGTTGCCTATAAATGGAATATGGAAGGCTATTAACACTCGCACCTAAATCCAACAAGGCTTTCTCAATTCGACATTATCCAATAACACATGAGATCGTGGGTGCACCCAAATCTTTAAACTTGGGTGGAAGGTCGTTAAGTAGAACGGAGCTCACATTCTGTGGTAGGAAGACATTCTACTTCACCTTTATCGGTCTTTTAACAGTCAAAAGATCTTTAATGACCTTGGCATAGGAAGTAATTTGCTAGATGGCATCAAGGAATGGCAAATTATACTTCACTTTCTTAAGAACATCTAGTACATCTACACGGGAGGCTCCCTTTTGAGGTGGTGCCAACCATTGAGGGAATGGACTAGTGGTGGGCAGTTTCACAACAACTTCGGGCTCACTAACGTCTTCCTTGTCACTCTCATTCAAGGGGGCATCTTCGATCTCTTTCGTGCCGGGCGAAACCTCCTTGTCTTTTGGCTTCTCGTGTGGGGGAGGTGATAAATCAACGACTCGCCCACTACGTAGAGTGGTGAAGGCTTAACATTTCTCTTGCTGATCGGAAGATGTAGATCTAACATTGATTTGACCTTGAGGAGGTCTTTATACTTGAGCCGAAAACTTTCCCTCATCTTGGACAGTCAACGAAGCTTGGAACTTAGATATGCTCATATGCATTTTAGTGAACATGCACTTAAACTTGGCATTAGTTGCATTTTGAGATTGGATGAACTGGGTTAAGTTATCATCAAGAGTCCTCCACAGTGGGGTAATGTAAGGGCCTGGAGGTGGAGCTTGCATGTGTGGTAGCATAGGTGGCGCTTGTAGAAATTGAGGAGGGGGTGGAGGTATGTGAATTTGGATTCAACGCAGCTTATTGTTGTCCGTTGCTAAAATCGGGATGGTTTCTCCACGAAGGGTTGTACGAGTTCCCATGAGGGTGTTAAAATTTCCCTTAAACCCTCCTACTGCTTCTACTTGCTCGGTAAGAATGGCTTTATATGTAAGTATCATCGGATGATGATGCTAGAAATAGCACCACCGATCAAGGTGTTTGTAAGCTCAAACCAGTAATAACAATGGCACCACAAGAGTATGCTAAATATCAATCACCCCTAGCCTTTAGTTAACTATATTAGTATGTGACTAAGGGGAATGCATGTCCGAGGCTGTATTTTTCTTATGTACCAACATTTCTTTGACATGTGTTAACTTCTGAAGTGGGTACCGTGCCTGACAAGTGCAATGATGATGGTGGCCTTTTGGGATCCCAAGGAAATAATGGGCCTTGGGAATCATGCAATCAATTTTGGGTTTTAAACCCTTTTTCCTTCTCTTTCTTCCTCATTTCTTTCCACTTTTCCCACTTGTGCTTTCCTCTGCAGTTTTTCTCTCTTCAAGAGTTGTTGCTGCGTTTTGCGGTTTCCTTATTTCCGATCTTCCTCTCCTTCATTTCACACTCAGACATGTATCTTCTTCACCCCATTTCATCATTTTCATCCTTTAATATTGGTCTTTTCTTTTTTTAGTGAAGATTTACGTATTTCGATTTGGGTTTTAAGGTTTTTTAGTGGTATTTCGCATTTTTTGGTGAGGCTGTTCTAGTTTTTCTTGGCTTGAAATCATTCAAAAACCAAGTTTGATCCTTATCTTAAGTTGTCCCCAGTTATTTGTGGTTCAGAATCTTAAGTTTATGGTCATCTTATTTATCCTCAGACCCCTTTATAAGCTCATATAAGACTTCCCTTCTCTCAGAGAGAAGACCTTTGCAAAAATTAGGCAGATAGAGCTAGCCCAAGAGGAGGCTCGTAAGGCTGAGGCCTTCCCCCTCAGACCTATATTTCCACCACCTCTGAAGATTATATACCCTGAACCAACCGAGCCTGCTAAGCCAGTAGGGGGTCCAACTGACCCTTCTATAATGTCTGAGTCTGAGTCTGAGTCATCTACCTCATACCCTATGTCTGTAGACTCATTCCAAGAGGTAATGGATTACTCCATTAGGAAAGATCAGGTCCCTAATCAGGCCGAGGTCCAAATTCGCGCCTCATCCCACAACGGTGCTAGCACTTCATAGACTTCTTCCGATGTTGAAGTTGTGGAGTCAAGTGCGGCTATTCCACCACCTATTGATGCTATTCCCCTATCGACCGCCATAGGGGTAGAGTTCGCTCAGATGTTCCCTGGAGGTGTTCCTAAACCTGCTCAGGCCGATGTTTCTAGGGATGAGGATAACGGTCATGAGAGTGACGTTGATACCTCAGAGGCTATCGAGATAGAGAGTAATGCTATCGAGTATGACATGTTAGCCTATATACATCTCTATTCCATAGGTCCCTCCATCACACTTAGGAGACATCTGAGAGTTGAGAGTGTATTTGGTGGCCGAGATGGAGAAATCTGTGGGTACGAGTAGATGTTTAAGCTGGGATTCTGTTTCCCCATCCATCCTTCGATCATAGCTATACTTTCACACATCAACCTTGCCCCTTCACAATTATCCCCCAATGCCTGGACGGTGATAATTGGTGCTATTGTCCTTTGGAAGGCAGTCCACCACTCAGAACTTCCTGTTAAGGTCTTCACTGGATGCTATATCCCATCCTCCTCCAGAAAGCACCCCAGCTACTGTCACTTTGTAGATAGGAAGTCGAATAAGAAGATGTTGTTGGTTACCCAGACCTCCAATCACAACTAGAAACCATGGTATTTCTTTGCCTCAAGGGCATGGCAATTTGGTCCTTGTGCCACATCTTCATCGATGGAGACGAGGGTACCCCTGAGGTGGGGAAAGGTGTCACTTGCTGGTAAGGCTGACCCTGGGCTTAGCCAGGATAACTTACAGAAGGTTAACGATCTTTAAGATCAGGGGGAGCATGGTTAGATAGTCAAGTACGAACATCTGATGACCCCCTACTACCTCTTTGAGATTGGCTTGGGAGGGATTCATCTGACCGATCTTGGTAAGTGTTATATTTTTATAAGTTGTACCTCTGAGTTTTCATACCTCTGATTTATTAACTCATATGTTTCTCTTTGCAAAATTCCCCGAAGGTATCTCTGACGAGCTCTACAATATGTCATCCCCAATCCTTATTAAATTGATGAAGAAAGTAGGGAATAATGCAGCCCCTCCTCCACCCAAGAAGAACGTCGGTACGTCCAAAGCTGATGCTACTAAGAAAAGGAAACCCCCCACTGACTCGGAGGATCAGAGGATGAGTAAGAGCCAAAAAGGAGATCGTGCCATCCTAATCTCCTCTGATGACGCATTGGCTGATCTTCTGGAGCAACTAAAGATTAGTGACAGCCTGATAGGTCATGGTCAGCTCTACGATGACTGATGCAGATAAGCCTTTTCTACACTCGATAGATACCCCTTTACTGGTCAAGTTTTGCCTTCACAGGTCTATCCAGGTATAAAACTTCTGCTTTTTTATTCCAAGTCTGACCTCGGATTTTATTGGATTAAGGCTTGCATTCATACATCTAACTTTATTTTGTAGGGTCTTCTCTCTATGCATCAATTCATTGACTGGACCCTGAATAAGTTACCCCTTATTGAGAAGGGAAAAGAGGCCCAGAAGGTGGAAGCCTCTTTAAATGCAGAGGTTAAGAATATGAAGATTGTGTTGGCTGAGTCTGAGAATAAGGTGAAGCAGAGGGACAAGGACATAACTAAGCTCAAGAAGGACCACACCTCTGCCCTGAAGGCCAAGGACGGTGTTCTTCAACAAAAGGTTGACGTTGTAGTAAAGGCTACTGAAGACGACGCAAGGTGTGATTAAAATAATAATCTCACAAATTAAAAATGTTTTAATTTCCTTTTGAATAGATGCGGAAGCGTTGAATACAAGTGATGGTTCCACAAAACAACAAGGCCGGGTTTTAATATCATAAGAGACAAATTAAAACATACATGATTCAAGTCCTAGAAATTTGCCTAAGTCATGATTAACAATTATTCAAAGTTAGGCGAAACCATATTAATGCAAGTGACTTGAATAAACCAAATTAACCCAATATTTAATTTAAGTCCCAAATTAAGTGCGTGTGATTGTAAAACCAAATTTTATCTTGAAATTAATCTAGCATGCGTTCTAAGTGATATAGAGCAAGATAAAATAAACAGTCACACTACACCACGATATACGAGGAAAAACCCACTAACGGGAAAAAACCTCGGGACGGCCCTAGCCACAAATCCACTAAAAACGGTATTACAAAATACAAGACAAAAGACTTACTTCCTAAACTCGAACCCTCTCAAGCCGTGATGCTCCTTCTTGTATCAACCTCCAATTAGCGGATAACCAACGGAGCTCCACCGTGGTCTCGGAATACACCGATAGGACTTTAAACGGTCACCGTCACCCGAACATGGAGCCTTTCTCCAAACGGGTAGAATCTCAACAAAGGTCTTCTTTGTGATGGGGTGTAGAAGCAAACCCGAAATGTCTCTTGAATTCGGTAGAGAAAACCGGTGCCAAAAACTTCGAGTAAGGATATGTATATATAGAACTTGGAATAACCAACAATGGGTGTAAACTAGAGTGTGTATGAATTTTCCATTAAAATTAACACTCAAAACTTGAACATTTTCCCTAAATAAATTTGCTCTCAAACTCTCTCTAAGAGATGGATATGGATTGGAAAAGTTGTTTTGGAAAATGTGTTTCCCGCACATAATAATGCATGAAAAAGTTGGTTGAAAAACAAGTGGGGAAGTGGGGAAAAAACTGCCAAAAACTGCTCAAAACCGTTCCCGCCTGACGTCTCGTTCGAACGAACTTGACTCTCGTTCGAACGACATATCGAACAACATATCGAACGACTGACCAGAATAGGGTCGTTGGCAAACTCGTTCGAACGAACTTGGTTCGAACGACAAAACTCGTTCGAACGAACTTGGTTCGAACGACAAAACTCGTTCGAACGAAACCTGGTTCGAACGAAAAAACTCGTTCGAACGACATTTCTAACGAACGTCCAGAAAGTTTGTAAAATTCGATTTTTGGCCCAGAAACTTTTATAAACTTTTATATACTTATTTTTAAGTTTCTAATTGATACTTTCTGAAAAATAAAATGCAGTTTTTATTAACCTAACACCCAATACAAATTGTTCCAAACTCTTATATACATATAATTAAATTCATACCTTGGGAGCATGGAACCTTAATTGATGACGTAGAAACGAGGCACACAAACCGGCATTTTGATGAAGCTTTAAGTTCTTTGCCGCTACGTCTTCAACATACACTTCATAGGCTTGAGAATATTACAATAAATACTATCCTATGAATAAATGTTTTTGTCCGGAATTGAGCCAAAACTATATATGGACTCAATTGGAAATTTGTGTCCTTACAGCTACCCTTGAGGATGCCTCTGAGAAGATCTTAGTCGACTACAAAGTCTCTAACTAGTTTATAAGCTTCGTCTTTGAATATCTCGAAATAGGTATTAAGGCAACCGGGAAGTGGGTAGCTTCAAGGAGAAGGAGACATGGAGCTTAACTGCCTCAGACTTTATTGGCCTGGGCTTCGACGATTCTCACATTGCTCAGGCCTTGCAAGAGGTTGAGGAGGAAGATGTTGCTCCTGCAGAGACTGCGCTATTGGAAGTTACAGAGACTGGGGATGTTAACCCTAGAGATGAAGGAGCCGAGGCTACCAACATCGGCCAAGAGGACCCCATTGTGGCCGTAGACCCTTAGACTTTAATTTTTGAAGATTTTCCCTTGTAATTTTGTGAACTTTGATAACATTTGTAACACTGACTACTTTATGTTATACCATCCTTATAGGACTTTGTTTCTTTCTATGAATGCTCTCTTGAATGTTGCCATTAAAGATATACAGTGCTGCCCTTGCTAAGGCCTGAATATACAATCTAATAATGTCTATACCTCTTAAATTTCACACAATTAATGATGTTAAAGGTCTGAGGTCATCATCCAATGGTGTTTCACCTCAGACCCTGTCACCAAATTATGATATTTAAGGTCTGAGGTCATCATATTAAGATGCTACCCTCATAAATTTCACCAAATTAATGATGATTAAGGTCCGAGGATGTTTACCTCATAAATTTCACCAAATTAATGATGCTTAAGGTCTAAGGTCATCGTCCTATGATGTTTCACCTCAGACCCTTTCACCAAATTATGATGTTTAAGGTCTGAGGTCATCATATTAAGATGTTACCCTCATAAATTTCACCAAATTAATGATGTTTAAGGTCCGAGGTAATCATCCTATGATGCTTGCCTCATAAATTTCACCAAATTAATGATGTTTAAGGTCTGAGGTCATCATCCTGATGTTTCACCTCAGACCCTGTCACCAAATTATGATGTTTAAGGTTTGAGATCATCATATTAAGATGTTATCCTCATAAATTTCACCAAATTATTGATGTTTAAGGTCTGAGGTCATCGTCCTATGACGTTTAACCTTAAACCCTGTCACCAAATTATGACGTTTAAGGTCTGAGGTCATCATGATGTTACCCTCATAAAGTTCACCAAATTAATGATGTTTAAGGTCTGAGGTCATCAAAATATGATGTTTCACCTCAGACCTTGTCACCAAATTATGATGTTTAAGGTCCGAGGTCATCAAAATATGATGTTTCACCTCGTGTCACCAAATTATGATGTTTAAGGTACGAGGTCATTAAATTATGATGTTTCCCTCATTAATTTCACCAAATTAATGATGTTTAAGGTATGAGGTCATCGTCCTATGATGTTTCACCTAGGCCTTGTCACCAAATTATGATATTTAAGGTCCGAGGTCATCATATTATTGATATGCCCAAGTACGACCTCGGCCTAGAGGAGCATACCTCGGCCGAGATGAGAGCCGAGACGTTAGTCGACCCACCGGTGCAGGGGGGCCCACGATATCATCCCTCGGCCAAGGCTACCTCGGCCCAGGCCGACACTACAACATGCACTTCCCCCGGAACACTTCTCATATCACAGATAACATCAACTCCAGGTGCCAAGGAATAGTAACCCCGGTCAACAGTAGGCCAAGATAACAAGAAGCTCAACACACCTTCAACATGAACCCTACCTCGTAGGAGGCCGAGGTTACCAGGGACCGCTTATCATCAGCACGCCAATGGCTCATCCCAGGCCGACATAGGTGTATACCTCGGCTGACATAAAGCCGAGATAGCGCATGACACATCACGAATTGGTCGGACGACCTACCCTTATAGCTCGGCCTCTCCTAGGCCGAGGCCATTCACCAGCATGACTGCCAAAGTATCAGTACACATTTGGATAAGGACACCTGGGCCAAGATCAGTTACAACAAGATTATTCCCCACATGTGGGGGGAATATTTCATCATCATTACTTACATGTGGACCTGACAGCTGGCACACCCTCATTGGTGAGGAAACTACACACATGCACATTACATGCATAGGGGGTACATTACACCCCCTAGGCATTATATAAAGGGATCATCCCCTACCTTGCAAAAGGATCCAGATATTGAAACCCTAGCTGAAATTCTATCTAAGTTTACACTGTAGAGGGAGAAAGAGCTTGAGAGGTTGTATCCATGGCCATTAGTGCCTTCTTTCAGTGATATTATTCACACACTCACAGTGGACGTAGGCCGGTTTGGCTGAACCACTTATATTCCTGTATTCATTCCTCTTCTCCTCAACTCATTCTTGCCTTATTCATACAACTGTGCTGCCATTGTTACACCTGTATTGAGCTTGAAAACTCCTCACCTGGTGGTGCTGATTTTCGGCATCATCATTTTGGCGCCGTCTGTGGGAAACTAGAGGCTATCTCATCCTCTTTTTCTGCTTTACCTCACCGGAGACTCTGGTGGTGAACCAGAGTCCACCCCTTGTGTGGAGCTGTTTCACCATTGAAAGAGATCCTTTCAGGTATTAAGCTCACCTGCAACTAAGGCTCTATACAGTTTAACACATGGCACCAGACATGCCGCCACCTCTTCCGCCGCCCGGAGGTGGGGGAGCTAGCTCCAGTCAGGCTCCCCCCCAGTCCGAAATGGGGGAGGTGGCAGCTTCCTTGAAATCTTTGGCTGCAACACAACAAGCGATGAAGGAGAAATTTGCACAGCTCA
This sequence comes from Sambucus nigra, assembly GCA_949130495.1. Classification (NCBI taxonomy): domain Eukaryota; kingdom Viridiplantae; phylum Streptophyta; class Magnoliopsida; order Dipsacales; family Adoxaceae; genus Sambucus; species Sambucus nigra. The sequence goes on along the minus strand of OX422216.1, from coordinate 128,600,711 downwards.
GCCAAACCATGATGATGAGACCACCTGGAGTCTCACCGGACATGATCACCCCGGCGGCAGTTCAACCCCAACCGGGTGCCAGGGGACCACCCCAGGCACCGATGAAGGACCAACCTGCACCCCAGCGGAGAAGGGACGTTGCTGACTCTAGGCGTTTGCGCCTGGGGAGGCAAGGAAACCCTTGCCCGGAGGACAGGTACGATGACATAGGAGTAGAAGAGGCCCCAGAAGACTGCTGGAAGCCATATGAGGTGTCCGATAATACCGTACGACCTCTTCGGCAAAGCCAAGGATGTGTCGGCCGAAGAAGAGATGAGGCCCAGCAGAGAGGGTCGGCCTTCAACAGGTTGAGCAGAGGCTCGGCCTTCGAGAGGCTGGGACCAGTTAATGACCTAAGACACAGGCTATCGAGGTCAAGGAGTGCAGCAGGCTCCCAAAGAGGGGCTCGGCCAGATCAAGGCCGACCCATGGAGGGAAGAGCAAGGGAACAGGAAGAGGTCAACAGTCAGAGGGTCGTGGCTGGGGAACCCTCTGTCCACCGCAGAGAGGTGGCAGGGGACAACCTCGACCAAGTTGACGAGAGAAGACCATGGAATGACTCGATCCAACGTCTCGAGGAGAAGATAGGGGACCTCATAAAGAGCAGGGACCCCTTACAGAGGGGCTACACGGAGGGCTCACCATTCGTGGCTAGGATAGTGGGGTTCCCAACCCCCTCTAAGTTCAAGCCTCCTACGGTGACTCCTAAATATGATGGCAGCACTAATCCAGTGCACCATATCGAGATGTATCAGTCAGCCGCGGATATTTACTCGATATCTGATGAGATGAAGTGCAGGGCCTTTTCAGGGACCCTAACGGGGACCGCGCATAGATGGTTCACCTCTCTTCCAAAGAATTCAATCGAAAACTTTAAGGGATTGGCCGAGCAGTTCATACATAACTTCTGCTTTGGGGTAAGACCTCAGAAGAAGACTACCCACCTCCTATATGTCAAACAGGCTAAGGGTGAAAGCCTGAGAGACTACATAGCAAGATTCAATAAGGAGAAGCTAGAGGTTGAGGACTATGAAGAGAGCATAGCCATGACCGCCCTTATAGGAGGTCTCCAGAAGGGAAAGCTACTATGGAAGCTGGCGGAGGACCCCCCCAAGTCTATGGCGGAGCTGTTATCCACTGCAGGGAAAGTAATGAATGCGGAGGAGGCGATGGCCGCCAAATACGAGGAGGAGAACTGCGGTAGTGTTGGGAGGTCCCAGGGCAAGAAGGAAGGGAAGAAGCGGTCAGCAGATGACAAGTTCGCCCGTTACACTCCTCTGACCGTGAGCTGTGAACAAATTCTTAATGAGATCAAGAGTGACCGGGCTCTGAGATGGCCAGAGAAGTTGAAGGCTCCGCCACATAAGAGGAATAAAAACCTCTGGTGTGAGTTTCATCAGGACCACGGCCATGTCACAGACAGATGCTTTGCCCTGAAGGACGAGATTGAGAAGATGCTGAAATCCGGGAAGCTAAGAAAGTATGTGGATAGCAAGGCCCCAAAGGGCGGCAGGGAAGACCCTAGGAAGAGAAGAGACGACAAGTGCCGTGGTGATGTCCCGACTGAAAGGCATGACGATTCAGATGGTGATGATGGAGATGACCCGGATCTCCCACCTAGGGATGACAACACCCCGGTGAAGAGGGTAGGAATGGTCTCCTTTGGTATTAACACCATATGTGGGGGATTCATAGGGGGTGGATCTGAGGTAGCCGACAGAAAGGCTCATGTAGCGGAGGCCAAATCGGTGGTCAAGCCAGAGGTTGTGAACCTGACGTCTTCTGACGCTGTGCAGAAGAGAACAAAGGTGGACATGGACACCCTGGTGGTGGGTTTCTCCCGGCTCGACTTCAAGGGCATCCTGGCCCCCCATGATGACCCCTTGGTCATAACGACAAGGGTGCATGGGTGCGACGTAGGGAGAATCCTCATAGATGGGGAAAGCTCAGCAGATGTAATGTTCTGGCCTTGCTTCAAGAGCTTGGGTCTTAGCAGATCAAGATTAGTGACATACCACCATCCCTTGATAGGCTTTAGTGGTGAGAAAGTGCACCCGTTAGGCATGTATGAGATGGATGTGCGTATGGGGGATAGGTGGCCTAAGAGGCTGACTAAGAAGATAAACTTTTTTGTGATGGATGAGAATGTCTACTCGGCCTACAACCTCATCATTGGAAGAGTAGCCCTCAAGGAGTTTGAAGTCGTGCCGTCAACGGTCCATCAAATGCTAAAATTCCCAACCCCTTACGGGGTAGGGGAAGTGCAGGGGGATCAGACCACGGCACGGGAGTGTTACTTTAACTCAGCTGAAGAGAGGGAGGCCCATAAGAGAGCAACCGCCACCTACAGCATAGACACTCTTGATCCGAGAGATGAAACAAAGCTGAAGAAGGGCGAGGCCGCGGAAGAGGTAGAATCCATCGTCCTCAATGAGGACGAGCCAGAAAAAACCATCCAGGTCGGCAAGGCCCTAGAAACAAAGATTAAGGAAGAGCTGGTAAGCCTTCTCAGGAAGAGGCAGAGTGTCTTTGCCTGGAGCCACACCGACATGCCTGGTATAGACCCCGAGGTCATGACCCACAAACTCAACGTGAACAGGGATGCCAGACCAATCAAGCAGAGGAGGAGAATTTACTCCAGAGAGAAGTATGAGGTCATTCGGGAAGAGGTGAAGAAGTTGGAAGAGGCCGAGTTCATACGAGAGGTCACCTACCCAGAGTGGCTCTCAAATGCAGTGATCGTGCCTAAGGCCAATGGAAAGTGGCGGATGTGTGTAGATTTCACAGACCTGAATAGGTCTTGCCCAAAGGACAGCTACCCCCTACCTAGGATAGACCAGATGGTGGACGCAACAGCAGGTAACGAGCTCATGAGCTTCATGGATGCTTATTCGGGTTATAATCAAATCTTCATGAACGCCGAAGACTCTGAGAAGACAGCCTTCATCACTGACAAGGGGACATACTGTTACAAGGTAATGCCCTTTGGTCTAAAAAATGCGGGGGCAACATATCAGCGTCTCGTCAATAGGATGTTTGAGGATCAGATAGGTAAGACCATGGAGGTGTACGTGGACGATATGCTAACGAAGAGCCTGAAGGCATGTACTCACGTGGCAGACCTTGAGAAGACCTTCGATGTCATGGACTCGTACAGAATGAAGCTCAACCCGGCCAAGTGTGTCTTCGGGGTAGGAGCTGGGAAGTTCCTGGGGTTCATCGTTAATCAAAGGGGGATTGAGGCAAATCCAGAGAAGATCAAGGCCTTGCTCGACATGAAGACCCCTAGGAGTATCAAGGATGTCCAAAGACTCACGGGAAGAGTGGCAGCCCTGAACAGGTTTGTTTCCAGAGCAACCGATAAGTGTCTTCCATTCTTCAAGGTCCTAAGGAAGGCCTTCCAGTGGGATGAAGAGTGTGAAAAAGCTTTTGATCAGCTCAAGTCCTACTTGGGGTCTCCCCTGCTGCTGTCCCGGCCCATTGCGGGAGAAAGGTTGTTTGTATATCTAGCAGTCTCTGAGTCGGCCATTAGCGCGGCCATCATACGAGAAGAGGGTGGAGTTCAGAAACCAGTGTACTTTAACAGTAAGGCCCTACAAGGGTCTGAACAGAACTATCCCCGGATGGAGAAGTTGGCTTATGCTCTTATCCATGCTTCAAGGAAAATGAAACCCTACTTTCAAGCTCACTCTATAACAGTCCTCACGGACTCCCCGCTAAGACAGGTCCTGCACAAGCCTGAGAAGTCCGGAAGATTGATGGCCTGGGCCATTGAACTAGGAGAGTATGATCTTACTTACCAGCCCAGGACAGCCATTAAGGGGCAGGCCCTTGCTGACTTTGTCGCAGAGTTCACTTGGGAAGAGACTGAGTCAGAGAAGAGCTTGGAAGGCGGCAAAGAGAAGGGCAGAGGCATCCCCCGAGATTCAGAAGAGATGGACCCAAACGTCTTCGGAGGTCGATAAGAGGTAGTCCCAGGCAATGCTCGGAGGAGAACAGAAGAAAACGAAGAGGATCGATACCTCTTCGAAAAAGGAGTGATGAAAGAAGGGGTTTTCTCTTCAGATGAAGACGTATGGAGCCTCTTCGTGGATGGATCCTCCTGTGACGGTGGAAGCGGCGCGAGGCTAGTACTCTCAGCTCCAGATGGTGCCAACATTGAGTATGCCTTAAGATTCAACTTCCAAGCCTCAAACAACGAGTCTGAGTATGAGGCCATGATAGCAGACCTCTTATTGGCAACAACTCTGCGGGTAAAGCGGCTTCTACTCCATAGCGACTCAAGGTTGGTTGTCAACCAGGTGTTGGGAGCGTACGAGGCCAAGGATGAGAGGATGGCCAGATACCTAAAAAAGGTGAGAGGTTTGCTCGAATTTTTTGAAGAGGCCAAACTGAAGAGAGTGCCGAGATTGAGCAACAATCACGCCGACGCATTGGCAAGGCTGGCCTCGGCAATGAAGACAGACTTGGGAAGAACTATCCCAATTGAAATCCTGGGAAGGGCAAGCATCGAGGAGGACGAGGTATGCAGCCCTTGTCACAACGTGAACCTAGGAGGCTCTTGGATCGACCCGCTCGTCAGATACTTAAGAGAGGGGGAGCTACTTGAGTCCAAACTGGAAGGAAGAAAGTTGAGGTACAGAGCTGCCAAGTTCTCTTTGATAGGGGATGTCTTGTATAAAAAGGGGTTCCTCTTGCCCCTCCTCAGATGTGTGCATCCCATGGAGGTAACCCGGGTCCTGCGGGAGGTTCATGAGGGCTCTTGCTCTAGTCATATAGGAGGAAGACCCCTAGCCAAGAGGATCATCACTCAGGGATATTGGTGGCCAACCTTGTCGAGGGACGCCGCTGACTATGTGAAGAGGTGCGACAAATGCCAGAGGTTCGCCACTATCCCTCACCAACCCCATCAGCCTATGACATCAATCTCTTCTCCATGGCCGTTCACGGTATGGGGAATCGACTTAGTAAGACATTTGCCAAGAGCAGTCAACAACTATAGATTCTTGATAGTTTCCATTGATTACTTTTCAAAATGGGTAGAAGCCGAACCCATGATAACAATTACGGAGCAGAAGACCTTTCAGTTCATCTGGAAGAACATCATATGTAGGTATGGCCTCCCAAACACGCTCATCTCAGATAATGGGACCCAGTTCAATAACGCCTCCTTAGAGAAGTATTGCCAAAGTGTGGGGATTAAACAGTTCTTCTCATCTCCTGGACGACCCCAAGCTAATGGCCAGACTAAAGTCACAAATAGGACAATCTTGGATGGAATCAAGAAGAGGTTAGAAGACGCGAAAGGGAGATGGATGGAAGAGGTTTACGCTGTGCTATGGGCTTACAGGACCACAGCAAGGACACCCACAGGAGAAACCCCATTCATGCTAGCACACGGTTCAGAGGCCGTCATACCAACGGAGATAGGCTTACCAACTCATCGGATTCAGACCTATGATCCGGACAGCAATGGGGAAAGGAGGAGGTTAGACTTGGACCTCATTGAAGAAAGAAGGGAAGACGCGGAGGTCAGGAAAGCAGCCTACCAGCAGAGGGAAGCAAAGTTCTACAATCAAAGGGTGAAGACAAGACCCATTGCGGTAGGAGACCTAGTGCTTAAGAAAACCCTAAAGAAAACAAACAAACTGCACCCGAACTGGCATGGCCCCTACAGAGTAACGGAAGAGGTTGTGCCGGGCACGTATAGGCTAGAGAACCTAGAGGGAGAACCCTTTACCAACCCGTGGAATGCCGACCACCTAAAGAGATATTATGTATAACGTTGCATCTATTTTGTCAATTAAGAATGTACCATCTTGTTGAGAAGAGGTTATGAATAAAGATCAGTTTCCATGGCAAATTCTTGTTTTATTTTAACATCATTCATTTGGTGATTTATTATGAGGATAACCTCTTAGGTGAGGACCTCAGACCTTAAACATCATTAATTTGGTGACATTATGAGTTACCTCGGCCTAGGTGATGACCTCAGACCCTCATAACATCACTTGGTGGTGACGAGGTCTGAGCTCGGACACCTCGGCTAGAGGACCTCAGACCCTTAACATCATTCATTTGGTGATTTATTATGAGGATAACCTCTTAGGTGAGGACCTCAGACCTTAAACATCATTAATTTGGTGACATTATGAGTTACCTCGGCCTAGGTGATGACCTCAGACCCTCATAACATCACTTGGTGGTGACGAGGTCTGAGCTCGGACACCTCGGCTAGAGGACCTCAGACCCTTAACATCATTCATTTGGTGATTTATTATGAGGATAACCTCTTAGGTGAGGACCTCAGATCTTAAACATCATTAATTTGGTGACATTATGAGTTACCTCGGCCTAGGTGATGACCTCAGACCCTCATAACATCACTTGGTGGTGACGAGGTCTGAGCTCGGATACCTCGGCTAGAGGACCTCAGACCCTTAAGTGAGGACCTCAGACTCTTAAGTGTTGGTTATGGCATCACATTCAGTAATGACTTCAGAGAGCGCATAGCATTCATATACATTCACAAATAAAGATGGACATTTGCATTCAACAAAAGAAAGAAATTGCATAATATTTACGTGTTTGAGAAATTACATACGAGATTACAAGTAAAAAAAAAAAAATGCAAAATACAAAAGATTACAAGTCAAACATCTGAAGGAGGAATGTTTGATGGCTCGTCTGGGTCGGCCTGCTCGGTATTGGTCACTTGAGCTACCTCGTTTGCAGGGTCAGTATCTCCGAGGTCAGTCCCTTCCAGAGTAACCGTTTGACCAGGGGCAGCAGCTTCATCCTTTATCTCCTGCAAGGCCTGGGCAAACTGGGCGTCGGCAAGGCCGAGGCCCACAAAATCTGAGGCCTTAATGATGCCAACCTCGGCCTCCCTTACCTCGGCCCATTTGGAGGTAGCCTTGATACCCCTTTCAAGGTACTCCAGGCCAAAACCTACAAACTCCTCGGAGACCTTATAGTCAGCAATTATTGTCTCCGAGGCGTCTGCAAGAGAAGCCTTCACCGCAGCATCAACCTTACTCTGCAAAGCGTCGTCCTTGTCCTTCAGGGCATTGGTATGGCTCTGAACAAGTGCAGAGATGTCCTTCTCTAGGGATTGGACCTTATTCTTAGAGGTCTGAGCCTTGGTCTCAGCCTCCTGCAGCTCGGTCCTTAGACGAGCAACCTCGGCCTTCAGCCTCCTGCCCCTTCTGGATGAGAGGCAATTTCCTCAGAGCCCAGTTGGATAGCTGGTACATGGCAGCCGCACCCTGCACAGTAAATAAAGAAGTTAGATGAGAATAACATCAGACGTTATACTTCGGATAAAGAAGTGAGTTATACCTGGACCACTCGGTGAAGGCCGAATTCAACCATCATGGGGGTCTCCATGGACCTGAAGAAGCGCTTGTCGGCATCTGTCATCATGTTGTTCAGAGCGTCCATGGCCTGTCGGCTGTGGCCGACCACGCTATCAGAGAGTTTTAACTGGTCCAGACGGGCAGATAACGTGTCGGCCGTGACAGGGATAGCAGTGTCTGAGGCCCTCTTTGTCCTGGAGCTCGGCCTCTGATCCTCAGAAGGATGGACATCGGGTGCCCTCTTCTTAGACTTGGATGTGGAGGGAGCAGGTGGAGGAGCATTCATGCCAGTCTTCTTGACAAGTCTGGACAAGCTTGGAGCCGCCATCTCCCACAACTCGTCCGAAACGTCTGGTGGTTTCTCTGCAAAAGTAAAAAGATACGAGTCAGAAATAAAGTACGTATGATAAGAGGCTACACGGTTAAAATAAAAATCCTTACCAAAGTCAGCTAAGGGACTTCCGCCAATGCTCGTCCCCGAGAGATACTGGGGGGTCAGCAGATGCTCAAATTTGACAAACATCCCATGGGACCCTTGGTCCTACAGGGCCTTCACCTTTTTGCCATGTTGCACACTAAGTCCAGGGTCGGCCCTAGCAGCCATGGTAACTTTTCCCCATTTCCGGGGTATTCTCGGCTCGAAGATGGACGAGGGAATGGAAGAACCAAATTCCCAAGGCCCTGAGACAAAAAAGTACCTGGGTTTCCAATTATGGTTGGAGGTCTGAGTGACCAGGAGCATCTTTTTCTCAGGCCTCCGAGCCACAAAGTGGTAATAGCTCGGATGGTTCTTGGCCGAGGTAGGGACGTAACAACCAGCAAAGACCTGCACTGGGAGGTCAGAGTGGTGAACCGCCCTCCACAAGATGATGGCCCCTATAATAACCCTCCAGGCATTGGGAGAGAGCTGCGAGGGGGCCAAATTGGTGAATGATAGAATGGTCCTAATGACGGGGTGGATGGGAAAACGAAAACCTAACTTGAACATCTGCTCGTACAGGCAGATTTCCCCATCCCTGCAGTGGTAGGCCCTCTCTTCTCTCAGAGGTCTCCTTAAGTGGATAGAGGGGCTAATGGAATATAAGTGCCTGAAATGCAGTAAATCCACCTCAGTAATGGTACTCTCGTACTCGTCTGCCTCAGAGGTGTCAACTTCACTTTCGGCATCCTCATCATCGTCAGACTCAACGTCGGCTGGAGCAGACGTAGACGGGTTACCGGGGAACCTCTGAGCAAACTCCGCCTCGGTTACGGCCGACAGAGGAATAGCATTTAGGATGCCAGGCATGGCCACGCTTGGCTCTACAAGTTCAACCTCTGAAGAAGAACTAGAGGTGCTTGTGCCATTCTGGGACGAGGCACGACTAGAGACCTCGGCATGGTCAGGGTTCTGGTCAGCCTGAGTAGTTAAGTCCATGGCCTCTTGGAAAGAGTCCACTGACATTGGATCAGAGGTAGAAGACTCAGACTCGGACATCGGCAAATTGTTGGCAGAGGCGTCTGTCTGGTAAAAATTTTCAGGAGGACGAGGGTACACCACCTTGAGAGGAGGAGGAAAGAGGGGTTTGATGGGGGACTCTTGCGACCTACGAGCTTCTTCCTGAGCTCTCTCTATCTGTCTAATTTTATCCAAGGTCTTCTCCTTTAGAGATGGAAAGTCTTCAAGAAGTTGGTACAAGGGTCTGAGCATCTGGGGACGACCCAAGGATTTTGCAGACCTTAAACTTGGGAATATCCTAAAAACTACAAACAAAGATGGCTTGAAAAGTTAAGGGAATTTTAGATCAAACTAAAGAACCTATGCAGGAAGCCTGGCCCACCGGAAAACTCAAGATCTAACCGGAAACCCCAAGATCTAACCGGGAAACTCAAGAACTAACCGGAAAGTTCAAAATTAAAAATATCAAAAACGAAGGAGATGGAGAGGGAGGATACCTGAAGGTGAGATTGGTGAATAAGGTGGAGAGTATCGCGCAGGAAATGAGGTATCCCTCGGCGGAACAATCGCTGGAGCAGAGGCTAGCTTCGGAGAGAAAAATTCGCAGAAAACAGGGGAGCAATCGCTTGAACAGGAGAGAAATGAGGAAGAAGAAGAAAAAGGAAGGTTTTAGCCTTTAAATACTTGGGCACGATTCCCAAGGCTCATCATTGCCTTGGGAAGCCCAAGGGATAATTGACAGCATGTGCCAACCAAGTGGGCATGCCTTGGCAATGGACAAGTGTCATGCGGGTATTGACTTTGGGGTGAATAGACCTCGGAGGCAAGAACCCCTTAGCCACCACTCTCGCAAATGACTAAGGGCTGGGGGGTGATTGATATACCCAAGTACGACCTCGGCCTAGAGGAGCATACCTCGGCCGAGATGAGAGCCGAGACGTTAGCCGACCCACCGGTGCAGGGGGGCCCACGATATCATCCCTCGGCCAAGGCTACCTCGGCCCAGGCCGACACTACAACATGCACTTCCCCCGGAACACTTCTCATATCACAGATAACATCAACTCCAGGTGCCAAGGAATAGTAACCCCGGTCAACAGTAGGCCAAGATAACAAGAAGCTCAACACACCTTCAACATGAACCCTACCTCGTAGGAGGCCGAGGTTACCAGGGACCGCTTATCATCAGCACGCCAATGGCTCGTCCCAGGCCGACATAGGTGTATACCTCGGCTGACATAAAGCCGAGATAGCGCATGACACATCACGAATTGGTCGGACGACCTACCCTTATAGCTCGGCCTCTCCTAGGCCGAGGCCATTCACCAGCATGACTGCCAAAGTATCCGTACACATTTGGATAAGGACACCTGGGCCAAGATCAGTTACAACAAGATTATTCCCCACATGTGGGGGGAATATTTCATCATCATTACTTACATGTGGACCTGACAGCTGGCACACCCTCATTGGTGAGGAAACTACACACATGCACATTACATGCATAGGGGGTACATTACACCCCCTAGGCATTATATAAAGGGATCATCCCCTACCTTGCAAAAGGATCCAGATATTGAAACCCTAGCTGAAATTCTGTCTAAGTTTACACTGTAGAGGGAGAAAGAGCTTGAGAGGTTGTATCCATGGCCATTAGTGCCTTCTTTCAGTGATATTATTCACACACTCACAGTGGACGTAGGTCGGTTTGGCTGAACCACTTATATTCCTGTATTCATTCCTCTTCTCCTCAACTCATTCTTGCCTTATTCATACAACTGTGCTTCCATTGTTACACCTGTATTGAGCTTGAAAACTCCTCACCTGGTGGTGCTGATTTTCGGCATCATCAATTATGATGTTACCCTCATAAATTTCACCAAATTAATGATGTTTTAAGGTCTGAGGTCATCAAAAGATGATGTTTCACCTCAGACCTTGTCACCAAATTAATGATGTTTAAGGTTCGAGGTCATCAAAATATGATGTTTTGCCTCCTAAATTTCACCAAATTAATGATGTTTAAGGTCTAATGTCATCAAAATATGATGTTTCACGTTAGACCTTGTCACCAAATTATGATGTTTAAGGTCTGAGGTCATCAAATTATAATGTTTCCCTCATAAAATTCACCAAATTAATGATGTTTAAAGTTTGAGGTCATCGAAACATGATGTTTCACCTCAGACACTGTAGCCAAATTAATGATGTTTAAGGCCTGAGGTCATCAAAATATGATGTTTCACCTCCTAAATTTCACCAAATTAATGATGTTTAAGGTCTGAGGTCATCAAAATATGATGTTTCACCTCAGACCTTGTCACCAAATTATGATGTTTAAGGTATGAGGTCATCAAATTATGATTTTTCCCTCATTAATTTCACCAAATTAATGTTGTTTAAGGTCCGAGGTCATCAAAATATAATGTTTCACCTCAGACCTTATCACCAAATTAATGATGTTTTATCCTCATAAGATTACCACTAAAGCATGACAAAACATAGTATTGACACCGGAACTACTCTTTTCATTAACATTCTCTTCATAAAATGATATATTTACATAGAAATAAGTGCAACATCATTTGTAATACTTCTTTAAGTGATCAGCATTCTATGGGCTAGAGAAAGGTTCCCTTTCGATATTTTCTAGCCAGTAGGTACTGGGTACAACCTCATCGACTACTTTGTAAGGACTATGCCAGTTTGGGTGGATCTTGTTTGTCTTCTGCAACAACTTCTTCAGCACTAGGTCTCTTATAACTATAGGTCTTGATTTCACCCTTTGATTGTAAAACTTTGTTGTTCTTTGCTGCTAGGCTACCTCTCTGATCTCAACATCTTCTTTTATATTCTCAATTAGATCCAAGTCAAGTCTTCTTTCGTCCCCTTTCCTCAGAGGGTCATAGGTCTGTACTCTATGGGCAAGGATTCCTACTTCTGTAGGTATGACTTCCTCTGAACCATGGGCCAGCATAAATGTGGTTTCCCCCATTAGTGTCCTTGTCGTTGTCCTATAGGCCCATAGCACTATATAAAGTTCTTCTATCCATATCCCCTTGGCTTCTTCCAACCTCTTCTTAATCCCATCAAGGATTATTCGGTTCGTGACTTCAGTTTGCCCATTTGCTTGTGGTCGGCCACGAGAGGAGAGGAATTGCTTAATCCCCACTCTTTTACAATATTTTTCTAAGGAAGCATTCTTGAACTAGGTTTCGTTGTCTGAGATTAGGGTGTTTGGAAGGTCGTGTCTACATATGATGCTCTTCCAGATGAACAGAAAGGTATTCTATTCTATAGTCATGATCATCGTCTTAGCCTCTACCCACTTAGAGAAGTAATCAATTGCTACTATAAGAAATCGATAATTTTTAGCAGCTCTTGGCAATGGTCCCACCAAGTCAATCCCCTATATTGCAAATGGCCAAGGATAACTGATTGACGTCATAGGTTGATAAGGTTGATGAGGGATAGTGGAGAATCTCTGGCACTTGTCACACCTTTTCACGTGAGCAGCAGCATCTTTGGCCAAGGTCGGCCACTAGTATCCCTGCGTAATTATCCTCTTGGCTAAAGGTCTTCCGCCTATGTGACTGGAGCAAGAACCCTCATGTACATCTTGCAGGATGTGGGGGGCCTCTGTGGGATGGACGCATCTGAGGAGAGGTAGTAGGAGGCCTTTTTTATACAGGACATCTCCTATAATTGAGAACTTGGCAGGTCTGTATCTCAATTTCCTCCTTTTTGACTTTAATTTTGGTAGCTCTCCGTGCCCGATATATCTGATAAGGGGTTACATCCATGAGTCCCCTAGGTTCAATTTAAGGAAAAGGCTGGCAACCTCTTCTTCCTTAATGGTCGGCTTGATCAAGATATCAACTAGTATTGTCATTCTTATGCCTATCCTTATTGTTGAAGCCAACCTTGCTAGTGCATCTTCATGACTATTATCTTACCGAGGTATTCTCTTCATCTTTACCTCTTCGAAGCCTTCTAGCATCATTCTTACCCTCTTCAGGTATTTGGCCATCCTTTCATCCTTGGCCTCATATACTCCAAGTACTTGGTTGACAACTAACCTTGAGTCACTATGCAGTAGGAGTCGACCAACTCTAATAGTTTTTGCCAAGGATAGCCCCGTTATCAGCGCCTCATACTCAGGCTCATTGTTTGAAGCCTTAAAGTTTAACCTCAACACATATTCAACGTCGGTACCATCTGGAGCTGACAGTATCAGCCCTGCGCCGCTTCCACTTTCGTAAGAAGACCCATCAATAAAGAGGTTCCAAACATCTTCATTTGAAGAGAAGTTCCCCTCTGATAGGGTCTCTTGCTTGAAGAGGTACATGTCTTCCTCATTTTCATCTACTCCTTTTCTGGATCTGCTGGACACAGCCACTTCCAGGTTTCGAAAGACGTTACTGTTTTCTCCCTCTATAATCTCTGGGCTATTCTTAATCGCAACCTACTCCCATGTGAACTCAGTAAAAAAGTTTGCTAGTGCCTCCACTTTGATGGCCACCATGGGTTGATAAACAATGTCATACTCTCCCAACTCAATGGACCATGTCATCAATCTTCCTGACTTCTTGGGCTTGTAGAGGACCTGCCTTAGTGGGGAGTCAGTGAGGATGACCATGGAGTGGGCTTGGAAATAGGGCTTCATCTTCCTGGAAGCATGTATCAAGTCGTAGGCCAAATCTTCCATCCAAGGATCATTCTGTTCAGACCCTTGAAGGGCCTTACTATTGACGTATACAGGCCTCTGCATCCTATCGTCTTCCCTTACTATGGTTGCACTTATAGATGATTCCAAGACTATTAGATAAACATACAACTTCTCCCCCAGCTTGGGACGGGATAAGAGTAGAGGGGATCCAAGGTAAGACTTGAGATCCTTAAATGCCTTTCTAAGGACTTTTAAAAATGGAAGACACTTGTCCGTAGCCCTGGAAACAAACATGTTCAGTCCAACAACTCTTCCGATTAACCTCTAAACGTCTTTGATGGTCCTAGGTGTCTTCATTTAAAAAAAAGCCTTAATTTTTTCGGGATTGGCCTCTATTCCCCTTTGATTAACGATGAATCCAAGAAATTTTCCTATCCCTACTCCGAAGACACACTTGGAAGGATTGAGCTTCATCCTGTATAAGTCCATGGTGTCAAAAGTCCTCTCCAGGTTGGCTATGTGAGTGCAGGCCTTCAAGATTTTTGTCAACATGTACTCTACATATACTTTCATGGTCTTGCCAATCTTATCTTCACAAGACGTTGATACGTGGCCCCTATATTCTTCAAGCCGAAGGGCATGACCTTGTAGTAATAGATCGCCTTGTCCGTGATGAATGTCGTATTCTACGAGTCTTCGGTATCCATAAAGATCTGATTATAGCCTGAATACACATCTATGAAGCTCATAAGTTCATTCCCCATCTTGGCATCTACAATCTGATCAATTCGAGGTAAGGTATAACTATCTTTTGGGCAAGACTTGTTCAGGTCAGTGAAGTCTACGCACATCCTCTATTTTCCGTTGGCTTTGGGAACAATTAAAGCGTTAGATAGCCACTCTGGGTATATGACCTCGCTGATGAATTATGCCTCTTCCAACTTTTTAACCTCTTCCCTGATGACATCATATTTTTCCCTGGAGTAAACTCTTCATCTTTGTTTGATTGGCTTAGAATCCTCTGCCACATTGAGTTTGTGGCACATAACCTTCGAGTCGATGTCAGGCATATCTGCATGGCTCCAAGTGAAGACACTCTGTCTCTTCTTCAAAAATCTTATCAGCTCTTCCTTGATCTCGAGTTTTAGGACCTTGCCGATTTGGATAGTTTTTTCCATTTCGTCCTCATTGAGGATGATGGATTCTACCTCTTCCGTGACCTCTCATTTCTTTAATTTTGTTTCATCTCTAGGATCAAGTCTATTAATGTTATATGTTGTTGTTCCCCTCTTATGGGCCTCTATCTCTTCCACTGAGTTGAAGTAGCATTCTCGTTCCGAGGTCTGGTCACCCTGTACTTCCCCTACCCCATAGGGGGTCGGGAATTTTAGTATCTGGTGGACCATCGATGGCATGGCCTCGAATTCCTTAAGGTCTACTCGTCCTATGATGAGGTTATAGGCCGAGAAGATATTTTCATCCATAACGAAAAAATTGATCTTTCAGGTCAACCTCTTAGGCCACTCATCTCCCATTCGTACATCCATCTCATACATGACCAATGGATGGACCTTTTCACCACTGAAGCCCATAAACGGATGATGATAGGGTACCAACCTTGCTCTGCTGAGGCCTAGGCTCTTAAAACAGAGACAAAACATCACATCTGCTAAACTTCCCCCATCTATGAGGATTTTGTGCACCTCACATCCATGCACTCTTGCTGTAATTACCAAAGGTTCATCATGCGGAGCTAAGATACCTTTGAAGTCGAGTCACGATAATCCAACTATAAGGCTATCCATGTCTACCTTCTTTCTCTTCGGCTTAGTCTCTCAAGACATCAGATTCATAACCTCTACTTTGGTCACTGATTTAGCCTCTGCCACATGAGCTTTACGGTCGGATACTTCAGATCCAATTCCTTCTAGTCCTCTACATATGGTGTTAACCCCGAAGGAGATCAGACCAACCATCTTCAAATGGGCATTATCATCTTTCGGTGGGAGCTCTGGATCGTCCTCATCATCACCATCTCTTCTCACTAGGGGTCATCTCGACATCTATCACATATCTTTTTCTTAGGGTCTTCTCTTCCCCTCTGAGGAGCTTTTCGTTGATGTATTTCCTTAGCTTTTTGCACTTCAACATCTTCTCAATTTCTTCCTTCATGGAGAATCACTTGTCTGTCACATGATCGTGGTCTTCATTGAATTCACACTATAGGTTCTTGTTCCTCTTATGCAGAGGAGCCTTCAGCTTCTCCGACAATCTCAGGACCGGTTATTTTTAATTTCATTGATGATGTTTTTGTAGCTCATAGTTAGAGGAGTATAGTGTGCAAACTTGTCTTCCGCAGATCTCTTTTTTCTTTCTTTATTCCTTTGGAACTTCCTACTGCCACTTCCGTTCTCATCCTCATACTTTGCGACCATAGCCTCTTCAGCGTTCATGACCTTTCTTGTAGTTGGAAATAGTTCTTCCATAGACTTGGGAGGGTCTTTTGCAAGATTCCACAAAAACTTCCCTTTCTGGAGTCCCCCAATGAGGGCAGTCGGAGCTATATTTTCTTTATTGAATTTGGCAATGAAGTCTCTTAGGCTCTCGTTCTTGCCTTATTTGACGCACAACAGATGAGTGGTCTTCTTTTGAGGTCTTACCCCAAAATAGAAATTGTGAATGAACCGTTCAGCCAAGCCCTTAAAGTTCTCGATAAAGTTCTTTGGAAGAGAAGTAAACTAGATGTGTGAAGATCCCGTCAAAGTCCTAGAGAAGGCCCGACACTTCATATCATCTGGGATTGAATAAATATCCGCTGCAAACTAGTACATCTCAATATGATGCACAGGGTTGGTACTACCATTATACTTTGGAGACACCGTAGGTGGTTTGAACTTGGCAGGGGTTGGGAAGTTCACTTTTTTTTCCACGAATGGGGAACCCTCTGAGAAACCTCTTTGTAGTGGGTCTCAGCTTTTGATGAGGTCCCCTATCTTCTGTTCAAGACGATTAATGGAATCGTTCCATGGTCTTACAATGTCGGCCTGGTCTAGTTTTTCCCCAGCCACCTCCAAGGGGTGAACAAAAGGTTCCCCAGCTACTGCACAACATCGACTGTTGACGTCTTGACCACAGTCTAGGCCTTGATGAGGTCGATGTCCCCCCTCTTCCCTTTAAGATCCAACGAAACTTCGTGGCCTGGATAACCTCTGTCTTAGGTCATTAACTGGGCCGAGCCTTTGAAAGGCTGACCCTCTGCTAACGTCGACTAAAGCTAATGATAGGATTATTTATTGAGACCAAGGGGCTTTAATGATTCTCACGTAGCGCTTACAACATCGGCCATAGCCGACCTTATGGGTAGTGATCCAACGAAATATGTGGACCTCGGCTATTTCCTACATAAGGGGTAATTAGTAACGTCGGTCATTGTCGACCTTATGATGGATGAGATTACTGGTCGTTAATCTTGAGCTCTTGTTACCTCGGCCGTCATCCAGGCTGAGGTTGGTGTCTCCGAGCTGGCAGGTACAATTGGGGTATATCATCATACATTCCTTTATTAAATGGCCCACTCCTTTTCTTTCACACCATGGGTGGATCCGATATCTTCTCTCAGTCACACCTTAAGTAGGTCCCTCATATTTTTCTCAAATTAGTCAAGTCGACGGTCTACCAATGTATCATGATTCAATTGGTATAGACCGGACGCACCAGGAGTAGTGGACACTTGTCGAGGTCAATCTTGCATATTAGGATCGGATGTGTACCATGCTTTAGTCGTCTCGACGACATACTTAAGATGAGCCTCGGCATCACTCACATCTAATTACCCAAACGATCTTTCACACATTATTTGAACAAGTTGTTTAGATGCTATAATAAGCCCGTGATGGAAGAATAAGATAAGGTGATGTTTCTCAAATCCATGATGGGAGAAATCGTTAACCAACTCTTGGAATCATTCCCAACACTTATCAAATGACTCGTGATTTTTTTATCGAAAAGCTTGAATTTGAGCCTTGACAGAGTTGGTTTTATGTTGTGGAAAAAACTTTGAAAGAAACATAGATTGCATATCCTTCCATGATATGATAGAGTTCGTTGGTAAAGACCAAAGTCAGGTCTTAGCTTCATCCTTTAAGGAAATAGCTTTAGGTGAACGATATCTTACGTGCAAGCTTGATCACTAAAGGTTTCACATGCCTCTTCGAAC
Source organism: Sambucus nigra (assembly GCA_949130495.1). Taxonomy (NCBI): domain Eukaryota; kingdom Viridiplantae; phylum Streptophyta; class Magnoliopsida; order Dipsacales; family Adoxaceae; genus Sambucus; species Sambucus nigra. The sequence goes on along the minus strand of OX422216.1, from coordinate 128,582,991 downwards.
TCTCAGATACGGAGATAGGGTTTCTTCGAATCCATTCCGTGAAATGTTGGAAGAATTTGTATCATCCCATAATGGAAGTGGAAATGTCCAACATTGTACAAAAGTAGAATGCATCCAGGTGTGACAGTTCACTCATGAAATAAGAGATCCTTTATGGGACGATACGGTGGGTTTCCATCACTCGTACTGAAACTGTCGATATCCGACATTGTTCTTTCTCCAATTGACTTAGATACTCATTCTGTGTTCTTGAAGTGTGACTTGTGATGACGTTTGGAGTTGTAGGAGGTGGAACCCATAATTGTGGAATGCGAGGGGTATGGGGACTATTAGAATTATACTCAACGATGGGATTTTTGTGGATTCTTATTGGAGTATTTTGAGGAGTTTGTTCTGGATTTTGCATGAAAGGGATTTTGAGTGTTGATTTCTTTTTGGCTTTTTATTTTTTTGGATTTTTTATTTTTTATTTTATTTTTTTGGCTTTTTTAATTTTTGGAATCAAATTTGGGATTAAATCTACTAACCTAAAGTCTACCTAATTCCCCGGCAATGGCGCCAAAACATGACGCGACCAAAAATGGGTATCTAGTCTGCATGCTATATAGGCTTAAGTGTAAGCCTATCGTTCAAGTAATATTTTGATAAGTCAGAATCGTCTCCACAGGGAACTAGGACGAAATGTAGGAATAAAAGACTAATCCTAAACTGATTAGAGAAAGGAAATGAAAAAGATGATAAATTGTAAACTAAATGACTACTAACTAAATGTGAAGGAAATTTAAACTAATAACTAACTAAGTACACATAAATAAACTACTACAGTGAAGTAAATATGAGTAAGGGAAAGATAGGTTAGGATACAATCCCCCAAATCCTAGGACATTTACCGGATAGAATACTAGATTTTGAATTAGCAAGTTGATTGAACCCAGTCTTTATTAATATTAGGCATTACATATATGAGGGTACTAGCTCGCATCATACGTAATCAAAGGTAAGAATAAAGCGGTGTCGAATAGCTAACACACGCATCAGATCCTTAAACACCCCGGTTACCTAGGGCAAATGAGGATAAAAGGTATAAGATGGTTGTGTGTACTACACAACATGATTCATTCAAAACATATTTTCTACATAGATAAATTACATCGGTTCGGGTTCATCCAATCCAACCCGTAAACACTTAGCTTGGCATCATTAGAGTAAATACTTCCTCAGAATTAAATTTTCATAAATTCAAAGCTATGTGATTATTTAGGATGAAATTTGGAACTAAGAATTGCAAAATAAAATTGAATAACTAATTAAAATAAACTGTGAAAACAATTAAAAGTAGAAATTAAATAATACTTGCAATGAAGGAATCTAGAATTAAAGCTTGAATTATGAATAATTGTTGCAAAACTTAAAATCCTAGGGTTTTTAAATGCAAGAGCCCTTTAAAATCAATAATATTCAAACCCTCTAATGTCTGGAATTCAGTTAAATTAAATACCCTACAAATATTACAAGAGTTTGAGCAAGATAAAACTCTTAATTTGAAAAAAACATTCAGAAAAAATCTCATCCGAACCGATCCGACGGGGGTCTTTGATTCGGTCTGGTATCATCTGGATAGATTCGTTTTCCTTTTATAACAAATCGATCCGGTCTCTTATTTTATGTAGAGATCCTCAAGGCATCAGACATGTTCATTTTCTTTTAAAATCGGATCGGTTTGGTGGAAAATTTTATGCAGAGTCTACCTTCCTCCCGGTTCGGTTCGTTGTTGGCTCTGACCAGTCCTGTCTGGTTCTTGAATTCTTTTTTTCTTCTTTTTTCTTGATGTTTTCTCATCTTTGAAGGTCCATAAAATCTGATTCAAGACTCGAAGTACGAAGTCGCTTCTTCCTACGTGCTTGTAGATCCGAGGTCTTAAATTTTCATGTTGGTCCCTCGTCCGAACTCCAGATGTAAAGTTACTATTTTACCGTCTGACTTTCATTCCATTCCTGATTTCTCGAACTTGAATTCTTCTTCTCTTCACTTATATAGAATACCTGTTAAAAGCACAAAATATACACAAAACTTGAAGCATTATGTAGGAATTGTTAGTAGCACATATATGAGATAAATCAACATAATTTACATCGTCCGAGGTGCTAAAAGTCTCTAAATTAAGGGGATAAATTGGGAAGAATTTATGATTAATCAACTTCCATTAGGTCTAGATGAATATTGACATTATGGTCAAGTTTCTCCATGACGAGTCTTCAGAATGATTGTTCAACTTCGACAGAGGTAACAGGGGAGGTGGTTGAGATTTGAGGTGACTTGATAGGGGATCTGAGCTAATAGGGAACCAGGCTAGGGTATACAATCGCACCAGAGAGGGAAGGGAATTTTTATTATTATTCTAGTGGAAAAGAATATTTTTGGTATTTTGGGACAAAAGGGAGAAAATATTTTTTGATAGTTTTAAAAAGGGGAGAAAATGTTTTTGGTATGTTATCAAACGGAGCAATGGAAATTTCCCAGTGTAATTGAAAGAATTTGATATGGTGGACGTACGTGAATGAGTTCCATAGTATACACCTCTCGTCATGAGTTCGGTCAATCAATATGATGCAGGGGGAACCGTTTGATATACGCGAAAGATACTAGGCTAATTGAATGTGTGAATCATATCGTTTAGTTAATTTTGCCTCGCTGCAACAACACCAATCACGAAGTGAGCCCCCAATACCGGATAAAATTTTGGTAAAAATGTTATGATCACATGGTGTAGTGTACAAAAATTCATGAGTCTTAGTTAGTAATTTATGGAGAGTTTTATGTATGCGAAGATGGATGATTACTACTACTAAGCATGGGAATATACATGAGCGGCATATGTTGGGGGAGCTAAATATGGAGAGTAAATCTAACAAGTATGTACATGAAATATAGAACATATAAAAAGGATGATGATATATATAAAATGTGATACATGTGAATATACATAAGGGAGAGGGTGTGTGATAATAACAAGGTTCCATGTACAAGAGAGAATAATGTGAAGTGTGTGCAAGTAAGACTAAGCATGGATATCTACAAGTGACATGTGAAGCATGTGAGTAAGCACATGGCCATATACAAGTCAGAATCATTATGAAAATCTACAAGTGATATGGAGCATGTGAAATATGAGTAGGTGGAGTGAACATGAGAAGTATATACAAGTGAGAGCGAAATGTGCACATAGTGCGTGCGTGCACAAAAGTGAATAAAGCATGAAGTAGGTGATTGAAAAGGAGGTATATACATATGGTGAAAAATAAGCATGATGGAGAGCCGAATATACATGGATAGCATGATATGAGTAAGGAATATATATAACATGTGAGCATGAGCGCAAAAAAAATATACTAGTGAGATATATACACCCATGTGAAAAATAGAGAAAAAGAGAGAGAGAAAAAACAAAACCTCTATAAATAGTGTCTAGTCCTTTAAAAATAAAGTCACCAGTGTAGTCACCACTGTGGCCATCGCGAGATCTCAACATGGGCTCGCCCCAAAAAAAATATTGCATGCGAGGATCGACGAATAAAATCCTCTTTTCACCACTCGCATGATAGATGTGGGTTCCACAGATATAAATCGACCGTCTTCAAGGGATGTAAAATATAAATAATTGATTTCCAACCTATTTAACTCAAAACTAGAAAAAGATTTAACATTACTCAAAGAAATGACATCAAAGATAAACTAATGCATACATAGAAAAATAAATCGCAGGCCAGGGGAGTAATTTACGGAATAGGTAGGTGTTAGGAACCCATTCCGCCCTTTTGGTCTCTCATGGGCCATGATAATGTTCTTTTTTTTCTCAAAAATTCAGTTCGTGTCTATAGTATGTGCAGAGTGAAAGAGGTGAGAAAATAAATCCCACATCATGAAAAAGACGAGTATGAGTCATTCTGAGGAGTATAAATAAAAAGAAAGAAAATAATCTCAAAGGTAGCTGAAATGTGAGCAGCTCATCAGATCACAATACATCGTGAAGAATGGAATACGCATGTTTGACGAGACTACTAAAAATATAATAAAGCTAAAAGGCTAAGTTATATGAAATACACCGAATCATAATCCACTATGAGGAAATGGATATGCATATCCGATGGGATTGCGAAAACAAAAAAGAATAAAATATATGGAAATATAATATAATGTGAGCAACTCACGGGATCATGATTCACTAGAGGAAGTGAACATGCATGTATAACGGGGTTGCTAAGAACATATAAACAAGCATATATATGTAACACCCCGCTCAATTAAATACCGGGTGATCAGTCCTATAACCTATTAAATTAGAGTATACAGTTGGTTCATTCTTAGCATCACTATCGAAAAACATTTTTTTGTTTATTTAATCACCTAATATCCAATTAAGCAGGTGTTAAACTATTCAAATTTTAATATAAATAAAATTTCCATTTTTAAAACATAAACCATTTAACATTACCCATTCACGCAATGAACAAACACGGAGTAATATTAAAACTGAATTAAATGAAACTCGTATAAAACGCTCCAGTTTAAATATCTCAATACAATAATCCGATCAAAAATTAAATATAACAAAACCAACATAAGAACTTAATATGTCTAAGATAGAAAAGAAATAACTAGAATCCTCTTGGGCTACATGCCCTAAATGAAAGATCAACTACATATCATGAATCAATGAATATTAAAGCATCTAAACAAAGTCCAAAACTCCAAAGCATCCGTAGCTCGTCAAAAGTCTTAATCTTCTATGGTTGGCGTACGTGTGACTGTACACCTGAGATAGAAGATACAAGAGAGAAGATAATATGCAAGAAAATGGGTCAGAGCCCGATATAAAATATTTTAGAAATAGCAAGTGAATAAATTTTATATTCAACAATTATTATACACATGTTAAATTTATCAGACTCTCTCTTGAGATCCTCACCTATCATCTAGAGTGCACACCTAGAGTACCTTAAAACTATACTAGTTATTATTTCCATTCTAACAAGTTCATATCAGTTCCAACTAAATATAGCCCATATCTTTCCCACGAGTTTCTCTCGCAATATAGGTAATACATATATATCCATTTTCTCTTTAACATGGATAATCCCTTTTTCCAATTTAATTTAATATAATTAATTATTTACTTACTTAATTCGTTTCAAATTTTATTATCTTTCATGTCTACTTAATTCACCCAATAAACACTATCACAAGTATATATACACATTCACTCTATTATATATACTAAACTTCACCCCGAAGCTCAGCTGCGGTGCATGCGTACTTTGCTATCATGTCCTAGTACAACTCGTCACTGTATAAAGGACCATAGTTTGGTATGTCATACGAACCATAATAAGAAAATCACAAATAGTGGAAGTGAACATAGTCCTAAGCCTTTGGGCTACGCACATTCCTACGCACCCAAAAGACCATTAAATACCATTGTTCTTACTAATGGCAATCCAACCTAAGTCCTATGTTCTGAGGCAACAAGTCAAAGATCCCCCTTAAGGCTCATCAGGATATGATTGCCCTCTACGCGTAAACCTCCCGTCAATAGCAAGTAGGCTAAGTAGGTCATACACATAAATTAATAAAGCACTAGGTATATACTCAACCTATATAGGAATAGGTACACACTCAACCTTTATCTCAAATTAGGAATTCATCTTATCCCAAGTAACCATTGTATTTCTCGAATACCACTCGTACTTTTTAATCACGATTATCATCGTATATTTATTATGTAGTTATCACTCACATAATCCCAAGTACCCGTATATATATATATATATATATATACCAATATTAATCGGTACTTGACTATGACGATTATTCATCTCTTAATCGTATTATTATTATGTACATATCTCTTACATAATTTTATTCCTCAATTTCATATAGTTTTCCAACATGAACCCAAGTTCCTCACTCCTTGTTAATGTACCAAAATTATTCAGAACCTATTGTGGGCTAAAATATAATTCTCCAAATATTTTTAGGGTAAAACAGAATTTCTAGAATCTCGTAAGAAACCCAGAATTATCATTCAAATAAGATGGCATCTCGTTTGAACGACATCAAGTCTTGTTCGAACAAGATCAGTGTCATTCACGTTCGTCTTCAACCTAAGTTTTCTATGATTTTCTTTAAGTTATTACACCCAAAACCCTCCTGGATTATATTCTACCCAAAACTCTGATATTCTAACATTATTCTAACATGTTCAGGGGTGATTTCACATAAGGGCAACATCAAATCCATATGTTCATAAGGGTATTATCATCAGACCCATTAAATCTTTAAAATTTCAATTAATCTAAATTCTCCATTTTTATACTTCTGAATTTAGAACTATCATTTCATTTCTAAATCATTAAATTTCATATTAAACATGAGTAGGATTCATCTACATGCAATACCTGTCATATTTTTCATAACTTCAATAAACACACACACAGATATATATATATATATATATATATATATATATATATATATATATATATACACTCTACATGTAAAACCTATCCATTTTCATGTTCGTAGTCTCTACATGTATAAATATCCAACTACATGAATTTGCCTATCCATTAAAATTGATTTATCAATCATTTTAAATCCCAAATTCCTAAGTTCATCAATCCAAAAGAAAATCCTATTCTAACATGGATAATATAAACACCAAAATAGAGCAAGAGTTACACTTGCCTTATATGTAGGCCTGAACCTTTGGAGAAGACAAGTGTTTGGCACATCCTCTTCCTTGTTTCGGCGACTATCTGGTGGTGGTCCAAGGTGTAGAGATGGTGGTTGTCTCCTTAATTTTCCCTAGGTGACTCTTCCTTTACAAGCAACTCTTCCTCTCTTCTAGATAACCTTTCGCTTTCTCTCTAACTCTTTGCACTCTCTCTCAAAATACCTCACTTTGTGTTTTGATGAACTGAACATTACGTACAATCTAAAATCACATATATAATAATTTTCCAAAGTTAGCTAAAAGACAAAAAACGTAGGTACTATTCATCTCCCAAGCAAAATGACTAAAATGCCCCGTTGGGGTGTCCTTTCATCTTGCAATTGACCTGAGACTCAAATCAAACCTCCGGGTAGACTTTTCTGCCTATTTTAACCCTTCTGGACTCAACGGCACACTTGAAATGATCATCCGAATGACTTAAAATCAAATCTCATTTTATTTCCCAACTTTAGTCCCGATACGACTCATAAGCATATCCCGAACTAATTTCCATTATTGTTGTATTTGTAGCTCCCGATAATAATTATTATATTCACATACTTTTATATCACTAAGTAATATTCAAAATCATATATTCAAAATCATATATTACTTTAATCTCTAGTCATATTCTGATTCGAATTAATCCCAATTATTTTTTCATAATTAATTCTAATTAATCCTCATTAATTTGGCCCATTAACTTTTAGTTTATCTCATATTAAAAGCCATTAAAATTACGGGGTATTACATACTTCCCCCTTATAACAGAATTTCATCCCGAAATTTCAAAATAAAAGCATACTTGGTAAAAATAACTCTGGGTATCTGTCACGCATCTCATACTCACACTCCCAAGTAAACTCCTCAATGTTATGGTGCTCCCACTGGACATGCACCAATGAAAATACTTTCAATCTCAACCGTCTCTCGCTATGGTCCAAGATCGCTATCGGTCTCTCCTCGTAAGAACTGTCCGGATGCAAATCAATCTCCTCTAATGGAACATGAGTGTGAGCCAACTCATCTCGGAGATATCGCCTCAACAAAAAAATATGGAACACATCATGAATCCTATGTAACTGCTCCGAAAACCCCAATTAATAAGCAATCGGTCCAACTCTCTCAATTATAGGAAATGGTCCTACATATCTGGGCTCCAATTTCCCATTCTTTCTAAATCTCATTATCCCCTTCATAGGAGATACCCGCAATAACCCCTGGTCCCCCACACTGAATTCTCGAAAGAATCTCTTCGCATCGACGTAGCTTTTATGTCTATCTTGGGCTAACCGAATATGACTCAGGATCATTTCAATCCTGGAAAATGTGTCCTGAATTACCTCTAGCCCAAGTAACTTGTTGTTCCCCACCTCTAACCGACATGCAGGGGAAAGAAAAGGTCTACCATAAAGTGCCTCAAATCTATCCATACCAATGGTGAACTGATAGGAGCTATTATATGCAAACTCCACTAGTGGAAGGTACTGCTCCCAACCTCCCCTAAAGTCCAGGATACACATACGTAACATATCTTCTAACATCCGATTTATACGTTATGTATGCCCATCTATCTACGGGTGATAGGCCATACTCAAATGAACCTCGGTACCCATGGCCTCGTTAAAACTCTCCCAAAATAGGGATAAAAAAATCTTGTCCTGATCGAACACAATATTAAGCAGTAACCCATGTAACCTCACTACCTCGGCTATAAAAATTTGGGCGTACTTTTCTGTAGAGTAATCAGTCTGAACTGGCAAAAAGTGATCTACCTTAGTCAACCGATCCACAATCACCCATATGGAATCGTGACCCCTCTTAGAAGTAGGTAACCCTGTGATGAAGTCCATAGAAATGATCTCCCATTTCCACATTGGGATCTCTAATGGATGAAGAAACCCAACAGGCTTCTGATGATCCACTTTCACTAACTGACAAGTGGCACACTTAGAGACAAACTCATCAATGTCTCTTTTCATCCCGCTCCACCAATACCGGCATCGTATATCTTAGTAATTCTTATCACCACTGGGATGTACCATAAATCTAGATCTGTGCGACTCTATCATCATCGCATGCCACAAATCCACACCTTCTGGAATAATCAATATACCGTTGAAGTGCAAGCCCCCATCTGAACTCACTGAGTAAGACTTTTCTCCCCCGGCTAACAGTTATCGAATTTTCTCCTGACAAAATGGACTTGTTTCCTGAGACTGAGCTACCTTTGTCACAATCTGAGGTGTAACCATCATGATTGACATAAATGATCGGGCAAATGCATCCTGATGTCCCAGTTCCTTCCATTTTCCTTCCACACAGTGGCCAACTCACCTATCAGCCTTTGGCTCAATGCGTTTGCTACCACGTTAGCCTTTCCTGGGTGGTAATGTATCTCAAACTGGTAATCCTTCACAAACTCAAGCCACCTGTGCTGACGCATGTTCAAATCCCGCTGAGGGAACAAATACTGAAGTGACTTATGATCCGTGAATAGGCAAAATTTATCCCCTAATAAATAATGTCTCCATATCCAAAGAGCAAACACGACTGCTTCAAGGTCCAAGTCGTGGGTGGGGTAATTCTTCTCATGAGGCTTAAGATTTCTAGAGGCATAAGCTATAGCTTTCTCTTCCCACTATAATACTCCACCAGCCCTTGTAATGATGCGTTAGTATAAACCAAGTACTCCACTCCTGGCTTGGGTAGTGCTAGTACGGGTGCTAAAGTCAACTTATCTTTTAGCTCGTCGAATGCAAACTGACATGCATCATCCCAAACAAATGGTACGCCCTTACGGGTTAGATTTGTCATCGTATTTGCAATCTTTGAGAAACCCCGGATAAAATGTCTGTAATGACCGGTTAATCCCAAGAAACTGTGCACCTCTATCGGTGTCGTGGGCTATCCCCACTCTATCACCATCGATACCTTGATAGGATCTACTGACATTCCCATCTCAGACACAATATGTCCAAGAAACTGAACTTCTCGAAGCTAAAACCCTTACTATTCATATTTTGCATATAACTGATGCTCACATAGTGTTTGTAGGACCCGTCGCAAGTGCCCAACATGATCCTCCTTAGTCTAAGAATAAATCCGGATGTCATCTATGAAAATAATGAAAAACTGGTTTAAGAACTCTCTGAACACTCTATTCTCAAGTCTATGAATATTGTCGGTGCATTAGCCAGCCCAAACGACATAACTCGAAACTCATACGATCCATATCTGACCAAGAAGGCGGTCTTTGAAATGTCCTGCTCCCTGATACACAACTAATGATAACCAGACCTTAAGTCTATCTCTGAGAAGTAGGTTGCTCTTCTCAGCTGATAAAAAAAGTCATCGATTCTAGGCAATGGATACTTATTCTGTATCATGACTTTGTTAAGCTCCCAATAATCCACGCAAAGCCGTAAAGAACCGTCTCGCTTCTTTACAAACAACACCGGGGAACCCCAAGGAGACATACTCCTACAAATAAACTCCTTCCCTAAAGTTTTTCTATTTGGTCCCTGAGCTCCCTCATCTTTGTTGGAGCCACACAGTAAGGCGCACGAGCAATTGGCTGAGTGGCCGATGCTATATCAATCACAAACTCAATCTCCCTGCTAGGAGGTAATCCTTGAATACATCCGCAAAATCACAAACTATTGGTATCGAATCAAGGGATATTACTACTCCCATAGAGGTCTCCTCCTCTAAAATAAAAACAAGTAGACGACCCTCCCTCAGAACGAGGCATCGCCACTACGAACATCTCATGTCCCGAAATAGGAAAAATAATACACCGACTATAACAGTCAATCATGGCCCTATATGCAACAAGCCAATCCATGCCGGTAATGACATCATACTCGAGCATGTCTAAAATAAGTCAATCCGTCGATAAAATCAAACTCCCAATCTCTATACTCACACTATGACATATAAAGAAAACAAGCATCCCACTACCCATTGGTGAGTCTACATAAGTAACAATATTATCGGCCATGTCTAGTAACCCCGTGTCCCATGCAAATCTAGTGGATAAAAATGAATGTAAGGCCCCCGTGTCAAATAAAATGCGCCCCATATCCTCATAGATAGAAAACATACCCTCAATCGCGAGCGGTGGCTGCTGCACCACTGCCTGATGGACGTTATACACACGTCCATACTGTCCGTGCTATGTTGGAGCTGCTGGAATGGTATGTAATGTTGGCACCTGAGTTGGTGCTAGGAGAGAGGCTAGTGGAAATATGGCACTCTTTGGCTCCTGAAGAGCTCCCTGCTGAGGAAATTTTCCCTTATCGGGGCAATCATGTATCTTGTGGCCAGTCTTGCCACACACGAAACATCTGCCAGTAAAATTTCCCCTATTTTATCCCTACTGGTCATTACCACCTCTCCCTTGGCCCTGCTGCCCCTGCTTGTTACCTCCCTACCCAAAATAAAATCGTCCGAATCGTAAATGTTTAGCATAGTCCCCTGACTGTGAACCCTACTCACCCCGGCGCTGCTAAATCTGACCTGACTGTGTCACGCTAGTACTGCGTCCACCAGTATTACCCTACTGTATTGACTCAATACCCCACTTACCACACTTAGCATGTAAGTTATTATCATAGTAGTGAAGCATCGCATCATTAAAAACATTCGTGTAAGTACATAATGAAAGATTTCCTAATAAGTGCTGGAGAATCTTCCAATTCAGGCCATCAGTGAACATATGAATTCTCTTTTATTCAGTAGGAACCTCTCCTGGAACCAAATTTGTCAGCTGAGTAAATTCCTCCTCATATTTTGCACTGTCCTTCCCTCCTGGGTTAGGTCAAGTAATCTTTGCCCCTTTTCAGTCTGAACGGCGGATGGAAATTATTTACATTCAAATCGCACCCAGAAGTCCTGGATAGTCATAGTATCTCTCTCCTAGGTGGTGGGAATAGCTTCCCACCATTGTAGATCTTCCCCGACTTGCTTAAATGTAGCTAGTATCAGACGATAAACCTCCATTCATTCAAACATTCTCAAGTGCCTTTGGATGTCCTTATTCCATTGGCTAGTAGTCACGACATCAGAAGCATCCCTAACACGTTCCCAAACAGTATGAAATACATGCCTTGGTGTGGGTGGCACAACTGGTGCCTGTTGAACAAGAACTAAAGTTGTGTTGACTCCCTAACCAATAATGGGATCAACTTTTACAACATTCATTGTACCCGAAGCTGGGACAGGCCGAGGTGCATGTCTGGGAGGCATCTGGAATGAGATAAATTTTCTTCATTAGTCTTCAATTATAATTTCATAGAATATGCAAAAATAAGGATATATGAGTGCTAATGATAGGGATTTATACCAAAGAACACTAAGATGAAAGCATAATAAATCGTTCAGATCCTAAAAGACTTTAGAACCTGATGCTCTGATACCACCTATAACACCCCGCTCAATTAAATTCTGGGTGATCAGTCTTATACCCAATTAAATTAGAGTATACAGTTGGTTCATTCTTAGCATCACTGTCGAAAAACATTTTTTTTGTTTATTTAATCACCTAATATCCAATTAAGTAGGTGTTATACTCTTCAAATTTTAATATAAATAAAATTTCCATTTTAAAAACACAAACCATTTGACACTACTTATTCACACAATGAATACCAATAGAGTAATATCAAAACTGAATTAAATGCAACTGGAATAAAACTCTCCAGTTATAATATCTCAATACAACAATCCCATAAAAAATTAAATGTAACGAAACCGATATGAGAACTTAATCTGTCTATGATAGAAAAGAAATAACTAGAATCCTCTTAGGCGACATGCCCTAAATGAAAGATTAACTATAGAGCATGAATCAATGAATATGAAAGCATCTAAAAAAATTCCAAAACTCCTTAGCATCCATAGCTCGTCAAAAGTCTTAATCCTCTATGGTTGGAGTCCCAGTGGCTGGACATACAAGAGAGAAGAGAATATGCAAGAAAACGGGTCAGAGTCCAATGTAAAATAGTTTAGAAAATAGCATGTGAATAAATGCTATATTCAACAATTATTATATACATATTAGATTTATCGAACTCTCTCTTGAGAACCTCACCTCTCATCTAGAGTGGACATCTAATGTACCTTAAAACTATACTAGTCATTATTCCTAATGTAACTAGTTCATATCAGTGTCAACTAACTATAGCCCATATCTTTCCCACGTATTTTTCTCGCAAATATATATCCAATTTCTCTTTAACATGGATAAGCCCTTTTTCCAATTCAATATAATTAAGTATTTACATACTTAATTCGTTCCAGATTTCATTATCTTTCATGTCTACTTAATTCACCCAGTAAACACTATCACAAGTATATATACACAGTCACTTTATTATATATATACTAAACTGCACCCCGAGATACAGTTGTGATGCATGCATACTCTGCTATCATTTCACAGTACATCTCCTCACTCTATAAAGGACCATAGGTTTGGTATGTCCTAAAAACCATAATAAACAAATCACAAACAGTGGAGGCGAATATAGTCCTAAGCCTTTGGGCTAGGCACATACCTACGCACCAAAAAGACCATTCAATGCCATTGTTCTCACTAATGTCAATTCAACCTAAGTCATATGTTCTGAGGCAACAAGTCAAAGATCCCCCTTAAGGCTCATCAGGATATGACTGCCTCTACGCGTAAGCCTCCCGTCTATAGCAATTAGGCTAGGTATGTCATACATATAAATTAATCAACCAATAGGTACATACTCAACCTATATAGGAATTGGTGCACACTCCACTTTTATCTCATTTTATGAATTCATCCAACCTAAGTATCCGTTGGATTTCTCGAATACCACCTGTACTTGTTAATCACGATTATCATCATATATTTATTATGTAGTTATCACTCACATAATCCCAAGTACCCATATATATATCACCAATATTAACCCATACTTGACCATCATAATTATTTATCTCTTAATCAAATTATTATTATGTAGATATATCCACATAATTTTGTTCCTCAATTTCATATAATTTTCTAACATTAACCTAAGTCTCTCACTCCTTGTTAATGTACTAAAATTGCGTGGGCTAAAACACAATTCTCCAAATTTCTGGGCTAAAATGGAATTTTTGGAATCTCGTCAGAAACCCAGAATTCTCAATCAAACGAGATGGCATCTTGTTCAAACCACAACATATCTCGTTCAAATGAGATCAGTGTCATTCCAGTTCGTCTTCAACCTCAGTTTTCTATGTTTTTCTTCAAGGTCTTACACCTAAACCCCTCTTGGATTATACTTGACCCAAAACCCAAATATTCCAACATCGTTCTAAGATGTTCAAAAGTGATTTCCACATGAGGGCAACATAAAATCCATATGTTGTTAAGGGTATTATCATCAAACCCATTATATCCTTCAAATTTTCATTAATGTAAATTCTCCATTTTTATACTTCTTAAAGACCCAGAATTTAGAACCATCATTTCATATATAAATCATCAAATTTCATATATAACACGAGTAGGATTCATTTACATGCAATACCTATCATATTATTCATAAGTTCAATAGAGACAAATATATATATATATATATATATATATATATATATATATACTCTACATGTAAAACCTATCCATTTTCATCTTCGTAGTCTCTACATGTATAAATCTCCAACTACATGAATTTTCTTATCCATTAAACTTAATTTATGAATCATTTTAAATCCCAAATTCATAAATTCAATAATACAAAAAAATCCTATTCTAACATGGATAATATAAGCACCAAAATAGAGAAAGAAATACACTTGAATTATGTGTAGGTCTGAACCTTTGGAGAAGACAAGTTGTAACACCCCGCCTAATAAGATACCGGGCGATCACTCCAATATTAAATTAAAACAGGAGTTTCATATGGATCATTCTTAGCATCACTGTTGAAAATCCATTTAATTACTAATATCCTATTAGGTGAGCGTTAAAAACTTTTATCTAACTACTCTTTTTAGCGACCAATCAAAAACATCCACAATTAAATGCGTAATTGAACTGAAATGAAAATGAAATAAATTAAAATAACCGAACACTCGGTCCAAATATACAACCATATCGAATGTTGTACTGATAGAATAAATAAATGCAATTGAGCCATTGGCTCGAATGTTTATACAGTACCTCCTATCTAGAGTACAATGATGCAAGCGGCTATCAAAAACCTGCACGCATCCACAGCTGCTGCAGCTGACGTCTGACTCGGAAGAATTTCCATCCAGGCGTCCCTGTGTCTGGACACCTATATATACATAGTATAGAGAAAGAAAGGAGAGTAGACAAACGGGTCAGAGCCCGAATGTTTGAAAATATTTTGCAAGTGCATAAATGCTTTATTTTTAGAAAAATAGTTTTATCTCATATTTAAATTGGTATCGCACTCCCATGAGATACCCCTCACCTCTCCTCTAACAGTGCACTCCTAGCGCATCCCTCTAAACATCCTAGTCAAGCTACCCTGCTAAACTAGTCTAATACCCAACTACTATCTACCCTAGATAGTCCAAGAAATGTACTAAGGGCTAAACTTCACCCTATTCTCAACGCTATGCCATGTTCGTGCGTGGGGTGTCTCGCAAAGCGAAATCCAAACAAGGAACCCCCCCGATACACTACTATGCGGCAAGGTCGATCGTCGAGATCCGCCAGTCCCTCAGTACAGAATATATATATAAATAAATATGTATACCACAAGTAATACTAATATTAGAGCACTAAGGATTAAACTTCTCCCCAGTCTCAACACAGTGCCATGTTCGTGCGTGGGGTGTCTCGCAAAGCGAAATCCAAACAAGGAACCTCCCCGATACACTACTAAGCGGTAAGGTCGATCGTCGGGATCCATTAAACCCTCGGTACTCGATTCATCCATTTATATATACATATACATGTTGTACCATAACCATCCGGATCTATCTCCCGGAATGAGAATCCATATACAAAGTATTTATCAATACTTATCATTTTCTCAAAACTTCTCATTTCCCTTTTTATACTCAGGAAATGTATTTAAAAGCCAATTCATTATCATGAATTGCTTTAACAAATCATATACCTTTTTAAAAGCCAGTTTTATTATCATAAAAATGCTTTTCCTTTTCAAAATATCCCATTTCCCTTTTTATATTCAGGAAATGTATTCAAAGCCATTTTCATTATCATAAAAATGCTTTGCTCATATCATATGCTTCCACATCCCTTCTTCCATCCGGGAAGTGTTACCGAAGCCAATTTATATAACCCATTTCCCTTCCTATATCCAGGATTTGTAATTAAAGCCAATCCATTATCATGAATTGCTTTAATATATAACGCGTTCCAAGACCGCCCGTCCGGATTTCTCCACTGTGCGCGCCCCTAAATGGCTATCATCTTCCAGGGCCTCCAAGACAACCTGGAATCCTACATCGCAAGACGTCGGGAAGCGGCCATGTGCCTGCGGGATAGTCAAGACCACACCCGGAATCTCCTAACCAGCGCAGAAAAATATAACAACAAACGCTCACATGGCCTATAGGACTATATCCACCCTGCGTTAATTTGCCAAGGGGCTTCACCATACGAACGCAACTTCCCATATGATAGCGATTTAGAGAGGTGTGTAATCCATATTTTATTAATTATGAAAAACATTTCTCTTTCCATTTTGAAAATATTCCTTTTTATATTTTCAAAATCATTTCCATCATAACATATATATATACCTAAATCACACAGTATATACATATCCTATATTTTCTTCCTAGAATATATATAAACGGCCATAATGGCCTATATCATCTAACGATGACCATAATCCCAAAGATTCCCTCCAGGAATAATAATCATGCATTCATATTAGCATGATTCTAAATCCAAAGTATTTCTTACTTTGATAATCACTATATAACTTAATCCTATCTAAGGATTTATTGGATATCTCCAATGATACCCTTCACTCTAAGTGAAATCAACAAATATCTATATTCCCAAATTATCCTAATTATCTTCTAGGATACACTTAACAGTATTCGATATATAATTATGCTTTCTATAAGCATAATTAGACAGGCCCATATGCCTACTAGAAATATCCTCGAGATTTATCTCACCCGATCAACCTTAACTTCAGTGGGTTAAGGATTTCATTTCCTTGAACCCCAAGACTACACCTAGTCCAAATAATCATTTAGAAGTCCCCAATATAACTTAGGAACCCTAATCCATCAATTTCTATAATTATTCTATTTTCCTCAAAAATATAGATTAAGGGTTATATACCTAAAACCCTTACTTTACCCTCCTAAATTGCCTTAATTTATGGACCATAAAGTCCTAAAAGGTCCCTTAGGTTATCACCTAATTAACCTCAAAGCAAGATGAAATGGAATCTATCCCATCCAAATCGCCCTAAGAAAATTGTCCCTTTTCAGTAGGGGTTGATCGATCGACCCATGGCCGTCGATCGATCGAAGGCTTCGATCGATCGATCCCCCAGGCTCGATCGATCGATCAAGTCGGGCAGCTTCTTCTTCGAGAAGCTGTTTCGGCCATTGAAGCTTCCTCCAAGCTTCCATCTCCTCACCCAACGGCCTACAACTTCTACCAACAATAAATACACCTATAATACGGGTCCTAAACATCCTAGAACCCGGAATCACCCAATATTTTTGGTTAATTACTAAATTTCTCCAATTTACCAATTTTAGGGGTTTATTCGTTTTATCTCCCGAAAACCCATTTTATCCACGAATACCCAACCCAAAATCATTAGGGTTTGCTATACCAACAATGATATGAGATATTTATGCTCAAAAATAAATAAAGCAAGTAAACACTTGCCTCGTGGATAAAATCCGACGTCCTCGAGCCGAATCCCGCGGAGGCCGGCCGGAATCTCCCCCTTTTTCTTCTTTTCTTCCCTCTTTCTCTCTTCCCTCTCTTATTTCTTCTTTCTCTTCTCTCTTCCTCTATATATAGAGAGAAAAAGGGTTTTCCCCTAAAAACCCAAAAACGACTCGTTTACCTAATTACGAGCCTATTTAACTCCAAAATTAGCCGAAACTCAATTTCGACAATCGGACACTCTTTTCCAACTATCTTGGACATTCCGAGACTCGTGACGCAGTCGAAATTTCCATCCGAGGTACTTGACCGCAAATCACTATTCTAACCCAAAATAATTAAATGCGGTGTTCTACTCGAAATCTTACCCCTTTTTGTCGCTATACTCCACAGCGACATATAAATAAAATATTTTGACCTATATGGTCCCAAAATGATTTATAACATCCATCAAAAATCATTAAACCCTCGAAAATCTCAAAAATTACTATTTCGAGAAATTCTCCAATTTCCAAAATATACTTAATTATGGAATCCAATCATCTCCAAAAGGGCGGGTTATTACAAAAGTGTTTGGCACCTCCTCTTCCTTTTTTCGGTGACTATCCGGTGGTGGTGCAAGGTGTTGAGATGGTGGTTTTCCCCTTAATTTGCCTTAGGTGACTCTTCCTTTCTGAGCAATTCTTCCTCTCCTCTAGATAACCTTTCACTTTCCCCTTAAGTCTGTTCACTCTCTCTCAAATTACCTCACTTTGTGTTTTGATGAAATGAACATTACGTACAATCTAAAATCACATATAAAATATGTCTCCAAGGTTAGCTAAAAGACAAAAAACGTTGGTACTATTCATCTCCCAAGAAAATTGACTAGAATGCCCCGTTGGGTTGTCCTTTCATCTTCCAATTGACCCGAGACCTAAATCAAACCCCCGGGTAGACTTTTATACCTATTTTGACCCTTCCGGACTCAACGACATAGTCAAAATGATCATTCGAATGACTTAAAAATAAATCCCATTTTATTTCCCAACTTTAGTCCCGACATGACTCATAAGCACGTCTCGACTTAATTCCCATTATTGTCGTATTTGTAGCTCTCGACAATAATTGTTATATTCAAATATTACATTTATATGACTAAGTAATATTCAAAATCATATATTACTTTAATCTCTAGTAATATTCAATCCGGATTAATTCCAATTAATCCCCATTGATTTGACCCTTTAACTTTTAATTTATCTCATATTAAAAGTCATTAAAATTACAGGGTATTATAATATATACACATACACACACATACATAAAATTGAGAATGAATAAAGTGAAAAATAAGAAAAGACGAGTTGAATCCAAAGGAAGGCTTGGGATGCCTACATAGCCAAAAACGGAATAAAAGTCCCCGTAGTTCAATAACACACAAGGGTGGAATTTAAACCATGAACCCAAAATCGGAATTTCCTTTAGTTTGATGAAAAATGTGCATAAGTGGAGAAAATGTAGGAAACGAGGAGGAAAATTCTAATTTGGGATTTAAGGATTAAACCCTCCTTGTAGATTTTTTAGATCTATGAAACTGTGTTTTGTGTATATAAGGGATGAAAAATGATTATTAAGGGTGAGATAGTAGAACAAAAGCAAAAGATATAATGAGCTATAAATGACACTAGCTAAACTAGCTAGAAAAGGATAGAGTTAAACCTTTTATGAAGCTTTGCTACTGATTGTAGAAGTGATGTAAGCTGGTTTTTATGGTGGTAAAGTGGTGATGAAATGGATGTCTAAGGTGGCTGGAAGTGATGTAAGGAAATGTGGAGATAATATTTAGAAAATGATATTTTTGGAAAATGGTGCACTGATTTCCGACAGCAGCTCTTCAGATTTTGAGAAGGAGTACCTTGAAAATAAGGTCATGGACTCCTTAAATAGAAAAGTTTTAAGGTTAAGGGGTTTATCAATCGGTCTAGTACTAGGCCTGCCTATCGGTATACCTCTGGTCTTACGGTCTATGTAAGGTACCCCTATGCTGATAGACAGAGGGCTAGGGGTGACTATAGGCAGTCCAAAAGGGATTTGTTTTTAAAAATGGACATAAAATGCAAATAATAAGTCCAAAACATGCATGACGTGTACAACTGAAAAAAGTATTCAAAGCCCTATGAAATTTCATTGATATACTATCAATTCTAAGAGTTGACCAAAGTCAAACGAAGCATAAAAGCTCCCAGTGGCGTCTAGGTACGGGTTTAGAGTAGAAAAGGAAAGTACACATGAACTATAAGGTCGATTTACGCATGCTATGAATAGTTTGAAAGGATATTTAGAGCCCTATGAAAGTGAATTTATATACACTCAATTGTAAGAGTTTACCAAAGTCAAACGGATCTTGAAAGCACTCAGTGGCCTCTAGGTTAGGGTTTGGAATGGAAAAGGCGAGTACGCACAAACCGTAAGGACGATTTATGCATGATATGGACCATTAAAAATGGTATTCATATCCATATGAAGTGCATTGAGATACTCTCAATTTTGGGAG
This sequence comes from Sambucus nigra, assembly GCA_949130495.1. NCBI lineage: Eukaryota > Viridiplantae > Streptophyta > Magnoliopsida > Dipsacales > Adoxaceae > Sambucus > Sambucus nigra. The sequence continues at coordinate 128,562,801 of OX422216.1, read as the reverse complement.
TTAACCAAAGTTAAACAGTGCTCAAAAGTATCCAGTGTCCTTTGGGTCGTAGTTTGGAGTAAGACTTGGGGTCCGAGGGTGAAAGAGATGGTGTTAGGGACCTAAGGAGGTGTTTGAAGGGTAGTAGAATGGGGTTTCCACAAATGTATCATTCTTTTATTTTATTGTCGATTTTAATTTTGCTAAAAGAATAGAAAATATATTTTTCTTTTTGAAATTTTTATAAAAAAACAAAAGATTATGTTTTCTTTTTTTAATTCAAAATAGTAAACCCACCACAAAATAGTTTTTGTTATTTTTTTGTATTTTATATATTCGATGATAGAGGATGTAATAACAACGTCATGTAGCCTATTTCCCATTTTCTAGATTTTTAGAATTTTGGAGAATAGTCTGAGCTTGTAGTAAACTTCACTTATTCATTATTCTTGTACTTCACCTATAAGTAACCTGTTGTAATCATGTTGTAGTCTTTAATATATCGCACACATAAAGAAACAAGTTTCAATAGTATGTATCGTTAATATTGATCTAAACAAATTGCACGTCACATGTTTTCACTCAACCGGATCATATTTTCTTTGCTAGAATTTTCAGGCATGGTTGTAAGAATCGTAGCTTATGAGGTATATTAAAAATAATGAGAGAAGAATTGGTAAGATCTTACTAAAGAGGATGATAGATATCATTGACAAAATACTTAAATAAAATATTTATGCAGTTAATAGAAATAACATTCAAATATAATGCAGTGGCATACTGTAAAAAGAAAAGAAAGTGCATTTATAAAAACATAAATTATGGGTTGTATAAGTTAAAGGTCAATGAATTAGCACACTTTTGTTTAGTATTTGGTTTTGTTCTAGCCGATTTTAGCTTTGTAAAATATGCGTTGGTAACATATACGGTTAGGTTTAGGTATCTATCGACGTGAATATAAAGTAGCTTAACCCTTTTCATTACGATTGATTAGTGTCATAAATTCCTCAGCTAGGTTAATTATGGGGTTCGTGTGGAGTTTACATGGGAGTCACAGGTTTTTTGGATTTTTTATACACTTTTCCATTTTGTTTAGGTTACACGTGTGGAATTTCAAAGTTTAAAATCATTCAATGCATGTTGTCACTTGTGTTTCTATTTTATATTTTTTTACCAAGGTATTTTACTTTTTTCTTGGTTTATATTTGTTTGAGGAGATAAGTTTTGGCTCTCATTGGAATGAGGGTTATCTTGGTTCGAATAAGATCTCATTCGAATGAGACCCTTATGGTTCGAACAAGAGTCTAAGATTTAAAAGAGTTTTGTCTTCACTTATTTACGCTCCTAGACCTCTTGTACTCCATTTTCGAACAACCTAGTCCCTCAAACCTCATTTTCTTCACTCATTTCACAATTCGAAGGTTGGATTTAAGGCTTTTGATCATGTAAATTGCATTTCATCCTTCTACATTAGGCCTTGGGGTCTCTAGGTATGCTTTTGTTCTTACTCATTTTTTCTTTTATATATGTATGAATATATGATATAAATATATGTACATATATATGATGTTTTTGATCCGTGATACATATATATTAGCAATTTGTTATACATAGTGGTAAAATGTGTGGAAAACTTATTTTTTTTTCTATATATGTATACATGTGTAGTTTTTATAAAAAAATCGTATATTTTTTCCCTTATCTAGTGATGAGGACATTTCCTTATTATTCCTATTTGTTGGGTCATTAACCTTATTCTGGTTTTCTCTCTTAGTGGTTGGGATAGTTTGTTGCATTTGTGGTTGGTTGTTAGATTCCTAGTTTGGTTCTCCATTTACTCATAAACCCTATACTCTTTACTTTTACTTAGTATATATTTCGTGATGGGAAAGAGATTTAAAGAGGTTCCTTCCCAACCTTACTCGCGCTATAGCTCTCTATGATACACCACGTTGGAGGATTTTGAGAGATTCATCTCCACCTAGTACTACCTGATAAGAGTAGTAGTTGAGAGACTTACGTACCTTACTGACTTAAGGGGGACCTTATTACCTTCTTTTTTTGGTGGTAGAGGGTGGGAATCCATCCTATAGTTTAGTGGGTCATCTTACGTGGATTTGGCAAGAAATTTTTATTTTTATGCTAGGGTTGATGGAGAGTCTATTGTATCGAGGGTTATAGGTATTGACATCACTATTTTGCTCGATACCATTGTTGAGCTCCTAAACACTCCTAGGATTCCCTTACCCCATATCCTAAGGACCCGAGCCATCTCACTATTTACCATATTGTGTATAAGACCGTTCATTTTATGAATTTTGCCTTTAGTAACCATAAACCACCATAAATAAGCCATCTTTAATCTGACTATTGCATTTTGAGTAAGACAGTCAGTTTCAATCTCGGACCCATAATGAACCATAGTACTTATATCCCCGAGCACATTATGTTTATGAATGCTATCGATTCTAGCGTGACCATCAATCTTCTATTTTTGATTTGGAGGCATATGTTATCCTTCCAAAATGATGAAGATATCCAACAATGAGTGTCCTTAACTTATGGGATTTTCCTCACATACATTATGATGACCATCGATGTTTCACTCATTCTTGGAGAGCACATATCATATTACTTATCTTGGATTGATGCTTCCACCACACGTCCGAGTTAAATTTTCTTGGTGATGCACGTGTTCCCCACCTTATGCTTCTGAGGAGGATTATAATTTTTATGCCGAATCACATCATGTTTCAGCACCTCATACTTTTGTCTCAATTGCCACTAGAAGTTTGCATTTGCAACTCAATTCACCTCATTTCAATAAAATATAAATGAGTCCTTACGATTTCAATTGAGGCAAACAACGGATATTCAGGCATAGCCAACAGCCTTACTTGAAAGAGAGAAACTCAAAACAATTGGTGAGGATGCCCAGTACTAGTGATAGTTAGAGTGAAGTGATAGGCAAAGGAGCAATGGACCAAGCCCTTTTGGAGCTCGTGATGGCATTGATATTTGACTGTCGGATATTGTAATTATATTTTTTAATGTACTTTTCATAGAGAGAAAAATATTGGATTTGACATGATTTGATATATTATATATTCTCTCATACTCAGTTGATTCATAGTGGTTTTGTGGACATGTTTATATATTTATATTCAATATTTATCACATGTATGACTCAACTATGAATTTAGTATATTTATATTAATTCATTTTTATATGTCTCCGTCTCTAGCATTTTGGGTTTATATGCCTATAGTTGATATTTTTTAGTGTAGATGATATTAATGATGTCATTAATCATGTTGAGATATGAATATGATGTTCCAAAGTTAATTTATGTTTTTCCATGTTCATATTTCCATGAGTTTAGGTCACTTATCTCAATGAGAATATGCTATATTTTATTGATTGGACTGATTTGTAATATTAGTTTCATCTTTTGTCTATCCAAGACAAAAAAAGGGGGAGAAATTTTAGGAGTTAGGGGTGGTATATATTAATGGGGAGTAGTTTAGTGCATGGATTGGATTATTCAAATCCTGTCGATTTATATACATCACTTGTATCTTTTGTACATCACGAGGTATGTGTTTAAGTGGGCATGACATATACAACGCATGATGTTGATTTTTTATTCATCTAAAAGATTACGTCGGTACTAAGTCTCGTGGGGATCAGGAAGGGTATAGTGATGTATAAATATTTTGATTCAATGATTTTTTTGTATTTTTTCATTTTTGGTTTTGTCCCGAAATAACCAAAGGGGGATATTTTTGTGGGCATGTTTTACACTCCCTTAGGTTTATTTATGTTTTCTTTATTCTGGAACTAACTTTTGTGACATATTTTATTTGTATCGAGTCTATTGAGTTCAAATGTTACATTAAATGAAGACATAGAGACAAAGAATTGTGACAGAGATTAACGAACTGGACACATTCATTATGTGTCAGAGATTTGGTAAGGTTTTCAAAAGTTTTTTATTCCTTATAGTTTAATTTATTGATAGGAAGTGATAGGACATCACTTTGTTTAAATCAAATAAGGAAAATATTTTTTAAAATGATTTTCAGGAAAATTTAATAAGGGTAAAAAGTCAGTGACCTCATTCGAAAGAGGTCATCCTCTATTGAAAATGGTTTCGAACGAACACTGATTTTCAAAGAAGTAAACCTTGATCGAATCAAACTTCAAATGAGGTACACTAGATCAAAGTTGGTTTCAAATGAGACCTCACAGACATACCAAAATGACATCCGTTAGATAACTTTTCAAATAGGGAACCCTCATTTGAAAGCTCTCATTCAAAAAAAGGTTTTCAGTATTGGAAAGCATGTTTTATTTCTTCTCTTTCAGTGATAAAATATAAGGAAACCATTAAACATGTCTTTTAAAGTGATAATACCAATTTTTTCGTAACTCTAATTTTGTTTTAAAAGATTCCTTTGCGTTTGTGAGATCTTATCAACTCCATGCGATCAAAATTGACTCGAGGTTTAAAATCCCAATAGGTCGTATACTTCCAAGAATAGTCGAGCATGAGGATTCATATGGATGAATATAAAACACTTAATTATGTTTGGCTATTCATTTACAATCGAGATCGGTGGATACCGAGTCCTTGACATTTGTGTAGTTGATTCTCGGACCGGAGCATCATTTACTAGTTTGGGTAAAGGCAAAAAAGTAGAACACGTGGGAGTAACTTAATGGCAGTTAATGTTATCGTATATGTAAGTCATATTCTGACTCCTTACGATATATTCTGACTCCTTCTGCGTCCTGTAAATATTGATACTAGTACTAGTGGACTTGTAAGCGAGCTAGAGTGTTACTGGTTTTTTTCCACGAGGGTTTCCACTATAAAATCCCTATTTGCTGGTATGGTTGTTATTATTACTTCTGTTATTAATCACTACTTTCATGTAATTTATACTAATTAATTTTATTTGATAAAATCAAAATTTTCTTCAAAGTAATGAAGGATTTAATTTCCTTAACGTGGTAATTAATTAATTTGAATTAGACCCTTAAATGCACACATATTTCTATTAACTGGATAGGCAAAGAAGGACTTGATGTAAGATAGATATCCATTGCAAAAAGTTGATGATTGGGGGTGATCTTGTTTCTTAAGCCTTTGTTTGATGACTAAATCTTTGTCAGAAAAATTATATTGTCTAGGATATGGTCTTTCTTTTTATAATCAAATGCAAAAAAGGGAAAAAAAATTCACAAACACTTTCAAGGTTGGACAACAACATGCATCAAAACAAGGGTAAGAGAACCTAAAAATCATCTAAGCTATCGTCATTGTAGTTTTAGGACATCTGGGACCATTGTAAGGCCATTAGCCCTCGGGAATTGGAAAATGCTCCTAATATTTTTCCAAAAAACCATGGTCCTAGTAATCCATATTCAAATCAAGAAAATTAAAGATGAGGGAACACTGATACCTCATATATTTTAGACAATAGAATTTATCCCCCCCCCCCCCCCCCAACATAACCAATTAATAGAAATATCATATTATAGGGATGCCCATGTCAGTGCCATAGATTTCTCTAAGGATATTAAAGAAAATTAACTATTCTCCAGATATTGGTGGCACACTGGGTTGGTAATAGGTTAAATGAAAGATTGAACTTGAGAAAAATTTGGTTTGAAGGAAATGTAATGCCACCCTCAACCACCATAATAGAAAAATCCAGTGGCCCCCTAACATATCGTAGTGGTATATAACCATCTCTCGGATCTCAAAAGAAACCCACTTAGGAATATACTTTCTATTGAACTCTCCAATGGTGGAATAGTTGATAACATAAACCATATTTGAAGAAAAATAGAACAAAACATGAAAAGAAGATTATACAGAGGAAGAAATTCAGTTACATATATGAAAGAGATGAGGTTTGGAAGAGATGATTTGATATTTTGAATATGCTTTGCACTGAGACTGAATGGACATCCAGTGACTTGGGTTGTTTAGGGGGAAGTTGTCAAGCATGAAATTCTCGAAAATTAGACATTATTAAGCACGATTTCCTAGTTGGTGGGCTCATGACTCCCAAAAGTACATTCCCTTATCTTCAAAATGTAAAACTTGTTTTACCCTCCGACCAAAGAAAGAACTTACACCACCAATGATGAAAGTCTTGGGAGAAATTGTGGGATCCATGTTATTATAAGATAATAAAGGCACGTTGGGTCCACCTAACTTATGTCCCATACTTAATAAAGATGAAAATAAATAGGCAATATCTCATTTTGATAAACTGCCTAACTGGGACTTGATTAATCATGAAGATATGGATACGTTTAAATAATGTTTATCATCACAAAATGATAAGTGATAAGGGGCAAGACTAATATTTTGGGGACACTATTTGACATAATAAATAAGTCCTGAATCACCTCTGGTCCGAGCAACTTGTTATCCCCCACCTCTAGCCAACACGTTGGGGAACGACAAGGCCTGTCATACAAAGCCTCGAATGGATCCATGCCAATCGTGAACTGATAAGAGTTATTATAAGTGAACTCTACCAGTGGAAGACGTGGCTCCCAATCTCCTCCAAAATCAAGGACACACATGCATAGCATATCTTCTAACATCTGATTAATACGCTCGGTTTGTCCATCTGTCTGTGGGTGATAAGCTGAACTCAACCTCAACTCTGTACCCATAGCCTCCTGAAAGCTCTCCCAGAAATGCGACACGAAAATCTTGTCTCTATCTGACACAATATTCAGGGGCACCCCATGTAATCTGACAATCTCAGCAATAAACAACTGAGCATACTGACCCGTGGTATAGTTTGTTCGCACCGACAAAAAATGAGCCACCTTGGTCAAACGGTCCACAATCACCCAGATGGAATCATGGCCCTGCTGTGATGTAGGCAACCCTGTAATAAAATCCATGGAAATACTCTCCCAGTTCCACATGGGTATTTCCAATGGCTGAAGCAACCCTGACGGTTTCTGATGGTCCACCTTTACTAGCTGACATGTAGAATATTTAGACATGAACTCAGTAATATCCTATTTTATCCCACTCCACCAGTATTGCCGCCTCATATCCTGGTACATCTTATCTCCCCGAGGATGTACTACAAATCGGGACCCGTGAGAATGGGTCATCACAACATGACGTAAGTCTGCTCCTTCTGGGACCACCAATCTTCCATTAAACCTCAAACCCCCATCAGAACTAACAGAGTAGGACTCAACACCCTCATCTAATAGTCGTACAATCTGCTCCTGGAAAAATAGGTCTGTGGTCTGTGCCTATATCACCCTCGTAACAGTCTCGGGTGTCACTGTCATGACAGATATGAAGGAACGGGCTACAGCATCCTGGTGACCCAACTCTTTCCACTTTACTTTTCAGACGTTCGCTACATCGTCTACCGATCTATGGCTCAATGTATCAGCAACTATGTTGGCCTTCCCCAGATGGTACTAAATGTCGAACTGATAGTTCTTCATAAACTCTAACCACATGCGCTGACGCATATTCAGCTCTCGTTGAGTGAACAGGTACTGCAGTGACTTATGGTCCGTGAACAGCGGAATTTCTCCCCCAATAAATAGTGCCTCCATATCATCAACGCAAAAATGACCGCTGCCAACTCTAGGTCGTGTGTGGGGTAATTCTTCTCGTTCGACTTAAGCTTATGGGAGGCAAAAGCTATAGCCTTCTCCTCCTGCTTAAGTACTCTCCCAAGCTTACGGGGTAAACCAGGTACTCCACGCCCGATTTAGGTAAAGCAAGGACTGGTGTTGAAGTAAGCTTGTCTTTCAACTCGTCGAAAGCCAATTGACAAGTATCATCCCAAACATATGGAACCCCTTTGCGAGTCAGGTTCGTCAATGGACCCGCTATTTTGGAGAACCCCCGAATGAATCTCCTGTAGTATCCGGCTAATCCCAAGAAACTACGTACTTTCGTCGGTGTCGTGGGCTGTCCCCACTCCCTCACCGCTGACACTTTACTCGGGTCAACTGCTATCCCTTATTCAGAAACAACATGCCCGAAGAATTGTACTTCCCGTAACCAGCACCCGCACTTCTCGTACTTAGCATACATCTGATGTTCTCGTAGAGTCTGAAGAACCTGCCTCAAGTGCTCGGCATGCTCCTCCTCGGAGTGTGAATATATCAGGATGTCATCTATGAAAATAATGACAAATTGATCCAAGAACTTTCTGAACACTCGATTCATCAAGTCCATGAATACGGATGGAGCATTTGTGAGGCCAAATGGCATCACTCTGAACTCATAGGACCCATATCTCGTCAAGAAAGCAGTCTTTGAAACATCATGCTCCCTAATACGTAGCTGATGGTACCCCGACCTCAGATCAATCTTCGAAAAGAAAGTTTCTCCCCTCAGCTGGTCGAATAGATCATCGATTCGAGGTAATGGATACTTGTTCCGTATCGTGACCTTGTTCAGCTCCCGGTAGTCCACACATAGCCTCAGTGAACGATCTCCTTTTTTCACAAACAAAATTGGAGCGCCCCAAGGTGAGGTACTCCTGCGAATGAAGCCCCGACCTAACAACTGCTCTATCTGATCTCGTAACTCTCGCATCTCCGTCGGAGCCATACGGTATGGAGCGCGTGCTATAGGTCGAGTATCCGGTAATAAATCTATGACAAAGTCTATCTCTCGATTGGGGGGTAAGCCTGGTATCTCCTGAAATACATCGAAATAATCACAAACAACTGGGATCGAGTCTAAGGGAATCACAACCTCCTTAGAGGTATCCTCCTCTATGTAATACAAATGAGCGGTCGAGCCTCCCTCTGGGCGAGGCATCGCCAATACAAACATATCTTGCCCTGGAATGGAAGAAATAATACTCCCACCAAAACAATCTATCATGGCTCTGTAAGCTGCAAGCCAATCCATACTGATAATAACGTCGTGCTCATGCATATCTAAGACTAGCATGTCTGCTGGTAATACTAAGCTATCAATCTCTACCCCCACTCCCCGACATATAAAGAAAATTAGCGATCCATTTCCAAATGGTGAGTCTACACACGTCACAGTGCTCTCTGTTGTGGCTAATAACCCTAAGGCCTTCGTAAAATGGGTAGCTATAGAACAGTGCGTCACCCCAGTATCAAATAAAACTCGACCCATAGTACCATGGATAGGAAACATACCCTCAATCGCGGGCGGTGCCTGTGGAGCTACTGCCTGGTGGACGTTATAGACATGTCCGTACTGTAACTACCCCTGCTGCACTGGAGTAGCTGGTAGGGCTGGTACCTGAGCTGGTGCTGGGAGGGAAGCTGGAAAAAATGGCCTATGTGGCTCATTATGGGCACCCTGCTGATGTGGGGCCCTATCACCCTCTGGACAATCCTGGCACTTATGGCCATGCTTATCGCACACAAAACATCGGCCTCTGAAATTACCTTCCCTCAGACCCTGTTGACCACGGCCCTGTTGGCCTTTACCGCCCTGATGAAAATGCTGTTGGCCTTATTCGCTCTGCTGCTGGCGGTGTTGGACTTGCTGGCCCTACTGAGTAGGCTGGCCCTGCTGAACCTGCTTAAATCCCCCAAATCCCTGCTTGAAATATCCTGATCTGAACCGCTTTGCAGGGTCCCCCTGATGGGAACTCTGCTCATGCTAACGAGTCTGCCCCTGAGATGTCGGTGCTCCACTAGTGCCACTACCCCTGTCCTGCCCTGCTGGCCGGACTCTCCTGCCCGCTTGCTTCCCTATAGATGGAAGCGGTGATCCTGGCAGTATAGTAAAGCAACATTGAGTACATCTGTGAAGGTACTCATAGACAGATTCCCTATAAGGTGCTGACGGATCCTCCAAGCTAACCCGTCCACAAACAATAGTATCTTCTTACCCTCAGTGGGTGCCTCATCTGGCACTATAGTGAGAAGTATTGTGAACTCCTTTTCATACTCAGTAAAAGTAGAATTTTCCTGCTTCAAGTTCAGTAACTTCCGCTCAGTTTGGCGTCATCTCAGTTTGTATGGCGATCGAAAAATAATTGTGGTCGAACCGCTCCCAGAATGATTGAATCGGGATAATATCCCTCTCCTCCAAGGTGGTGGTGGACTCCCACCACTGCAAAGTGACCCCCACTAGCTTAAATGAAGCCAACAACTATTTCTGCACGTCTGTGCACTCATACATACGCAGATGCCTCTAGATATCTTTCTTCCATTGGCTGACGATGATGATATCTGAACTACCTGAGAACTCAGGGGGATGCACCTTCTAAAAGGCATCCCTAACCCGCTCCCATGCTGATGGCAGCTGTGCAGGTACTGGCGCCACTGCCTGAATCTGGGGTGGAGCCTGCTGTACTACCGCCAACACGACATTCACCGCCTGAGCAACAATAGCGGCTACCTCATTAGCATTCATCGTTCCCTGAGCCGGAGCTCCTGGCTGCTCGGCTTGGGCACGCCTATCCTTTGGTGCACATCTCAGAGGCATCTAAAACGTGAAGAAATTTATTAGTCTACAGTTATTATCAAATCTCAAAGAGCTGAAGACGTAATCGTAAAAGCAAGAATACAACAATCCTAAAATAGGGCTCTATAATAAAAATGTTAAGCAGAAAATTAAATAAGCCGTACAGATCCTATGGACACTAGAACCTGGTGCTCTGATACCACCTGTGATACCCCTCCTAATTAAATACCGGGTGATCAGTCCTTTATTAAATTATAATCAAGGTGACGGTCGGTTCATTCTTAGCATCACTGTCGTAAAAATAACATTTCCGATTTAAACACCCAAAATAATTAAGCTATGTGTCAAAATCATTTTTAGACATTACTTTTCAAATTTTATTTTACAAACCAACATTTAAAACCTTACATAATTCACAGTTAAATAATCACACAACAACTATCCTGGAACATATAATCCAAAGAGTTAAACATTCAACTAATTAATTCCGACATTAAAACTTAAAGGAAAAACATCCTGACAATAATAAATCCCAAAGTGTAAATACTGGAAATAAACGAATCACAATATCCGGTAAAACAACTGAATAATGGAAAAGGGCGACACATGCCCAACTGGATAAAATAAATGCTAGAAGTGGAATCAAGAAATGAGGTCGTCTAAGCAAGAGGCCTGCAACTCCCACCTAAGCTGCAGCGCGTTCCTTCCAAAGGATCCTATGCAAGACGCCTCTGTGACTGGGCACCTGTAATATATACATATATATACAAGAGAGAAAAGAAAATGGAAATGGGTCAGAGCCCGATTGTAAAAACGATTTAAAATTTGTTTAGCAAGTATTTAAAATGTTTACTGGCCAATGCAACAACATATTAGTGCGACACTCCCTTGAGAAATTCTCACCTCTCTTCTAATGTGCACGCCTATCGCACTAACCTTCCCAACGGTTTAACTTATCTTATCTTAGGTCGCTCGTAAGATTTAAACGGACAAATTTAACTGTTTAAGAGGTTCATTACATTTAACAACATAGTTCTTATTTAACCTTATTTACTAATAAAGTCTCTCGGCAATATATTATACTTTTCAAACACTTGTTACCAAATTGAAATAATTATTCATTTCTTACTTACCATAAACACAGTGGGTAGTTCCCAAATTCCATAACTAAATATATATATTAAATACTCATATGATATATATTCTAACGGCACCCCACATAATAATTATGGTGCGGACATACTCTGCTATCCAGTCCCCGTATCAATCGTACTAAGGGAAATACAAGTTCGGAATCACTCTCGAACTGTATTAGAACAAACACAAACAATATTGAGGCGAAGCATAGATTCCAAGTCTCTAAGAGTTCAGCACATGCCCTCACGTCTCTTAGGACCGTCTGAACTATCGATTCGATAGCCTGTACCGAAGGATTTCTATCTTATAGGGTACGAGTCAATATCCCCCATAAAGGTCCCATCGAGATAAGACTGTCCCAGCGCGGTAACCTCGGGGATAGCAAGTAGCGCGGGCATGATTTTCACACCTATATAGTATATGCATAAACACAGTCATATAAATGTACTACTGTTACCATATCAAATTTAGATACATCTCATAACCCATAATTATGACATTTATCCTCTTTCCTCATTATTTAATTATCACGTATAACGTTTGCCTCTTATCTTAATTTGTGGGATTATTTCAACTTATCAAGTGACACTCGTTAATTTCTATACTCCCAAGTGTAATTTCAGTAGGTACTCATTTATTTTTCAACGTAACTATCTTACGCATCACCTTCTTTAATACATAGTTCCATCGTCCCTTATATGTAAACATCCCCGAAAGTGCGAATCTCGTCTTACATTAAAGGTTTCATATTTTTAGTAAGTCCTACTGGTCTTCTTTAACTCCCAAAATATTTTAATAAGGATGTCAAAATATTATTACACATTTAAATTTAATTCAACTATATAGAAGGGAAAATATGAGTCTTCCAGGAGGGGTCGATCGATCGATGGTAGGAGCTCGATCGATCGATGCGTCGATCGATTGATACTCCTGGTTCGATCGATCGATCAAAAAGGTATGACGAATTCTGCAGAAAACCAGTTACAGGTTCTATCATCCAACATTATTAAAATCCAAAGTTTTAACTCCTAAACTCCCATAAATTTATACCACAAACATCCTAAACCCAAATGGACAATATTTAACATAAAGCACGCGAGTTTTCATCAAGATGCATGGATTAAAAGTGCCCAAATTTATACAATTCTCATGAACCCTAAAAATTTCTTTAACTCAATTCAAATCATTCGTTCTCTAGAAATTCTACTTCTAATTCATCATAAATCCGTGGTTAAACCTCTACATATGAAGGGGTTTCCAGATTATCATTTGTATCACTAAAACATGAAATTTTCTAATCTCCAACATGGGTTTTCTTTCATATAACTCATCCTAATCAACCCTAAACTAACATGAATGAAGCATTAACGGAATTAAGCAAGATAAATACTTTCCTGGAGATTTTTGTCTCTGGTTTGTGGCTGAAATCAGTGTGGTTGTAATCCTTATTACGCGATCTATCTTTTGGCGGTGACAGCGGTGCAAACGGAGGAGTTTTCGGCGTAGAAATCCTTGGTAACCTCTTCCTTTCCTTCTCCAATGGGCTTCACTTGGTTTTGGTTGTGTTAACCCTAGAAGACAACTCTAAGCATCTGATATAACCCTTGCAAATTCGTGGGTTTAAATACCCAAAATTACAAAATGTCCAAAATGCCCTCTCGGGGTACTAATTAAGCCTAAAAACGCCCCGAGACCCAAACTAAACCCTCGGGTACACTTTTCTGACTATCTCGACCCTTCCGGACACTTTGGTGCACTCTAAATGACCATACGGGTGACTTATAATTTATTCACTTTTATTAATCAATATTTAGTCCCGACGCGACACGGGCGCGTCCCGACTCAAATTTCCAAAATTGTCGTTTTATTCACTCGTGACATTTAATAGAACCAATATCATATATTACTTTGCTCATTGGTAATATTCAACAAGTTTCCCATACTTACTAACTCACCTCACGTTAGTAATTACTAAAGAAAAATAATTAATTTTTGGATTTATATTAAATTAATAATTCACATTAAATTTAATAAATCCCCAAATTTAGAAAGCATAAAAATATGGGGTATTAAATATTACCTGCCTAATCAAATCCACCATCATAAATGGGAGAATTGTAGAGTTTTTCTAAATAATAAATTATTCACTCACCACAAAAACAGGATACAAAATAAAGCAGTTATGAGAACTACATGATAGCCAATAATTGTACGATGAAATGTTTTCATATTTGAGGAACTACGGGTCAAAGGAACTTAAAGTTTAAAACCTGAATTTCCAAAACCCATATATCAAGTAAATCCTACATTACATAAGTCTGTTGAAACTTTAAACCTATGTCTGCTGAAAATAGGATACCAAATAAAGAAGTTATGTGCTTATCTTAAACCTACGTCCGCTAAAAAAAAGGAGGTCTAGACCTCCTTTTTTCAGCAACGGAGTCATAAAAATTTAGTTGGCTTATTTTTAGCAGCGGAGGTCTAGACCTCATTTTCTGTGTTCTTTGTTTTAACTTGGAGTCCTCTAGTTAGAGTAAAGGATGGGCTTTTCATATGGTCCTCTTCCAAGCTTTGATGAATATTGATCCCCCAACTATCATGATCTGATATAGACCTACTTGGACACATTTCCAGTTTTGGACAGTTGCTCTAATGCTCGACCTGATATAGACCAACTATCATGACCTGATTTTCATCTTAATAAAGAAGGTGAATCCAAAATAAAAAAAAGTAAGAACTCATGAAATATATATAGAGAGAGGAAATAAATATAATATGCTTATCATGTTAACACTAAAATCCTTTTGGACCTTCTCAATATAATCTGTTGTGGTCTTATTGTTGCCTCCACCTCGAAGTTATGAAGATAAGTCATATTTTTCAGTTATATAAGAAGAACACATTTGAGGGTCATCTTATTTTGCGTAGACATCTTAGGGTATGGTTTTTTCAGTTTTTTCTTGGATGTACATTTTGGTCTTTGGGGACCAGGTGTGAAATTTACATTTTGGTTGCTTATTTGTAAAGAAAAGTGTTTAAAACTATGCTAAGACATTAATGTAATATCAAAATGATTATTTTTTTCTGTTTTATGTTCTGTTTTTCTATTTTTGGTTGTATTTTTCTGTTCTCAAATCTATACCGAGATGATTAGTCCTACACTAATACCTAACATAGGAATCTAGAGACATAATCAATATTACACACAAACACAAAAAATAATCACTAATATTTCTGATAATATAAGGAAAATTAATGTCAAAAAGACGAAAGGAAAAGTCAGATGTACTTTGAGGAAGAAATATAGGTTGATTGATCGATGATTACACTTTGCCGATTAATCTGCCTAGCCGTTTTTTCTCATTTCCAATTTAAGCACTGTATATGCCTTGGGCAAGGCAGTGGACCTCTGCCCAGCACCTATTAACTAGACACCTGGAATAATTTTTAGAATATTGAGTTAAACAGTTAAAGCCATTGCAATAGTAGCTTAATACAGATCACCAGCAATAACTCTGAAATGGTCATGGGAAGAAAAAATGAAGATGCAATTCAGGCCTGAGTAATGGAGATTAATTGTTACCTGAACTAATTAGGAGACTAATCCATTAGTAAAAGATAGAAGACTAATATAAAAAAAGAGTAAATCATAGATATGGCCCTAGAACTTTGTCGTATGTAACTATTTGCCCCCCAAAGTTTTCTTTGTCACAATTTAGCCCTTATACTACCATAACATTGCAACGTTAGCAATTCCGTTAACTTTAATGGAAAAATCCAATGTCCATATAATCCCCATTTTGGCGTCATAAATTCACAGCGTCTATTTTGGCGTCATAAATTCACAACGTCCATTAAATTTTAACATTAAAATCCCAATGTCCATAAATTCACAACGTCAAAATTCTGATGGTGGCAGACCAACTTGCGAAACACATGCTCGCTATTATAGAGATATTCCATTGAGAGTTGTTTAAAAGAAAAAATACATTCCAAAGAGATATTCAACAAAGAAGATGAACAATACCAAAGGCTCAAGACTAACAATTCATCCATTCATTCCAAACAACTGCAATTTGATACAACTATGTTTCAAGGGCATATTAGCATAAACCCCAATCACTATAATAGACATAGTACAACTACGTTACAAATGCAATAAAGGTTCCACTTTAAACACTAAATTACCTCTAAATGTCAAAATGAGAAGGAAAAATATTTAAACGTACAATTTATTCCTTCATCGGTATATCCATAACTATGGCACTATGGAAATATATTCAAGAAATAGATCCCAACATACTTCCACTATACTAGCCCCTCTCCCCTCTGATTTCCTCTACACATCCCATCATAAAACCAAAAAGAAAAACTCCAGAATTAGTGTAAACAATAAAGAATATTCAATAAAACTCTCATCCTTGTTGATATTGATGGGGATGTTTTGGAAAATGAGGTGATTTATGTTCCTCCAAATGACATAAAAATGAATACAGATGATGCAATATATATGTTGTATATTTGGGAACAACTTTATATGTTGCTAATGTGGACCCATAGCTATTGCACAATAGTGAAATGAGGCATTTGATTTTGGATGTTTTCAAACCAGGACCATAGGAGTGAATCATTCTTGCAGTTGATGAACAATGGTCAGCATTCTCAATATGATTGTCACAAATCACACAGATGGAGTTAGAATTGATTTGAAGTTCGTAGAGACAATCCAATATTGAAAGCTTACCAAGTAAAATCCTCCAAGAAAGAGAATATATTCTAGGAAGTATAACGTTCTTATAGAGATGCTTGGTCCATGGTGTATTTGGTTGGTGTGGGGAAAATAATTTATAGGCATATTTAAATGTGAGGGATCCATCACTAGAGCAAGGCCATATTCTAGCATCTTCAGCAGGTTGATATGGGAGGGGATTTGAGTAAATAGTGTT
Source organism: Sambucus nigra (assembly GCA_949130495.1). Classification (NCBI taxonomy): domain Eukaryota; kingdom Viridiplantae; phylum Streptophyta; class Magnoliopsida; order Dipsacales; family Adoxaceae; genus Sambucus; species Sambucus nigra. The sequence continues at coordinate 128,546,265 of OX422216.1, read as the reverse complement.
GGCGAGGTAAAGCATTTATGCTGATCCATGTACACAAATGAAAATTTTAACTAAATTTTCACAATAAACAAAAAAGCAGACAAAGGTAAAAATAAAACTTCAGAACATTTAATTTACTTCAGAAAATTTTAGTACTTTGTATTGTCTTCCTCACATGACCATGAATCCATCTTGACCATTTGTTTCATAGAACAATAATGATGGTTCAAATGAATCCCTATTCACTTGAGCATTTTGTCTAACACCTACCATGCATTAAAAAAGTTCATAGTCTTTCTAGTGACCAAAATCAAACACCAGTAGTTTTAAATAACCGATATAAGACACGATGATAAATAAAGAGAGGAGTTGGGGAGGGTATATCTAGTTTAATAGAATCATTAAACTCAAAAAAATATCAAAATCCTTACCAGGCCTATAAAACAAATATTAAAACACTATCTATTATTTTATAAACTCCTCACCAGAAAATAATATTTCAAGTTCAAATCTACAAACCACAATTTCAATTAAACATAAGATTGAACTATTGTATGTTTTTCAGCATATCAAACAGGTTCTTCAGCAAAATCATTAACAAATATAAAAATCCTAAGCTCGAATTTGGAAAACACTAACCATGGAGAGAGGGGTTACCTTTTTTAAGATTAATGATTCAAAAAACCTTATTTCACTAAGCATTAAGAGAGAGAGAGAGAGAGTAAACCTTATACTATAGTATATAGTCATAATCAGTACTAAACATCAAATCAGCCAGTATATCACCATCAACACAACTAAATCCATTTTAAACCCTTCAAATCACAAAACCCCAAAAACTAAGACCCATAAATTGATTAGGGGGAGAAAATACTAAGCCAGTGAGAAAGAAAACCAAATACCTTCACCATTGGACAACGTAACGATAGTTGTCATAATGAAGATTAAATATGCAAAAGAGCTCGGATCTGCAAAATCTAAATCAAATATCAATTTTTCCCGAATAGATTCAAAAATCGAACACAAAAATCTTAGATGTTCAAGCATCAATCAACAACACAAGATAAAACATTGATTATGCCCATTGATAAACCTAAACCCATTAGCAGCTGAATAAAAGAAATCCGGTTGGGGGAGATAGTTGTTTCGATCGAGAGATAGATAGATAGATAGATAAAGGTACTCGGCTAATGAACAAATGGAGAGACTGGTGGATTTGTTCTGCATAATCGGTTGGCGTAAAAAGGATTCCAAAGTGTTAATTTTCTATTTTATCCTTGTTTTTGAATTTTGGGTAAAAGGAGGAAAGGAAATGAAAGGGTTAAAAAAGAGGGGGAAATCAAAATTTTAAGGGGCAAAAATGGTAAAAGGGGTATTTTAATCTCAACCCTTGGATTCTTTCATTGGTGGCTCAATCCTAGCCCCTAATTAGCTTATCATCTTATGGAATAGTGGAAAAACTTCTACTCCTTATTATATATATATATATATATATATATATATATATATATATATATATATATATATATATATATATATATATATAAGGGTGAGAATGATGGGAAGACTATTCTACCCTTATTTTTGAATTTTAAAGAAAGGGGAAGATAAATTAAAGTGTGTTAAAAGAGGTGAAACCAAATATTTAAGGGGCAAAAATGTAAATGCTATTTAAATTATAAAATCAAGTGTGATGAGTTGTAGTGCTTATGGTATGAATTGTAATCTCACCCTCAATTTAATACCTTGGTGGCTCAATCCTAGTATATATATATATATATATATATATATATATATATATACACATACACACACACACACCAGCGAAATGCCCATGCCTGAAGGCACGGATAAAACTTTCCAAAGCAATAAATCATGTATAATTTTAAGTCAAAAAGATTTTTTATAACATAAATAACTATAAAAAAAATTCGAAAAAGTTTCCTCTGTTTATCGAACTATCGACCCTGTATAAGAAATAAAATATTATCCAACAAAAAAATTTCATTGAATGAATATCCCATTCTTCTATAATAGATACTTTTGAAAACCAATACTTTATGAGTTTACACTAGTAAAATAAAATTTGTCATAAATTCATAACTATCAAAATAGAAGTCAAATGTCAAAGATTCCTGAAAAAATAGTGGCGTGCCAACACGAAACCCCGTAAAATCCAGCAAATAATCTCAACATCACATGCTCAGTGACTTCTAGTGTTTGGCCTAAAGAATGCCCCACATGTCTACGTCGTGTTCAGTTCGGGTCCCAATGCATGCACCATGCTTCCGACAATATACACCTACACTAAATTATGCCAAATTAAAATACCTACTCAAATAGTAGGAAAAAGCAATTGTACAAAGACATTCATAAAAATCGTAGGAAAAAAAACTGCATCTACAAAGTTGTGGTGTTAAATTGAATTTAAGATTCAATAATAAGAAATAAAAAAAGCAAAAAAAATACACTTCTAAATAATTTGAAAAGCAAAGGGATAGAGAGAACATGCATTACTCAAGGTAATAGAATCATTCTAAGAAGATATAACATATAGTACTCTATTTCCACTTAATGTAAGGTGCAATAAAGAAAAAAAAGTGGAAATGATAGTCATGGGAACTAACAAAAAATTGAGAAAACAATTAACATGTCAAATGTAAATCAAGATTGTATAAAAACAAAATATATATCACAAACAGTTAAACACCCAATATAATTTTTCCATCCTTTTAACATTAAATTGTCTAATCATAAATCATCATTAAAAATACACATGTTTGTGCCAATGACATACAGACCTATGCATCGGTAGGTCGGATTCATTCCAATTAAAATGAGAATACATTCATGAGTAAACTATAAGGGTGGGTTGGTGTGTAAACACACATAGACCTGTGAAAAGCAGGGCTTAAAATAACATCACCTAATTTTATTGTTTAGTTTAAGAGCGAATAGATTTGTGGAGGTTGTTATGGGGTACGATGGTGCAGATGCTTGTGGTGTATAGTATGAGGCTTGGGGTGCCTGTGGCTCTACGTATGGCGAATAAGTTTTTGGACTTTTGTGTAAATTTTTATTTGCATTTATATAAGTCATAATGAGTTCAACCTCTCCATCATACCTTCCGGTTTTAGTCAGCAGCAACCATGTGTTGTTATCATAACCCTTTGAAAGAACCTCAATCTGGAGTGTGGATAATCAATTCTACCAGTCAATGTGGCAAAAAAGGAGTGCATACACTCGGCCATGCTTATTTCCTTTGTTATGCATCTTTATGTGTACAATCTCAATGCCAGTCCTTATCTGATACAACAAACAAAAAGAAACAAAGATTCAATGCAAGTGAAAATATGGGAATGCTAAATGATAGACATGTTCCATGAAAAGTAGAAAAAACTTAAAATGCAATTACAAACTCACCTTGTATTTAATAAATGAAAATAAAATGGCAAAATAGTGTCATTTCAATAAATTGGGCAAAAAATCTCACTGTAGAATAGTTTTCACAACAAAGGAAATTATTTCATAAACTGATGTGAAGTGCAAAGCATTTTCTACGATTATCTAAGCACAAAAAAACTAATACAGTGAATAAGTTTCTAAGCTATAAACTCAACATAGAACTGAATTACAAGTCCCAAATTAATCTTAACTAGTATATTCTAAAATCTACCTTTAACCAATTAAAAACAGTCAGTAAGTTTTCAACAGAACACACATGTGCACCTGGACCAATGTAGTTTCTTAAAAATAGGAATCAGTTATAACATACTAATAAAGGATTACAACACCAGAACAGAACAATGACATGATGTCAAAGATAATTCAGTATACATCTAAACTTTATTAGGCATAACATTGTTAGTAAATATTAATCATGAAGAAACTATATTTTGATCAGGAACTTGAACAAACAGACGTTGTAAACTAAAAACATAGTAAATGCTTAGTACGATCAGATTAATGTACATAAATATCCATTAGTAAGCCGTAATCATTGAAAATACTTGTCTTTAGTATACAAAAACTATATATTCATCATTGTTTCTATAATATTATAGATAGTTTCAATGTCATTAGCTTCGATATACATGATTTCAAAAGAAAAACAAAAAAATTATTGGTGTTACCCATTAACCTCTGTAAATGTTGTTATTAGAAAACCGCCACACCTGGGATGCTGAACAAAACAAATAAACAATCAAATAGCTAAAAGTATAATTTACAAACTAATTACAATTGACCAATTCTTTAATTTCAGACACGAAACCATATTTTTGTAACAGCCATCTCAGATCTCTTCAGTCTAATAGATATGTGAAAACAGAGTTGGTAAGATGTTGCCTAATAAACTTAATTCCCCAAAATAAGTATAAAAATAACCCAATAAGAGATAAACCAAGGGTGGGGCGTGTGAGGTACCAACAAGAAGAGGATCAATATGCGGAATTAATACTGGAAATATTACAAACTTATTATTACAGACTGGAATTAAAGACAGGAAATAAAACTTACAAAAAGAAGAGAATACCACCGGAATGTAGCCGGGAAGTTCTTATTACAATTCTAGAGAGAGAGGGAGAGAAGTGCTGAAAGTAAAGCGTAGTTACAAATGAGGGGAAGCCCTCTATATATACACAAAGAAAGGAATCAATAATTCCTGAAGGGGCCCTCCATGTTGAAAGGCTTGACAAAGTCTCTTGTCTTCTAACGTCGGCTGAGGGGCCAAGTGGGGCCACAGAGGACACGGGCGGCTGCAAGTGGGTTTGTGAGTCACCAAAGGGGTCCTACCACTTTCATCGAAAGTAGCGAGCCTTGTTCGTATGCGTCGGCTGGAATCTTTCTGGGGCCGACAGGGGACAGGTGGGCCAACTATCCCAGATTGATTGATTTTCTCAAATCATCTAGGCCATCTGCGCCGGGACTGGGAAAAGGGCTAGCCGGCGGTCTTGCCGGAAAGGCTGAGCTCATAGAGTTGAAGAATGCTTCCATCGTAGGCTCAGTAGGGAGATTGGTGTCAAACATGTCACCAATGTAGGGATCGTCCTCGGGATTCTGATATTCTCCGGCCAGGCAAAAGAAAGGATTATCTTTTGTGGCAGAATGCATTGATGTGTCATCATCATCATCTGAAGGAAGAGGAATGGGATTCCTAGGGCTAGGACTGGGCGTTGCCGGAACATCAGGGGTTACACTAGCACCAAAAGCCGCTTTGAACTGGTTGTGAGTGTAATCCATTACTTTCTGCAGAAGCTCAATCTCTATAGCGTTAGGATACTGCTTCATCATGGCAGTCTTCAACCTTTAAATGGGGTTCACTGCAGGGGTCATCTTTTCTGCAGGAGGGGGAGATTCTTCCACCAAATCCATGTTATTTCTCAAGCTTCCACTAATCTGATTGATTGTAGACACAATATCAACACCACTCCACCATCGATAGAAGAAGACGCGTTCAAGTAGAGGAACATTGAGGTTATTAACTCTACAACGCAGATCCCATCTGGAGATCCAAGGGATGCTCATTTCAGAGAAAAAGAGTAGGGTGTTTAATCCTACCAGAGCTTTGGTTTTCCATCTTAAAAGAGGATGAAATTGACATCAGGGAAGAAAAAGTTTAGCCTGGGTAATTTCATCAGGGAAAAAATCAATTCCTGGGCCAAATTTATCCCACCAATTGATCACCCATCCTGGGTAAGATTTTTTCAAAGAGTTTGAGCACAGAACGAAAAACCAAGTATGTTTGTGCTCAGCATTTTGGTAATAAAAAGCTTTTGTCCGAGCCTGGACATAATCCCAATAATTATAGGATCCACCAGCATGCGAACTTAATTTTCACGCTTTTAAAGGATGGATTCCCCATTCTCGGGGAGAAATGATTTTTTTTAAAACAGCCTTGCTATAAGCAATGGGGGAATGAGAATTTCCCCGGTGTTTATTAGTATGACTAAACACCACTAAATCAGTTTCCACGAGAATCGCCTCGTATACCGTCCGGTATTTGCCTTCTGGCACCTCATAATTATGAGTATCAAGATACAGGGACTTTATTTCCCATGGAGAAGTCATCTGCTTCTCATCCTCATCATTGAGGATAAGTACCAATTCCGAAGTCCTTTGATTGGGAAGGAAATTGTACTTAATAGTTTCCAAAACCTCTTTAGCAGATTTCTTCTTGCTGAAGGGGTTAAGAGGGGGAGCATTCTTCTCCCTGTTCTTCGCACTCTGGTGAATGAACTCCATATAATCCTGTATGGGAGGATATTGATCTTCATTGATCACAATTTTTTCTTTTCCAGGTCGGCGAGAATACCCGCTGTTGTTGCCTCTACCACGCCCACGAGAGGGGCCACTCATCGGTCCTGCAAAAACTCTCTAGTTAGAAAATCGGGAAGAGAATTATTTTCCCCTTTGATATGTTCTATATCAAAATTAAAAGCCGATAAGTTTGCTTGCCATCTGGCAAAAATCTGTTTTGAAACAATGTTTTCCACATCTTTTTGCAAAACCTGTTTAACAGCACTGCAATCAATTCGAAGTAAAAATTTTTGATTTAATAAATCATCCTGAAATTTTGAAATGCATTTAACAACCGAAAATATTTCTTTCTTTATGGTGGAGTAATTTTTTGAGGCATCTTTCCAAGATCCTGAAGTAAAACGAACAAGTTCTTCTTTTTTAGTTAAAGAATTTATTTGTTTTAAAATACCACCAAAACCTAAATCTGAGGCGTCAGTCTCGACAATTTTGAAAAAAGAAGGGTTAGCTAAAGCTAGACAAGGTAATTGCTTGACTTTCAGTTTAATTTTCTGAACAGCTTTAGTATGCTCATCAGTCCAAGGAGCAGGATTCTTTTTCAATCTTGAGTAAAGGATTGCACTGTCTTGTGCAAGATTTTTGTAATAGTCACCAATATAATTGAGACTACCCAGAAATCTTTGAAGTTGCGTCTTTTCCTTGAGCTCGACAGGGAACTTAGATGCAAATTCAATACTTCTGTCAATGGGGAGTATCTTCCCCTCTCCAATGTTATGCCCTAAATATCTTACATTAGTTTGAAATTTTTTTATTTTAGGGGCGGAGAGAACTAAACCATTAGTTTTAGCAACATCTTTAAAAATCTTTAAAGGTTTAAAGTGTTGGTCAATTGAGTTAGAGAAGATAAGGATATCATCAATATACACAATTGAAAAATCAGAAAAAGGATTGAAAATATCATTCATGATATTTTGAATTTCAGAAGGGGCGTTCTTGAGCCCAAAAGGCAAAACATTCCATTGATAATGGCCAAAAGGAACCACAAAGGCAGTTTTATACCTATCTTGTGGTGCAATTTGGATCTGCCAATATCCAGATTTTAAATCAAATTTGGAAAAAATAGTGGCAGAATGAAGCCTATCTAACAAATCTTTTTTGTTAGGAATTGGATATCTTATCCACTGCAAAATTTTGTTTAGGGGCTTATAATTAATTACAAGCCTAGGAACACCACATTCTTGTTCAGCAGCCTTGTTAACATAGAAAGCTGTACAACTCCAAGGAGAATAACTTTTAGTTATAAGCGTTTTATTTAACAAGTTCTGGATCTCATCCTTGCAAAGATCGAGGAGCTAAGTCTTCATCTGACTGGGTCTAGCTTTGGTCGGAATAGATCGTTCATGAAAATCTTTTTCATAAGGAAGAGAAACAATATGTTTCTTCCTGTCCCAGAAAGCATTTGGGATATCACTGCAAATTTCTGCTGTTAACTGATTCTTAACAACCTAAATTTTGCTCATGATATTAGGGGACAATAAATTCTTTTTAATGTTGAGATTAGAGATTTCTTTCTGAAGAAAATTAAGATGGTTTTCTTTGAAAATAATGTGATTAGTCAAAGAGTTAATTTTCTTAATCTCAGGTCGAGTAATAAATTCAAAAACAATTTTTTGATTTCGAATAGTGGTGAATATACCACTAGAATCAATTTTATCTATAGGCATAAGCATAGATAAAAAAGGAGTACCTAAAATTATCTGTTGAGATATATCGCCAATAAGCAAGAAGGTACTGTCTAAACAAATTCCATTGTTACAGATGGAAACATTAGTTAATTTAAACCTAATGCCCATGCTATCTCCGCTAGCATTAAACAAAGATTGAGTAGTCTTCTCAAAGTATTCAGTAGAGACAATTCCTTCCTGAATGCAGTTCATATCAGCATCGCTATCAACAAGGGCAATGATGTTACAAAGAGAAAATTCTTTGTTGATCACAAGGTTGATAGTAGTATACCATTTTTGGCTTGGTACACGGCTGATAATCCCTAAATAATCCACAGAATCTTCAGTACTAGGAGTAGTGCCTGAAGTTCCTGGATCAGAATGCTTCTGAGCATTCTTGAGACTATTGATCTTAGTTTGCATCTTTTCATGCTGTAACTTAAGTTATCTTAACTCAGTTTTAAGTGTATTAACTTCATGTCTTAGATCATTAAGACTGCCAGGCTTGTTATTAGTTCCAGATTTTTCTAGACGGTTAAGTACTTCTTTAAGGCTGTACTCTTTAGAAGAATCAGGAATAGAGGCTTCTGCCTGGTCATAACAAGACCTAATAAGCTTTAGCTTAATGTCAGGGTCAGTAACCTGATTTATGACATCTATCATATTTTGTTGCTGACTGATAAGGACATTAAGACTTAATCCATTTAATTGAATTATGGATTGGAGATGATCGCATCTCTTAGTTAATTCATTACACTGACAGTCTCCATTCTTGGAGACTTTTGAGTCGCTAGAGCTTTGGATATAGCAAAGCTCATCATCGCTCTCAGAGGAGGAGTCCTCTTGTTCCTCAGAGGAACTGGAGTTAAGCAAAAGTTTGCTTAACTGAGAGTTCGGATGTTCATCAATCTGAAGGTTGCTAATCTTAGCTTCCATTTTACATTTGTTAGCATAGTGGCCAAACTTACCACATTTGAAGCATTTAGGGCCAGATTTGTTAGATTTCTTTTTAACAAATTTCTTCTTATGTTTATATTCTTTTTCTTTAGGAATATAAGACCTTTTCTTCTTACGTTTATAGGTGGGTTTTTTAAGAACTTTTTAATCTTTTTCGAGACTTTATGGGTAGAAGTTCCTGTATCAAAAGAGAACTGCTCACAAAACTCACCAAGCTCTTTCTTTCCTGAAAGATTCTGTTTCTTAAGTTGCCTCTGCAACTTAAGGTCATTACAGAGGGAGAGACCCTCCTGGATGACAACACTTATGAGTTGACCATAAGTGTAGTTAGAGTAAGGGATGGAGATACCACCATTAGCGTCTCTCATCTTCTTACGTACTTTCTCAGCAAAGAAAGTGGGAAGGCCATCAATGAATTTGGCTTTCCAGTGCTCAGAGTTGCCGTCACCTCTCTGAGTAACCCTAGCAAGGAACACGTCCTTGTACCACCTAAACTGGCTAAGAGTGGGACACCTAAGGTTTTGTAATAGTTCTCTATTACGTTCATCATGGGACTCGGTAATACCAATAAAGTGGTGAACAATGGCGAGAATAAGGGTATAAACCGCATCCGTTACACCAATGTCTTGCTGTTGTTCGTTCTTTACGATTTTTATGGCAGAAAGAATCTCATTTCTCTGATGTTCAGTCAGAATATTTCCCCACCATCCTCTGATGGTACCAGTAAATCCAGCAGAAATCATATGCACGATGCTATGATCCGTAGAATTATTCTGTGTACATATGGTGGCGTACATAGTCATCTGATGAATCATCTCATAAATCTGGGATTCGGTTTTACCATCCAGATTCCAATCATAGATTGATTTACCGTGAAAAGTATTCTGCATCACGGCGCTCTCTTCAAAGAGCAAATCCTGAGGGGTTGGCCTATGGTAGTAATTTCTAGCCGGGCCAATATTATTACTATAAGTAATTTTATTAACCTTAGGAGGTCGACCAAAAGAAAGTTCAAATCCTTGAACATCTTTTAAAGAGATATCTGATTCGGAATCAGAACCATCATGGGATAAAGTGTTTAGCTTTAACCCTATGAGAACTTTCTCGATCTCTTTCAGATGGGACATAAATTCAGTTTTGATTCCCAAATAAAAACCTTTAACGTCAATAAGAGGTTGAATTAGAGGTTTGACAAGACTCTTAGAGGAGTCAGAAGGGATCCTAACAGAGTTATGTGCCTGAGCAATCTCAATTCTATTGAGTTGTTTACCTATCGTGTTAAGGATAAGGTTGGTGTAATTACCTTATTTCATCAAGGGATTAAGATCCTTAGTGTGCCCAAGGATTCTAGTATCAATTTCTATCCTAAGAAAGGCACTAGCTGTTATGGTAGGAGCGGCGCTATTCTGGCTGGTACTACCAGTTTCTATGGATAGGGGTTCAGTCGGAGGGTGAACAGCAGATATAATCTGTTTATTCACAGTGGTCCATTTAGTTTCATGTTTAACATCAGTTTTAGGCTGATTTTTTGTTTCAAGAACAAAAAGTTGCCTATCTTTGGTAAACATGAGAAACCAAACAACAAAAGAAGTAACCAACTGGTTTTCTTCCACCCATTTATAAAATTCATTTTTATAAAATTCTAACATGGTTTTATCATATTTATTAAAGTACCAAGTCCTAAAACTATCCCATTCTGGTAAGTTAAACTCATCACTTATTTCTTTTCTATTAATTGTAAAAACCATTAAAAGGAAAAGAAGTTAAAGTCTGACATTCATTTCAGACGGCGTAGGGGAAGGTTCCCGGCGCTGGGAAGAATCTTTCTTCTCATAAATACCATGGGGTATTTGGTCATGGATAAACGTACCATGGACATTCATATCATCTTGATATGAAGGGTTTCTAGGGTTTTCTTCACAGACAGAGTGTCTTGAAGAGGATGGAGGATAGGTAACAAAAGGGGTTCTAGAAGAGTAACTCCTAGAGGATTGACACCTATTATATTTTCTAAAATTTAGAAAAACATCTCCATCTTTTTCCTCAATGATGTCTTCAACATCATGGTTCTGACGCGGTTGAGGAGGTACAACATTTTTTATAGCCCAAGTCTCTGGGAAGTCAATTTCGTCCCAACTTATAGTTCTAGGTGTGTGAACTTTAGAATCTATAAGATGTGTGTCGATTAACACAGTTTTACCAAAAGGACTTAATTGCTTAATATTGGGAGCCATAGTATTCATTACTTTGTAATAAATTCTATAAATAATCCCAACAGTTTCCGATCCCGGAAGAAAATTATAACCTTTGGTTTGGACCCTAAGACTCAAACATTTACAAAGGTGCATATCAGTTAAAGACAAAGTTATGTTTGGAAACACATCAAAATAAACTGGTCCATTACATAAACTAGTTTCAATTGCTCCCATCAAAGATTGTCTAAAATTAGTACATCTTCCATCACGAAGTGTAGCTTGGAGACAGGCGTTCATGCCAGAAAGAGTCAAAGGTTTAAAAGAAATTTGAATTAAACCAACATGAATAAAGTGATAATTTTTATCCTTCATGTGACTGAAAATATCTTCTTTTTTAAAGAGATCGATACTCTTATCTTGCTCGTCCAGACTAAGGGTTTGTTCCATAGTCTTAATAGCATATTTGCTACGAAAGTTATACCAGTTAGTGTTGTATATAACTTTAGGATGGACTTTTGGAATAGTCCACCTGTTCAGATCCTTCTGAACATCATATTCAATTAAAGAAGAGTTCTTCGTGAACTCTTGTGTTGTGTGTGTATCAATGGTTTGTTCTTCCATTACACAGATGTTAATGTTTTAGAATAGTAATACACATATGGTCTGGAATAAGAAAGAAGTATACAAATCAAAATATTAGTTTAAATAAAATAATATGCAAATCAAAATTCTGAATCTAAATGAATTTATTATTTAAATCGAAATTCTCCAGTTAAATGAATATAATAAGCCGAATTAGAAATCACTTTTGATACCCAGTGGTCAACGATTTACTGTGGGAATAAGCCTAACGCCTCCCCGGCTAAACGGCAACCCGGTTACGCGACAAGTTACCAGTATATCATAACCAGACTTCTATTTCTCCTTATTATTATCATTTAAATTAGGTTTTCAATATGAATAGTAATCATTTAAATTATGATTTTAATGTGAATAGTGATCATTTAAAATAGTATTCTGATGTGAATAGTAAAATACTATTCACGTCGGTGAACAGTGATTTACTATTCAAATGTGCATTATACCGGACAATAGTAACGACCATTACTTCCGTACATCAGAAACATCATATTTTTTACTGTTTCGATGCCTGGAAGATCATAGAGTTACTGTTCCGTGATAATACATCAGACCAAGATATTATATTCTAAACATTAACACACATCAGAATACTATTTTACCCACAGGCTTATTCTGTTGTTAACTGTTCGCCAGTTAAATGAATATAATAAGCCGAATTAGAAATCACTTTTGATACCCAGTGGTCAACGATTTACTGTGGGAATAAGCCTAACGCCTCCCCGGCTAAACGGCAACCCGGTTACGCGACAAGTTACCAGTATATCACAACCAGACTTCTATTTCTCCTTATTATTATCATTTAAATTAGGTTTTCAATATGAATAGTAATCATTTAAATTAGGATCTTAATGTTGAGATTAGAGATTTCTTTCTGAAGAAAATTAAGATGGGTTTCTTTGAAAATAATGTGATTAGTCAAAGAGTTAATTTTCTTAATCTCAGGTCGAGTAATAAATTCAAAAACAATTTTTTGATTTTCAATAGTGGTGAATATACCACTAGAATCAATTTTATCTATAGGCATAAGCATAGATAAAAAAGGAGTACCTAAAATTATCTGTTGAGATAAATTGCCAATAAGCAAGAAGGTACTGTCTAAACAAATTCCATTGTTACAGATGGCAACATTAGTTAATTTAAACCTAATGCCCATGCTATCTCCGCTAGCATTAAACAAAGATTGAGTAGTCTTCTCAAAGTATTTAGTAGGGACAATTCCTTCCTGAATGTAGTTCATATCAGCACCGCCATCAATAAGGGCAATGATGTTACAAAGAGATAATTCTTTGTTGATCACAAGGTTGATAGTAGTATACCATTTTTGGATTGGTACACGGCTGATAATCCCTAAATAATCCACAGAATCTTCAGTACTAGGAGTAGTGCCTAAAGTTCCTGGATCAGAATGCTTCTGAGCATTCTTGAGACTATTGATCTCAGTTTGCATCTTGTCATGCTGTAACTTAAGTTGTCTTAACTCAGTTTTAAGTGTATTAACTTCATGTCTTAGATCATTAAGACTGGCAGGCTTGTTATTAGTTCCATATTTTTCTAGACGGTTAAGTACTTCTTTAAGGCTGTATTCTTGTTGGTATCAGAGTTTCTATGGATAGGGGTTCAGTCGGAGGGTGAACAGCAGATATAATCTGTTTATTCACAGTGGTCCATTTAGTTTCATGTTTAACATCAGTTTTAGGCTGATTTTCTGTTTTAAGAACAAACGTGCATTATACCGGACAATAGTAACGGCCATTACTTCCGTACATCAGAAACATCATATTTTTTACTGTTTCGATGCCTGGAAGATCATAGAGTTACTGTTCCGTGATAATACATCAGACCAAGTTATTATATTCTAAACATTAACACACAGATTAGCCAATCATGGCTCTGATACCAACAAGAATAAAGTGATAATTTTTATCCTTCATGTGACTGAAAAGATCTTCTTTTTTAAAGAGCTCGATACTCTTATCTTGCTCGTCCAGACTAAGGGTTTGTTCCATAGTCTTAATAGCATATTTGCTACGAAAGTTATACCAGTTAGTGTTGTATATAACTTTAGGATGGACTTTTGGAATAGTCCACCTATTCAGATCCTTCTGAACATCAAATTCAATTAAAGAAGAGTTCTTCGTGAACTCTTGTGTTGTGTGTGTATCAATGGTTTGTTCTTCCATTACACAGATGTTAATGTTTTAGAATAGTAATACACATATGGTCTGGAATAGGAAAGCAGTATACAAATCAAAATATTAGTTTAAATAAAACAATATGCAAATCAAAATTCTGAACAGTAAATCACTATTCACCTGCGTGAATAGTATTTTACTATTCACATCAGAATACTATTTTAAATGATCCAACTGGTTTTCAGAACAAAAAGTTGCCTATCTTTGGTAAACATGAGAAACCCTAAGAAAGGCACTAGCTGCTATGGTAGGAGCGGCGAACAAAATTTTGCAGTGGATAAGATATCCAATTCCTAACAAAAAAGATTTGTTAGATAGGCTTCATTCTGCCACTATTTTTTCCAAATTTGATTTAAAATCTGGATATTGGCAGATCCAAATTGCACCACAAGATAGGTATAAAACTGCCTTTGTGGTTCCTTTTGGCTTATCAATGGAATGTTTTGCCTTTTGGGCTCAAGAACGCCCCTTCTGAATTTCAAAATATCATGAATGATATTTTCAATCCTTTTTCTGATTTTTCAATTGTGTATATTGATGATATCCTTATCTTCTCTAACTCAATTGACAAAACAATATGCAAATCAAAATTCTGAATCTAAATGAATTTATTATTTAAATCGAAATTCGCCAGTTAAATGAATATAATAAGCCGAATTAGAAATCACTTTTGATACCCAATGGTCAACGATTTACTGTGGGAATAAGCCTAACGCCTCCCCGGCTAAACGGCAACCCGGTTACGCGACAAGTTACCAGTATATCATAACCAGACTTCTATTTCTCCTTATTATTATCATTTAAATTAGGTTTTCAATATGAATAGTAATCATTTAAATTAGGATTTTAATTTGAATAGTGATCATTTAAAATAGTATTCTGATGTGAATAGTAAAATACTATTCACGCCGGTGAACAGTGATTTACTGTTCAAACGTGCATTATACCGGACAATAGTAATGACCATTACTTCCGTACATCAGAAACATCATATTTTTTACTGTTTCGATGCCTGGAAGATCATAGAGTTAATGTTCCGTGATAATACATCAGACCAAGATATTATATTCTAAACATTAACACACAGATTAGTGGTATCAGAGCTCTTTAAAAAAGAAGATCTTTTCAGTCACATGAAGGATAAAAATTATCACTTTATTCATGTTGGTTTAATTCAAATTGCTTTTAAACCTTTGACTCTTTCTGGCATGAACGCCTGTCTCCAAGCTACACTTCGTGATGGAAGATGTACTAATTTTAGACAATCTTTGGTGGGAGCAATTGAAACTAGTTTATGTAATGGACCAGTTTATTTTGATGTGTTTCCAAACATAACTTTGTCTTTAACTGATATGCACCTTTGTAAGTGTTTGAGTCTTAGGGTCCAAACCAAAGGTTATAATTTTCTTCCGGGATCGGAAACTGTTGGGATTATTTATAGAATTAATTACAAAGTAATGAATACTATGGCTCCCAATATTAAGCAATTAAGTCCTTTTGGTAAAACTGTGTTAATCGACACACATCTTATAGATTCTAATGTTCACACACCTAGAACTATAAGTTGGGACGAAATTGACTTCCCAGAGACTTGGGCTATAAAAAATGCTATACCCCCTCAACCGCGTCAGAACCATGATGTTGAAGACATCATTAAGGAAAAATATGGAGATGTTTTTCTAAATTTTAGAAAATATAATAGGTGTCAATCCTCTAGGAGTTACTCTTCTAGAACCCCTTTTGTTACCTATCCTCTATCCTCTTCAAGAAACTCTGTCTGTGAAGAAAACCCTAGAAACCCTTCATATCAAGATGATATGAATGTCCATGGTACGTTTATCCATGACCAAATACCCCATGGTATTTATGAGAAGAAAGATTCTTCTCAGCGCAGGGAACCTTCCCCTACGCCATCTGAAATGAATGTCAGACTTTAACTTCTTTTCCTTTTAATGGTTTTTACAATTAATAGAAAAGAAATAAGTGCTGAGTTTAACTTACCAGAATGGGATAGTTTTAGGACTTGGTACTTTAATAAATATGATAAAACCATGTTAGAATTTTATAAAAATGAATTTTATAAATGGGTGGAAGAAAACCAGTTGGTTACTTCTTTTGCTATTTGGTTTCTCATGTTTACCAAAGATAGGCAACTTTTTGTTCTTGAAATAGAAAATCAGCCTAAAACTGATGTTAAACATGAAACTAAATGGACCACTGTGAATAAACAGATTATATCTGCTGTTCACCCTCCGACTGAACCCCTATCCATAGAAACTGGCAGTACCAGCCAGAATAGCGCCGCTCCTACCATAGCTGCTAGTGCCTTTCTTAGGATAGAAACTGATACTAGAATCCTTGGGCACACTAAGGATCCTAATCCCTTGATGAAACAAGGTAATTACACCAACCTTATCCTTAACACGATAGGTAAACAACTCAATAGAATTGAGATTGCTCAGGCACATAACTCTGTTAGGATCCCTTCTGACTCCTCTAAGAGTCTTGTCAAACCTCTAATTCAACCTCCTATTGACGTTAAAGGTTTTAATTTGGGAACCAAAACTGAATTTATGTCCCATCTAAAAGAGATCGATAAAGATCTCAAAGGGTTAAAGCTAAACACTTTATCCCATGATGGTTCTGATTCCGAATCAGATATCTCTTTAAAAGATGTTCAAGGATTTGAACTTTCTTTTAGTCGACCTCCTGAGGTTAATAAAATTACTTATAGTAATAATATTGGCCCGGCTAGAAATTACTACCATAGGCCAACCCCTCAGGATTTGCTCTTTGAAGAGAGCGCCGTGATGCAGAATACTTTTCACGGTAAATCAATCTATGATTGGAATCTGGATGGTAAAACCGAATCCCAGATTTATGAGATGATTCATCAGATGACTATGTACGCCACCATATGTACACAGAATAATTCTACGGATCATAGCATCGCGCAGATGATTTTTGCTGGATTTACTGGTACCATCAGAGGATGGTGGGGAAATATTATGACTGAACATCAGAGAAATGAGATTCTTACTGCCGTAAAAATCGTAAAGAACGAACAACAGCAAGACATCGGTGTACCGGATGCGGTTTATACCCTTATGCTCGCCATTGTTCACCACTTTATTGGTAGTACTGAGTCCCATGATGAACGTAATAGAGAACTATTACAAAACCTTAGGTGTCCCACTCTTAGCCAGTTTAGGTGGTACAAGGACGTGTTCCTTGCTAGGGTTACTCAGAGAGGCGACGGCAACTCTGAGCACTGGAAAGCCAAATTCATTGATGGCCTTCCCACTTTCTTTGCTGAGAAAGTACGTAAGAAGATGAGAGACACTAATGGTGGTATCTCCATCCCTTACTCTAACTACACTTATGGTCAACTCATAAGTGTTGTCATCCAGGAGGGTCTCTCCCTCTGTAATGACCTTAAGTTGCAGAGGCAACTTAAGAAACAGAATCTTTCAGGAAAAAAAGAGCTTGGTGAGTTTTGTGAGCAGTTCGCTTTTGATACAGGAACTTCTACCCATAAAGTCTCCAAAAAGACTAAAAAGTTCTTAAAAAACCCACCAATAAACGTAAGAAGAAAAGGGCTTATATTCCTAAAGAAAAAGAATATAAACATAAGAAGAAATTTGTTAAAAATAAATCTAACAAATCTGGCCCTAAATGCTTCAAATGTGGTAAGTTTGGCCACTATGCTAACAAATGTAAAATGGAAGCTAAGATTAACAACCTTCAGATTGATGAACATCTGAAGTCTCAGTTAAGCAAACTTTTGCTTAACTCCAGTTCCTCTGAGGAACAAGAGGACTCCTCCTCTGAGAGCGATGATGAGCTTTGCTATATCCAAAGCTCTAGTGACTCAGAAGTCTCCAAGAACGGAGACTGTCAGTGTAATGAATTAACTAAGAGATGTGATCATCTCCAATCCATAATTCAATTAAATGGATTAAGTCTTAATGTCCTTACCAGTCAGCAACAAAATATGATAGATGTCATAAATGAGGTTACTGACCCTGACATTAAGCTAAAGCTTATTAAGTCTTGTTATGACCAGGCAAAAGCCTCTATTCCTGATTCTTCTAAAGAGTACAGCCTTAAAGAAGTACTTAACCGTCTAGAAAAATTTGGAACTAATAACAAGCCTGCCAGTCTTAATGATTTAAGACATGAAGTTAATACACTTAAAACTGAGTTAAGACAACTTAAGTTATAGCATGACAAGATGCAAACTGAGATCAATAGTCTCAAGAATGCTCAGAAGCATTATGATCCAGGAACTTCAGGCACTACTCCTAGTACTGAAGATTCTGTGGATTATTTAGGGATTATCAGCCGTGTACCAAGCCAAAAATGGTATACTACTATCAACTTTGTGATCAACAAAGAATTTTCTCGTTGTAACATCATTGCCCTTGTTGATAGCGGTGCTGATATGAACTGCATTCAGGAAGGAATTGTCCCTACTGATTACTTTGAGAAGACTACTCAATCTTTGTTTAATGCTAGCGGAGATAGCATGGGCATTAGGTTTCTTTAATTTCAGACATGAAACCATATTTTTGTAACAGCCATCTCAGATCTCTTCAGTCTAATAGATATGTGAAAACAGAGCTGGTAAGATGTTTCCTAATAAACTTAATTCCCCAAAATAAGTATAAAAATAACCCAATAAGAGATAAACCAAGGGTGGGGCGTGTGAGGTCAAACCATGGTTTAAGGTCAAGACCGATACCCCAACGATATGGCCGAGTTGACTAGGTATCGGTGCCCACCGATCCGATTCCGAGTTACGAGTTGAGTTTTCAATTATTGATGTGAATCGACCCTATATCTGTAATTTCTCGGTAGTATCGGTGATATAGCATTATAATCGGCCCATATTGACGATATCGCAGTAGAATCGGCCCATATCGGCAATATCGCGATGGATTCAGCCCATATCGATGATATATCGGCCAAGATGATATAGGTTACTAAGACTCTCTCTCTCTCTCTCTCTCTCTATCTATCTATCTATCTATCTATCTATCTATCTCTAGTGTCGTATTGGTAAGCGTGGTTTTTTGGGGGATAATGAAATGCTAATTGTTTTTTTAATCTAGTGTGCTGTGTGTGTGTGGGGGGGGGGGGGGGGTTATTTGATCATCCGGTGGGTTTAATTTAGTGCGTTGTATATGTGCCACTTTTTTTAAAGAATGCAAATGATCCAAATGTTATTTGTTAGTATTTTTTTTATAATAATGTTCCCAATGTTATATTTTAATATGTTATTATTTATAAAAAAACGTAAATGTTATTCTGTTAAAAACAAATATACAACTGTAATTATTGCAAAACTAATATTTGTATGCTTTAAACATTTGTAAAAATAATATTTGCATCCTTTATGTAAAAATAACATTTGCAACACAAGTAAAAAAAATATTTGCATCCTCTTTGTAAAAAAATAACATTTCCATCAATTTAAAAAAAACATTTGCAACCCAACAACAAAAAAAAAATAACATTTACATTCCTTTTATAAAAAAATAACATTTGCAGCATTTTTTGTAAGAAAATAACATTTGCATCCTTTCTATAAAAAAACGATTGTAAAAAAAATGTAGTGTTTTGTCAGAATCACTATTTGTATTATTTTTGTAAAAAAATAACAATACTAAAAAAGAAACATTTCTATCCTTTTTAGAAAAATATAACATACATAAAAAACACATTTGTATCCTCTTACTAAAAATAATACTAAGAATATAATAGTTGTATCCTCTTTGTAAAAAAACAAATTATCCTCTTACTAAAAAAGGTAACATTTGTTTTTCTTTGTAATAACATGATATTTGTATCCTCCGTGAAAAATAACATTGATTTATTATAGAACATTGAATCTGCCAAGTTCACAGCACGTCAATATAATTAATTGTACAATGTTATGCATATTAAAGGATAGTTTTAAACTCATCTGATTGGTCCACATTGTTAATCGTATTTTTTAAAAAAATTCTAGATTTTTTTCTGAATTTTATGCGCTCTCTGAATAGTGTATCTTTGCGTATCACCCGATACCGTGATCGATACCACAACCGAGTTGAAAATCGAGTGGCCGATACCGGGACCGATACCGAGAATTTGAACCATGGGTCAAACCAAAGGGTCACAAACCACATAATCCTTAATTAAATATATTTGATCAATGAAGAATCCTCAAAGTATAAATAAAAAAGATAAAACATAAGATCAAAACCCAATCAACATAATTCAATCGCCAAGTGCCTACAGGATTCAATAATGCAACTCAAAACATAGTAAAAATGTTCAACGTTGCATTTCTCAAGCAGAGAATATGCCAATAAGTAAAAAGGACCTGTATAGTCAATTAAAAGACTCGCCCAACCAAACCAAGTACTTAGAAGAATTTTCATTCCCTAAGGCCATCTCCAGAGGGCAATGCAAATGTATACATTTGCATTGTATTCTCTCCGGATTGTGCACATTTAGGACAGAGAAAGTGTAACGGGTGTGCAAACTTACACGGCCGGAAGACAATGTGTAGGAGGGGGGCCCACATCTGGGCGGCTAAAAGACATCCGCCCAGAATCTTTATACCCCTCGCGCGGTAACCTTTCATCCGCCCAGAATTTAACCAGGTATAAAAAAAATTAATTAGGCAAACGGTTTGAGGATAACAGTAATAAAATTATAACGGTAACAAAAAATAAAACGGTAACATTTATTTCGGTATATATACATTATGCACCCCTAGAATCTTTAACATTAAAACTTTGATATTTTATTTTCATTATCACAAATTCAAAAAATATTTCTATGGATACTCCTTCACAAAGTACTCCGCCAAGTTCTAGTCGACTACCAAATTTCACCCCACACGACGAGGTGTTACTTTGTTTGGCATACGTTAAATTTTCTATAGATAGTCGTATGGGGACTAACCAATCACGAGCAACCTTGTGGGAAAAAAATACCCACGAATATAACACAAGCGAGGGTGTTATTTACAAACGAACCGAGAATGTGTTGCAGGGAAAATACCGAAAAATTAATGCTGAATGTTTGTTGTATACGTCGACTTTGTCCAAAGCTTACGGAACCGGGAAAGATAGCGGCACGATGGAGGTTACGTGGGTAATTACAATTAAATTCAAGTTTTTTATTTATTTATTAGTAAATTCTTAAATTGTCATCACTAATGCGGGTATTTTTAATATAGATTGAACGAGCTAGAGATAACTTTTTAAGCAAAGCAGGTCATAGATTCAATTACGACCACTGCTACGAGGTGCTCAAGGACTTGCCAAAGTATTCCATGTCAACCACCGGTTCACAATATACGGATGAAGAAAATAATGAGAGCCCGCTTCATTCGAACGACAATGAAACAAGGGAATTCAATAATGCTCTTAGAAGACCGAAAGGACGTAAAATGGCAAAACATAAAGGAAGGAAACGAGCGGCCGCCAACAGTGCGGCTACAAACACATCCCTTTTAGAGAACTCTGAAGAATTCAACACACTTTATGACAAAAATTCTGCGGAATCACAAGCAATCAGGAGAACTCTAAATGAAAAGATTGATGGTTTAATTTCAATCCGCACCAAAGAGTTTGAAGCTCAACTCCAACGTGACGAAGATCAGATTATTTACATGGATACAACTAAATTCACTTCCCAACAAAATGCCTTACACAAGATGCGAATGAATCAGATAATGCATCGTCGGTCTCAAGCATATCGTAACTTCTTAGATTAGATAATTAGATTTGGCCGGGTTCTTTATGTAATCCAAATTTAGTAGTTATTAAATTTTGTACCAATGTTTATGAATGACTATTATTATCAAACCAAATTTTATTTATCACAAAGATAATTGTTATAATTGCCCATAATGGATAAAAATGAAATTACAATCAAGTTGATGATTCTGCATTACGAATCCAAACGTGTTCCTTAAGATCGTCGCGTAACTGGTTATGAGCTTCCTTGTTCCACATCTTTGCCTGACGCACCTGGTACTGATAATGGCCAGCGAGACTCTGCCTGCTTAAGCATGGGGGTGGGTCATGTAAGGGCAGGTCAGCTCGTCATGTCCCGTCACGCAACTCCTCCTCGACAATCATATTGTGTAATATGACACAAGCCTTCATAATTACACGTAAGTATTTATATTCCCAAAAATTAGCCGGGTTCCGGATAAAGTGGAACTGTTGTTGTAAGATCCCAAATGCCCTTTTCCACATCCTTTCGGGCTCCTTCCTGAGCTCGTGTAAACACCTTTTGTTTTTGAGTGACTGGTCTCTTGAAACTCTTGACGATAGCTGCGATAGGCGGATAGATGCCATCTGCAAGGTAGTAACCTGTGTCGTATGTGTTTTCGTTTATTTCGAAGTGCATAGGGGTGCGATTTCCTTCTAGAAGTTCTTCAAACACGTGAGATTTGGCAAGAACATTCAAATCATTACATGCACCAGGCATCCCAGAGAACGAATGCCAAATCCAAGTATCATACGATGCCACTGCCTCTAAAATAATAGTGGCAGCATGACAATGTCCTTGATATTCTCCTTTACATGCATGTGGACAGTTATTCCATTCCCAATGCATGCAGTCAATGCTCCCAATCATCCCGGGGAAACCGCGTCGTTCATTTTCGGGCTGCATGCGGGCAATATCTTCGACTGTAGGTGTGCGACAATACTCCGGGCTAAACACCTTCACTATAGCCCTGCAGAACCGTGTTAAAGTCTCAATCGCTGTCGTCTCGGCTATTTTTAAATATTCATCCTACAAATCTCCGCATCCACCGTACGCCAACATACGAAGTGCACAAACAATCTTCTGGTGAGAGCTTAATCCCATTCGTCCAACACAATCGACTCTCTGTATGAAATATGAATCTTTTTCACAGCATGCTTCTAGAATATGATTGAAGCTCTCCTTGTTCATCCTGAACCTACGTCTGAACATTTCTTCAGGATCAGTGGGGTTCTCTTGGAAATAATCTTTCCATAAATTACGATGACCCATCTCTCTATCCCTATACACCGTTCTTATCTCATGTATTTCCCTACCACTGTGTAGTAAGGACGATTGATATATTGCACTCTGCAATCTGTTGTGGATCGTGGCGGCTTCATCATCTGAGTCAAGATCATAAGATTGGGCGATCTGCGCTAATAGCATCTCCTCTAGATCGTTGTTAGACATTTTTTTTATGGACTTGGGAAAAAATATTATATGAGTAGGAAATATCGTTATGCTCAATATCTATCTAAATCAATTATTTATAGTATTGAACGGTACTTGAAAAGAACCGCCCAAAATTGAACGGTAAATAATGTTCTTCTGACTTGTTCATGACGCGACCACTCGTACTTGGACGGTAAATAAAGAACCGCCCAAAATTGAACGGTAAATAACGCTCCTCTGACATGTTCATGGTCACTTTCAAGTGACATAAGATGTGACCACTCGGACTTGGACGATAAATAAAGAACCGCCCAAAATTGAACGGTAAATAACGCTCCTCTAACATGTTCATAGTCACTTTCAACTGACATAAGATGTGACCACTCGGACTTGGACGCTAAATAAAGAACCGCCCAAAATTGAACGGTAAATAACGCTCCTCTGACATGTTCATGACGCGACCACTCGTACTTGGACGGTAAATAAAGAACCGCCCAAAATTGAACGGTAAATAACGCTCCTCTGACATGTTCATAGTCACTTTCAAGTGACATAAGATGTGACCACTCGGACTTGGACGGTAAATAAAGAACCGCCCAAATTGAACGGTAAATAACGCTCCTCTGACATGTTCATAGTCACTTTCAACTGACATAAGATGTGACCACTCGGACTTGGACGATAAATAAAGAACCGCCCAAAATTGAACGGTAAATAACGCTCCTCTGACATGTTCATAGTCACTTTCAACTGACATAAGATGTGACCACTCGGACTTGGACGCTAAATAAAGAACCGCCCAAAATTGAACGGTAAATAACGCTCCTCTGAACATTTATTCATCCATTTTCTTCTGTTTAAATAGCTATACTAACTTCAGATCATAAACTACAAAATGCATAACCAATTGTACATGCCTGATGAAGATTCACCCTCCTTAACCCATGTTCCCCTGAAAACTATGTCAGGGCAAAAATTTTCGTACTATAAATGGTCACCGCCAAAACAAGTTATGTGAAATGAATTCCTCTCAAGTGGGGGGGGGGGGGGGGGTAAGAAGGACGCGACAGGTCAAGAAGAAAAATTGTAAGTCTAAAGCGTCAACATCATTTGGAGATGACCATGATGAGGCGGCCCGCAATAATATTGCACAAGTGTTGACTAACCCAGGGATCTACCAAGATCCCCATGGAGGGGGTTGGTTTGGTGAGAAAAGGGTGTTTGAAAACATCCCTATATGTACACTCCATTCCTTAGGCGATGTTAATCATGTCATGAAATGGTTAACTCCGACGAAAGGAAATATTCCATGGGATGATCATTTGAAATGGCCTAGGCTATTTGATAGACGTTGTGATTTGGAGTGTTATTGTCAGTGGCAGGGTTTACCTGTGCCACGGGAAAAATCGGCAACATATTGTAAAGATGTAAAGAAAGATAATGAAAAATGCATTCGTTTATTGGAACGCGAAATTGCACAGATGGAGAAAAGGCTAGAGCGGTGGCATTCTAAACATTTGATAAATACTGAACTCGACGATCCAATTTATGAATCGGATTCGGAACTCCCTGATTACAAAGGTCTAGATTCGGACTTGGATTTTGTACATCATCTACCTAACATGTTGATGGGGGATGGGAATGCCTTATGTTGTGTTCCGTGGTTGCATAGGAAATAAAAAAGATAAGATTATGTAATTTTTTTATGAATGTCACATGTTAGTATTAATAAATTATAGTTGGTATTAATGTCACATGTTAGTATTAATAAATTATAGTTGGTATTAATGTCACATGTTAGTATTAATAAATTATATTTGGTATTAATGTCCATGATTGTAACATAAAATAGTAAATGGAAAATACACTAGAAAATTCCATCGTATGGAAAATACACTGGAAAATTACATATGGAAAATACACTTAAAAATGCAATTTACATTGGACGTCCTCCCTCATATTGGTCATAAGGAAATGTGTTGAAAATCCCAAAAACGTCATTGGCAAGAGAGGGTTGAGAAGACGATCCTAAAGGATCTTGGGAGGGTGGTTGTGAAATATTGGGAGAAGCACTACGATATTCATCTCCATATATATATGGCGGTGTACATTGCGGAATGGGGTAGTGTTCCGGGGCTGAACTCGGTCCCGCACCGCGTAGAATTGCATTTTCTTGATCTTTCTCACGAATTTGCCTCTACAACATAGTCTCTCGTTCTAACGTTAAGGACCTTATTTTTTGGATGAAGTCCTCTCTATAATAAACCATATCACGCCATTGTTCGCGTGAGTAAAATTCAGCCGGAGCCAAGTCATTCGGCGCACTTGGTGGATCTACCGGAATAAATGCTGTGCCAATTCCACTCATATGTGTCACCTCAAGTTCCCGTGATAACGGTATCAAACTCGAGGAATAAGGTTGACCCTGTGTGTTGTACGAATGTGGAGCTTGCCATCTATCTGTCGGTGCGATGGGTACTCGTAAATCATGTGGTACCATCGAGGCAAACCCAACCCCGTCATGGTTCTGCCACCGAATTAACGAAGGTAATATTGGACCCTTAGTTACAGCTCTCCAGTATGTAAGCCATTCATCCTGCCCTGTGATTGTTACATTAGCAATTGCAGGTTGCCAATTGCTAATATGTTGCATATATATATTAAGAGGAATGAATGCCATTGGATATAGTGGGTTATTTGGGATAGCAATGTGGCTTGTCATTTGACGGTAACAACGGTCTCTGAGATACCAACTCCCACCTAATTCCGGATCAAAGAGCATGTACCGTCTCTGAGCAAAATCATGAGCAATTCCAGCAGTAGGAAACTCGTTTTGCGGCAAATCCATAAACGGTTGCCATATAATTGACTCGGGTGATCGCATTTCAAGCTGCTCCTGCATGACTGAACTTTTAAAACGCATTTGTCCCTGAACATTATCACAATTATTTATCCCCCATCGTAAAATACGCGGCCATCTTTCCACTACATCATTGTGCAATAGGGGACCCATGGTGTGGAGATACTCGTAACCGTAATACTTCGATTTATAAGAATAAGCAATTAATAAATTTGTATTTTCATATAATAACTATATTTATATTATTTGAAAAAAATGAAATATTAACTTCGTAAATACTTTACCTCTATTAATTGCCAAAAACAATTAACCGTTTTCTGGACATTTGCAGCACATGCGTCTAGTGCGTAGTAAACTCGGGCAAGAATGGCAGAACCCCAATCTTTCGCAGCCATGTCATTTATGTCGTCTAAATAAGTTGCCCAATCCACAAGCACTGTATTGTGTCCCGTTGGAAAAAATATGGAGCTCATGACATAAACAATAAAAGCTCGAGCGATTTGATTCGCGTTCGCTAATCTATGCTGTGGATCTTGTTGGCGCCAATGCAACATGTATTGTTTTAGCGTTGCACACAAAATATTTCGTCCTTTGTACTGTGGGTGGCCTATTCCAGGATAATATAATTCAAATATTTCCTCCACCGTAAAAGGACTTGAATGAGGAAATGGTGGCAAAATTGGATTGGTACCAATTTCAATTCCTGAAACGGTTAAATTTTACAATGATTAAAAGTTGCAAATATGATATATAAAAAATTAACATAAAAAAAGTGTGTAGCAATATATTGATAAATTACCGGTTAAATGAAAAAAATCAAACGGGGTTATCCCCAATTCCACTGATGGTAGTTGAAATGTGTGTGTTCTCTCCGACCACCTACAAATTAAGGCACCGGTCATTTGGTTATCTGAGTTGGGATAAATTTCATTGAACAAATGACTGAACCCAAAATTATTTATGGCGTCTCGGACTGCAGGAACGTCGGATAAACTTGCGTACACTTCAATCGGACCTTGTACAATACCACGCATATGAAATTGACTATCATTTACTTGTGCGTTAGGATCAATAATTGTGTTCGTCGCACGAGGTGTTTCGTCAGATAATCAAAATAAATTTCGATAAACGATTGGTAAATTGGGTGGTGGAGGTGGGTTTTCATTTGGTTTGGCCTTTTTGCCACACCATTTTCTTTGAATGTGAAACACTTTGATGACTAAATAATTTGGTACAAAGGTATTTTTTTTTGAATGAAAGATATATTGTGGGTATGATAAAAAAGGAAGGTAGATGTGTGATTTATATAGGTTTTTTTTTTATAATAACGGATAGTTTTATAACGGTTGAATTTTATAACGGCTGGATTTTTAACGGGCAGAAGTGGTGGTGGGCCAAACCTTTGGCGGACAAAAGTCACACGCCCAGCTCTTGGGCTGACAAAAGTCACACGCCCAGATTGATTTTACATTTTCCCCACTGTGGCAACCGCACTCCACAACCAACCCAAAAAATCTAAATTTGCATTGTTTGTGCATCTCCCATTGGAGATGGCCTAAACATCAAACGTGACATGATATTTTTGTCTCATTAAGTGGAAAGCCTTTAAAGATTCCTAAAATTTATCATTTTGGGTGTAGCCTGTAATGATGCTGTTCCGAGAAAGGATATCTACAATAACAGAAATTCTTTTGAATACGGAAAAAGAAGTTACCAATTCTTGACAATCAATATACATGGATATGAGGGAGTTAAGTGTGAGAATATTGTTTGAAAACCCCAATTTTAAGTGCCAAGAGTGAAGTGATTTTCCTAAGTGGAGAGATTGAGGTGAATGACATGAAGGGAAAATGGCCAAGAGGGTAGGAAAGCTGTATTGTAAATACTGTAGAAGCAGTTTTTTTAATAAGTATTGAGCTTGTGTAAAGTGGATAGTTTGAGAATATCCAAATATCATTGTATTCCATGAAACCAAGTCTCTATTGGGCATTTTGTCAAACAATTTATGAGTTACTTTCAAGTTGTGGCATTTCAAGTACATATCTAGTAGACTGTTGACAACTGATTAGTGCAATCCCAATTGTGTGTTAACAATAAAATGCATACAAAAGTGATGTTCTATATATAAAAATGACAACAATAAAACCAAGTCCGTAACAACAAAATTCACACGAAAGTGGACAAAAAAAAAGACTTGGACACTGATTCAGCCACGCGCCCTCCTCTATAAATGGTTGAAAACACGTGAGATGATAAGTCTTGCATATTATGAAGTTATAGGGCTGCTATACATGAGTTTCATGTCATGTTAAAAAATTCTAGAGTTTTTTTTATTTATCCTCAAAATGGAATTCAAAAAACTAACAAAAATTACGGGAAAAAAATAGTCTTAACTATACCTTAGATAATTGAGTTTGGGACCCTACAATGAATAATCCAAGATAACACGAAATATAAACCCAAAACTCAATAGAAATTGAAACCCAAAACTCAAATAGAAAAATAGAACGAGAGAGTCCAAGACAGAACATAGGTAATACCTAAAAAAATGTAAACCAAAATATGTTAGATCTGCAAAAAAAGAAAATATTGATGGAGATCGTTGAGAAAAACACAATTAGGATTGATTGGGGATATAGCCACTTAATAGGGGAACTTAGAAAAGGTTCAAATCTAATAGAATCGATAAAATGACTCTATAAAAACACACTACATACCAAAGATTTTTTTATGAGTTTATTGAAATATCATTATGTAATCAACTCATAATAATGCATATATGCCTCATATATATGAGAATCATACCGTAGTTCTAAAGTAGGAGTGTATGCAGTACACATGTGTGTGTGAGAGGGGGTGGGGGTTACCTGGGGATGGTGGAGTGAATATTGAGATGTTGGATATGTCATGAAACATAAGAGTATTAGTATAAGTTAAAAAAATTAGTGATGAAGTCTTACCGTTTCAGAAAAATCCAGAATATGCTGAAGCAGTCTAACATCTCATAAATCATATATCAAAACTGTAATAGATTCCAAACAATTACTAAGAAACCACAAAAATACAAATGAATACATAAAACAAAAAAATTACAGGTGGATATCAGGCCAATTGCAAAACTCCGATTTATAGTTTTGTTATCAAGTCAGTCATCAAAACCAATGTTATGCTTTTGCATAAAGATCCATTGCTAAAACTTCATAACGTATAAATTAACGGTGATACCCCTATAACACATACATTAACATGCACGTCGACTTTAAACTAAACTAATACCTATACTTGAATGACATCAAGCCTAAATAATACCCACAAAATTGAATATAGTATCTAAAGCGCAATCACAATTACTTATAAGAAATAATGAAAAAAAATCGATATATAAATCAAAATCGCAGTAACCACACATTATGGAAAGATGCAAAAGACCTGAAAATAGACAAATTTGATAATAAAATAGGGAGGAAACAAAAATATAGCAAAGCCAGTAGGATAATCTTTAACATTCTCTTCAACCCCCTTGCAAAAAATATAAAAACAACATCAGATCTCAAAACAAACCAAAACCAAATATGATTTCAACAAAAAAATAGAATGTAAAACTTGAAATCACAAATAGGGGATTTCAAATGTTTGAATCTCTTATACGTCAACAACTCTAGATTTTAAAGGGCCTAAATTGTTACATTTGCTTTCTAGATATCAAAACTAACTAAAAGTGATGAAAAACAATTAAAACAGAAAATAGCTTAAGAAGTAACAAACATATAGAACCAATATCTTTCCCTAAATCAACCTACAGAAGTTAGCTCCAGCACCATTGATGTCACCCTTCTTGCATCAGACTTTCACCTTAAAAAAATAAGCATTAGTAACAGCAGGCATGAAAATGTTATTATTTTTAAACATAAAAAATGAACACAAAAATTTAGTAGACAGATATAGAACAAATTTGTAGACAGATATAAAACAAAAAATCGATGATATGAACCACAAAAAGGAAAGGCAAAAAACAATTAAAAAGATGACATTTAGAGTGAGGGTACCTGATGTTATTCGATCTGCAAAAAAACTATAAAATCATATTTTAGTTTCAAAAACATGCCTATAAACTTGTAAAATTTAACCTCATAAGCATCAGCCTCGTTTGAATTAACCGTCCTAGAAACGACCTCAAGCTATTCTTCATTTTTCTCTTTGATCATTGATATGTAAGCTTTGAAACCCTGGGATTCTCATGGAGATATGAGAGAGAAAACATAAAGTTAATTGTTGTTGTGTCAAAAAATTAGAGGGATTGAAATGAGAAACGGATGGGGTTAGACAAATGAGTGTAAGGGAGAGAATGGTGGGAAGACTATTCTACCCTTGTTTTTGAGTTTTGAAGAAAGGTGAAGATAAATTAAAGTGTGTTAAAAGAGGGGGAAACCAAATATTTAAGGGGAAAAATGTAAATGCAATATAAATTATAAAATCAAATGTGGTGAGTTATAGTCCTTATGGTATGAATTGTGATCTCACCCTCAATTTAGTGCCTTGGTGGCTCAATCCTAACCCCTAATTGTGTTATCTCTTTATTGAATAGTGTCAAACATTCTACTCCTTATTATATATACACCCAACATGTTTCGTTAAATCAACATCGTGTTCAACACCACTTGTATAATTACTTGTTTAAAACCAACGCTTGCACATATATAAATCATACTGGTTCATTTTATCAAATTTTTTGGAGGTTGCAAAATCATTACCGTTTCAATCTATTTTATTAATACCAAATATATAATCTGAGATTTTAGCTTACTATCACGTTTTATGACAACTTATATACCTACTTACATTACAACGCAATTGGCATACATATACTATCTTGATTTAAAAATTAATACCATCCTTGTATAAATATCATGAAATTCGTCCTTATCAATGGTTTAAAATTTTGTTTATCCATTACCCGTTCTAGTACCCAGTAACTCAACGTCTCACATCTTCAAGCTTATATTTCTAATTCATAATGAATTCACCAATAACTCCCCATATGCAAAGATGTCCTTACACATTTATCATTACATGTTAACATACTCCTTCATTCTAAAAAATTCATAAATAATCCCATGTTAACCTTTCATATAATGTTTTTCAAATATCATATGTTCATCTTCTAGTGTTACCATAGATACCATCCTCGACATAATATCCAAAACTTCCTCAAATAAATATACCTAAACATTAAAGTACCATCTTATACCTTCATTAATGTGGGATACAAGTAGACATCCACTAATATATAGTTTATAACACCCCCCTTGGATATACAATATTTTCACCATCTAATTACTAGTGCCTTATTAAAACCTTACCAAGGAAAAATTTAGTGGGAAAAAATCAAAGTGAAGAAAAAAGAGTACAACTTTTATGATCATTGAATCGGTGTTGGACGCGATTAATGTTACCTCATTAAAACCTTTAATAGGAAAACCCAATTAAAAAAACTTCATTAAAAAAAAAGAGGACATCGTACATATACCCATAAATATCATGTCATTTTCCCCTTGATAAGCTGCTCCCCTGATTGGATACTCCCTCTCATTGGGGCATTTCTGTGATGATTGAGTCGATGCATACAATCTCATACACAATCTTTAAGAATATTTCTTTCGATAGTGACTTGGTGAAAATATCAAACATTTTGTCACCTCAATCTCATTTTTCTTCTCAAAACATGAGTTCCATAAGACTTTGGTGAAGATGGGTAAAAATGTCAATTAATCTTTTCCATTTGACTTTAATTGCATGACACATCTGGAGTCCAAGTGTGGAGAAAAATGGATATGTATTGGTCATATATTCCTTGATAGCCTCTTTGAATTTGAGTTATACAGGGACCATTGCTTTCATAAGTAAAGGTAAAATAAAATCATGCTCAAATAACGCATGATTTTTTGTGTTATCAATATTGTAGCCCAAAACAAATGCCACTCTTTTTTTTTTTTTTTTTTGGGGGGGGGGGGGGGGGGGGAGTCTTATATGCACCTATTAAATTATGCATCTCACCCCATTATATTCTAGCAACAAATTGCAATCCACCGACTAAAATATAGTGTAATATCGATAAATTTATCACATAGGTTTCCTAGTCACCACTCTCTTAAGGTTAACATGGTAACTTTCAAGGTTAACGTTACAATTTTCAGGGTTAAAATTAAATAAAATTCAAATTTTAAGGTTAGCATTGCAACTTTTTAAAACTTAGATCTAAAATTAAAAATGAGCTTAAATTTTAGGGTTAGATTCATAATTTTACAAAGATGGAAATAAGGAAAGAGGAGAGGAAATATGATTTTAGAATAGGGGAAAAATTATGGGAATAGAAGCAAAACGTTTCAAGGAAAGGATAAACTTTAAATTCTATGCTCATTTCTCCGCCATACATGTTCATCTTGGATAAAAATGTTAATCATATTTAGGTATGTTAGATTAATTTCTATTTTGCCAAAACCATCACACAAACAGGAACATTCATATTGAATTATCAAGAAATAAAAATATTGAATTTGTGAAAGCGTACCTAAATCCATAATGAGGAAAGTAAAATATCTGAGTCTAAGGTCTTACGATCTTCTAGATCAACACATTTATTTTATGCTTGAATTTCTCTATGACAATGGGAATCAGAAGAAGAGAGTGGTGTGATCTGGGGACCATGACCCCTATTTATAAGACAATAGGGTCTTTTCATATTTCGTACATTTCTATTTTAACACATCATAAAAATAGAAATAAAGCTTGTCTCTACACATTAAAAACCACACTTTAATAATACATTATTAAGGCCCCAAAACTAAAATTAATCACTTTAAACGACCTACCTTTATTTTATAGCCTATAATTCATATTTATTTCATATATAAGCCCATATATATGATTTTACCCTAACATTCCCCCATTTGGGCTATATATGTAACTTTATAAACTTGAATTATAGTATATGAGCTCATGAATTTTGATATCTGTAAGGGGGCTTGAATGGTAATTTCTGAATTAAATAAAGCTTCCCCAGTTAGTAGAAGGAACTCAAGAGAAGGAAGCAGCATGAAGACAAAGAGGCAACTCAACGAGGTAACTTAGTGAAACAACTCAGCAAGGCAGCTCAGTGAGGAAGCCCACTTATGCATCCCAGCGAGGAAACTGACTGAGACAGCTTTTCTTTATCTTCCTTTTCCTTACTTAGTCAAATTATATCTTTTAAATGGATTGTTTGTAATTCTTTAATGATTGTAATATTGAGTGTGAGGTCAAATGGTACTCGCGAGAGACCAGGCATGGCAGGACCTGAAAGAGCTTACATGATGTATCGAATGACCTCACCGTGGGAACTGTAGAGGGACTTAGTTTGGGGGATTGATAAGTGAGGTAGAATTAGGGCTTGCCTTATCCATCTTAGATACAACTGGTAAAACAACGAGAGTTCTTTTCATCGTGGAAGCTTGTGTAGAGTAACCTTGAGTACCATTGTATGTTGAGCTTTGAGCCAAACAACCCTCTAGTAAATGTCACATCCACTTTTGGTGATGTCATCAGCAAGCTAAACACTATCCAATTCGTACTTGAGCAAACCACTGTGGTATTAGGGTTGTCAGGCAGTTTGATGAGCCACCTTTGTTGTGACAATCCACTAATGCACAGTGGTTGGGCAAAAGGCATGTCATGAAATTTAATGTTTATGATGTAGGATTGGCTATCCCATCATGGATTAAATGTTTGTGACGTTTAGTATGAGGGGATGTTTTTCACAAATGTGAAGGATTAAGGCATCTCGATAATGGTGGGAGGCTATTTATTGGTCTAAACCAGTTCTCTGAGAGAGTTATTTTTTAGAGTTTTATTGCTAGAGAAAGAATATATTAGGGAGAAGTTATTGCAAACTAGAGAGTTTTCTCACCCACCATTGTCATTTATTGTGAAGCTTTCACTACACAAAAAATAACAATTTGGCACACCCTGATATTAAAAATCTGGCACAGCTTAAAACTATGCCAAATTCTGGCACGGTTGAATAACAATCTGGAACACTTTAAAACCGTACCAAAATTTGGCACTATTTTTAACTGTGCCAAATTGAGGACACTTACTAAAATATAAATTCCCTTAGGTTTTATTTTTTCCATAATTTTTTGCCCATAGCTTTCCCCCCATATCTCAGTTGCATGCTCTCTCTCTCTCAAAGTTCCCCCCGATACCTTTCATTCTCTCTCTACCCCTCCCCATCCGGTGTCCCCCATTTCTTCCTCTTTTCCTCACACCAGATCTACACTCCAAGTCTCACTTCGGTTGGTGGATCAATCTAAGTGACAGGTAATAGTACATATAACGCCTTCTCTTTTCCTCATTCAGACGCTCTATCTCCCGAGCCACCGCATCATCCCCCTTACTACACCTCATATTGCATCTTAGGCGTCCCTGCTTGCCCGATCCACCTCGTTTACTATGATCATGCAGTTCTGTTAACCGAAAGTTCTTCAGCCAGCCATGATTGCCCGATCCACCTCATTTACTCCATGGTCAAAGGAAAGTTCAATATGGATCCGAAAGCCATCGCAGTTCTTCAACTCGTCAAAGAGCTCGTCGGTGTTGTCTCCGTCTGTGGCCGTGCTCGTCAAGGCAAAAGCTTCATTTTAAAATCAGGTTCTTCATCTTCATTTACTTTTAATTTTACCCCCTGTAACAATTTGCCTAAACTTTTAATTTTAGTAATATATACCCCGAACTATTATCATTATTATTATTCTTATTTTATTATTCTTCTTCTTCTTATTATTATTATTATTATTATTATTATTATTATTATTATTATTATTATTATTATTATTATTATTATTATTATTATTATTATCATCATCATCATGAAACAATCCATTTTAGATACAACGTTAATTTTTTCGCGACTTGGGCGATGCACGTGAGAGTTAATAGTGCCCCTGCGATTGTGTCGTGATAATTATGAAAGTTCAGGGAAAATATTTCTAAAATTAAATGTTTAGGCGATAACCCTACAAGAAGCTTATTGAATACCTAGTTATATTTTTACATTTGGACACATGTGTGTGTGTGTGTGTGTGTGTGTATTTTAGTGGAGAGACACTGATTGATTTTAAAAAGTTGTCTTAGATGTGGAAGCAAACACAAAGGATACAAAGAATGAATTTACTGTGGTTTTCCTCGTAGGAATTCTTTCTAAATTTGTGGAGAGAACTAGGGAAATAAATTTGCTGTTCATGTTACAAAATAGAAAATTATCTAGTTAGTTCATATGAATAATTTTAACTGATGTTGACACGATCAACTTTGTTAAAGGTGTCATCGACATATGTGATTGTTTTCTCAATGTTGATGTCGGGCCAGCACTATCCCACCTACATTGCTCAACCTGTCCCTCTTCCCTGTCGAAGAGAAGGTGCCTATTTTCCCTCCCATGAATATAATTTTGTACATTCTATGTCCATTATATGAAACCCAATCTATATATTATTAACCCAATTTAACTAATGATTCGACCATTCATCTATTTTCATTCATTAAACTTATGCTATGATGCTCAAACTGTTATGAACTCTTTGTTCTTATAGACTTTGTTCTCATATATTGTTTATAATTTGATTGTTCAATTGTAGGTCATATTTGGGGTTTGTGTTTTAAAATTTAAATTAGGATTTCCAAATTTTACAGCCACTTTTGAATTTACAATAAGGTCAAAAGGTATTTTAGGAGTTTGTTCATTAGACTCCATACTCAATTTTGAACGACTCTTAAATTTAATGAGTTATTGATACAATAGTTGAATGTGTAATATTTGGGTGGATAAAACATTTTATTTTTAGGTTTTATTAGCAACCATAATACATAGGCGGATAATAGTCATGTTTTGCTGCTCCACTTCTCTCTGCATGTATATATTTCAATTTTATACTCGAGAGGTTGTTTTAATTTATTTGGGTAATTGGTGTAAGAAAAATGAAGCTTTGGAGTAGTAACATATTTTTAGAGCCAAAATGGCGTTTAATACTAAAATTAACTTGGTGCCTAAATCATTAAAAAAAATCCGGGTAGCTTGTTGAACTTTTAATGTGATTGATATCGATGTTATTATGTTTGGGGATTACACAACACAATTTTTAAATTTTCAAGAGATTTGGGCGTTCTTTAAATGGTACAAAAAAACGGTTTAAAGGTGAAATGGTAGGAAAAAAAATCAACACAAACCTCAATGACATACCCTATGCAAAAAAAGGTGAAAGGTTCAGTTCAAGAAGCAAAGGTACAAATTGGTTTTACCCTTACTAAATTTGATTTCAATTTATGTGTCACAATAATATTCCTGACATTATGCATATTAGACATGTTTCACCCGCATCATCAACTAGTTTGGATTTATTCTTTCATGCATGGATTTTGAATTTAGGAGCATGTAACTGACGTGAAACCTAGCATCGTGGAATTCTTCAAGACATCGTATTGGAGTAAAATAAAGGATGATTTAATGAATGATAAGTGCAATTTTTAGTTCTTTCCCCCTTTTATCCTTTTTGTATTTTATAAGGCAAACATTCAATATAAGTCTTCTGACACTTCAATCGTCATAGAACAATCTCGATCTCATAATGAAGAGCTGAGAAACTTGAAAGATAAGATATCGTCTAATGAATAACTAAATGCCGCTCAGAATAGAAGATTTTAGAATTTGCAGACATTATTGGACCAAATGGGATACTTTCGAGAAGTTATGGCGCGAAGAGTTCATCGGGTGGCTATCAAAATACAAATGAAATCTGGTTAGTCTCAAAGTCGTAAATTCTCTTTAAATGTTGCAGCATTAAAAAAAATGGCCAGAAATAGCGGCAACAAGTAGCCAAACATAAAATGGCTTACTTTATGAGCTTATTTAGTTAAATTGGTGGAAGGGATTTGCTGAAAGTTTGGTTTTAGAATTTGCTGTTGCTGTTGAATTTATTTTAAATGTTAAAACATGTTGGATTTAATGAATAAACAAATGAAACTATGTCAAAATTTTCTAAAATCAATAAACGTCATAAATTGATTAAAAACATACTATTAGAGGATAAAAATCCAAAATAACCTCCAAACAACCCCAAAGAGGCACGAACACCTCGTACGGGATCAATGTAACACATAGGAATTCACCGCCTAGTCACGATTTATACCAACACTGATTATGTCCAATGAAGGGTGCTTTGGGAAGAACTTTTTATACACACCAATGTAAGCGGCACCAACACCTCGCACGGGACCAATGTAACTTATAGGAACTGATCGTGTAGTCACGGGTTAACTAGTTTGAGAATATGACGATAATTTAAGAATATTCAGATTATTCTTAAGAACATATCGTTTGAGAGTGAAAACCTAAACCATCCTGTTAAAGGGTGAAAACCCAAACCAACTCCCAGACGGCCCCGAAAGGGGCATCAACATCTCGTATGGGGCCAATGTAACTTGTAGGAATTGACTGCATAGTCACGGATCTCTCGATTTGAGAATATGACGATAATTTGAAAATATCTAGATTAGGCTTAAAAACAAGCCATTAAAGGGTGAAAACCAGAACCAACCCCCAAACG
Source organism: Sambucus nigra (assembly GCA_949130495.1). Lineage (NCBI taxonomy): Eukaryota > Viridiplantae > Streptophyta > Magnoliopsida > Dipsacales > Adoxaceae > Sambucus > Sambucus nigra. The sequence continues at coordinate 128,508,612 of OX422216.1, read as the reverse complement.
TCACCGTAAGAGGCACAGTCACCTCTCACCGAACCAATATAACTTGTAGGAACTGATCGCGTAGTCACGGGACTCCCAATTTGTGAATATTACGATAATTTACAAAAAATAACAATTAGACTTAAAAATAAGCCGTTAAAGGGTTAAAACCAAAACTAGCCCCCAAACGACCCCGTAAGAGGCACGGACATCTCGTACGGGACCAATGTAACTTGTAACAACTGCTCGTATAATCACGGTTCTCCCAGTTTGAGAATATGGCGATAATTTGAAAATATCTAGATTAGGCTTAAAAATAAGCCGTTAAAGGGTGAAAGCCCAAACCATCCCCAAAACGGACCCGTAAGAGGCACAAATACCTCGCATGGGACCAATGTAACTTGTAAGAACTGACCGCGTAGTCACAGAACTCCTGATTTGAGAATATGATGATAATTTGTAAAAAGCAACACTTAGACTTAAAAACAAGTCGTTAAAGAGTGAAAAACTAAACCATCCCCCAAATGTCCCAGTAAGCCGCACGAACACCTCGCACGGGACCAATGTAACTTGTTGGAACTGACCGCATAGTCATGGGTCCCCCAGTTTGAGAATATGACGATAATTTACAAAAATCAACACTTAGACTTAAAAATAAGCCATTAAAGGGTGAAAACCTAAACCAACCCCCAAACGACCACATAAGAGGCACGGACGCCTCGTACGGGACCAATGTAACTTGTAGCAACTGCCCGTATAATCACGGGTCTCCCAGTTTGAGAATATAAATTTGAAGATATCTAGATTAGGCTTAAAAACAAGTCGTTAAAGGGTGAAAGCCCAAACTAGCCCCCAAACGGACCCGTAAGAGGCCTAAACACCTCGCATGGGACCAATGTAACATGTATGAACTGACCGTGTCGTCATGGAACTGCCAATTTAAGAATATGACGATAATTTGTAAAAATCAACACTTCGACTTAAAAACAAGTCGTTAAAGAGTGAAAACCTAAACCATCCCCCAAATGTCCTCGTAAGAGTCACGGACACCTCGCACGGGACATATGTAACTTATTGGAACTGATCGCATAGTCACGGGTCCCCCGATTTGAGAATATTACGATAATTCACAAAAATCAACACTTAGACTTAAAAATAAGTCGTTAACGGGTGAAAACCTAAACCAGCACCCAAACGACCCCATAAGAGGCACGTACACCTCGTACGGGATCAATGTAACTTGTAGCAACTGCCCTTATAATCATAGGTCTCCCAATTTGAGAATATGAATTTGAAAATATCTAGATTAGGCTTAAAAACAAGCCGTTAAAGGGGAAAAAGCCCTAACCAGCCCCCAAACGGACCCGTAAGAGGAACAAACACCTCGCATGGGACCAATGTAACTTGTAGGAACTGACCGCGTAGTCAAGGGAACTCCCGATTTGAGAATATGATGATAATTTGTAAAAATCAACACTAAGACTTACAAACAAGCCGTTAAAGGGTGAAAACCTAAACCATTCCCCAAGCGTCCCCGTAAGAGGCAAGAACACCTCGCACGGAACCAATGTAGCTTGTTGGAACTGATCGCGTAGTCACGAGTCCTCCGATTTGAGAATATGACAATAATTTGAAAAAATTAACACTTAGACTAAAAAATAATCCATTAAAGGGTGAAAACTAAAACCATCCCCATAAAAGGCACGAACACCTCGCACAGGACCAATGCAACTTATAGAAACTGACCGCTTAGTCACGGGTTTTCTGGTTTGAGAATATGATGATAATTTGTGAAACTCAACACTTGCTTAAAAAACCCGTTAAAGGGTGAAAACCCAAACCAGCCCCCAAACGGCCCCGTAAGAGGCACCAACACCTCATGCGTGACCAATGTAACTTGTAGGAACTGATCGCCTCGTCGCGATTCTCCTGACTTGAGAATATGATGATAATTTGTAAAAATTAACACTTAGTCTTAAAAACAAACCGTTAAAGGGGGAAAACCTAGATCATGCCCCACACGTCCCTATAAGAGGCACAAACACCTCAAACGAGACCAATGTAACTTGTAGGAACCAACCGTGTAGTCACGGGTCTCTCGGTTTGAGAACATGATGATAAATTGAAAATATCTAGATTAGGCTTAAAAACAAGCCGTTAAAGGGTGATAACCTAAACCAGCCCCCAAACGGCCCCATAAGAAGCACAAACACCTGGATCGGGACCAATGTAACTTGTAGGAACTGACCGCATAGTCACAGTACTCTCGATTTGAGAATATGATGATAATTTGCAAAAAGTAAAACTTAGACTTAAAAACAATCCGTTAAAGTGTGAAAACCTAAACCGGCCCCCAAATGACCTCTAAGAGGCATGAACAACTCGAACGACCCAAATGTAACTTGTAGGAACAGACCGTGTAGTCACGGGTATTTCGGTTTAAGAATATGATGCTAATTTGAAAATATGAAGATTAGGCTTTAAAACAAGTCGTTAAAGCATGAAAACCTAAACCCACCCCCAAACATCACCGTAAGACGCACAAACACCTCTCACTAGACCAATGTAACTTGTAGGAACTGACAGTGTAGCCACGGGACTCCCGATTTAAGAATATGACGATAATTTGCAAAAATCAACACTTAGCCTTAAAAATACGCCGTTAAAGGGTGAAAACCTAAACCAATCCCCAAATGACTCCGTAAGAGACAAGGACACTTCGTAGCGCACCAATATAACTTGTAGCAAGTGCCCAAACAATCACGGGTCTCCCAGTTCTAGAATATGGTGATAATTTGAAAATATCAAGATTAGCCTTAAAAACATGCCATTAAAGGGTGAAAACTCAAACCAGCCCCCAAACGGACCCGTAAAAGGCAGAAACACCTTGCACGGAACCAATGTACTTATAGGAACTGACCGCGTAGTCAAGGGACTCCCGATTTAGGAATATGACGATAATTTATAAAAATCAACACTTAAACTTAAAAAAAAGCCGTTAAAGGGTGAAAACCTAAACCATCCCCCAAACGTTCCTGTAAGAGGCACGAACACCTCGCATGGGACCAATGTAACTTGTAAGAACTGATCGCGTAGTCACGAAACTCCCGATTTGAGAATATGATGATAATTTGCAAAAATCAACACTTACTTAAAAACAAGCCGTTAAAGGGTGAAAACCTAAACCATCCCCCAAACGTCCCTGTAAGAGCCACGAACACCTCCCACGGGAGCAATGTAACTTGTAGGAACTGACCGCGTAATAACGGGACTCCCGATTTGAGAATATGATGATAATTTGCAAAAATCAACACTTAGACTTAAAAACAAGCCGTTAAAGGGTGAAAACCTAAACCAACCCCCAAACGACCCCGTAAGAGGCACAGACACCTCGTACGGGACCAATGTAACTTGTAGTAATTTGAAAATATCGAGATTAGGCTTAAAAAAAGCAATAACCAATCTCCAAACGGCCCCGTAACAGGCACCAACTCCTCGCACGGGACCAATGTAACTTGTAGGAACTGATCGCGTAGTCGCGATTTCCCGATTTGAGAATATGACGATAATTTGCAACAATCAACACTTAGATTTAAAAATAAGCCGTTAAACGGTGAAAACCTAAACCATCCCCCAAATGTCCCCGTAAGAGGCATGGACACCTCACACAGGTCCAATGAAACTAGTAGGAACGGACTGCATAGTCACGGGTCTCCCAGTTTGAGTATATGATGAAAATTTGCAAAATTCAACACTTAGACAAAAACATAAGCCGTTAAAGGGTGAAAACCTAAACCAACCTCAAAACGACCCGTAATAGGCATGGACACCTCGTACGGGACCAATGTAACTTGTAGCAACTGCTCGCATAATCACGGGTCTCCCAGTTTGAAAATATCTAGATTAGGCTTAAAAAAAAGGCGTTAAAGGGTGAAAACCCAAACCAACCCCCAAACGGACCCGTAAGAGGCACAAAAATCTCGCAAGGGACCAATGTAATTTATAGGAACTGACCGCGTAGTCACGAGACTCTCGATTTGAGAATATGATGATAATTTATAAAAATTAACAGTTAGACTTAAAAATAAGCCGTCAAAGGGTGAAAACCTAAACCATCCCTCTAACGTTCCCGTAAGAGGCACGGACACCTCACACGGGAGCAATGTAACTTGTAGGAACTGATCACGTAATCACGGGACTCCTGATTTGAGACTATGATGATAATTTGCAAAAATCAACACTTAGACTTAAAAACAAGCCGTTAAATGGTGAAAACCTAAACTAACCCAAAACGACCCCGTAAGAGGCACGGACACCTCGTACTGGAGCAATGTAACTTGTAGTAACTGCTCGCATAATCACGGGTGTCCCGATTTGAGAATATGATGATAATTTGAAAATATCGAGATTAGGCTTAATAAAAGTCATTAAAGGGTGAAAACCCAAACCAACCCCCAAACGGACCCGTAAGACGCACCAATACCACACACGGGACCAATGTAACTTGTAAGAACTTATCGCATAGTCGCGGTTCTCCCGATTTGATAAAATGACGATAATTTGCAACAATTAACACTTAGACTTAAAAATAAGTCGTTAAAGGGTGAAAACCTAAACCAACCCAAACGGCCCCGTAAGAGGCATGAACAACTGAACATGACAAATGAAAATTGCACGAACTAACCGTGTAGTACCGGGTATCCCGATTTAAGAATATAACGATAATTTGAAAATATATAGATTAGGCTTAAAAATAAGCCGTTAAAGGGTCAAAACCTAAACCAACCCCCAAACGTCACCGTAAGAGGCACGAACACCTCTCACAAGACCAATGTAACTTGTAGGTACTGACCGCGTAGTCACGGGACTCCCAATTTGAGATTATGATGATAATTTGTAAAAATCAACACTTAGACTTAAAAATAAGCCGTTAAAGGGTGAAAACCTAAACCAATCACCAAACGACCCTGTAAGAGGCACATACACCTCGTACGGGACCAATGTAACTTGTAGAAACTGTCCGCATAATCACGGGTTTCCCAGTTTGAGAATATGATCATAATTTGAAAATATCTAGATTAGGCTTTTATAATCCATTAAAGGGTGAAAACCCAAACCATCCCCAAACGGACCCGTAAGAGGCACAAACACCTCGCACGGGACCAATGTAACTTGTAGAAACTGATCGCAAAGTCAAGGGACTCCCATTTTGGGAATATGATGATAATTTGTAAAAATCCACGCTTAGACTTAAAAATATGTCGTTAAAGGGTGAAAACCAAAACCAACCACCAAACAGCCCCGTAAGAGGCACGAACACCTCTTACGGGACCAATGTAACTTGTAGGAACTGGCCGCATAGTCACGGGTCTCCCGGTTTGAGAATATGACGATATTTTTTAGAAACCAATATTAGACTTAAAAATAAGCCATTAAAGGGTGAAAATCTAAGCCAACCGCCAAATGTCCCCATAAGAGGCACGAATAGCTCGCACGGAACAAATGTAACTTGTAGGAACTCATCTCGTAGTCACGGGTATCCCGGTTTCAGAATATGCTGATAATTTTAAAATATCTAGATTAAGATTAAAAATAAATCGTTAAAGGGTGAAAACCTAAACCAACCTCCAAATGTCACCGTTAGCAGCGCGAACACCTCTCATGGGACCAATGTAACTGGTAGGAACTGACCGTGTAGTCACGGGACTCCCGATTTGAGAATATGATAATAATTTGCAAAAATCAGCACTTAGATTTAAAAACAAGTCATTAAAGGGTGAAAGGCTAAACCAACCCCCAAACGACCCCGTAAGAGGCACGAACACCTCGTACGGGACTAATGTAACTTCTAGCAACTACCCGCATAATCACGGGTCTCCCAATTTGAAAATATGACGATAATTGGAAAATATCTAGATTATGCTTAAAAAAGCGATTAAAGGGTGACAACCGAAACTAACCCACAAACGGACCCGTAAGAGGCATAAACACCTCGCACGGAACCAATGTAACTTGTAGGAACTGACCGCATAGTCGCGGTTCTCCTGATATGAGATTATGATGATAATTTGTAAAAATTAACACTTATAATTAAAAACAAACCATCAAAGGGGTAAAACCTAAACCACCCCCCAAACATCCTCGTAAGAGGCACGGACACCTCGCACGAGGCGAACGTAACTTGCAGGAACCGACCGTGTAGTCACGTGTCTCTCAGATTGAGAATATGATAATAATTTGAAAATATCCATCTTAGGCTTAAAAACAAGTTGTTAAAGGGTGAAAACTCAAACAAACTCCCAAACGGGCCCGTAAGAGGCACCAACACCTCGCACGGAACCAATGTAACTTGAAGGAACTGACGGCATAGTCACGGGACTCCCGATTTGATAATATGATGATAATTTATAAAAATAAATACTTAGACTTAAAAACAAGCCGTCAAAGGGTGAAAACCTAAACCATCCCCCAAACGTCCCTGTAAGAGGCATGAACACCTCACACGGGAGCAATGTAGCTTGTAGGAACTGACTGCGTAATCACGGGACTCCTGATTTGAGAATATGATGATAACTTGCAAAAATCAACACTTAGACTTAAAAACAAGCCGTTAAAGGGTGAAAACCTAAACCAACCCCCAAACGACCCCATAAGAGGCACGGACACCTCGTACGGGACCAATGTAACTTGTAGTAATTGCGACCAATGCAACTTGTAGTAACTGCTCGCATAATCACGGGTGTCCCGATTCGAGAATATGATGATAATTTGAAAATATCGAGATTAGGCTTAAAAAAAGCCGTTAAAGGGTGAAAACCCAAACCAACCCCCAAACGGACCCGTAAGAGGCACCAACACCTCGCACGGGGAGCAATGAAACTTGTAAGAACTGATTGCATAGTCATGGTTGTCCCGATTTGAGAATATGATGATAATTTACAAAAATAAACACTTAGACTTAAAAAAAATCGTTAAAGGGTGAAACCTTAAACCGACCAAACGACCCCATAAGAGGCATGAAAAACTTGAAAGGGACAAATGTAACTTGTAGGAATTGACCGTATAGTCACGGGTATCCCGGTTTAAGAATATGACAATAATTTGAAAATATCTAGATTAGGCTTAAAAATAAGCTATTAAAGGGTCAAAACCTAAATCGACCCCCAAACATCACCTAAGAGACACGAAGACCTCTCACATGACCAATGTAACTTATAGGAACTGACCGCGTAGTCACGGGACTCCCGATTTGAGAATATGATGATAATTTTCAAAAATCAACACTTAGACTTAAAAATAAGTCGTTAAAGGGTGAAAACCTAAACCAACCGCCAAACGACCCCGTAAGAGGCACGTACACCTCGTACGGGACCAATGTAAGTTGTAGCAACTGCTCGCATAATCACGGGTTTCCCAAATTAGAGAATATGACCATAATTTAAAAAATATCTAGATCAGGCTTTTATAAGCCATTAAAGGGTGAAAACCAAAACTAGCCCGCAAATGGACTCGTAAGAGGCATAAACACCTCGCACGGGACGAATGTAACTTGTAGGAACTGATCGCGAAGTCAAGGGACTCCCATTTTGGGAATATGATGATAATTTGTAAAAATCAACCCTTAGTCTTAAAAACAAGACTTTAAAGGCTGAAACCCAAAACCAACCACCAAATGGCCCCGTAAGAGGGACGAACACCTCGTATGGGACCAATGTAACTTGTAGGAACTAACCGCATAGTCACGGGTCTCACGGTTTGAGAATATGATGATATTTTTCACAAATCAACATTAGACTTAAAAACAAGCCATTAAAGGGTGAAAACCTAAGACAGTCGCCAAACGTCCCCATAAGAGGCACGAACAACTCACACGGTACAAATGTAACTTGTAGGAACTCATCGCGTAGTCACGGGTATCCCGTTTTTAGAATATGCTGATAATTTTAAAATATCTAGATTAAGCTTAAAAACAAGCCATTAAAGGGTGAAAACTTAAACTAACCCCAAATGTCACCGTTAGCGGCGCGAACACCTCTCACGGGACCAATGTAACTGGTAGGAACTAACGCGTAGTCACGGGACTCCTGATTTGAGAATATGATGATAATTTGCAAAAATCAGTACTTAGATTTAAAAACAATCCGTTAAAGGGTGAAAACCTAAACTAACCCCCAAACGACCCCGTATGAGGTACGGACACCTCGTATGGGACCAATGTAACTTGTAGCAACTACTCGCATAATCACGGGTCTCTCGATTTGAGAATATGATGATAATTTGCAAATATCTAGATTAGGCTTAAAAAAAAGCCGTTAAAGGGTGACAACCCAAACCAACCCCCAAACGGACCCGTAAGAGGCATAAACACCTCGCACGGGACCAATGTAACTTGTACGAACTAACAGCGTAGTCGCAGTTCTCCTGATTTGAGAATATGATGATAATTTTCAAAAATTAACACTTAGACTTAAAAACAAACCGTTAAAGGGGTAAAATCGAAACCATCCCCCAAACGTCCTCGTAAGAGGCACGGACACCTCGCACGGGGTGAATGTAACTTGTAGGAACCGACCGCGTAGTCATGTGTCTCTCGATTTGAGAATATGACAATAATTTAAAAATATCCAGATTAGGCTTAAAAACAAGTCGTTAAAGGGTGAAAACCCAAACCAACCCCCAAACGGACCCATAAGAGGCAGAAACACCTCGCACGAGACAAATGTAACTTGTAGGAACTGACCGCGTAGTCACGGTACTCTAGATTTAAGAATATTACAATAATTTGCAAAAATCAAGACTTAGACTTAAAAATAAGCCGTTAAAGGTTGAAAACCTAAACCATCCCCCAAACGTCCCTGTAAGAGGTACGGGCACCTCAGACGAGACTAATGTAACTTGTAGGAACTGACCGTCTAGTCACGAGACTACCGATTTGAGAATATGACGATAATTTGTAAAAATCAACACATAGACTTAAAAATAAGCCATTAAAGGGTGAAAACCTAAACCATCCCCCAAACGTCCCCGTAATAGGCTCGAACACCTCATATGGGAGCAATGTAACTTGTAGAAACTGACCGCATAGTCACGGGACTCCCGATTTGAGAATATGACGATAATTTGCAAAAATCAACACTTAAACTAAAAAATAAGCTTTCAAAGGCTGAAAACCTAAACCAAGCCCCAAGCGACCCCGGGAGAGGCACAAACACCTTGTACGGGACCAATGTAACTTGTAGCAATTGCTCACATAATCACGGGTGTCTCGATTTGAGAATATGATGGTAATTTGAAAATATCGAGATTAGGCGTAAAAAAAGCCGTTAAAGGGTGAAAATCCAAACCAACCCCCAAACGGACCCGTAATAGGCACCAACACTTCGCACAGGACCAATGTAACTTGTAGGAATTGATCGCGTAGTCACGGTTCTCCCGATTTGAGAGTATGATGATAATTTGCAAAAATGAACACTTAGACTTAAAAACAAACGTTAAAGGGTGAAAACCTAAACAAGCTCCCAAACGACCCCGTAAGAGGCATGAACAACTCGAACTAGACAAATGTAACTTACAGTAACTGACCGGGTAGTCACGGGTATCCCGATTTAAGAATATGACAATAATTTGAAAATATCTAGATTAGGCTTAAAAACAAGCCGTTAAAGGGTGAAAACCTAAACCAACCCCCAAACATCACCGTAAAACTCACGAACACCTCTCACGGAACCAATGTAACTTGTACGAACTGATTGCGTAGTCACGAAACTCTCGATTTGAGAATATGATGAAAATTTGCAAAAGTTAACACTTAAACTTAAAAACAAGCCGGTAAAGGGTGAAAACCTACACCAACCCCCAAACGACCCCGTAAGAGGCACGTACACCTCGTACGGGACCAATGTATTTTGTAGCAACTGCCCTCATAATCACGGGTCTCCCGATTTGAGAATATGACCATAATTTGATAATATCAAGATTAGGCTTTAAAAAAAGCCATTAAAGGGTGAAAACCCAAACCAGCCCCCAAACGGACCTGTAACAGGTACAAAGACCTCGCACGGGACCAATGTAACTTGTAGGAACTGATCGTAAAATCACGGGATTCTCGTTTTCGGAATATGATGATAATTTGTAAAAATCAACACTTAAACTTAAAATTAAGCCTTAAAGGGTGAAAACCAAAACCAGCCACCAAACGGCCCCGTAAGAGGCACGGACACCTCGCCCGGGACCAATGTAACTTGTAGGAACTGATCGCATAGTCACGGGTCTCCCGGTTTGAGAATATGACGATATTGTGGAAAAAATAACATTAGACTTAAAAACAAGCCGTTAAAGGGTGAAAACCTAAACCAGCCGCCAAACGTCCCCATAAAAGGCACGAACAACTCGCACGGCACAAATGTAACTTATAGGAACTCATCGCGTAGTCATGCGTCACCTAGTTTTAGAATATGCCGATAATTTTAAAATATCTAGATTAAGCTTAAAAACAAGCCGTTAAAGTGTGAAAACATAAACCAACCCCCAAATGTCAGCGTAAGCGGCACGAACACCTCTCACGCAACCAATGTAACTTGTAGGAACTGACCGCGTAATCACGGGACTCCCGATTTGAGAATATGATTATAATTTGTAAAAATCAACACTTAGAATTAAAAATAAGCCGTTAAAGGGTGAAAACCTAAACCAACCCCCAAACGACCCGTAAGAGGCACAGACACCTCGTACGGGACCAATGTAACTTGTAGCAACTGCCCGCATAATCACGGGTCTCTCGATGTGAGAATATGATGATAATTTGAAAATATCTATATTAGGCTTAAAAAAAGTCGTTTAAGGTTGACAGCCCAAACCAACCACCAAACGGACCCCTAAGAGGCATAAACACCTCACACGGGACCAATGTAACATGTAGGAACTTACCGCGTAGTCACAGTTCTCCTGATTTGAGAATATGACGATAATTTTCAAAAATTAAAACTTAGACTTAAAAATAAACTGTTAAAGGGGTAAAACCTAAACCATCCCCCAAACGTCCCCGTAAGAGGCACGAACACCTCGCACGGGGCCAATGTAACTTGCTAGAACCGACCGTGTAGTCACGGGTCTCTCGGTTTAAGAATATGATAATAATTTAAAAATATATAGATTAGGCTTAAAAACTAGTCTTTAAAGGGTGAAAACCCAAACCAAACCCCAAAAGGACCCATAAGAAGCACAAACACCTCGCACGGGACTAATGTAAGTTGTAGGAACAGACCGTGTAGTCACGGGGTTCCCGATTTAAGAATATGACTTTAATTTGTAAAAATCAATACTAAAACTTAAAAACAAGACGTTAAAGGTTGAAAACCTAACCATCCCCCAAACATCCCGTAAGTGGTACGGGCACCTCGCACGGGACTAAAGTAACTTGTAGGAACTGATCGCGTAGTCACGAGACTCCCAATTTGAGAATGTGACGATAATTTATAAAAATCAACACTTAAACTTAAAAATAAGCCGTTAAAGGGTGAAAACCTAAACAATCCCTCAAATTTCCCCGCAAGAGGCACGAACACCTCGCACGGGACCAATGTAACTTGTTGGAACTGATCGCAAAGTCACGGGTCTCTCAGTTTGAGAATATTATGATAATTTGCAAAAATCAACACTTAGACTTTAAAATAAGCCGTTAAAGAGTGAAAACCTAAACCAACCCCCAAACGACCCCGCAAGAGGCACAGGTACCTCGTACGGGACCAATGTAACTGGTAGCAACTGCCCACATAATCACGGGTCTCCAAATTTGAGAATATGATGATAATTTGAAAATATCTAGATTAGGCTTAAAAAAAGTCGTTAAAGGGTGAAAACACAAAACAACCCCCAAACGAACGCGTAAGAGGCACTAACACCTCGCACGGGACGAATATAACTTGTAGGAACTGATCGCGTAATCGTGGTTCTCTCGGTTTGAGAATATGATGATAATTTGTAAAAATTAACACTTAGACTTAAAAACAAACCGTTAAAGGGGGAAAACCTAAACCATTCCCCAAGCATCCCTGTAAGAGGCTCAAACACCTCGCACGGGACCAATTTAACTTGTAGGAACCGACCGCGTAGTCACAGGTTTCTCGATTTGAGAATATGATGATAACTTGAAAATATCTAGATTAGGCTTAAAAATAAGTTGTTAAGGAGTGATAAATTAAACCAGCCCTGTAAGAGGCACGAGAACTAGGATCGGGACACATATAACTTATAGGAACTAATCGCTTAGTCGTAGTTCTCTCGATTTGAGAAAATGATTATAATTTGCAAAAATTAACACTTAGACTTAAAGCAAGCCGTTAAAGGGGAAAAACCTAAACCAGCCCCCAAATGGCCCCATAAGAGGCATGAACAACTCGAACAGGACAGATCTAAGTTGCAGGATTTGCCCGTGTACTCACGGGAATGCTGGTTTAAGAATATGACGATAATTTAAAAATATCTAGATTAGGCTTAAAAACAAGCCATTAAAGGGTGAAAACCAAAACCAACCCCCAGACATCACGGTAAGAGGGACGAACACCTCTCACGGGACCAATGTAATTTCTAGAAACTGACCGCGTAGTCACGGAACTCCCGATTTGAGAATATGATGATAATTTTCCAAAATCAACACTTAGACTTAAAAATAAGTCGTTAAAGGGTGAAAACCTAAATAAACCCACAAACGACCCACTCGTAAGAGGCACGTACACCTCGTATGGGACCAATGTAACTTATAGCAACTGCCCGCAAAATCACGAGTCTTTCGATTTGAGAATATGGTGATATTTTGAAAATATCTAGATTAGGCTTTAAAACAAGCCGTTAAAGGGTGAAAACCCAAACCAGCCCCCAAACGGACCCGTCAGAGGCACAAACACCTCGCAGGGAACCAATATAACTTGTAGGAACTGATCGCGAAGTCACGGGTCTCTCGTTTTGGGAATACAACACTAATTTGTAAAAATCAACACTTAGACTTAAAAATAAGCCGTTAAAGGGTGAAAACTAAAACCAACCACCAAACGGCCCCATAAGAGGCACGAACACAGCGCACGGGACCAATGTAACTTGTAGGAACTGACCGCATAGTCACAGGTCTCTCGGTTTGAGAATATAATGATATTTTGCAAAAATTAACATTATACTTAAAAACAAGTCGTTAAAGGGTGAAAACCTAAACCAACCGCCAAACGTCCTCATAAGAGGCACGAACAACTCGCACGGGACAAATGTTACTTGTAGGAACTCATTGCGTAGTCACGGGTATCTTGGTTTCAGAATATGTCGATAATTTGAAAATATCTAGATTTAGCTTAAAAACAAGCCGTTAAAGGGTGAAAACCTAAACCAACCCCCAAACGTCACCGTAAGCAGCACGAACACCTCTCACGGGACCAATGTAACGTGTAGGAACTGACTGCATAATCACGGGACTCCCAATTTGAGAATATGACGATAATTTTTAATGATCAACACTTATATATAAAAATAATCCATTAAACGGTGACAATCTAAACCAACCCCCAAACGACCCTGTAAGAGGCACAGACACCACATACGGAACCAATGTAACTTATAGCAACTACACGCATAATCACGGGTCTCCCGATTTGAGAATATGACGATAATTTGAAAATATCTAGATTAGGCTTAAAAAAAGTCGTTAAAGGGAGACAACCCAAACCAACACCCAAACGGACCCGTAAGATAAATAAACACCTCGCACGGGACTGACCGCGCGTAGTATCATGTAAGAATTCACCGCGTAGTCGCGGTTCTCCTGATTTGAGAATATGATGATAATTGGTAAAAATTAACACTTAGACTTTAAAACAAACCATTAAAGGGGTAAAACATAAACCATCCCTCAAACGTCCTCGTAAGAGGCACGAACACCTCACACGGGGCCAATGTAACTTGCAAGAACTGACCGTGTGGTCACGGGTCTCTCGGTTTGAGAATATAACAATAATTAGAAAATATCTAGATTAGGCATGAAAATAAGCCGTTTAAGGGTGAAAATCCAAACCAACCCCCAAACGGACCCGTAAGAGGCACGGACACCTCGCACGGGACCAATGTAACTTGTTAGATTTGACCGCATAGTCACGGGGTTCCCGATTTATGAATATGATAATAATTTGTAAAAATTGACACTTAGACTTAAAAACAAGTCGTTAAAGGTTGAAAACCTAAACCATCCCCTAAACATCCCCATAAGAGGTACGGGCACCTCGCACGGGACTAAAGTAACTTGTAGGAACTGACCGCGTAGTCACGGGACTCTCGATTTGAGAATATGACAATAATTTGTAAAATCAACACTTAGACTTAAAAATAAGCCGTTAAAGGGTGAAAACATAAACCATCCCCCAAATGTCCCCGTAAGAGGCACGAACACCTCGTACGGGACCAATGTAACTTGTTGGAACTGATCGCATAGACACGGGTCCCCCGGTTTGAGAATATGACGATAATTTGCAAAAATCAACACTTAGACTTAAAAATAAGTCGTTAAAGGGTGAAAACCTAAACCAGCCCGCAAACAACCCCGTAAGTGGTACAGGCACCTCATACGGGACCAATGTAACTGGTAGACTGCCCACACAATCACGGGTCTCCGAATTTGAGAATATGATGATAATTTGAAAATATCTAGATTAGGCTTAAAAAAACTCGTTAAAGGGTGAAAATACGAAATAACCCCCAAATGGACCCGTAAGAGGCACCAACACCTCGCACGGGACGAATGTTACTTGTAGGAACTGATCCCGTAGTCGTGGTTCTCCCAATTTGAGAATATGATGCTAATTTGTAAAAATTAACACTTAGACTTAAAAACAACCGTTAAAGCGGGAAAACCTAAACCATTCCCCAAGCATCCCTGTAAGAGGCTCAAACGCCTCGCACGGGACCAATTTAACTTGTAGGAACCGACTGCATAGTCACGGGTCTTTCGATTTGAAAATATGATGATAACTTGAAAATATCTAGATTAGGCTTAAAAATAAGTTGTTAAAGAGTGATAAATTAAACCATCCCTCTAAGAGGCACGAGCACTAGGATCGGGACCAATGTAACTTATAGGAACTGATCGCTTAGTCGCAGTTCTCTCGATTTGAGAAAATGATTATAATTTGCAAAAATTAACACTTAGACTTAAAGCAAGCCGTTAAGGGTGAAAACATAAACCAGTCCCCAAATGGCCCCATAAGAGGCATGAACAACTCGAACATGACATATGTAAGTTGCAGGAACTGCTCGTGTAGTCATGGGTATGCCGATTTAAGAATATGACGATAATTTAAAAATATCTAGATTATACTTAAAAACAAGCCATTAAAGGGTGAAAACCAAAACCAACCCCCAGACGTTACCGTAAGTGGGACGAACACCTCTCACGGGACCAATGTAATTTGTAGAAACTGATCGTGTGACGGGACTCCCGATTTGAGAATATGATGATAATTTTTAAAAATCAACACTTAGGACTTAAAAATAAGCCGTTAAAGGATGAATATCTAAACAAACCCACAAACGACCCACCCGTGAGAGGCACGTACACCTCATACGGAACCAATGTAACTTGTAGCAACTGCCCGCATAATCACAAGTCTTCCGGTTTGAGAATATGGTGATCATTTGAAAATATCTAGATTAGGCTTTAAAATAAGCCGTTAAAGGGTAAAAACCCAAACCAGCCCCCAAACGGACCCGTAAGAGGCACAAACACCTCGCACGGGACCAATGTAACTTGTAGGAACTGATCGCGAAGTCACCGGTCTCTCATTTTGGTAATACGACAATAATTTGTAAAAATCAACACTTAGACTTAAAAACAAACCGTTAAAGGGTGAAAACTAAAACCAACCACCAAACGGCCCCATAAGAGGCACGAACACCTCGCACGGGACCAATGTAACTTTTAGGAACCGACCGCATAGTCACGGGTCTCTCGGTTTGAGAATATGATGATATTTTGCAAAAATCAACATTATACTTAAAAACAAGCCGTTAAAGGGTGAAAATATAAACCAGCCGCCAAACGTCCCCATAAGAGGCACGAACAACTTGCACGGGACAAATGTTACTTGTAGGAACTCATCGCGTAGTAATGGGTATCCCGGTTTCAGAATATGTTGATAATTTGAAAATATCTAGATATAGCTTAAAAACAAGCCGTTAAAGGGTGAAAACCTAAACCAACCCCCAAACGTCACCGTAAGCAGCACGAACACCTCTCACAGACCAGTGTAACGTGTAGGAACTGACTGTATAATCACGGGACTACCAATTTGAGAATATGACGATAATTTGCAAAGATCAACACTTAGATTTAAAAACAATCCGTTAAAGGGTGACAATCTAAACCAAACTCCAAACGACCACGTAAGAGGCACATAAACCACATACGGAACCAATGTAACTTGTAGCAACTGCCCGCATAATCACGGGTCTCCCGATTTGAGAATATGACGATAATTTGAAAATATCTAGATTAGACTTAAAAAATAGTCGTTAAAGGGAGACAGCCCAAACCAACCCCAAAACGGACCCGTAAGATAAATAAACACCTCGCACAGGACCAATGTATCATTGAAGAACTGACCGCATAGTCGCGGTTCTCCGGAGTAGAGAATATGATGATAATTTGAAAAAGTTAACACTTAGACCTAAAAACAAACCTTTAAAGGGGTAAAACCTAAACCATCCCCCAAATGTCCACGTAAGAGGCACGCACTCCTCACACGGGCCAATGTAACTTGCAGGAACTGACCGTGTGGTCACGGGTCTCTCGATTTGAGAATATGACTATAATTTGAAAATATCTAGATTAGGCATAAAAAAAAGACGTTTAAGGGTGAAAACCCAAACCAACCCCCAAACGAACCCGTAAGAGGAACGAACACCTCGTAGGGACCAATGTAACTTGTTGGAACTGATCGCATAGTCACGGGGTTCCCGATTTAAGAATATGACAATAATTTGAAAAAAATGACACTTAGACTTAAAAATAAGCCGTTAAAGGTTGAAAACCTAAACCATCCCCCAAACGTCCCCATAAGAGGTTCGAACACCTCGCACGGGACTAATGTAACTTGTAGGAACTGACCGCGTAGTCACATGACTCCCGATTTGAGAATATGACGATAATTTATAAAAATCAACACTTAGACTTAAAAACAAGTCGTTAAAGGGTGAAAACATAAACCATCCACCAAAAGACCCCGTAAGAGGCACATACACCTCGTACGAAACCAATGTAACTTGTAGCAATTGCTCGCATAATCACGGGTCTCCCGATTTGAGAATATGATGATAATTTGAAAATATCTAGATTAGGCTTAAAAAAAGCAGTTAAAGGGTGAAAACCCAAACCAACCCCCAAATGGACCTGTAAGAGGCGCCAACACCTCGCATGGGGCGAATGTAACTTGTAGGAATTGATCGTGTAGTCGCGGTTCTCCCGATTTTAGAATATAATGATAATTTGTAAAAATTAACACTTAGACTTAGAAACAAATCGTTAAAGGTGGAAAACCTAAACTATTCCTCAAACATCCCCGTAAGAGGCACAAACACCTCGCACGGGACTAATTTTACTTATAGGAACCGGTCGTATAGTCACAGGTCTCCCAGTTTGTGAATATGATAATAAGTTGAAAATATATAGATTAGACTTAAAAATAAGCCGTTAAAGGGTGATAACTTAAGCCATCCCTATAAGAGGCACGAACACCTGGATCGGGACCAATGTAACTTGTAGGAACTGACCGCGTAGTCGCAGTTATCTCGGTTTGAGAATATGATGATAATTTGCAAAAATTAACACTTAGACTTAGAGCAAGCCGTTAAAGGGTGAAAATCTAAACTAGTCCCCAAACGGCCCCATAAGATGCATGAACAACTGGAATGGGACAGATGTAAGTTGTTGGAACTGCCCGTGTAGTCACGGGTATCCCGGTTTAAGAATATGACGATAACTTGAAAACATCAAGATTAGGCATAAAAATAAGCCGTTAAAGGGTGAAAACCTATACCAACCCCTAAACGTCACCGTAAGAGGGACGAACATCTCTCAACGGACCAATGAAAGTTATAGAAACTAATTGCGTAGTCACGGGACTCCCGATTTAAGAATATGATGATAATTTGCAAAAATCAACACTTAGACTTAAAAACAAGCTGTTAAAGGGTGAAAACCTAAACCAACCCCCAAGCAACCCTATAAGAGGGACGTAAACCTCGTACGGGACCAATGTAACTAGTACCAACTGCCCGCATAATCACGAGTCTCCCAGTTTGAGAATATGACGATAATTTTAAAATATCTAGAGTAGGCTTTAAAACATGCCGTTAAAGGGTGAAAACCCAAACGGACCCGTAAAAGGCACAAACACCTCGCACGGGACCAATGTAACTTGTAGGAACTGATCGCGAAGTCACAGGACTCCCGTTTTGGGAATATAATGATAATTTGTAAAAATCAACACTTTGACTTAAAAACAAGTCGTTAAAGGGTAAATACCAAAACCAACCACCAAATGGCCCCACAAGAGGCACGAACACCTCGCACGGGACCAATGTAACTTATAGGAACTAACCGCATAGTCATGGGTCTCCCGGTTTGAGAATATGACTATATTTTTCAAAAATTAGCATTGCACTTAAAAATAAGCCGTTAAAGGGTGAATACCTAAACCAGCCACCAAACGTCCCCAAAAGAGGCACGAACAACTCGCATGGGACAATTTTTACTTGTACGAACTCATCGCATAGCCACGGGTATCCCGATTTCAGAATATGCTGATAATTTTAAAATATCTAGATTAATCTTAGAAACAAGTCGTTAAAGGGTGAAAACCTAAACATACCCCCAAACGTCTCCATAAGCGGCACGAACACCTCTCACGGTACCAATGCAACTTGTAGGAATTTATCGCGTAGTCACGGGACTCTCGATTTGAGAATATGACCATAATTTGCAAAAATCAACACTTAGATTTAAAAACAAACCATAAAAGGGTGAAAACCTAAACCAACTCCCAAACGAACCCGTAAGAGGCACGAACACCTCGTACGGAACTAATGTAACTTGTAGCAACTGCCCGCATAATCACGGGTCTCTCGATTTGAGAATATGACGATAATTTGAAAATATCTAGATTAGGCTTAAAAATAGTCGTTAAAGGGAGACAACCCAAACCAACAACCAAACGGACCCGTAAGATAAATAAACACCTCGCACGGGACCAATGTATCATGTAAGAACTGACCGCGTAGTCGCGGTTCTCTTGATTTGAGAATATGATGATAATTTGTAAAAATTAACACTTAGACTTAAAAACAAACTGTTAAAGGGGTAAAACGTAAACCATCCCCCAAATGTCCTCGTAAGAGGCACGAACACCTCACACGGGGCCAATGTAACTTGTAGGAACTGACCGTGTGGTCACGGGTCTCTCGGTTTGAGAATATGACGATAATTTGAAAATATCTAGATTAGGCATGAAAATAAGCCATTTAAGGGTGAAAATCCAAACCAACCCCCAAACGGACCCGTAAGAGGCACGAATACCTCGCACAGGACCAATGTAACTTGTTAGAACTGACCGTGTAGTCACGAGATTCCCGATTTATGAATATGACAATAATTTATAAAAAATTGACACTTAGACTTAAAAATAAGCCGTTAAAGGTTGAAAACCTAAACCATCCCCCAAACATCCCCGTAAGAGGTACGGGCACCTCGCACGGGACTAAAGTAACTTGTAGGAACTGATCGCATAGTCATGGGACTCCCGATTTGAGAATATGACAATAATTTGTAAAAGTCAACACTTAGACTTAAAAATAAGCCGTTAAAGGGTGAAAACATAAACCATCCTCCAAATGTCCCCGTAAGAGGCAAGGACACCTTGCACGGGACCAATGTAACTTGATGGAATTGATCGTATAGTCACGGGTCCCCCGGTTTGAGAATATGACAATAATTTTCAAAAATCAACACTTAGACTTAAAAATAAGCCGTTAAAGGGTAAAAACCTAAACCATCCCCCCGTAAGATGCACACGCACCTCGTACGGGACAAATGTAACTGGTAGCAACTGCCCACATAATCACGGGTCTCCGAATTTGAGAATATGATGATAATTTGAAAATATCTAGATTAGGCTTGAAAAAAAGTCGTAAAAGGGTGAAAACACAAAATAACCCCCAAACGGACCCGTAAGAGGCACTAACACCTCGCACGGGACGAATGTAACTTGTAGGAACTGATCGCGTAGTCGTGGTTCTCCCGACTTGAGAATATGATGATAATTTGTAAAAATTAACACTTAGACTTAAAAACAAACTGTTAAAGGGGGAAAACCTAAACCATTCCCCAAGCATCCCTGTAAGAGGCTCAAACACCTCGCATAGGACCAATTTAACTTGTAGAAACCGACCGCGTAGTCACGGGTCTCTCGATTTGAGAATATGATGATAACTTGAAAATATCTAGATTAGGGTTAAAAATAAGATGTTAAAGAGTGATAAATTAAACCAGCCCTGTAAGAGGCACGAGCACTAGGATCGGGACCAATGTAACTTATAGGAACTGATCGCTTAGTCGCAGTTCTCTCGATTTGAGAAAATGATTATAATTTGTAAAAATTAACACTTAGACTTAAAGCAAGCCGTTAAAGGGTGAAAACCTAAACCAGCCCCCAAATGGCCCCATAAAAGGCATGAATAACTCGAACATGACAGATGTAAGTTGCAGGAACTGCCCATGTAGTCACGGGTATGCCGGTTTAAGAATATGACGATAATTTAAAAATATCTAGATTAGGATTAAAAACAAGCCATTAATGGGTGAAAACCAAAACCAACCCCCAGACGTCACCGTAAGAGGGATGAACACCTCTCACAGGACCAATGTAATTTGTAGAAACTGACCGCGTAGTCACGGGACTCCCGATTTGAGAATATGATGATAATTTTCAAAAATCAACATTTACACTTAAAAATAAGTCGTTAAAGGGTGAAAACCTAAACAAACCCACAAACGACCGACCCGTAAGAGGCACGTACACCTCGTACGGAACCAATGTAATTTGTAGCAACTGCCCGCATAATCACGAGTCTGCCGGTTTGAGAATATGGTGATAATTTTAAAATATCTAGATTCGACTTTAAAACAAGCCATTAAAGGGTGAAAACCCAAACCTTCCCCCAAATAGATTCGTAAGAGGCACAAACACTTCGCACGGGACCAATGTAACTTGTAGGAACTGATCGCAAAGTCACGGGTCTCTCATTTTGGGAATACGACAATAATTTGTAAAAATCAACACTTAGACTTAAAAACAAACCGTTAAAGGGTGAAAACTAAAGCAACCACCAAATGGCCCCATAAGAGGCACGAACACCTCCCACGGGACCAATGTAACTTGTAGGAACTGACCGCATAGTGACGGGTCTCTCGGTTTGAGAATATGATGATATTTTGCAAAAATCAATAATATTCTTAAAAACAAGTCGTTACAGGGTGAAAACCTAAACCAGCCGCCAAACGTCCCCATAAGAGGCACGGATAACTCGCACGGGACAAATGTTACTTGTAGGAACTCATCGCATAGTCACGGGTATTCCAGTTTCAGAATATGTCGATAATTTGAAAATATCTATATTTTGCTTAAAAACCAGTAGTTAAAGGGTGAAAACCTAAACCAACCGCCAAACGTCTCACGGGACCAATGTAACGTGTAGGAACTGACTGCATAATCACGGGACTCCCAATTTGAGAATATGATGATAATTTGCTAAGATTAACACTTATATTTAAAAACAATCCTTTAAAGGGTGACAATCTAAACCAACCCCCAAACGACCCCGTAAGAGGCACAGACACCACATACGGAACCAATGTAACTTGTAGCAACTGTTCGTATAATCACGGGTCTCCCAATTTGAGAATATGACATAATTTGAAAATATCTAGATTAGGCTTAAAAAAAGTCGTTAAAGGGAGACAACCGAAACCAACACCCAAACGGACCCGTAAGATAAATAAACACCTCGCACGGGACCAATGTATAATGTAAGAACTGACCGCGAAGTCGCGGTTCTCCTGATTTGAGAATATGATGATAATTTGTAAAAATTAACACTTAGACTTAAAAACAAACTGTTAAAGGGGTAAAACCTAAATCGTCCCCCAAATGACCTCGTAAGAGGTACGAACACCCCACACGGGGCCAATGTAACTTGCAGGAACTGACCGTGTGGTCACGGGTCTCTCGGTTTGATAATATGACGATAATTTGAAAATATCTAGATTAGGCATAAAAATAAGTCGTTTAAGGGTGAAAACCCAAACCAACCCCCAAACGGGCCCGTTAGAGGCACGAACACCTCACACGGGACCAATGTAACTTGTTGGAACTGATCGCATAGTCACGGGGTTCCCAATTTAAAAATATGACAATAATTTGTAAAAATTGAAATTTAGACTTAAAAACAAGCCGTTAAAGGTTGAAAATCTAAACCATCCCCCAAACGTCCCCGTAAGAGGTACAGGCACCTCGCACGGGACTAAAGTAACTTGTAGGAACTGATCGCGTAGTTACGGGACTCCCGATTTGAGAATATGATGATAATTTGTAAAAATCAACACTTAGACTTAAAAACAAGTCGTTAAAGGGTGAAAACATAAACCATCTCCCAAATGTCCCCGTATGAGGCACGAACACCTCGCACGGGACCAATGTAACTTGCTGGAACTGATCGCATAGTCACAGGTCCCACAGTTTGAGAATATGACGATAATTTGGAAAAATTAACACTTAGACTTAAAAATAAGCCCTTAAAGGATGAAAACCTAAACCAGCCCCCAAATGACCCCGTAAATGGTATAGGCACCTCGTACGGGACCAATGTAACTGGTAGCAACTGCCCCCATAATCACGGATCTCCGAATTTGAGAATATGATGATAATTTGAAAATATCTAGATTAGGCTTAAAAAACTCGTTAAAGGGTGAAAATTCGAAACAATGCCCAAATGGACCCGTAAGAGGCACCAACACCTCGCACGGGACAAATGTAACTTGTAGGAACTGATCGCGTAGTCATGGTTCTCCCAATCTGAGAATATGATGATAATTTGTAAAAATTAACACTTAGACTTAAAAACAAACCGTTAAAGCGGGAAAACCTAAACCATTCCCCAAGCATCCCTGTAAGAGGCTCAAACACCTCGCACGAGACCAATTTAACTTGTAGGAATCGACCGCGTAGTCATGGGTCTTTCGGTTTGAGAATATGATGATAACTTGAAAATATCTAGATTAGGAATAAAAATAAGTTGTTAAAGAGTGATAAATTAAACCAGCCGTCTAAGAGGTACGAGCACTAGGATCGGGACCAATGTAACTTATAGGAACTGATCACTTACTCGCAGTTCTCTCGATTTGAGAAAATTATTATAATTTGCAAAAATTAACACTTAGACTTAAAGCAAGCCGTTAAAGGGTGAAAACTTAAACCAGCCCCCAAATGGCCCCATAAGAGGCATGAATAACTCGAACATGACAGATGTAAGTTGCAGGAACTGCCCGTGTAGTCATGGGTATGCCAATTTAAGAATATGACAATAATTTAAAAATATCTAGATTAGGCTTAAAAACAAGCCATTAAAGGGTGAAAACCAAAACCAACCCCCAGACGTCACCGTAAGAGGGACGAACACCTCTCACGGGACCAATGTAATTTGTAGAAACTGACCGCGTAGTCACGAGACTCCCGATTTGAGAATATGATGATAATTTTAAAAAATCAACACTTAGGACTTAAAAATAAGCCATTAAAGGATGAAAACCTAAAAAAACCCACAAACGACCCACCCTTGAGAGGCAAGTACACCTCGTACGGAACCAATGTAACTTGTAGCAACTGCCCGCATAATCACGAGTCTCCCGGTTTGAGAATATGGTGATCATTTGAAAATATCTAGATTAGGCTTTAAAACAAGCCGTTAAAGGGTGAAAACCCAAACCAGCCCCCAAACGGACCTGTAAGAGGCACAAACACCTCGCACGGGACCAATGTAACTTGTAGGAACTGATCGCGAAGTCGCGGGTCTCTCATTTTGGTAATATGACAATAATTTGTAAAAATCAACACTTAGACATAAAAACAAACCGTTAAAGGGTGAAAACTAAAACCAACCACCAAACGGCCCCATAAGAGGCATGAACACCTCGCACGGGACCAATGTAACTTTTAGGAACTGACCGCATAGTCACGGGTCTCTCGATTTGAGAATATGATTATATTTTGCAAAAATCAACATTGCACTTAAAAACAAGCCGTTAAAGGGTGAAAACCTAAACTAGCCGCCAAACGTCCCCATAAGAGGCACGAACAACTTGCATGGGACAAATGTTACTTGTAGGAACTCATCGCGTAGTCATGGGTATCCCGGTTTCAGAATATGTTGATATTTTGAAAATATCTAGATATAGCTTAAAAACAAGCCGTTAAAGGGTGAAAACCTAAACCAACCCCCAAACGTCACCGTAAGCAGCACGAACACCTCTCACGGGACCAATGTAACGTGTAGGAACTCACTGCATAATCACGGGACTCCCAATTTGAGAATATGATGATAATTTGTAAAGATCAACACTTATATTTAAAAACAATCCGTTAAAGGGTGACAATATAAACCAACCCCCAAACGACCCGTAAGAGGCACAGACACCACATATGGAATCAATGTAACTTGTAGCAACTACTCGCATAATCACGGGTCTCCCGATTTGAGAATATGACGATAATTTGAAAATATCTATATTAGGCTTAAAAAAGTCGTTAAAGGGAGACAACCCAAACCAACCCCCAAACGGACCCGTACGATAAATAAACAACTCGCACGGGACCAATGTAGCATGTAAGAACTGACCGCGTATTCGCGGTTCTCCTGATTTCAGAATATGATGATAATTTGTAAAAATTAACACTTAGACTTAAAAACAAACCGTTAAAGGGGTGAAACCTAAACCATCCCCCAAATGTCCTCGTAAGAGGCACGAACACCACACACAGGGCCAATGTAACTTGCAGGAACTGATCGTGTGGTCATGGGTCTCTAGGTTTGAGAATATGACGATAATTATCAAATATATTGATTAGGCATAAAAATAAGCCGTTTAAGGGTGAAAACCCAAACCAACCCCTAAACGGACCCGTAAGAGGCACGAACACCTCGCACGGAACCAATGTAACTTGTTCGAACTGACCGCGTAGTCACGGGGTTCCCAATTTAAGAATATGACAATAATTTGTAAAAATTGACACTAAAATTAAAACCAAGCTGTTAAAGGTTGAAAACCTAAACCATCCCGCAAACGTCCCCGTAAGAGATACGGGCACCTCGCACGGGACTAAAGTAACTTGTAGGAACTGATCGCGTAGTCACGGAAATCACAATTTGAGAATATGACAATAATTTGTAAAAATCAACACTCAGACTTAAAAACAAGCCGTTAAAGGGAGAAAACATAAACCATCCCCCAAATGTCCCCGTAAGAGCACGAATACCTCGCACGGGACCAATATAACTTGTTGGAACTGATCGCATAGTCATGGGTCCCCCGGCTTGAGAATATACCGATAATTTGCAAAAATCAACACTTAGACTTAAAAATAAGCCATTAAAGGGTGAAAACCTAAACCAGCCCCCAAACGACCCCGTAAGAGGCCCATGCACCTCGTACGGGACCAATGTAACTAGTAGCAACTTCCCACATAATCACGGTTCTTGGAATATGAGAATATGATGATAATTTGAAAATATCTAGATTAGGCTTAAAAAAAAGTCGTTAAAGGGTGAAAACACAAAAAAAAACCCAAACGGACCCGTAAGAGGCACCAACACCTCGCACGGGACGAATGTAACTTATAGGAACTGATCGCTTAGTCGCAGTTCTCTCGATTTGAGAAAATGATTATAATTTGCAAAAATTAACACTTAGACTTAAAGCAAGTCGTTAAAGGGTGAAAACCTAAACCAACCCCCAAATGGCCCCATAAGAGGCATGAGCAACTCGAACAGGACAGATCTAAGTTGCAGGAACTGCCCGTGTAGTCACGGGTATGCCGGTTTAAGAATATGACAAAAATTCAAAAATATCTAGATTAGGCTTAAAACCAAGCCATTAAAGGGTGAAAACTAAAACCAACCCCCAGACGTCACCGTAAGAGGGACGAACACCTCTCACGGGACCAATGTAATTTGTAGAAACTGACCGCGTAGTCACGAGACTCCCGATTTGAGAATGTGATGATAATTTTAAAAAATCAACACTTAGGACTTAAAAATAAGCCGTTAAAGGATGAAAACCTAAACAAACCCACAAACGACCCACCCTTGAGAGGCACGTACACCTCGTACGTAACCAATGTAACTTGTAGCAACTGCCCGCATAATCACGAGTCTCCCGATTTGAGGATATGTTGATCATTTGAAAATATCTATATTAGGCTTTAAAACAAGCCGTTAAAGGGTTAAAACCCAAACCAGCCCCCAAACGGACCCGTAAGAGGCACAAACACCTCGCACGGGACCAATGTAAATTGTAGGAACGGATCGCGAAGTCACGGGTCTCTCATTTTGGTAATACGACAATAATTTGTAAAAATCAACACTTAGACTTAAAAATAAACCGTTAAAGGGTGAAAACTAAAACCAACCACCAAACGGCTCCATAAGAGGCACGAACACCTCGCACGGGACCAATGTAACTTTTAGTAACCGACCGCATAGTCACGGGTCTCTCGGTTTAAGAATATGATAATATTTTGCAAAAATAAACATTATACTTAAAAACATGCTGCTAAAGGGTGAAAATCTAAACCAGCCGCCAAACGTCCCCATAAGAGGCATAAACAACTCGCACGGGAAAAATGTTACTTGAAGGAACTCATCGCGTAGTCACGCGTATCCCGGTTTTAGAATATGTCGATAATTTGAAAATATCTAGATTTAGCTTAAAACCAAGCCATTAAAAGGGTGAAAACCTAAACAAACCCCCAAACGTCACCGTAAGCAGCACGAACACCTCTCACGGGACCAATGTAACGTGTAGGAACTGACTGTATAATCACGGGACTCCCAATTTGAGAATATGACGATAATTTGCAAAGATCAACACTTAGATTTAAAAACAATCGGTTAAAGGGTGACAATCTAAATCAACCTCCAAACGACCCCGTAAGAGGAACAGACACCACATACGGAACCAATGTAACTTGTGGCAACTCCCCGCATAATCACGAGTCTCCCGATTTGAAAATATGATGATAATTTGAAAATATCTAGATTAGGCTTAAAAAAAAGTCGTTAAAGGGTGACAACCCAAACCAACCCCCAAAGGGACCCGTAAGATAAATAAACACCTCGTATGGGAACAATGTATCATAGAAGAACTGACCGCGTAGTCGTGGTTCTCGTGATTTGAGAAGATGATGATAATTTATGAAAATTAACACTTAGACATAAAAACAAACCGTTAAAGGGGTTAAACCTAAACCATGCCCCAAATGTCCACGTAAGAGGCACGCACACCTCACACGGGGCCAATGTAACTTGCAGGAACTGACCGTGTGGTTACGGGTCTCTCGGTTTGAGAATATGACAATAATTTGAAGATATCAAGATTAGGCATAAAAATAAGACGTTTAACGGTGAAAACCCAAACCAACCCCCAAACGAACCCGTAAGAGGCACGAACACCTCGCAGGGACCAATGTAACTTATTGGAACTGACCGCATAGTCACGGGGTTCCCGATTTAAGAATATGACAATAATTAGTAAAAATTGACACTTAGACTTAAAAATAAGCCGTTAAAGGTTGAAAACCTAAACCATCCCCCAAACGTCCCCGTAAGTGGTACGGACACCTCGCACGGGACTAATGTAACTTGTAGGAACTGACCGCATAGTCACAGGACTCCCGATTTGAGAATATAACGATAATTTATAAAAGTCAACACTTAGACTTAATAACAAGTCGTTAAAGGGTGAAAACATAAACCATCCACCAAAAGACCCCGTAAGAGGCACATACATCTCGTACGAAACCAATGTAACTTGTAGCAATTGCTCGCATAATCACGGGTCTCCCGATTTGAGAATATGATGATAATATGAAAATATGTAGATTAGGCTTAAAAAAAGCAGTTAAAGGGTGAACACCCAAACCAACCCCCCAATGGACCTGTAAGAGGCACCAATACCTCGCACGGGACGAATGTAACTTGTAGGAATTGATCGCGTAGTCGCGGTTCTCCCGATTTGAGAATATAATGGTAATTTGTAAAAATTAACACTTAGACTTAGAAACAAATTATTAAAGGGGGAAAACCTAAAGCATTCCCCAAACATCCCGTAAGAGGCACAAACACCTCGCACGGGACTAATTTTACTTGTAGGAATCGATCGCGTAGTCACAGGTCTTCCAGTTTGAGAATATGACAATAACTTGAAAATATATAGATTAGACTTAAAAATAAGCCGTTAAAGGGTGATAACTTAAGCCATCCCTATAAGAGGCACGAACACCTGGATCGGGACCAATGTAACTTGTAGGAATTGACCGCGTAGTCGCAGTTCTCTCGGTTTGAGAATATGATGATAATTTGCAAAAATTAACACTTGGACTTAAAGCAAGCCATTAAAGGGTGAAAACTTAAACCAGTCCCCAAACGGCCCCATAAGATGCATGAACAACTCGAACGGGACAGATGTATGTTATAGGAATTGCCCATGTAGTCATGGGTATCCCGATTTAAGAATATGACGATAACTTGAAGATATCTAGATTAGGCGTAAAAATAAGCCGTTAAAGGGTGAAAACCTAAACCAGCCCCCAAACGCCACTGTAAGAGGGACGAACATCTCTCAACGGACCAATGAAAGTTGTAGAAACTAATTGCGTAGTCACGGGACTCCCGATTTAAGAATATGATGATAATTTGCAAAAATCAACACTTAGACTTAAAAACAAGTTGTTAAAGGGTGAAAACCTAAACCAACCCCCAAGCAACCCTGTAAGAGGGACGTAAACCTCGTACGGGACCAATATAACTAGTAGCAACTGTCCGCATAATCACGAGTCTCCCAGTTTGAGAATATGACGATAATTTGAAAATATCTAGATTAGGCTTTAAAACATGCTGTTAAAGGGTGAAAACCCAAACTAGCCCCCAAACGGACCCGTAAAAGGCACAAACACCTCGCACGGGACCAATGTAACTTGTAGAAACTGATCGCGAAGTCACAGGACTCCCTTTTTGGGAATATAATGATAATTTGTAAAAATCAACACTTTGACTTAAAAACAAGTCGTTAACGGGTAAATACCAAAACCAACCACCAAATGGCCACATAAGAGGCACGAACACCTCGCACGGGACCAATGTAACTTATAGGAACTGACCGCATAGTCACGGGTCTCCCGATTTGAGAATATGACGATATTTTGCAAAAATCAATATTACACTTATAAATAAGCCATTAAAGGGTGAATACCTAAACCAGCCACCAAACGTCCCCAAAAGAGGCACGAACAGCTCGCACGGGACAAATTTTACATGTAGGAACTCATCGCATAGTCACGGGTATCTCAGTTTCAGAATATGCTGATAATTTTAAAATATCTAGATTAAGCTTAGAAACAAGTCGTTAAAGGGTAAAAACCTAAGCATACCCCCAAACGTCTCCCTAAGCGGCACGAACACCTCTCACAGAACCAGTGCAACTTGTAGGAATTGATCGCGTAGTCACGGGACTCCCAATTTGAGAATATGACCATAATTTGCAAAAATCAACACTTTGATTTAAAAACAAACCGTTAAAGGGTGAAAACCTAAACCAACTCCCAAACGAACCCGTAAGAGGCACGGACACCTCGTACGGGACCAATGTAACTTTTAGCAACTGCCTGTATAATCATGGGTCTCCCGATTTGAGAATATGACGATAATTTGAAAATATTAAGATTAGGCTTAAAAAAAGCCGTTAAAGAGTGACAACCCAAACCAACCCCAAAACGGACTCGTAAAAGGCATAAATCTCTCGCACGGGACCCATGTAACTTGTAGGAGTGGACCGCATAGTCGTGGTTCTCCTGATTTGAGAATATGATGATAATTTTCAAAAATTAACACTTAGACTTAAAAACAAACCGTTAAAGGGGTAAAACCTAAACCATCCTCCAAACGTACTCGTAAGAGGCACGAACACCTCACACAGGGCCAATGTAACTTACAGGAACCGACCGTGTAGTCACGAGTCTCTCGGTTTGAGAATATGACAAAATTTTGAAAATATCTAGATAAGGCTTAAAAACAAACCGTTAAAGGGTGAAAACCAAAACCAACCTCCAAACGGACTCATAAGAGGCACAATCACCTCGCACAGGACCAATGTAACTTGCAGGAACTGACCGCTTAGTCATGGGACTCCCATTTTAAGAATATGACAATAATTTATAAAAACTAACACTTAGACTTAAAAACAAGCCATTCAAGGCTGAAAACCTAACCATCCCCTAAACATCCCTGTAAGAGGTATGAGCACCTCGCACGGGAGCAATGTAACTTGTAGGAACTGACCGTGTAATCACGGGACTCCTGATTTGAGAATATGATGATAATTTGTAAAAATCAACACTTAGGCTTAAAAATAAGCCGTTAAAGGATGAAAATATAAACCATCCCCCAAATGATCCCGTAAGAGGCACGAATACCTCGCACGGGACCAATGTAACTTGCTGGAACTGATCGCATAGTCATGGGTCCCCGATTTGAGAATATGACGATACTTTGCAAAAATCAACACTTACACTTAAAAATAAGCCGTTAAAGGGTGAAAACCTAAACCAGCACCCAAACGACCCCGTAAGAGGCAGATGCACCTCGTACGGGATCAATGTAACTGGTAGCAACTTCCCACATAATCACGGGTCTTCGAATTTGCGAATATGATGATAATTTGAAAATATCTAGATTAGGCTTGAAAAAGTCGTTAAAGGGTAAAAACACAAAACAACCCCCAAACAGACCCGTAAGAGGCACCAACACCTCGCACGGGACGAATGTAACTTGTAGGAACTGATCGCATAGTCGTGGTTCTCCCGATTTGAGAATATGATGATAATTTGTAAAAATTAACACTTAGACTTAAAAATAAATTGTTAACGGGGAAAAACCTAAACCATTCCCCAAGCATCCCTGTAAGAGGCTCAAACACCTCGCACGGGACCAATTTAACTTGTAGGAACCGACCGCATAGTCACGGGTCTCTCGGTTTGAGAATATTGTGATAACTTGAAAATATCTAGATTAGGCTTAAAAATAAGCTATTAAAGAGTGATAAATTAAACTAGCCCTATAAGAGGCACGAGCACTAGGATCGGGACCAATGTAAGTTATAGGAACTGATCGCTTAGTCGCAGTTCTCTCGATTTGAGAAAATGATTATAATTTGAAAAAAATAACACTTAGACATAAAGCAAGCCGTTAAAGGGTGAAAACCTAAACCAGCCCCCAAATGGCCCCATAAGAGGCATGAACAACTCGAACATGACAGATGTAAGTTGCAGGAACTGCCTGTGTAGTCACGGGTATGCCGGTTTAAGAATATGACGATAATTTAAAAATATCTAGATTAGGCTTAAAAACAAGCCATTAAAGGGTGAAAACCAAAACCAACCCCAGACGTCACCGTAAGAGGAACGAACACCTCTCATGGGACCAATGTAATTTGTAGAAACTGACCGCATAGTCACGGGACTACCGATTTGAGAATATGATGATAATTTTCAAAAATAAACTCTTAGACTTAAAAATAAGCCGTTAAAGGGTGAAAACCTAAACAAACCCACAAACGACCCACCCGTAAGAGGCACGTACACCTCGTACGGGACCAATGTAACTTCTAGAAACTGCCCGCATAATCACGAGTCTCCCGGTTTGAGAATATGGTGATAATTTGAAAATATCTAAATTAGGCTTAAAAAAAAGTCGTTAAAGAGAGACAACCCAAACCAACACCCAAACGGACCCGTAAGATAAATAAACACCTCGTACGGGACCAATGTGTCATTGAAGAACTGACCGCGTAGTCGCGGTTCTCCTAATTTGAGAATATGATGATAATTTGTAAAAATTAACACTTAGACATAAAAACAAACCGTTAAAGGGGTTAAACCTAAACCATACCCAAAATGTCCTCGTAAGAGGCACGCACACCTCACACGGGGCCAATGTAACTTGCAGGAACTGACTGTGTGGTCACGGGTCTCTCGGTTTGAGAATATGATGATAATTTGAAAATATCTAGATTAGGCATAAAAATAAGTCGTTTAAGGGTGAAAACCCAAACCTACCCCCAAACGGACCCGTAAGAGGTACGAACACCTCGCACGGGACCAATGTAACTTGTTGGAACTCACCGCATAGTCACGGTATTCCCGATTTAAGAATATGAAAATAATTTGTAAAAATTCACACTTAGACTTAAAAACAAGCCGTTAAAGGTTGAAAACCTAAACCATCCCTCCAAACGTCCCCATAAGAGGTACGGACACCTCGCACGGGACTAATGAAACTTGTAGGAACTGACCGCGTAGTCACAGGACTTCCGATTTGAGAATATGACGATAATTTGTAAAAATCAACACTTGGACTTAATAACAAGTTGTTAAAGGGTGAAAACATACACCATCCACCAAAAGACCCCGTAAGAGGCACACACACCTCGTACGGAACCAATGTAACTTGTAGAAACTACGCAGATAATCACGGGTCTCCCGATTTGAGAATATGAAGATAATTTGAAAATATCTAGATTAGGCTTAAAAAAGAAGTTAAAGGGTGAAAACCCAAACCAACCCCCAAATGGACCTGTAAGAGGCACCAACACCTCGCACGGGACGAAATTTAACTTGTAGGAACTGATCGCGTAGTCGCGGTTCTCCCGATTTGAGAATATGATGATAATTTGTAAAAATTAACATTTAGACTTAGAAACAAATCGTTAAAGGGGAAAAACCTAAACCATTCCCCAAACATCCCCATAAGAGGCACAAACACCTCGCACGGGACCAATTTTACTTGTAGGAACCGATCGCGCAGTCACAGGTCTCCCGATTTGAGAATATGACAATAACTTGAAAATATATAGATTAGACTTAAAAATAAGCCGTTAAAGGGTGATAACTTAAACCATCCCTATAAGAGGCACAAACACCTAGATCGGGACCAATGTAACTTGTAGGAACTGACCGCGTAGTCGCAGTTCTCTCGGTTTGAGAATATGATGATAATTTTCAAAAATTAACACTTAGACTTAAAGCAAGCCTTTAAAGGGTGAAAACCTAAACCAGTCCCCAAACGGCCCCATAAGATGCATGAACAACTCGAAAGGGATAGATGTAAGTTGTAGGAACTGTCCGTGTAGTCACGGGTATCTCGGTTTAAGAATATGATGATAACTTTAAAATATCTAGATTAGGCGTAAAAATAAGCCGTTAAAGGGTGAAAACCTAAACCAACCCCCAAATGTCACCGTAAGAGGGACGAACAACTCTCACCGGACCTATAAAAGTTGTAGAAACTAACCGCGTAGTCACGGGACTCCCGATTTAAGAATATGATGATAATTTGCAAAAATCAACACTTAGACTTAAAAACAAGTTGTTGAAGGATGAAAACCTAAACCCACCCCTAAGCAACCCTATAAGAGGCACATAAACCTCGTACTGGACCAATGTAACTAGTAGCAACTCCCCACATAATCACGAGTCTTCAAGTTTGAGAATATGACGATAATTTGAAAATATCTAGATTAGGCTTTAAAACAAGCCGTTAAAGGGTGAAAACCCAAACTAGCCCCCAAACGGACCCATAAAAGGCACAAACACCTCACACGGGACCAATGTAACTTGTGGGAACTGATCGCGAAGTCACGGGACTCCCGTTTTGGGAATATAATGATAATTTGTAAAAATCAACACTTTGACATAAAAACAAGTCGTTAAAGGGTAAAAATCAAAACCAACCACCAAATAGCCCCATAAGAGGCACGAACACCTCGCACTGGACCAATATAACTTGTAGGAACTGACCACATAGTCACAGGTCTCCTGGTTTGAGAATATGATGATATTTTGCAAAAATCAACATTACACTTAAAAATAAGCTGTTAAAGGGTGAAAACGTAAACCAGCCACTAAACGTCCCCAAAAGAGACACGAAAAACTCGCACGAGACAAATTTTACTTGTAGGAACTCATCGCATAGTCACAGGTATCCCAGTTTCAGAACATGCTGGTAATTTTAAAATATCTAGATTAAGCTTAGAAACAAGCTGTTAAAGAGTGAAAACCTTAACATACCCCCAAACATCATCGTAAGCGGCACGAACACGTCTCACGGAACCAATGTAACTTGTAGGAACTGATCGTGTAGTCACGGGACTGTCGATTTAAGAATATGACCATAATTTACAAAAATCAATACTTAGATTTAAAAACAAACCGTTAAAGGGTGAAAACCTAAACCAACTCTTAAACGAACCCGTAAGAGGCACGAACACCTCGTACGGGACCAATGTAACTTGTAGCAACTACCCGTATAATCACGGGTCTCCCGATTTGAGAATATGACGATAATTTGAAAATATTAAGATTAGGCTTAAAAAAAGCCGTTAAAGAGTGACAACCCAAACTAACCCCAAAACGGACCCGTAAAAGGCATAAATCTCTCGCACGGGACCAATGTAACTTGTAGGAGCGGACCGCATAGTCGTGGTTCTCCTGATTTGAGAATATGATGATAATTTTAAAAAGTTAACACTTAGACTTAAAAATAAACCGTTAAAGGGGTAAAACCTAAACCATCCCACAAACGTCCCCGTAAGAGGCACGAACACCTCACACAGGGCCAATGTAACTTGCAGGAACCGACCGTGTAGTCATGAGCTCTCGGTTTGAGAATATGACAAAATTTTGAAAATATCAAGATAAGGCTTAAAAACAAACCGTTAAAGGGTGAAAACCCAAACCAACCCCCAAACGGACCCATAAGAGGCACAAACACCTCGCACAGGACCAATGTAACTTGCAGGAACCGACCGTGTAGTCACGGGACTCCTGATTTAAGAATATGACAATAATTTGTAAAAACCAACACTTAAACTTAAAAACAAGCCATTCAAGGCTGAAAACCTAACCATCCCCCAAACATCCCTGTAAGAGGTACGAGCACCTCGCACGGGAGCAATGTAACTTGTAGGAACTAACCTTGTAATCACGGGACTCCTAATTTGAGAATATGATGATAATTTGTAAAAATCAACACTTAGACTTAAAATTAAGCTGTTAAAGGGTGAAAACCTAAACAAACCCACAAATGACCCCGTAAGAGGCACGTACACCTCGTACAGGACCAATGTAACTTGTAGCAACTGCCCGCATAATCACGAGTCTACCAGTTTCAGAATATGATGATAATTTAAAAATATCTATATTAGGCTTTAAAATAAGTCGTTAAAAGGTGAAAACCCAAACCAGCCCCCAAACAGACCCGTAAGAAGCACAAACACCTCGCATGAGACCAATAAAACTTGTAGGAACTGATCGCTCAGTCACGGGACTCCCGTTTTGGGAATATGATGATAATTTATAAAAATCAACACTTAGACTTAAAAACAAGCCGTTAAAGGGTGAAAACCTAAATCAGCCCCCAAACGATCCCATAAGAGGCACGAACACCTCGCACATGACCAATATAACTTGTAGGAACTGACTGCGTAGTCATGGGTCTCCCGGTTTGAGAATATGATGATAATTTGCAAAATTCAACATTAGACTTAAAAATAGGATGTTAAAGGGTGAAAACCTAAACCACCCCCCCCCAAACGTCCCCATAAGAGGCACGAACAACTCGCATGGGTCAAATGTCACTTGTAGGAACTGACCGCATAGTCACGGGTATTTTGGTTTAAGAATATGTCGATAATTTAAAAATATCTAGACTAAGCTTAAAAATAAGCCGTTAAAGGGTGAAAATCGAAACCAACCCCCAAACGTCACCGTAGGCGGCACGAACACCTCTTACGGGACCAATGTAACTTGGAGGAACTAACTGCGTAGTTACAGGACTCCCGATTTGAGAATATGACGATAATTTGCAAAAATCAACACTTAGACTTAAAAATAAGCCGTTAAAGGGTGAAAACCTAAACCAACCCCCAAACGACCCTATAAGAGGCACGTACCCCTCGTACAGGACCAATGTAACTTTTAGCAACTGCTCGCATAATCATGGATCTCTCGATTTGAAAATATGATGATAATTTGAAAATATCTAGATTAGGCTTAAAAAAAAGCAGTTAAAGGGTGAAAACCCAAACCAACCCTCAAACGGACCCGTAAGAGGCACAAATGTAATACCCCGAAATTTTATTGATTTTTATTTAAGGGAGGATTAATTGAATTAAATGAGAATTAATTGGGAATTAATTCGGATGTAAATACTAGCGAGACGTGAGTTGGTATTTGAATTCGATGTTGAAATTAAATATTTTTTGAGTATATATGGTATTATATGAGTATTGAAAATATTAAAATTGTCACGAGGCAGAAATACGATAATTTGGGAAAATTAGTTAGGACGCGCGTGTCAGTCGCGTCAGGAATGAAATTATTTAAATTAAAAAGTAAATTATATTTTTATCAACTGAATGATCATTTTGAGTGCGCCAAAGCTTCCAGAAGGATCAAAATAGTCAGAAAACTCTAGCCAGGGGTTCAGTTCGGGTCCGGGGGCATTTTTAGGCCAAACCGACAACCTAAAAGGGTATTTTGGTAATTTTAAAAATTGAGAAATTAAAACCCACGAATTTTAGAGGTTAATTATATATTATTTGAGAGGCCACTAAGGCCACTACCAGAAAAAGATAAGAGATTGGGTTACGGAGGTTTTGAGAGAAGTTAGAAAGAGGGTAAAGGAGTTTCCAAACCAAACCATCTCCCATCACCAGAAATTGAAAGGATTTATGACCGAAAGAAGAGAGAGACAACCTTGATCATCAACAACGAACCAAAATATCGGATTTAAGGCAAGTGATTTGATGTCATTAATTGCAATGAATATTTCCTCCATGTTTTGTGTAGAAACCTTATGCCTTGAAAGTTTTGGTGAAAACCCAATGGATTGTTATAGAAACTCTTAATTTTGGTTAGGAATTGCATGTAGAATGATTTTGGATGAAATTGGTACCCTAAAACTTAACTTTGATGATTTAAAAACGAATTTATAATGAGTATTTAGGTACAATAAAATTCTGGGTTCATGTTCATAGGGTTTGGGGCAAAAATTGGGGATTTATCGTTATGGCATGCTAATTAGTAAGAATTGACTCCAAAAATATGTTAA
This sequence comes from Sambucus nigra, assembly GCA_949130495.1. Taxonomy (NCBI): domain Eukaryota; kingdom Viridiplantae; phylum Streptophyta; class Magnoliopsida; order Dipsacales; family Adoxaceae; genus Sambucus; species Sambucus nigra. The sequence goes on along the minus strand of OX422216.1, from coordinate 128,471,115 downwards.
GAAGTGACCTAGGGTGACTTAGAATAGTTTAAAAAAATTAAAACGTTATTGGGATGATCTTAGGATGGATTTAGAGAAGAGAAAAATGAAGAAAAACGAGTTGGAAAATTTTTGGGCGTATTCTGCCATCTCATTCGAACGACCTCATTCGAACGAGCTTCTAACGAGATGACAGTACCCCTTCTAACGAGTTCGTTCAAAGACTTCATTTGAACGACACTCGTTCGAACAACCTCATTCGAACGAGATTTCTAGCGAGTTGACAGAATGGACTTTTTAGGCCTAATTTCATTTCAAACTTCCAGTAGACTTATTTAATTGAGTGTTAACCTTCCCTTGTTGACTAGTGTGTATAGTTGTGAGATTGGAGTACGTTGAGGATTAAAACTTAGAATTTTTTAGTAAACCGGATGACATTTATGGGTTAGGAGATAAGTAACTAAAATTACGACGTGAGAAGGGTTGACAACTTTTAATGTATATTATTCGGGGATTTGTAAACGTGCAACATTAAATGATGGTATGGAAATGTAAAATATACCTCTATTAATATTATGAGATATCTAAGATGTGTGAATGCTTAGTATATGTGGTTATCTGTGTGTAACATACCTACCATACTTGCTATCATGGGAGGTCGACGTTCGATCAGGGCCATCTAATCTTTGTGTGCATACGGGAGGATTTAGACTGGTACCTCGAGGACATAGGTCAGAGAATGACTTATTGAGGAGTTAATAAGTCGGCTGATCATAGGAGCGTAGGTATGTGCGTGACCCATGTGATGTGAACTATGTTCGCCTCCATTATGTGTGTTTGTTACTTGTCGAAACGATTCCTGAGAGATTCGTAATACGTGATCCTTATGTACGTGATGTACCGGGATTTGATAGCTGAGTATGTGTGCACCGCAGCTTAGTTTAGGGTGCCATTATTGTATATTATAATGAGATTGATATACTGAATTATTGAAATGAACTGTTTATATAAGTACAATTGTGAATTAATGTAATATCTTTGTAGAGTTAAAAATGGGAAAACACTTAGTAATTATTGTAACTAATTACGAGGAATGAAGGTAAAACTCTGAGTTTATATTAAGACATCGGGAATTAAACCATTAATAGTATAGTAAAAATCAGAGATTGAATTAGACTAGTTAGTTAATGAAATAACTAGAATGGGTACGGGTATAATAGGTGTGCACAATTAGTTGAGAGGTGAGGAACTCATGTGAGTTCACGCATTATGATGTATTTTATATTCACTGTTTAATGATATTAAGCACTTGCTATAATTTAAAATGTTTTCACAATCGGGCTCTCACCCGTTTGCTTTCAAATCTATTTTCTTGTAAAAACCTTTTAGGTGCCCAGCCACAAGGACACCAAGCGTAGGAGTTCCATTCCGGTGACGTGTTATTGCTGCTGTGGAAGTTACAAGACCTCGATAGTAGACGCCTCCACTTTCTACCTTGACTCTATTTTACTCATCTGTAGGGCATGTCGCACCTTTTCTTTTAGAGACATCTTATCTGTTCAGTTTCATTTCAGTGTTGGATGTAATTAATTTATGATTCAGACTTTGTACAGTTTTATTCAGTATTTCAGATTATTTTCGAGGAGCGTTCCTCCAGATTCAGTTAGTCCTTTATCATTTTAATGTGACTGTAATGTGGTTGTGATACCATTATTTCATAACTTAATACTTATTGCATGTTAATCAAATTTAATTAAAATTGATAACTCAATTTTTAAATATTAGGTGGCTAGTAATTTTTAAAACGTTTTCGACAGTGATGCTATGAACTGAACCAACTTAACATTTTGTATTAATTTAAATAAAGGAGTAGCTACCCGGTATTTAATTAGTCGGGGTGTCACAGGTGGTATCAGAGCATCAGTTCTAGTGTCCTTAGGATCTGTACGACTTGTTATGTTTTCGCGTAGCTTTCGTTGATATAGAGCTCTATATTTTAGGATTGTTGTATTCTTTTGTGTATGTTTCGCTCTTCAGCTATTTTGATATAATAACTGCGAACTTATAAGACTTTACTCTCATTTCAGATGCATCTACGATGTGCACAGCGAGTTCCGAGGGATGCTCAGCCCTAGCCACAGCCTGCACCAGTTCAGGGCTCTATGAATGCCGCAGAGGTTGCGCTATTGTAGCCCAAGCGGTAAATGCCGCCCTAGTAGTTGTGCAGCAGGCACCGCCTACGGTGTCGGTAGTCACGCAAGTACAGGATCTTGCATTCCCGTCTGCTTGGGAACGTGTTTGTGATGCTTTTCAAAAAACACACCCTCCGAATTTTATAGATAGCTCCGACGTCGTTGTGTTCAGTCAGTGGAAGAAGGACATCCAAATACACTTGAGGATGTACGAGTGCACGGATGTACAGAAACAAATACTGGATACTTTTAAGCTAGTAGGATCAACATTGCAGTGGTGGGAGTCCATTACCACCACGAAGGAGAGAGACATCCTTTCTAATCAGGAGTTCGACCGCAAGTATTTTCCATCAGCTGTTCACACCGAAATGAGGAGGAAGTTAATGAACCTCAAGCAGGAGGGGAAGACCATGGCAGAGTATGAGGCCGAATTCACTAATCTCTTGAACATCATTCCCGATGAGATTCCGACCGAGGAGAAAAAGATTCAGAAGTTCATGGATGGGTTGACTTGGATGATCCGTCAGCACTTGTTGGGTAATCTCTCATTGCCCACTTATTCTGATGTGGTTAACGCATCACTGATTCACTGCCAGGACCATCGCTTTCACTTGTCAGAGGGTAAGCGATTAGGAGAGTCTAGGCATCAGGGCAGGACAGGGGGAAATGGTGCCGACGGGGCACAATCAGCTCGGGGTCAGCACAAGCAGGGTGATCAGGGTTCCCAGCAGGGGAATTTTAAGAGGTTTAGATCTGGGGGTTTCAAAATGGTCAGGGATGTTTTGGGCAGGGCCACCAGGGTTAGCACGGCCATCAGGGTCAGCACGGCTAGCATGGCCAACAACAGCACTTCCATCAGGGCCAACACGACCAGGGGAGGAATGGCAATGGCCACCAGGGCCGTGGGAAGCAGGGTCCGAGAGGAGGGGAATTTTCTGGAGAAATGTTTCACTTGTGGAAAAATTAGCCACAAGCACCAGGAGTGTCCTGATAGGGGTAGGGCCCCACAGCAGCAGCAGGGTGCTCGACACGAGCCCCAGAGACCTATATTTCCTGCCGCCCTCCCAGCACCACCACAGATGCCAGCTTTACCACCCATCCCAGCAGTCCCAGTCCAGTAGGGATAACTTCAGTACGGGCGAGTTTATCAACTCCAGCAGGTCGCAGTTCCACAGGATCCACCTTCTATTGAGGGTATGTTCTCTATTCAGGGGACTATGGGGCGTATTTTATTTGACACGGGGGCGACACACTATTTCATTGCCACGAGATTTGCACGCACTTTGGGGTTATTAGACACTGCAGAGAGCACGATTACTTGCATAGATTCACCGTTGAGGAGGGGTTTTGTGATTTCTCTTATTTGTAGTGGTGTGGGTATATAGATCGGGAGATTTACTTTACTTGCTGATCTGTTAGTATTAAAGATGACTGAGTACGATGCGATTGTTGGTATGGACTGGCTAATTGCGTACCGAGCCATGATTGATTGTTCCAGTAGGAGTATTATTTTTGCCATTCCCGGGCAGGAGATGTTTTCAGTGGCGATGCCTCGCCCTGAGGGAGGATCGTCCACTCACTTATACTATATAGAGGAGGAGACCTCTAAGGAAGTGGTATTACCACTCGATTCGATTCCTGTTGTTAGGGAGTTTCCTGATGTATGTTAGGATATACCTGGATTACCTCCTAGTAGAGAGATAGATTTTGTTATCGATTTGACACCGGGCACTCGGCCAATTGCCCGCGCACCTTATCGTATGGCTTTAGCGGAGATGAGAGAGCTAAGGGATCAGATAGAGCAGTTGTTGGGTCAGGGGTTTATCCGAAGAAGTACTTCACCATGGGGTGCCCTTTTGTTGTTCGTAAAGAAGAGGGATGGATCATTGAGGTTGTGTTTAGATTACCGGGAGTTGAATAAAGTCATGATACAGAATAAGTATCCGTTGCCCCGAATCGATGACTCATTCGACCAGATGATAGGATCTTCCTTCTTCTCAAAGATTGACTTGCGATCGGGATACCATCAGTTGCATATCAGGGAATAGGACGTCTCGAAGACTGCTTTCTTGACGAGATATGGTTCCTACGAGTTTCGAGTTATGCCTTTTGGCTTGACCAATGCCCCAGCCATGTTTATGGACTTGATGAATAGGGTATTTAGAGAGTTCCTAGACCAGTTTGTCATTGTCTTTATTGATGACATTCTGGTTCCCAGATAGAGGAGGAAAACGTTGAGCATTTGAGGCAGGTTTTACAGATGTTGCGTCAGCACGAGCTATATGCAAAGTACGAAAAATGTGGGGTAAGGCTGAAGGAGGTTCAGTTTTTGGGGCATATCATTTCAAACCGGGGGATATCTGTTGATCCGGGGAAGGTATCCGCGATGAGGGACTGGGGACAGCCCACGACACTAACGGAGATCCATAGTTTCTTGGGATTAGCAGGATACTACAGGTGGTTTATTCGGGGTTTCTCAAAGATAGCGGGTCCTTTGACACATCTAACTCGCAAAGGTGTACCATTCATCTAGAGTGATGCCTATCAGTTGGCATTCCATAAGTTGAAGGACAAGTTGACCTCAGCACTTGTGTTAGCATTGCCCAGACCAGGAGTTGAGTATCTAGTCTACATCGATGCGTCCTTACAAGGACTTGGAGGTGTACTGCAACAGGAGAGTCAGGCCATAGCTTATGCTTCCCGTAAGCTTAAGCCTCACGAGAAGAATTACCCCACCTATGACTTGGAGTTAGTTGCAGTCTTATTCGCTCTTTGGATTTGGAGACACTATCTCCTGGGGGAGAAATTTCAGTTGTTCACAGACCACAAGTCTCTACAATACCTCTTCACGCAGAAGGAACTGAATATGCATCAACGGCGGTGGCTTGAGTTTGGGAAGGATTATCAGTTTGATATCCAATATCACCCAGGGAAGGCTAACGTGGTAGTAGACGCGTTGATCCGTAGGCCAGTAGATGAAGTGGATGAGGTGTGGAAAGCTAAGTGGAAGGAGTTGGGACACCAGGATACAGTGGCCCGATCATTCATGTCTGTGATGACTGTTACACCTCAGATTGTTACGAGAGTGATAAAGGCCCAGGCACAAGACTCGTTCTATCAGGAGCAGATATTTCGATTACTAGTAGAGGGAGCCGAGTCCTATACCGTTAGTTTAGACGGGGGATTACGCTTCAATGGGAGACTGGTCATTCCAGAAGGGGAAGACTTGCGACACGAGGTAATGACAGAGTCGCATGGCTCACGATTCGTGGTACACCCTGGTGGGGATAAGATGTACCAAGACATGAGACGACAGTACTGGTGGATCGAGATAAAGAGAGATATTTCCGTGTTCATTTCTAAATGCACCACTTGTCAGCTAGTAAAGGTGGACTATCAGAGACCGACAGGACTTCTACAATCGTTAGAGGTTTCGATGTGGATATGGGAGAGCATATCCATGGACTTTATCACGGGGTTACCTACATCACAGAGGGGTCACGACTCCATATGGGTAATTGTGGATAGGTTGACCAAGGTTGCTCATTTTCTGCCCGTCAGGATAGACTACACTACAGGACAGTATGCCCAAATTTTCATTATGAAGATAGTGAGACTTCACGGGGTGCCTCTAAATATTGTGTTTGACCGAGATAAGATATTTATTTCACGATTTTGGGAGAGTTTCCAGGAGGCCATGGGTACGGAGTTGCGGGTGAGTACGACGTATCACCCACAGATTGATGGGCAAACAGAGAGGACAAATTAGATATTGGAGGACACGTTGCGTATGTGCATTCTAGACATTGGAGGTGGTTGGGAGTAGTACCTTCCCCTGATGGAGTTCGCTTATAATAACTCCTACCAGTTCACTATTGGCATGGCTCCATTTGAGGCGTTGTATGGAAGACCTTGTCGTTCCCATTCATGTTGGTTAGAGGTGGGGGATAACCAACTCCTTGGGCCGGAAGTGATTCAGGACACTTCGGCAAGGATAGAGATGATACGGAGTAGTATTCGGGTAGCTCAGGACCGGCAGAAGAGCTATGTTGATGCCAAGAGGTTCTTTAGAGAATTCAAAGTGGGGGACCAGGTGTTACTCAGAGTATCTCCTATGAAGGGGATTATGCATTTTAGGAAGAAGGGGAAACTGGAACTAAGATATGTGGGGACATTTCCTATCATCGAGCGGATTGGGCCAGTTTCGTATAGACTTGAGTTACCGGATCATTTGCATAGGATTCATGATGTGTTCCATATTTCCTCGCTAAGGAAATATCTTAGGGATGATTTGGCCCATACTCACATTGTTTTAGAGGGCATCGATCTTCATCCTGAAAGTTCCTACGAGGAGGGGCCGATTGATATTCTGGAACACAGCGAGAGGAAACTAAGGTCGAAGATAGTACCATTAGTACGCGTGCAGTGGCAGCAACATAATGCCGAGGAGTCGAGCGCGAGGATGAGATGGCGAACGTTATCCAGAGCTATTTTTATCAGGTATTCTTTAGTTCCAAATTTCGAGAAAAAATTTTGTTATTAGGGGGGAAGTATGTAATACCCCGTAATTTATTGATATTTATTTAAGAGATTAATTGAATTAAATGAGAATTAATTGGGAATTAATCCGGATGTAAATACTAGCGAGACATGAGTTGGTATTTGAATATGATGTTGAAATAAAATATTTATGAGTATATATGGTATTATATGAGTATTGAAAATATTAAAATTGTCACGAGGCAGAAATACGATAATTTGGGAAAATTAGTTGGGACGCGCTTGTCAGTCGCATCAGGAATGAAATTATTTAAATTAAAAATTAAATTATATTTTATCAACCAAATGATCATTTTGAGTGCACCAACGCATCTGGAAGGGTCGAAATAGTCAGAAAACACTAGCCGGGGGTTTAGTTTGGGTCCCGGGGCATTTTTAGACCAAACCGGCAACCTACAAGGGTATTTTGGTAATTTTAAAAATTGAGAAATTAAAACCCACGAATTTTAGAGGTTAATTATATATTATTTGAGAGGCCACTAAGGCCATTACCAGTAAAAGATAAGAGAGTGGGCTACGGAGGTTTTGAGAGAAGTTAGAAATACAGTAAAGGTGTTTCCAAACCAAACCATCTCCCATCACCAGAAATTGAAAGGATTTGTGATCAGAAAGAAGAGAGAGAGCCAACCTTGATCATCAACAATGACCCAGAACATCGGATTTAAGTCAAGTGATTTGATGTCATTAATTGCAATGAATATTTCCTCCATGTTTAGTGTAGAAACCTTATGCCTTGAAAGTTTTGGTGAAAACCCAATGGATTGTTGTAGAAACTCTTAATTTTGGTTAGGAATTGCATGTAGAATGATTTTGGATGAAATTGTTACCCTTAAAATTAACTTTGATGATTTAAAAACGGATTTATAATGAGTATTTAGGTACAATAAAATTTTGGGTTCATGTTCATAGGGTTTGGGGCAAAAATTGGGGATTTATGGTTATGGCATGTTAATTAGTAAGAATTGACTCCAAAAATATGTTAAGGAGTGACCTAGGGTGACTTAGAATAGTTTAAAAACATTAAAACGTTATTGGGATGATCTTAGGATGGATTTAGAGAAGAGAAAAATAAAGAAAAACGAGTTGGAAAATTTCTGGGCGTATTCTGCCATCTCGTTAGAAGACCTGCCCAGGTCGTTCGAACGACCTCGTTCGAACGAGCTTCTAATGAGATGACAGTACCCCTTCTAACGAGTTCGTTTGAAGACTTCTTTCAAACGACACTAGTTCGAACAACCTCATTCGAACGAGATTTCTAACGACTTGATAGAATGGACTTTTTAGGCCTGATTTTATTTTAGACTTCCAGTAGACTTATTTAATTGAGTGTTAACCTTCCCTTGTTGACTAGTGGGTATAGTTGTGAGATTGGAGTACGTTTAGGATTAAAACTTAGAATTTTTTAGTAAACCGGATGACATTTATGGGTTAGGAGATAAGTACCTAAAATTACGACGTGAGAAGGGTTGACAACTTTTAATGTATATTATTCGGGGATTTGTAAACGTGCAACATTAAATGACGGTATGGAAATGTAAAATATACCTTTATTAATATTATGAGATATCTAAGATGTGTGAATGCTTAGTATATGTGGTTATCTGGGTGTAACATACCTACCATACTTGCTATCATGGGAGGTCGACGTTCGATCAGGGCCATCTAATCTTTGTGTGCCTACGGGAGGATTTAGATTGGTACCTCGAGGACATAGGTCAGAGAATGACTTATTGAGGAGTTAATAAGTCGGCTGATCATAGGAGCGTAGGTATGTGCGTGACCCATGTGATGCGAACTATGTTCGCCTCCATTATGTGTGTTTGTTACTTGTCGAAACGATTCCTGAGAGATTCGTAATACGTGATCCTTATGTACGTGATGTACCGGGATTTGATAGCTGAGTATGTGTGCACCGCAGCTTAGTTTGGGGTGACATTATTGTATATTATAATGAGATTGATATACTGAATTATTGAAATGAACTGTTTATATAAGTACAATTGTGAATTAATGTAATATCTTTGTAGAGTTAAAAATGGGAAAACACTTAGTAATTATTGTAACTAATTACGAGGAATGAAGGTAAAACTCTCAGTTTATATTAAGACATCGGGAATTAAACCATGAATAGTATAGTAAAAATCAGAGATTGAATTAGACTAGTTAGTTAATGAAATAACTAGAATGGGTACGGGTATGATAGGACTTGTAGGAACTGACAGCGTAGTCGCGCATCTCCTTATTTGAGAATATGATGATAATTTGCTAAAATTAACACCTAGACTTAAAAACAAACCTTAATTGGGAAAAACCTAAACCATCCCACAAACGTCCCAGTAAGAGGCACGGACACCTTGTACGGGGCCAATGTAACTTGATGGAACCCACCACATAGTCATTGGTCTCCCGGTTTGAGAATATGACGATAATTTAAAAATATCTAGACTAGGCTTAAAAATAAGCCGTTAAAGGGTGAAAACCAAACCAACCCCCAAACATACCCGTAAGAGGCACAAACACCTCGCATGGGACCAATGTAACTTGTAAGAACTAACCATGTAGTCACGGGACTCCCGATTTACGCATATGACAATAATTTGTAAAAATCAACACTAAAACTTAAAGACAAGCCTTTGAAGGGTGAAAATCGAAACCATCCCCCCAAACGTCCCCGTAAGATGTACGGGCACCTCGCACGAGACCAATGTAACTTGTTGGAACTGATTGCATAGTCACGGAACTCCCAATTTGTGAATATGACGATAATTTGGAAAAATCAACACTTAGACTTAAAAAAAGCCTTTAAATGGTGAAAACCTAAATCAGCCCCGAAACGTCCTCGTAAGAGGTATGGACACCTCGCACGGGACCAATGTAACTTATAGAAACTGACCGCATAGTCACGGGTCTCCCGGTTGGAGAATATGATGATAATTTGCAAAACTCAACGCTTAGACTTAAAAATAAGCCGTTAAAGGGTGAAAACCTAAACCAACCCTAAACGTCACCGTAAGAGGCACGTACACCTCTCACGGGACCAATGTAACTTATAGGAATTGACCGCGTAGTCACGATTCTCCCGGTTTGAGAATATGACGATAATATAAATATATCTAGATTAGGCTTAAGAACATATCATTTGAGGGTAAAAACCCAAACCAGCTCCCAAATGGCCCCGTAAGAGGCGCGGACACCTTGTACGGGACCAATGTAACTTGTAGCAACATATCGTGTAGTCATGTGTCTCGCGGTTTGAGAATATGACTATAATTTGAAAATATCTTGACTAGGTTTACAAACATGCATTTTGAGGGTGAAAACTTAAATTAGTCCTTAAACGTCCCAGTAAGAAGTACTAACACCTTGCATGTGACTAATGTAACTTGTAGGAGATGACCACGTAGTCACAACACTATCGACTTGTGAATACAATGATAATTTTTATTTGTATATGCCAATTTTCAGCTTGAATAAGATTTTTTTTAAATTACTCGGTTACTAACATCATCTCCTTTTGTATCTTATTTTTTGCAGGATAACATTTTTCCATTAGCTTTTATCCATGTGGAACACATAAAGTCAATGGTCTACAACAAGAGGATTATTTACTTAATGTCGTTAATATTGAGGATTATATTTTTTTGTGGTATGTCTGTGTGGACTTTTGTAGTTTTATTATTAGCTTTTATGGTCGTGCAGGCTTTTGTAATTTTATTGCTATATTTTATGTTCATGCGGGCTTTACCTTATGAAGGTATTATATTAACAGGTTTTAGAATGTCCAAAAATAAGAGGAAACTTTGCCCAATTTTTTTGGTCCGTGAACTATTATTATTTGTAATATTTTGATGTTTGTATGCACATTAGTTTATCAACAACTTTCGAGGTTTGCAATTTGTGAATTTTCTGGTTTTCAAGTAATTAATTTTTTTTCTTTTATCCAAAAATTTGGCACAGTTCAAAATCGTGCCAAAAGTGTATCAAATTTTGGCACGGTTTTGAACTGTGCCAAAAGTTTATCAAAATGTGCTCAATTTGGCACAACTCAAAACTGTGCCAAAAGTGTGCCAGAAATATTAAATTCTGGCATGGTTTAAAAGTGTGCCAGAAGTGTTCATGTTTACTCAAATCTAGCACACTTTTGAGCCGTGCTAGAAAAAAATTGCCATTTTGGAACACCTGATTCTGGTACAGTTCAAAACCATGACAGATTTGATATGGCATAGTTTTAAACCGTTCCAGATTCTTGTTTTTGGTGTAGTGTTTTAATATTTAAGTAGACATCCTTCAGTGGTTTTGGGGTGTCGGCTTCCTACCGAGGTGTATCTACGATTCTTACTTTTCTCTCCCTTTGAATGAGTTGCTTCTGAGTTTCATTTATTTTTATTTAAGTTATATACGAGAGACTTGTGAGTTCAATCTGAGTGTTGATTATATACAATATTGCATGTTAACTTGTATTTATTAAGGAATTCTTGAGTTATCGTTTATCACCATATCTATAGGGATTACACCTTAACTGGTATTACTCTACTCCTAGGCTTCAAGAGGACTACCCTCTTACATTTGGCAACTCTGTTGGGGAGGTACTCTTCTAAAATCATGCCATAAGATAAGGTTAATCATACCATTGATTTTGATGATATCTAGCGTAGCGAGGAATAAACGGTGAGGGAACTTGAGGCTATCAGGGATGGGGTTCCTCGGGTAGAGGTTCCCCAAGTTCAAACAGCAACAAGAATCTCAATGGTAACAAAGCCTCTACTAGTACCATGTTGGGACAGGCACATATGGACCTTCTCATGGGAAAGTTCTTTGAATTCTTGCAGACTCCTGTAGCGGCAATGACTTTGGGAGGGGAATTTGACCCCAGCTCCTTCGTAACACCAATGGAGGCTTCGATAGCCCCATCAAGCACAGCTCTAATGTGATTAGCCCCCACGAACACTGTATTTACCCATATCACAACAATGAGTAACCCATGTGTGGAAAGTATTCCACCTCTGTTACCTCAACCCATTGCTCCAGTGGCTAAAAAACTCTTACATCTGCCTTAGAAGAAATGAGGAATGAGGTGCAGAAAGAGATGCTAAAGATGATAGCAAGTTCCTCGCAGTCAGCTAGCGGGGTAGCATCGGTGTACGATAATTTTCGTAATCTCTATCCTGAGGAGTACAATGAGGAACCTTACCCGAAGGAATACATTCCCCCTATTTTTGAGAAGTACACAGGAAAGGGGGGAAATTTGAAGGAACACATCAATCTTTTCATTGACCATATGGGAGCTCATTGCAACAACCAGAAACTAAGGTAGAGGGTGTCTTCCAAATCCCTAACCGATAAGGCTTACACCTGGTACTCTCACATGGCACCAAAGGGTGTCTCAACGTGCAAGGAAATGCATGTCTTATTTGTCCAAAAGTTATTTTTGATAGAAGATGAGGTCACATTGACACAACTAAGTAGGAAAAAGCAACGAATGGGGGAGGAAGTAATGTGTAACACCCCGCTTAAAATAATAACGGGTGGCCAGCCCTATACTATATTAAATCAGGAGTATCACATGGCTCAGACTCAACATCAACTGTCCGTATAACATAATATACGACTAACTACCCGATATCATACAAGCGAGATGTTAAAATTACATAAAATATACAACAGACAGCAAACAACACTAAACTACTAAAAGAAAGATGCATGAAAGAATGATGATAAATAAAATACTGAAATAAAATGAAATGAATAACTACACTGAATATACCACAAGGAAGTAAACCCGAATAAGCTGTCGGGTCACAGCAAATACAATAACTGAAATGGAATAAATATAAATATGTATATAAATATCCCTTGGGTATAAACCCGATATACAACATGGATCCTACCTAGACTTTTAAAGAAGTAGGAAGCGACTACAAGATACATCCCGCAATAGTCCGCACATGTCACGGCTCCTAAGACTCTAGATTGAAGGTCATCCGACATCCATGCGGTAGGACACTTGTAATAATATATATATATATATATATATATATATATATATACAGGCAGGAGAGAAAAGTAAACGGGTCAGAGCCCGAGTGTGAAAAAATATTTAGCAACTGTGTTAACCGTGCATAATAAATATCGGTGCACTTTTTCATAATTAAAGTGGAATCGCACTCTCATGGAACCCCAACTCACCTCTCATCTAAAGGTACGCAACTAATCGCGTCCTCAAGTTTTAGTTAAATTACCCCTATTATAAGGACAACCTAACTCAACATAGGCCTCGTCTATTCCCACGAGATTTGTCTTCCTATCTTAACCCCAGAATCCACCCCTTTCTAAACACACTTAAGTATTTTTACAAACACATATGCCATATTAGGCTTAATGGATTCCGGTTTATAATTTAATTAACGATAATTCTTAAAACCTTTACCCATTTACATTTGGGTTGAAACATATGATTTAAATTTCTAAATGATAGACATACAAAATTATTATTGACAAAACTTCTCTCCAATCTCAACGTCGCGCTACGTTTCATGCGTGGGGTGTCTCGCAAAGCAAAATCCAAACAAGGAATCACCTCATTACACTACTCCTTGTCAGCGTCGATCCTGGAGATCCATTATGCCACACATAAATATTGACATAACTTCTCTCTAATCTCAACAATGCACTATGTTTCGTGCGTGGGGTGTCTCGCAAAGAGAAATCCAAATAAGGAACCACCCCGTTACACTACTCCTTGACAATGTCGATCATAGAGATCCATAATGCCATACATACCATATTATGCTACTACTACAATTATGAAAACAACTAAAAACCTCCAATAATATCCTTGGGATGATGTAACCGAAATATTCCTTAAATGCGATACATCAAACCCCTATCAATCTGATACACCATAATCATCCAAGATGTACTACACAAAGATTCCATATCCTTTCATCTATAGGATATATAACTATAACTATATATATATATATATATATATACCCATGACCAAGTGTACATATCATATTTGATGTACAATGGACATGCACAATAATCCACCCGGCTATATATATCGCCGATAAACTGCACCATGCTATCATTTTCCCAGTGCCCGGCTCACATAGCAACTGGGGACCACCATGGTGGGGCTCAACGACACCCATCTCGTGGGAACTCACACACACGACGTCCCAGAAAGCGTTCATAGCTCCAGCTAGAAATGAGACGAAACATACCCACCACGTCTCGTCCCAAAAATATATATCATATAATAACACACGGGACGACTATGACCTGGGGAATATCCACACCCTGCTCTATATGCCAGGATGCTCACCCTCTACGCGCGAAACTTCCCAATGATAGCATGAGCGGGGTATGCTTAACCACATAAGTATATATATCGTTCACATGCACAATATACATACATCCATATGATCCCATCATATGATCAAATATTAAACCATCACATAAGGTTTAAATATCCATATCATGTATATCCACAACATAAATATATCCATATTTTCATATCTATATAGATATATATACACATATTCACATATCCATATATCTATATATAAACTAATTCTTGTTCATATGAATAAGATATATAAACCCGGCTATAAGTATACATAATCCTCAATATACAAGCCGTCACCACAAACTCATTTCATTTACCTCGATATGGGAATATCATCCCTCACTTGAAACATATTCAATCATTTTTCCTATGATGAATAGTATCCCAAAATCATATGTATCCATATACATATATATTCAACATTAGGGTTATCACCCAAGATTTTGTGTAGGAAACCATCACTACACATACCATCCATATCCGAGAGCACATTAAAGAATCTAGTAATAATTTCAACTATCGGTATACACCTAACTAATAGTCTATAAGCCTCAAGATCAATCTTATTTTCATCAAATAATCCTATTTCTTAGGTAAATTACCCGTTGTAAATCACACACCCATAAACAACATCTACCCCAACTAGATTTACACACTCTACTCCAGTTGGTAATATGATCCTATCGCTCTCGATTCCGACTACAGTTCAATCACTTTTGTGAATCCCCTAGTCCAACGCCTCTCTAATTTATTCCTTAAATTTTATCATTACTAAGGGTATGCGACCACTCTTTTCCATTTGGACTCAAATTGTATCTTAATAATATCCTATCCTTATAAGGATTTGATATAAATGTCGACCCAGAAATTTCACAACATACCCTCGCAACTCTCTCTTAGAGTTCTTAACCTCCCGTCACATTTATACTCACATTTAATCTATAAGTAGGATTCTCAATTTCAATGAGGTTTCCCCATACTCCCTTCATTGCTAAAAGAGGCATCCCATCCTCTTAAATCAATTTAACATTGGCCCGCAAGCCCCTATTCGACCTAGGGCCCTATTCATTAGATCTAATATCATAACCCTCCATAATAAGCCGATTAAGAAAGCCCCTAAGAATAAACTCCCAAAAAAAGGGGTTAAAAGAATTTCCCATTCTTGGGCTAAAAATAGGGGACCGGTCGACCGCGTGTCCAAATTTTGCCTACGAAGGAATGCAGTAGGCTTTTCCCTTAAGGCGCGATCGACCGGTCCCCAGACCGCGGTCGACCGGCCATACCAGTTATCTTGGCCGATTTTCCCATTTTCAGCAAAACCCACGCAATTAAAACCATAAATTTCCATTCCAACCTCCAAATCTTTATCACAACATGATTTTAAACTAATAAATCAACCCGAAGTTGATCCCAACCATTTCCACACCATTTAAACCCATATTTAAACATTGATTTCAAGATTTAACCCAAAATTTTAGGTTTTGATATTAATACCCAAAAATCCAATCTTTAACCCACAAATTATGAAATAAAATACACAAATGACTTATTTAGCAAGATTAAACACTTGCCTCTAATTTGTAGAGGTTGGATCATCCTCGGTGTCGTGTTTAGGCCGGAATCTCCAAGCTTTTCTTCCTCTCTCTCTCTTCATTTCTTCTTCTTTCTCTTCTTCTTTCTCCCTCTAGGGCTTGTTCTCTCTTTCTCTAAATGAGAATGGCTTAATCCGTAAGCCTTAAATCCTTTAAAATAATAAACCCAATTTGTAAATGTTAATACACACTTTAAATGACTCGATTACTCCAATTTGAGTCAAACTAACATAAAACATTCCGGAGCCGAAATAAAACCCAATGACAGTCATTTTGACTATCTCGACCCTTCCGGGATCAATGGTACACTCAAAATCATCATCCGGAATACTTTGAAATGTTCTCTATTTTTGGGCCTCAATTTCCAAATTTTAGAATTCTCCAATTTAATTAAATTTTATTTTCCCAAAAATTTAATTTTCGAGTCTAAAAAATCATGGGGTGTTACATTATGGTGTACATCCAAAGGTTCAGAGAGAGTTCTCTTGACATGAGAAAAGTGGCCAAGGAGTCCAAACTGTATGAGATTTGTGCTGAAGGCCTGCTCCCAGAGTACATATGTCACCTCATCAACGAAACGAGCGAAGGAACTTTCGTGGCATTTTAAAAGGTATCAAGGAACATATCGTTAGTCATACGGCCAAACCCAATCATGGTACATGTGATGTTCAGACAGCCAATACAACCCGTTGTGGCACATAGCAAGCCCCCACGAGTGGGTTATGCCGATGGAGGAGAGGGGGGCAAACATCCGAAGATGGACAATAAAAGAAAGTTCGATAGAGATAGAGAAGATCCACCACCACTCATAAGCACCCAAAAGTGTATGATTTACACCCTAAATAGATGCATTTTAGTCGCTCGTTTTTAATAAAAATGGCCTTATGTTCGTATTTGTTTGTTTCTCAGGTCAATCAACAATCGCGGTATGAAATGATGCTAAATCTGTGTAATTGAGATAAAATAGCGATAAAAAGTGACCAACCAAGAAAATCAAATCAGCCATGAAGTGAGAGGTCCATTCTGAGCTTACCCGATGTGTTTCGATGTCCCGAACCAGTCCCATAACCCTAATCTAAGCCTACACCGAGCCCAGTCCATTCTCCGAGTCTCGTTTCTGTTGAGTTTGTACCTTATTATTTTTCTAGATTTTTATTTGGAGTCATTTTATTTTTAGGAATTATTTTAGATTTAATTAGAATTTTCTAGGATTTATTTTATATTTTTCTATTTCTTTATTTTGATTTTATTTTTTATTAGTTTTTATTTTTTATTTTATTTTATTAGGATTAGTTTTTAGGATTTCATTTCATTTTATTTTGTTTAGATTTTACATTTTTAGGATTTTAAGTTTTTAGTTTAATAGATTTTTATTTTTATTTCTTTTTAGTTTCATTTTTTTTGAGTCTTTATTTTATTTTTATAGTAGCATTTGATTTTTAGATTTTTAGTTTTGTTAGTTTATATTTTTTTTAATTGTTTTATTTTTAGGATCACAATTTAAACACACATATTAAACCCACTCACACTCTAAATGCCATACACACTCATACACCTAAACTAAATCACTCAACCACACCATAACTCATACACCCTAACACATATAATAAACCCAACACTCTTCTTCTACCACAAACCAAACCCACTTTCTCTCTCATCTCTCAACCTCCATTAACACACTAAAGTTAAAACACCAATCCACCACCCATCTCTCTCTCTCAGCTCCATAAAACCCAACAACAAGACCTCCGACCCGCCGGCCACAAAATTGATCTCCAACCTCAGTTCTGGCAACCCATACCTGCGATCCTATAACATAAACTCGAACACGACCGGCCATAAACCAGGCGACCCAAATCGGACCTCCCCTGCCTCCGACGAGTCCACCACTTGCAGACCCATTTTCGAGACCGGGGTCCAACCCAAACTCCAACCATCTCGGACCTTAAACCGGACCCATATCACCAACCAAAACCCCACCTGCCATTCCTATAAATTAGGAACAAATCAAAGCCAAAAATTCAAGAGTGAACCCACGTGTTTTCATCTACTCAAAAGCTTTTGACTTGGCCAAATAAAATCCCTACAATATATCTCAATCCAAACTAATTCGTGGACTATAAAGGAAGAGGGATGGAACTCATATAGAGGACTCTCAACAGATAACAAAGAAGAAATGAAGAGAGAGAGAGAGAGAGAGAGAGTAAGTGTGTATATTATATACAATTTAGGGTCATGAAAAAAATTCATAAAAATACAAAAAAAAAATAGTTTAGCTTTAGAATAATTTTTAGGTTTAGTTTTTATTCTTCTTTTTGTAATCAAGTGCTAAAAATTGTGCAAAAGTTGGACGTATGTCAAGGCGCATTTCAAGACAAATTTGTGGAAAAAATTACGTATTGTATTTCTACATTCTCTTTTCAATTTATTTTCTTCTTGACATATTATTTATTGTTGTTTATGCACACATGAGAATGTTTGGCTAAACACCCCGTTCAAGGGGTGGGATGCACTGCTAATGATGTTAGTTTAATTAATCAATTTCATTAATGCAATAATTCTAGGAAATTTAATTTTTAACTGTTACCAATTAATTTATGTAACGAGAGTTAGTAAATTAATTGAAGAAATTAATGTTTGAATTTAGGAATCGAACTAAAGATAGGTTTTTCCGAAATTTGAATATTAATTCGGTGTTCAATTTTGAGGATTCATATTGTTTGTATTAAATTGATCCTAGCGGGTAATTTTCTATAAATAGTATAATTCCTAATTTTTCATCGTGTGACATTTTTAAACTAGTTTTTTGAAAAATATATTATTAAATTTATAATTATAACGAGAGTTAGATTATTGTTTTAATAAATTAAATTCCTTCCCAATATGTTCTTAATAATTTAACATGAAATAGCTCTGATACCACATGTTAGATTAATTTCTATTTTTGAAAACCATCACACAAACAGGATCATTAATATTGAATTATCAATAAATAAAAATATTGAATTTGCATACGCATACCTGAATCCATAACGAGAAAAGTAAAATATCTTAAGTCTGAGGTCTTATGATCCTCCAAATCAACACGTTTATTTTATGCCTGAATTTCTCTCTGACAATGGGAATCATAAGAAGAGAGTTGTGTGATCTAGGGACCATGGCCCATATTTATATGACAATCGTTTCTTTTTATATTTTGTATGTTTTTATTTTAATCCATCATAAAAATAGAAATAACGATTGTCTATACACAATAAAACTCACACTTTAATGATATATTATTAAGGCCCCAAACTTAAATTAATCACTTTGAATGGCCTAACTTTATTTGATAGACTATAATTCACATTTATTTCTTATATAAGCGCATATATGTAATTTTACTCTAACAATTTATTCCTAATTATTCAGTTGGTTATTCATCAATAAATATAGTATTTCCAAATCCTCTTCAAAGATAACCATAAAGATGTGGGATGCAAAATATGATCATATTATCATGTCGTTGTAAGAATTATTATAAATAATTCTCCATTATGTGCTCCATAATTATATTAATACTAAGAGTCACTTTGGTTAATGAAAGAGTACTCCAAATACCAAGAGTCAAAAGGACTCTTAGACATCAACCTTGATGGACGGTTGATATTAAGTGACTCTTAGAGATTTAGGTCATGTCCCCATGCCTATAAATAAGTGAATGATTTCCATCATCCAAGCACTCTAAAATGACAACATAATGAAATTATAGAAAAGGGAGAGAAATATAAATTCTCAAATTGAGTAAATTTCAAAATAATGTTTTGGCCATACTGGGAGATCTAAGCGTTGGAATGCATTGAAATTGGAATATGCTCTTGTTATATACAAGATGAAGTTGTGTTTCGAAATTCAGCCCAATCAGATATCATTAAGGTTAACTGCTCCGTCAATATCTCTAGTTGTGACAATTAAGTAGGTATGTTATTTTAACACCATTAATGTTCTGCATAATGCTTATATGTGATAATCACGAAGATCCATGATCCTTTTATTAAGAAAATTTGTAAGTGAAAATTTAATCAAATTTATGTATCATTAATATGGTGTTTTTAAAAATAGTTTTACATGTGGTATCAGAATTAAAGTTTTAGATCCCATGATTTTCCTTTATTGATGTTTCCCTATATTGGAGTTTACATTAAATAAATTTTTGTGTGTGCCTGGGATTTTTTTGTGACATTTTTCTTCTGTTGTCGCCTATATCCACTAATTGGAATGTGAAATGTCAAAACTTGATCGAAATTTTATGAAACTCGCATGATTGATTGGAAACGTCGAAATAAACAAAATCCATTATTCATAATAGACCCCACCCCACTTTTGCATTTTGACGTCATTTGGACTTATAAAAAGCGTTTTTGCCATTTTTGGTAATAATGTCAATGCTTTGATTTTATGATTGCTCAAATTGAAGAGTGATCCTAAAAAGATTATTTATGTTATTGTTGAGATAACTCAAAAATTTTCATTTCGGGAAAAATAAATTATTTTTTATATTTTATTGTATAAATCACTACATATTTTTTTAAATGGTTGTTCTAATATTTATATTATGTATTATTTGTATTGACCAAAATGTTCAATATAATATTTTCAATATTAGATGTATGATTATGCATTTGACAATAACATTCGGTAAATTAGATTATTGTGCGTATGCTATATTTGACAGTCCAAAGGTCCTAATGTAATTATGAATTGTTGTTTCAATAATAATATTTATATGATGTTGGATGGGGAAGACATTAAAGTGTCTTAATATATAATGATAAATATAAATATTATATTATTGTGTATGCATCTATATTTGGACCCTTAATTATACATTAAGTTTTGAGTATAATATTTTTGAGCGCATTGATTTTACATAAATATTGTTTACTACTTCCGAAAAAATTATTTTTGAATTTTGTCGAATGTTTTGGGATTCTGGAGTAATTTTCTACAATTCCATGATTCTAACATATTTTTTTCATTTTTGGTAAAATTTAAGTTTCCACGTACTTCATGTATGTTTGATCAAAATCTTGTTCTAATGATCTTATTTTAGTTGAATATTCGTGCCAAACACAGGCCAACATATTTCATATGGTAGGATATTAGACTTGTATTATTGTTAATCTTCATATTTTTATGAGTCTCGTGTCAAACACAGGCCAACTATTCATATTATTGAACATTATGTTATTGTTGATATTCATATTTTGATGAGTCCCGTACTAAACACATGCCAATGATTCATATTATTGAATATTATGATATTCGTGTTTTAATGAGTCTCGTGCCAAACACAAACTACAATTCATATGTGCGGATACTATATTTATGATTTCGCTGTATGCATTCATATTTGAATGCATGACTTGCATTTTTGAGACTCATAAGTAGGTATTCATTCAGTTTAATCAAAATCCAAGTACATGCCGAAGGTATTCATTCAGTTTAATCAAAATCCAAGTACATGCCGAAATTACATGTGAAGATATTATACTTGTGGTCATTTCATATTATCCTAATATTTGTTATAAGGTTAAATTTATGCGCGACACGTACTGAAATTTGAATCAAATAAACACTGAAATTTTTATGAATATTAAATAATTAACATTAATGTTATATAGTCATATTTACAATGCCACTAGTATGGTAGTTGTGATTATAACTGTATTGTGCATTAGTGTGACCATGAATGATTTGAGTCAATATTTATAATTTGTTACTCATACATAAGTGATGAAGTGAAAGTAAATGATTCATATTTTCCATTTACTATTATCCGTATAATATCTCATGCAAAGTCCTTATCTATTTGATTTATACATTATGTCTAGTTTTTCATGAATTTCAAATTAAGAAATAGACAATTATATAATTTATTCTTGTACTACGGGTATTTCACACATGTATGCTTATCTCTAATTGGTGTTCGTTAAAGTACATCATTCCATAACAGATAAATATTGGACTAGTGTGTTCATGTCATGCATATTTTTGTTTCTTACTGGTACATGTATGACATTGAATGCTAAGATATATGATGTTGCACACATATTATTATTTATTCAATTATTGTGAATCGATAGCCTACATGTCCAATTATAATTATTCAGCAAAATTAAGTGGTGATATATATTTTGGGAAGGAAATAATGATCATTAAATGCAGATGTCATTATTTATTTCATCATGATATCACCAATTAAGTGTATGAAACCCAAACAAGAATAATTTACTTCATTGCTCATGCGATATTTAATGAGCAGATGTGGAAAATTTATTGACTTGTGTATGTAAGTCTTTACTTAATTTAATATTCATATTACAAAATATTTAGCAGTGACCCGAGTGACCCAACCAACTACAATGATCATGGATAGTCAATGTAAAGATGATAACAATAGTAAATTGTGATGCTTATAATTGTGGAGTATATTGAGTTTAATTACCAAATAAGATTGTTCCTTACAGGGAGTTGATTTTGCCTGATTGAATGAACTCTATATAATATATACATTATTCAAGTATATATCATGTATATTTAATACTCCAATATCTACAAGTATCATATAATTGCTAATTAATGGTTAGTAATAAGACAAATAAAGTGCACATTATGTATGAGAGATCTATTAACTCGTGTATTGTCAAATCAAAGCATTAATTTAGTGAGAATTTTATCTCAAATATTTAACATGTTATGATCTGATTTTGTTTCTCCAAAGAGATTCAATCTATATTATTATGTTGGATTTTTTTATCCCAGTATTGATGGTCAATATTGTGTATTAGGTGGAACACTCCATATAAAGTTTGAATCTATTAAAAAATTAAGTTTGTTTACATGATAACACTCGGACTAGTAAGGATAGAGATAACATGTATCTTTTATGGTTTGAAATGAGTTTTCATCTTAGTAGAGTTTGTAAGTTAAACTTGTTATGTTACAGACATGAGCGGATCCATGTGGAAAGCATGGTGGACAATTGCCCACATTATGTTTTGACATTTTTTAATAATAGTGCTATGCATTGGAATTTTTTTACAGAAAACAGACTGTAAGGATACAATTCTCTTATTGAGTCTTAATGTAGTTTTGGCTCAATTCTGGACAAAAATGTTTATGTCACAGGATAGTTTTTAATTGTATCCATTCAAGCCTATGACGGAGTAGTTGAAGACGTAGCGGTCAAGATATTAAAGCTTCATCAAATTTCGCGTGTATTGTGCCTCGTTTCTACATCATCAACATGGTTCCATTGCTCCTAAGGTATGAATGCATTTTAATATATGTATAGGAGCTTGGAACAATAGTTAATTGGGTGTAATTTATAATTTTTATAAATTAATTTTAACGACTTTTTTTTACTTACAAATATTTTTTAGAACTTTTCATAAAAAGTTTTGGGCTTAAAACTTAATATTTCTTTTTCTGACACATCGTTCGATCCACACTACTATCTCGTTCGAATGAGATTGCCAAGTCGTTCAAATGAACTGACATCTCGCTCGAACGAGATGCCAGGTCGTTCAAACGAGATTTCTTCTAATTTTCCTTTTTTTTCATTCTAGAACCTCGTTAGTAAATCCGTTCCAATGAAAAAGTCGTTTGAACGAGTTTTGGCGGGAAATGTTTTTGGGCAGTTTTTGACGATTTTTCCACTTTTCCCACTACTTTTCCCCACTATCTTTTTCCATATTTGAAAAGGTGCATGAACCAACTTTTAAAGCCAACTTTTTCATAACTTTCCATCTCCTAGAGAGAGTTGTAGAGAGCTTCAAAAATCAAAACAAAAAGTTTATGTTTAAGTGTTTTGTTTTCAAGAAAAATCTTCAAACACTTGTGTTACACCCATTTGTTTAGTTTATCCAAGTTCCTTTATATATATATATATATATATATATATATATATATATATATATATATATATATATATATATCTTGCTTGGAGTGTTTGGCACCATTGGTTCACTTTTCTACCTAGTAAGAAAAGAGTTAGGGTTTGCTTCTACATCCCCCAAAGAAGAAGCTTGTTTGCTATGACATACCCACTTAGAGAAAGGCTCCTTGCTCGGGTGGCGGTGACCCAAAGTCAGATCGATGGATTTCGAGATCGCGGTGGAGCTCTGTGGCTATCCGCTTGAAAGAGGTATATACAAGATGGAGAGTCGAGGCTTAGACGGAGTCAAGTCGAGTGTTGTAAGTCTTTCGTGTCTTGTACTTGTAAAACCGTATTTAGTGGATTTGAGTCTAGGGTCGCCCGAGATTTTTTTCCGTTGTGGGTTTTTCCTCGTACATCGCGGCGTAGTGATTTATTGTTTATTTTATCTTTCGGATAATTCACATTAGATGCATGCTTAGGTAATCCAAGATAAAATTTGATTGTAATCACTACTTAATTAAACTGGTGCTAATTTGAAATTGGGTAATGTTTATGTTAATTTAATTCAAGTCTTCACTTAATTTGATAAAATTGGTTTGGCCTAACTTGATAATATTGAAAATATTACTTAGGCAAATTTCTAGGACTTGACTTGAGTTAATATGTTAAAGTGAAAAATTCATCTGTTAATTTATTTAATTTCACTTTAAGTTATGTTTAATTTTAATTTTAAAAGATTAAAATTTATAAATTTGTTTAAGTTGAACCATCTCGCTTCCGCATCTTCAAAGGAAATTACTTTTTATGAAAAGATTTTAAAATTGGGGGTCTCGTGTTCCAACAAGTGGTATCAGAGCATTGATTGAGAAAAGCTATCGCTTTCAGATTGGTATCAGAGCGGGATCGCTAAATTATTGCGTTTAAAATCCTTTAAATATTTTTGCTAAAAATGGAATTTTCCCCGATTTCAAAATTTCCTATTTTCGATGGTTCTAACTACGCGTATTGGAAAGCACGGATGAAATCGGCACTAAAATCTATCTACGAGAGAGTTTGGTTATCTGTCATTAATGGGTGGTCCCCACCTACACATTTAGTAGATAATGAGCGTGTTCCCAAACCCGCCGATAGATGGACTGAAAATGAATTTAAACTTTCAAATTTTAATTTCCATGGTTTAAATGTCTTGTTTAGCGCGGTCACATCGGATGAATTCCGTCGCATTATGACATGTGAAACCGCTAAAAAAGCTTGGGATATTTTACAACTCACTCATGAAGGTACAAGTTTCGTAAAAGCTTCGAAACTCCAAAACTTCAACACTCAATTTGAAACCATCAAAATGAACGAAAAAGAAATTTTTGATGAATTTTATGCTAGACTTTCCGATATTGTTAATTCATCTTTTAACTTGGGAGAGAAAATACCCGATAACCGAGTAGTAAAGAAAATTTTAAGGTCCCTACCCGATAGATTTATTTCAAAAGTGACCGTTTAAAATTCTTTACCAACTTTATCCTCTACGAAATTAGAAGAGCTTGTAGGTGATTTACAAACCTATGAACTAGACATGTTTCCCTCTAAAACTAAAAAGAAAATAAAAAAGGCCGTTGATTTAAAAACCCGAAAAGAGGAAAAATAAGTAGTAGAGAGTGAAAGTGATAGTGACTCAGAAAATATGGCTATGTTTGCTAGAAAGTTTCGAAAATTTCTTAAATTTAACAAAGATACATTTAAAAATGATTTTAAGAAATTTGAAAAATCTAAGCATGACAAAGCCGAGAAGATCCCTAAAACTCTTAAAGAAAATTTAAATAGGGATGAGTCTAATAGGTGTTTTGGTTGTGAAGGGTATGGCCATAGGTCTTTTGAGTGCCCCACTAAACTAAGGAGAGAAGGTAAGAAACCAATGTCTTTTAATGCAACCCTTAGTGAGAGTGATAATGAAGAGGGACCCGACTCCCCCACTAAGCCCAACTTTGTGGCTTTTATGGCTAGTCATGTGAGTACCGATAATGAATCTTCCCATGAAGATATTCAAAAACATGACACTTCCGTAGTCAAAGTTTATGATTCCCTTATTTTTTATGGTAGTGAGAGTGGAGAAGAAAGAGAGACTGAAAATGAAGAAGATGTTAATGTGAGTGAACTTCAAAATGCTTTTCAAGAATTATATGATGAATCTATTAAATTAAAAGGAGCTAATTTGAAGTTAGAAGATAGTTTAAGAGAACGTGTCAAGGTTGTTGATGATAGGGTGTTGGTTGAAGACCTTAGGACACAAGAAAGAGCTCTTCTAGAGAAGCTTGAATATATAGAACGCGAGAGAGATACCCTTAGAGGTTTAATGTAATCCTTGAAAAAGGAACTTCTCGAGTTTGAAGAGAGAAATGGTTTGTTAGAGTCTATAATTTTAGAATTATAAGAACAATTAAAAGACTCTAGAAAAGTCAAATTTGATTTGGAGTGTCGTTCGTAGAAATTAGATAAAATTTTAGGAACGGTCCAAATTAAAAATGACACTTGTGGTTTAGGCTTTGATACTTGTAATGAATCTACTCATAAAGCCAAAACCAATGTTTTAGGAGAATCGCCTAGGAAAGACTTTAGAGATCAATTCTTAGGTACCAATTTTTGATGTGTTTTTTCTTGTGCACATTGTGGTCGAAAAGGTCATCTTAAGAAATTTTATTTTGATCTTAAAAGATTTTCTAGAAAATTCCAATGTAAGGCAACCAAGGTAGCCAAGATTCCTACCCCCCGAGATATTCATTCGTCATTGGTTTGGGCTAGAAGATCCGACTTGGTGGCTTTACAAGATAGGGTATTTGATTCTCATTTACTTTCACATGCTTCCTGTCTTGCAAAATCTAAAGGTTGAATGTGTTAGTTTTATTTGCATACTTTAGCTTTTGTGCTTCATGCTATATCACCCATGCTAATTGTATGCTTGTCTAGTCATTGCTTTATTTAATATCTAATGCTAGAAATCATGACCTGTTTATCTTTTGTATTCTGTTTCTTTCATTTTAGCTTGCATTAAATGAAAAATAAAGAAAGATCTTTGTTTATCATTTGGATTTTTATCTCTTGGAAATTTAAGCTTAATGAAAAATACAAATGATTATTATTTGACTTTAGAGTATATATTTTTATTTTTGGTTAAAATTTTCAAAAACTAAAAAAAAATGTATGTATTTTAGTTTTCCACACTTTATGTGGAATACACTTGTGTTAAAATCTCATATTTTTCACTCCCATGTATCTAGAACTTTTGGTTTAGATTGTCAATCCTTATTAAGTTCTTTATCATGCTTACATGAAGTAGTTGGATTTTGTGTTGATATAATGGATTCTATTTTATATGTCTCTATTCACACATGCACGATCTCATTTGAAATTTTAACTTCATATGTATATTTGAGCTTTGTGAGAGCATGTCAAAATCCGTTGCACGTGAGATTTGTGAGAAAAAAAAAATGGTAAATATAAATGTGCACGGGGAACGGGAAGGGCTCCGAAAAGAATTATTATCCTTTGCGAATAGTAATCCACCGTTTGAAATGGACCTAAAATAAATACGTGGTCCAAAGGCCTAAAAATAGAATTATGGCATTAAAAAGAAAAATAATTGCCAAGGCCTATTTTTGTTTGATATATTCATTCAAATATATATGCTTATTCAGGGAGTTTGGATGGTATATCAACGGTATTCACAATGTCCGTTTATCCTAGTTGTACTTTTAATATCATGACTCTATTGGTTCGTAGAACCATCAAAAGTCTAGGCTTGTATTCATTGTGCATGTTTGTTCATTGAGTTAAATTTATATTGTCACATGAGGTAATATTCAAATGTGATGAAGTTTACAATCAATTGAGAACTCTGTGAACATGTTTTAAGTGATTGGGTCTAAATTTAATTGTTACTAGTTCACACCCCAACACTTCCGTTTCGATATGACACATTTTTGCCATACGAGTGTGAAAAGCTTATCTTATTTTGTGTCATTTGTGTGTTTATATCTATATATGTGCGTGTGCATCTTTGGTATATCTAGAGTATGTATATATATGATATTTTTATTTGATTTTTACCTTGCTTTTTAGTCCATCTATGCCTTAATTCATAATTGGTATCTATCTTGTTGCATTCTTTATTGATATCACATGCTTAATAGTTATGTATCATATTGATATCATTTTCTTGCATCTTAGTTAGTATCCGTTATTATTTTCATGGATTAGTTGTGCTTTTATTACCTACTTGTTTTCATGTTCTTATCACTCTAAGCATCATGTCTAAATTAGTTTGTTATCCTTTGTCTATTCCTGAACAAAAAGGGGCAGAATGATAGGAGGAGAAATGGTGTTTATTCCTATTATATTCATATCTTAGTTTGGGGGAGATTTAACTTAGGGGGAGTCGCGACCTTCTTAGGTAGATCACAATTGATAAAGGGGAGAATTAATTTAGGGGAAGTATTTATTTTATGCATTTAATATTATTGATATTCCTTATGCGTTTGATAGTTTGCTTAAGTGTGCATGAATTCTTCTTGTGTGGCAACCTTCATCGGCAAAGATATTGATCGTTGGGTCTTGAGTCAACTATTGGGTGTGATGTTTTATGTCTAGTAGAGCTTGACGGCCCCTTAGGATTTTTTTTTTTGGTTTTTATCATGGAATATCCAAACGGGGAGATTTGTAAGGACACAATTCTCCGATTGAGTCTTAATGTAGTTTTGGCTCAATTCCGGACAAAAACGTTTATGTCATAGGATAGTTTTTAATTGTATCCATTCAAGCCTATGATGGGGTAGTTGAAGACGTAGCGGCCAAGATATTAAAGCTTCATCGAATGTCGTGTGTATTGTGCCTCGTTTCTACGTCATCAACATGGTTCAATTGCTCCTAAGGTATGAATGCATTTTAATATATGTATAGGAGCTTCGAACAATACTTGATTGGGTGTAATTTATAATTTCTATAAATTAATTTTAACTAATTTGTTTTACTTACAAATATTTTTTAGAACTTTTCATAAAAAGTTTTGGGCTTAAAACTTAATATTTCTTTTTCTGACAAGTCGTTCGATCCACACTGGAGTCTTGTTCGAACGAGATGCCAGGTCGTTCGAACGAGATTTGTGACGATTTTCCTTTTTTTCATTCTGGAACCTCGTTAGTAAATCCATTCGAACGAAAAGTCGTTCGAACGAGTTTTGTCGGAAAAAAAAATTGGGCAGTTTTTGACGGTTTTCCCACTACTTTTCCCCACTATCTTTTGCCAGATTTGATAAGGAGCGGGAACCAACTTTTAGAACCAACTTTTTCATAACTATCCATCTCCTAGAGAGAGTTTTAGAAAGCTTCAAAAATCAAAAGAAAAAGTTTATTTTAAGTGTTTTGTTTTCAAGAAAAATCTTCAAACACTTGTGTTACACCCATTTGTTTAGTTTATCCAAGTTCCTTATATATATATATATATATATATATATATATATATATATATATATCTTGCTTGGAGTATTTGGCACCATTGGTTCACTTTTCTACCTAAAAAGAAAAGAGTTTGGGTTTGCTTCTACATTCCCTAAAGAAGAAGCTTGTTTGTTGTGATATACCCACTTGGAGAAAGACTCCTTGCTCGGGTGGCGGTGACCAAAAGTCCGATCGGTGGATTCCAAGACCGCGGTGGAGCTCCATGGTTATCTGCTAGAAAAAGGTATATGCAAGAAGGAGCGTCGGGGCTTGGACGGAGTCAAGTTGAGTGTTGTAAGTCTTTCGTGTCTTGTACTTGTAAAACCGTATTTAGTGGATTTGAGGCTAGGGTCGTCCGAGATTTTTTCCCGTTGTGGGTTTTTCTTCGTACATCGCGGCGTAGTGATTTATTGTTTATTTTATCTTTCGGATAATTCACATTAGATGCATGCTTAGGTAATCCAAGATAAAATTTGATTGTAATCACTACTTAATTAAATTGGTGCTAATTTGAAATTGGGTAATGTTTATGTTAATTTAATTCAAGTCATCACTTAATTTGATAAAATTGATTTGGCCTAACTTGATAATATTGAAAATATTACTTAGGCAAATTTCTAGGACTTGACTTGAGTTAATATGTTAAAGTGAAAAATTCATCTGTTAATTTATTTAATTTCACTTTAAGTTATGTTTAATTTTAATTTGAAAAGATTGAAATTTGTAAATTTGTTTAAGTTGAACTATCTCGCTTCCGCATCTTCAAAGGAAATTACTTTTTTATGAAAAGATTTTAAAATTGGGGGTCCGGTGTTCCAACAAGTGGTATCAGAGCATTGATTGAGAAAAGCTATCGCTTTCACATACTAAAATTTAGAAAATTTGACTTGTTGCCCACCTTAATTTATAGATAAACTGGTAGTAGGATTTAGTTTGCCCACCTTGAAAATACTTTCTGGCTTATTATTCTTGGGGAATCAAGCCATTTTTTTTCATAAGCCCTCATTGCTTTCGATTTTCTTGAAATATATTTGTCTGGACTTAATTGTGAGGGAGATTTTTAAACCATCTTTCAGTCCTTCTCAAAGGTTATGATATTCCTTTGGTGTTTTTTATAAATAAAGTTTAGATATATTTCTTTTAAAGAATTTTTGATCCTCCATCGTAATCATAGTATTATTGATGAAATACTTTAATCTTGTACAAAATCAAATCTAGACTTCTTTTGATAATTTTTATGGACAAGATTTTTGCAATATCTCTTATAAATATTGATAGTGGAGCTATGCCCTTAAGGTATTATAATATCTAATATATAGATGACCTATGTGGCCCAAGTGGGAGATTATGAGATTGTCCCGTAATGTGGACCTACATAAATCATATAATCGTCATTGACATGTACTTGTTGCATTAAAGAAAATCAAATGTCGAATTCATTATGAATGGTGAAATTAGTGGGAGTTGAAAATAATGAAATATGGTTATAAAGGAAGGTAGGGTACTTATCTCATTATCGATAACTTTCTTCAATACTTGTTCTTTTAGTTGTTGGATTGTTTAAACAATATAAATAAATGATCAATCAATAAATCATAGTATTGCCAATGTGAAACAAATGTAGATAAAATCATAAGAAATAGTATTAAGAAGATCATAAATGGAGTATAATATTCTAAATGATTATATGGTGTATCTATAAGAATATTAATTTTCCATAAGAATAAATATATATTTGGTTCTGTTTTTCACAAATCATAAGAAGTAAACTTACGGGACTACGATATCTCATTGAATTAAAATTAAGTTGAGTATGAAGAGGTCATCAAGACCAAAATACGATATTAATTGTAATAAATGAATAAATTTAAATTGTAGTTAAATGTTTTATGTGTAATGAGAAAAAGGTTATGAATGAACATTTTTACCTTTTCCAAGAACGTGATTTTAAAAACGTAAAATTCTTATGAAATGAGTAACTCATTATGATGAGGGTTACATTTAGTGTATATGACAACTATTATGCTCATGATATTTTACACATGTGATAAAAATATGATTGTATAAACTTAAATAATTTTCCCACCTATGGTACTTTTAGAAATAATACCATTATATTTTCTAATCGTTGTACGTTAAATTTATACAACTTATGATCAGTGGGAGTAAGTTTATATATTCAATTTATCGTAAAGTAGAGAAACAAAATGTTACTTAAATTTTCAATATGTAATGAATGAAGTTATGAGATACTAAAAGATTATATATTCACATTAAAGTTGACAGTTTATTTTCGGACAATCAATTATTACAACTCTGGTTTACTGGTTTTATGGAAAGTATGAAGTTCACTCTTATCTACTTATATTTATTTTCGTTTAACGACCAATATAATGAAGGAGTGCAACACAATCCATTAGTTATTATAGAAATTTGAATTTGTAGCATGCTTTGATGCTACAACTTATTGATTATGGTAACGTAATTTAAATTTTTGGACATGAATTTGTCGACACTATTACCATGTTGCTGAAATATTATGATACTATCGTTGAAATATTCATTATTCAGATACACTAGGTATCATGTGAGTAACTAAGCACATTGAATGTAAATACCTATTAAAGAAGAAATTCTAAAACAAGTGTCATTTGACATATTTGTACAAGTGTCAATATGAAAAATCCACTTGATTGGGCTATCATGAAAGACATTAATAATGCATGCTTAAGATACGAGTCTTTAAATATAGCCAATAGAATCTCAATTTGGTAAAATTTTTAGTGCTTATTTTGACACTACCATATGATATCATATAATGTTTTAGAATAATTTATTTATATCGTTATTGTACACATGTATGTGAATGAAAGAATATGACATACATAGTATTTTACAAGGCATTATTGGACCGTTATTAAATAACCCTATTTATAGACCTTATTGGATGAGTTGTTAATATTATGGTACATGGAAGCGATCATGCTCTTGAATTAGTATGTGAGCGTCATGACTCGCATTGAGTTGTTTGATGAAGGTGCTTATGAAAAACCATTTAAGAATGACTCAAGGATTATTGTGCACTTTATGATAATTATGGATCAAGTGGGAGATTGTAAGAATTATTTTAAATAATTATCTATTATGTGCTCCATAATTATATTAATACTATGAGTCACTTTAGTTAATGAAAGGGTATTCCAAATACCAGAATCAAAAGCACTTTTGGGCATCTACCTTGATAGACTGTTGATATTAAGTGACTGTTTGAGATTTATGTCATATTTCTGCCTATAAATAAGTGACTGATTTTCATCATTCGGGCAGTCTAAAATGACAACATAATGAAATTATAGAAAAATGAGAGAAATCTAAATTCTCAAGTAGAGTAAATTTCGAAGTAGTGTTTTGGTCATACTGAGAGATCTAAGCGTTAGAATACGTTGGAATTGGAGTATGTTCTTGTTCTATACAAGATGAAGTTGTGTTATGAAATTGTTGGAAAATTGGAATATAAATGGGTATTTAAAGCTGTCCAGATTTTTCTGGACAGATTTTTGAGCAACTTTGAGCTCAAATTTAGGTGGGACCCACACTACGGAAATTGTGGGACCATATACGAACGCGTTCACCTCCGCAAGGAGATTAACGTAGTATATTCATATGTCCAATTTCAATAAGTTATGAATGATAATTATGTCCCCAAAGTGACTCACAAAGCAATGAAAGTTAATGAATTGGGTGTGTTTTAACTCTTGTCCCACATTGGAAGAGTAGTGGAATTTTGATGAGTTAATAACACCCCAAGTATGGACTAAGGCTTGGATGCCTTGGGGGTATCCCAACTCTTTGAAGGGGAGATGACCTAAGCTATGCTCGGGTTGACTTTCGGTCAAAAGTCCACACGCGCGCGCGCGCGCGTCCGTCCGTCCGGCCGGCTCGGCTCGGCTCGGCTCGGCTCGGTTCGGTTCGGTTCGGGCTTGGGCTTGGGCTTGGGCTTGGGCTTGGGCTTATAAAAATTCTTAAATTTTTGGGCCGAATCTAATTAACTTTCTGGGCTTTAATTAATTAATTACGGAATTAATTAATCTTTAATTAACTGATAATCAGTTAATTTCAAGAGTCAGCAGTTAACCAAATTAACTGCTTTGACAGTTAATTTCGGTTTTGACTGTTCCCAACAGTCAAGACATTTACTATAAATAAAATGTTACCCCCTCAGTTTTAACAACTGAAAAATTCCGAAATTGCTACTGCATTATTTCCTCTGCCCAGAAAATTATTTTCTTCATTTCTGCATTGCATGTTCTTGGTTCTGTTGAGTACAAACACAGAAATTGTGTTCGCTGGGATTATTCATTGCTGTGCTGCTTGATTAAATCCGAAAATCCGTTCTATCTTGGGAGGCAATTATTCATTAAACTCAAGCACGTTGGAGGAATAATTTTGTCTTAAGGAGACTGTTGAACAGGGCTCGGATTTCTTTCTAATTATTATTAATATTTCTGCAAATTCTAGTAAGTATTTCATTTCTATTATTCGGTTTCTATTCTGTCATTATTTTAATTGTTCATAATTCTGTACAATTGTTATTTATAAATAGTAGACATAACAATCTTAAGACAAAATTAATTAGTTCTACTGTTTTTTGTGTACAGAATTTTTTTTATTACAGAAATTTATTTGTTTGAAATAAAATCTGTTTTGACAGAAAATTGAATTAATTTACTGCTTTATTGTAGAAATTAGTAAAACAGTTTTAATATAGAAATTAGTTTCTATACTGTTTTTATATTCTGTTTTAGAAAATAAAATTTTATTTGTGTACTCTTGTTAAAATCTGTTTATCTAAATTTTTTTTATCTTAAATTATAATTCTGTTTTGTACGGAATTCTTTTTATTATTAAAAATTAGTGTGACACAGATTTTATAATTTAATTCTGTTTTGTACGGAATTCTGTTTATATTTCACTTTTATTCTGAATTATTATTTGAATTCTTTTGGAATTCATTTATTGTGAATCATATTTGGAGGAAATTGTTGCACAAAATTTTGTATTCTGTTTTGATTAATTCATTATATATGAATTTTATCATTGATAAAAATTCTGTTTTTGTAACAGAAATGGAATCGCAAAGTACGAACACTACTCCTACGAAACTGATTGTCACCAACACAAGTGTGACTGCACCCGTATCTATGCCACACGGGGAGAAACCTGAAAAGTTCATTGGGGCTGACTTCAAACGTTGGCAAGGACAAATGTACTTCTATCTCACTACCTGCCAACTGGGCAGGTTTGTATATGAAGATTGCCCCTCTATTCAAGAGGGAGATGATGCTGAAAAGGTTGCTGCTGTCGATGCTTGGAAGCACTCGGACTACCTATGCCGAAATTATATTTTGGCCTACTTGGACAAGACTTTGTACCATGTCTATTGCACTATCAAAACTTCCAAGGAATTATGGAATTCTTTGGAAAAGAAGTATAAAACTGAAGATGCTGGGATGAAGAAATTTATCGTTGGGCGTTTTCTGGACTTCAAAATGGTTGATTCTAAATCTGTGATCTCGCAAGTGCAAGAATTCCAAGTGATCCTCCACGACATTCATGCTGAAGGAATGTCAATCAGTGAAACTTTCCAAGTTGCTGCAATTGTTGAAAAGTTGCCACCTTCTTGGACTTTGTTCAAAAACTATCTCAAGCACAAGCGTAAGGAGATGAATGTGGAGGAGTTGGTGGTCCGGCTAAGAATCGAAGAAGACAACCGTGAATCTCAAAAGAAAAGTGGGAAGAATCCGATGGAAACAAAGGTCCATGTCATTGAAGGTCCTAAAAAGAACAAACGAAAATATGATGGGGAAGGCACTTCTAAACATAACAAGAAAAAGTTCAAAGGCAAATGCTACAATTGTGGTAAACCGGGACACCGCTCAAGTGAGTGTCGTAAGCCTAAGAAGCAAAATAAAAATAACTCTCAAGCAAATGTGACTGAGGGTGACCATATCACCAATGATTTGGCGGATATGAATCTTTCTGCCGTTGTCTCTGAATGTAACTTGGTTGGAAATACCAAGGAATGGTGGGTGGACACTGGAGCCACACGACATATTTGTGCAAACAAATGGATGTTCTCCACCTATAAGCCTTTGGAAAATGAGGAGAACCTTTTTATGGGAAATTCTTCCACTTCTAAGGTGGTGGGACAAGGAAAGATTGCTTTGAAAATGACTTCTGGAAAGGAACTTACTCTCAACAATGTTCTTCACGTGCCTGATATCCGAAAGAATCTGATTTCGGGATCTCTCCTTACTAAGAATGGTTTCAAGCTTGTGTTTGTGTCGGATCGCTTTGTGTTGTCTAAAAATGACATGTATGTAGGAAAGGGCTACCTAAATGAGGGGCTCTTTAAATTGAATGTTCTTACTGTAACCCCTAAAACATCTGTTTCTATGAATGAAGTTGCTAGTTCTTCTTATTTGATTGAGTCATCTAATATTTGGCATGCTAGATTGGGACATGTTAATTTTGATACATTGCGTAGATTAATTAACTTGGATTTTTTGCCAAAATTCAATATAGATAAAAATCATAAATGTGAAATTTGTGTGGAATCTAAATTAGCTAGATTACCTTTCCATTCTATTGAAAGGATAACTGAACCTTTAGATTTAATTCACACCGATATTTGTGATTTAAAATTTGTTCAAACTAGAGGTGGGAAAAAGTATTTTATTACTTTTATTGACGATTGCACAAAATATTGCTATGTATATTTGTTACATAGTAAAGATGAGGCTATTAATGCATTTAAACAATATAAAAATGAAGTTGAGAATCAATTAAGCAAAACGATAAAGGCTATTAGAAGTGATAGAGGAGGTGAATATGAATATCCATTTGAGGAATTTTGTTCTGAAAATGGGATTATTCATCAAACAACCGCTCCTTATTCTCCTCAATCGAATGGTGTTGCTGAACGCAAAAACCGTACTTTGAAAGAAATGATGAACTCAATGTTATTAAGTTCAGGAGCTCCACAAAATTTGTGGGGGGAAGCCTTACTTTCTGCTAATTACATTCTCAATAAAGTACCTCACAAAAAGACTCACAAGACACCTTATGAATTATGGAAAGGTCGAAAACCTTCCTATAAATATTTACGAGTGTGGGGGTGCTTAGCCAAAGTGATGGTTCCTAAACCCAAAAAGGTAAGAATAGGGCCAAAAACCGTGGATTGTGTATTCATCGGTTATGCTACTAATAGCAGTGCATATCGATTTCTAGTTTGTAAATCTGAGATTTCGGACATTCATGTAAATACGGTTATTGAATCGAGGGATGCTTCATTTTTTGAAAATGAATTCCCGTATAGCATGACCCGAGAATCTGGTCCTCCTAAAAGGACATATCAAGCTACTACAAGTGGTACTCATCAACATATTGAATCAATAGAGGATGAACCAAGACGTAGTAAAAGAGCAAAAACCTCGACTTCTTTTGGTCCGGATTTTCTAACATATTTGTTAGAAAATGAACCTCAATCGTATAAAGAAGCTATATCCTTACCCGATGCTTCCAATTGGAAAGAAGCAATTAATAGTGAAATTGAATCCATATTACAAAATCATACATGGGAACTAGTGGATCTTCCACCAGGTTCAAAACCGTTAGGTTATAAATGGATCTTCAAAAAGAAATTGAAGGCCGATGGATCAATTGATAAATATAAAGCTAGACTTGTAGCTAAAGGCTATAGGCAAAAGGAAGGGTTGGATTACTTCGACACATATTCACCGGTAACAAGAATAACGTCCATTCGGATGTTAATGGCAATAGCTGCTATTAATGGACTTGAAATACATCAAATGGATGTAAAAACTGCATTCTTAAACGGTGAACTAGACGAGGAAATTTATATGGAGCAACCTGAAGGGTTCAAAGCTCCCGGACAAGAAGGAAAAGTATGTAAGCTTGTTAAATCACTATATGGATTAAAACAAGCACCTAAACAATGGCATGAAAAATTTGATAATGCAATGTTATCAAATGGTTTCAAAATTAATGAATGCGATAAATGTGTTTACTTTAAATACATTCATAATGGATATGTCATTGTATGCCTCTATGTTGATGATATGCTTATCATGGGTAGTAACTTGGAAATTGTCAAAACTACAAAACAAATGTTGAGTAGTAGATTTGACATGAAAGATATGGGAATCGCCGATGTTATATTAGGAATTAAAATTTCTAGAACATCGGATGGACTTATATTATCTCAATCTCATTACATTGAGAAAGTTCTTGAAAAATTCAAGAAGTATGATATTAGTCCTACCAAGACACCTGTAGATATAAATTTACATCTAGCAAGAAATAATGGTGAAAGCATATCTCAACTAGAATATTCTCGTATTATCGGCAGTTTAATGTATGTCATGAACTGTACGCGACCGGACATAGCATACTCAATAAGTAAGCTAAGTCGATTTACGAGTAATCCAGGAAGAGATCACTGGAAAGCAATATTGAGAGTTTTGGGTTATTTAAAATATACTCAAAACTATGGATTGCATTACTCAAAATATCCAGCTGTTCTTGAAGGACATTGCGATGCAAATTGGATATCTGATACAAAAGACTCTAAGTCTACGAGTGGGTATGTGTTTACCCTCGGAGGTGCAGCCGTATCTTGGAAATCCTCAAAACAAACGTGCATTGCTAGATCAACAATGGAATCTGAATTCATTGCACTAGACAAAGCTGGAGAAGAAGCTGAATGGCTTCGAAATTTCTTAGAGGATGTTCCAAATTGGTCTAAACCTGTGCCCGCAATATGTATACATTGCGATAGCCAATCAGCGATTGGAAGAGCACAAAATCACATGTATAACGGAAAGTCACGACATATTCGTCGTAGACACAATACCGTTAGACAACTTCTCTCAAACGGAATTATCACAATTGACTATGTAAAGTCAAAAGATAATATATCGGATCCACTAACTAAAGGTTTAAACCGAGAGCAAGTTGAAAGATCATCGAGAGGAATGGGTCTAAAGCCTATAAATAAATAAGAATCAATATAGTGGCAACCCAACCTAGCTGACTGGAGATCCCAAGATCTAGGTTCAATGGGCAAACCGAACTACGTTGTATTCAGTAAGCACTGGAGGATATTTAATCCTATCCATTCCAAAGATGAGACAGTGCATATCTGCCGCGATATTAGGATAAGTTATGCTTTTAATGACATCTATATCTTAGTACGTCTAAGTGGGGTATTGCAGAATACTCTTTATGGAAGTCACCTACGTAAGTAAGAAGGGGGCCACTTCTATGAGAATAATGAAAGGCATATTCTCTAAAATACTTACGGAACCAAGTGGTGTTCACGGCCAAAATGAACACAAACGTGAGAACCAACTGTGTTGAAGAATTGTTGTGTGAATACTGTTGTCTAGGTTTACAAAAACGGTTGACGGTTCAAGGACGTGAAGTCTACTGATTAACCAAGTAAATCCGATAGTATATCACTAAGGAAAGTTCAAGGCCACTAGGCTACTTCTCCCGATGCAATAAGTCTTCAGTTTTACTCAACCTGTGTCTGCATCTGCATCAGCATCTGTTTTGTTTTATTTATAGCGATATATCATTCATGTGGGGGATTGTTGGAAAATTGGAATATAAATGGGTATTTAAAGCTGTCCAGATTTTTCTGGACAGATTTTTGAGCAACTTTGAGCTCAAATTTAGGTGGGACCCACACTACGGAAATTGTGGGACCATATACGAACGCGTTCACCTCCGCAAGGAGATTAACGTAGTATATTCATATGTCCAATTTCAATAAGTTATGAATGATAATTATGTCCCCAAAGTGACTCACAAAGCAATGAAAGTTAATGAATTGGGTGTGTTTTAACTCTTGTCCCACATTGGAAGAGTAGTGGAATTTTGATGAGTTAATAACACCCCAAGTATGGACTAAGGCTTGGATGCCTTGGGGGTATCCCAACTCTTTGAAGGGGAGATGACCTAAGCTATGCTCGGGTTGACTTTCGGTCAAAAGTCCACACGCGCGCGCGCGCGCGTCCGTCCGTCCGGCCGGCTCGGCTCGGCTCGGCTCGGCTCGGTTCGGTTCGGGCTTGGGCTTGGGCTTGGGCTTGGGCTTGGGCTTATAAAAATTCTTAAATTTTTGGGCCGAATCTAATTAACTTTCTGGGCTTTAATTAATTAATTACGGAATTAATTAATCTTTAATTA
Source organism: Sambucus nigra (assembly GCA_949130495.1). NCBI lineage: Eukaryota > Viridiplantae > Streptophyta > Magnoliopsida > Dipsacales > Adoxaceae > Sambucus > Sambucus nigra. The sequence goes on along the minus strand of OX422216.1, from coordinate 128,431,765 downwards.
ACTGATAATCAGTTAATTTCAATAGTCAGCAGTTAACCAAATTAACTGCTTTGACAGTTAATTTCGGTTTTGACTGTTCCCAACAGTCAAGACATTTACTATAAATAAAATGTTACCCCCTCAGTTTTAACAACTGAAAAATTCCGAAATTGCTACTGCATTATTTCCTCTGCCCAGAAAATTATTTTCTTCATTTCTGCATTGCATGTTCTTGGTTCTGTTGAGTACAAACACAGAAATTGTGTTCGCTGGGATTATTCATTGCTGTGCTGCTTGATTAAATCCGAAAATCCGTTCTATCTTGGGAGGCAATTATTCATTAAACTCAAGCACGTTGGAGGAATAATTTTGTCTTAAGGAGACTGTTGAACAGGGCTCGGATTTCTTTCTAATTATTATTAATATTTCTGCAAATTCTAGTAAGTATTTCATTTCTATTATTCGGTTTCTATTCTGTCATTATTTTAATTGTTCATAATTCTGTACAATTGTTATTTATAAATAGTAGACATAACAGAAATTCATCCCTATTAGATATCGTTAAAGTTAACTGCTCCGTCAATATTTCTAGTTGTGACAATTATGGAGGTATGTTATTTTAACACCATTAAAGTTCTGCATACTGCTTATATGTGATAATTATGAAGATCCAAATTTTTTTTTAAGAATATTTATAAGTGAAAATTTAATCAAATTTATATATTATTAATTAATACTATGATGTTTTTAAAAATAATTTTACGTTCGTGCGTGTACCCCCATCCCACCATACAAATATTATGTGACCTACTACATAGTACATATTGTTATTCAACTTAGGTTGTGAGGTATTACCCTTATAATAAGTCATGAACTGCTGTCATGCAGGTGCGCTGCGATGATTAACTCGGGGAGTTTAACAACGGTAGGCAATCTGTTTTGGTGTAAGCTAAAAAGAGTTCTAGGCAGAGAAAGGTGTGAAACGTCATATCCATTATCTAGTTTTTTAAATGGTTAAGGGGTGCCTTAGACATATTTGAAATTGAAAAATGAGTATATATCCTCCTTTTCCATATTATGTTGTTTTATGATGGGTATTGGAAGTCCAACACAATTAGCATCTGAAGAGAATTCGGACGTCACTTTATCTCCTTCACAGTCGACCGCAATTGTATGAGGATATATCTAAGTTTGTGAAGAAAAGTAATGACTTAAACAAAGAGAAAGATATCAAGTTCTTGGCAACTATTCAGACAATCATGCACTCTCTCTGTGTCATGTTATGTATGTGGCATCTAAATGGGAAGTGTCTTTCTGATGACATCATAGTACTATATATATAAGTATGCACAAAATAATATTATAGACCAAGCTTTTCTTGAGAATCATGAAAGTGGAGTTCTTGTTCTTTTTTTGAACTACTGTAGACAACTTGCTTGCTTCTATCTTTATCTCAGAGAGAATAGAAAAATAAAAGAATCCGATTTCTCCTACTGTCGATATTTTATTTTAATTTTCTATATTTTATTGAAATGGGCAATTTCCTAAAGTCCATTAGAAATAATGACTTGCACTTACAGTCAGCACCTTTCTATTCAGTAGGGCATTTGTTACAGTTAATCTGGACATTGGCTAGATGTTTGATACATCACTACAGAATCAACATCTACACCACAAGTTTTTGATAGTGATTTAGGATTATCTTTCACCCAAGTCCTAAAATCTTGATAGTGAAATATTTTTCCTCTATTTTTCAAGTACTCTCTCCCTTGTTAAGTACAATTACGGATTACTTTAGTCTAAATAACAAAATTGTGAAGGTACTGATCCAAAATAAACAAACCTTAAATGTAGCTAGCCAAGTATTATAACATTAGAGTTGATGCTAGCCAAGTATTGTAATTACAGGCTAGCATGTTGGCACGAGATGCCTAATAGAACCCCTAAATTAGAGAAGAGCATCTAAAAAGTCACCTCTTATGGATTTGGAATAAAATAATTTTGGAGGTGTCAAAAATTTTACCAAATACATATATTGACTATATATGTCAAAAGTTCATAAATATCTTACCAACAACTTTATTTCCTATACCACATGTTAAAAATATTTAATTTATAAGAGGAGGAAAAATTATATCACGAGTGAAAAATTTCAATGAATTTCTACAAATCAGTAGCATGGGTCAAAAACTTTAACCAAACTATATTTACAGGATGTGCCCAAAGTCCAGAAATAGATTCATAGTAGGTCTATTTTTTCATTACGGCATATGGCGAATAGTTTTTTTCCAATAACATGTGTACAAAATATCAAAGAATTTGTAAAAATCACTAGCTGAGGCATGAGGCGTCAAAATATGTGTTTGTAAATATAAAGTTACCTTCAACGGTAGGTTGAAGAAATGTTGCTGAATCATGATACCTAGTCGAAACAATCGAGTATAATATTCTATACAGATTGACATTAATCAAAATGTCAATATAATTAAATGTTGAATTAAAAAAATAAAGGAATAAAATTGAGAAATTGGCATACCATTGAAAGGGCTTGAGCTGTAAAATACCAAATGAGATCACTGAATGGGCATATATACAACCCATTGTGGAGTAGAGGGGATGAATCAAACGAATTTAGGTTTTAGAATTTAATACCTTTTTTTTTTTTGTAGAGTTTCCAATAGTTGGCATGTATCGATTAAGGAAATTGAGAAATGAAAAGAAATCCCCTGGGGAAGGGTTTTGTGTTTGAGAAATCCAACGTCTGGTGGTTTTGAATCTTTGGAGAATGGACGTTGGCTATTGAGAAATAAAAAGGTTCGTGGTTAAGAAAAGGAGCCAAAGTTTTTTTTTTTTTTTTTGGCTAGGGGTTGGTGTGACACCCCGCCTAATTAAACCTTGGGTGATCAAGCCTTAATTCAATTTAAACAGGTTTCTTAAATGGTCCATTCTTAGCATCACTGCCGAAAACTTCTTAATTTACTAACCACCTAAGTGAAATTAAACGAGTGCCAAATTTTATCTTTCTTAAGCAGAATAAATAATCCATACCAACACATTACATTTCTAGTAATACTAAAACAGTTTGCATAAATAACTGAATGCAGGTAAAGTCTTGCCGAAAACCACGGCCCATAAAAGACAACTACATATCCACAACTAGAATAAACTGTAAAAGTAAATATTAACAACATGTCCCAACTAAGAATACTAAAATTGAGATCCTGCACTAGAACTGAAAAGAGGAAACGTCTAAACAATCCCTGCAACATCCACATGTGCTGCAGCTCCCAAATCTCTGGAATGGAATCATGCTGGGTGTCCCTGTGGCTGGGCACCTAAAAGGTTTTTAAAATTTTTACATAGCAAGAGTTAGTACTCAAAACATTTGAAAATATTTTGCAAGCAGTTATCACAATTGAGTTATTGATTACATATTTTAAAGTTCACAGAACTCCCTTGGACTTCCTCACCTCTCTTTTATAGTACATAACTATTGAGGATACTTAGTCTACCTAGTTATACTACCCATAACCGTAGGTAACTTATTTACTGTTCGTTGTCCTTATTCTTGTAATAATTACAACACGCTATAAATTATTACTAAGACATTTACAACTCATTTCATTGTCTACTATTCTACATCAGTAGATTATACACATAGAGTACATTTTATCACACAATAATGTATCTAATATCAGTTATCACTAACATATCCTTTTATTACACATAAAGGACTCTTGGTTCGGAATGATTCATCGAACCCAAGTAAAAGTTGGTTCGGAATAATCCATCGACCCCAACTATTTAAAAATATAAATATATACACATATTCTGGTTCGGGACTCTTTCATCGCGACACCAGTTTAAAGTTTGGTTTGGCATTTTTCATCGACCCCAAACATATAATAACTTTATGTTAGTTCGGAATGTCACATCGACCCTAACATAATTAATTTAGGTAAAATTCTATTAACCCAAACTTTATATGATTTAGTAGGTACACACCCAACCTATCAAATCATGCCCGTACGTAATATATTTTACTTATATTCACAGTACTCATTAATTTACAATTTACTTCACTATTGTGTTTATTCGAGTATTCACGCAAATCTAAGGGTCCTAGTTACTCCTCTCTTAATTCAGTAGTTAAGATAACATTAACCTACTGGTATTTTTTTCTGGAATTAAATCTCACTCTTTCCGTAATTTAATTTTCACCATCTCAACATACGTTCTCTCGTTGGTTCGTTTCTCCAAAATTCCCACTCAATTATTTATGAAGAAATCTAATGGTACACCTACTTGTGATTATAAGGTCTCCTCATACGTAAAATATCATTACCAAGGTTCCCATTAAGCGACGGTAATTAAAAGGAATTTATTCGCAAAATTCTCTAAAGTCCAGCCAGGGTCGATCGATCGAGGGGATATGGTCGATCGATCGACTACTCGATCGATCGACATTCAAGGTTCGATCGATCGATCAAGCAGTGAAAGACCCAGTCCCAGTTCTTCTTCTTCATGCGGGTTTCACCATTTTTATCTATCTATCTCTCATGATAGTTCATCATATTTGCAACCAACAATTTCTAATCATTCCTACATGTTCTGGGATGATTACTAACGATTTAAAACAACAAAATCATTATAAATCTTGGCCAAATTTACTAAAAATCTTTCTAGTGTTCAAGAACCCTAAAAATACATTCTTTACATCTTTCATCATAATTCCAGATTTTTAGTTCGATTTAATCATCTAGTTTTCTATGATATTAGAATATTGGGAGATTCAAAAACGTCCTACATGCAATCCCTACCAATCATGGATCATAATCAATTGTTTTTCTCCCAAAAATGTCATAAAAACTATGTCCTTCATAAAGCTTACATATGGGTATTATAACTCAATTTATTTTGCAAATAACCACTTGCCTTATGATTTGTAGGGTCTGATTTCATGGTTGTTGATGATGGTTGATGATTTTGATCCTTCAATCCTCCTTCCCAACAATCTTTATGGTGAAATCTCCTTAGAATTTCCCTTCCTTCCTTCTTTTGCCTTAGGAAATTGTCTATCTCTCTTCTCTAATGGCTATGGTGTATATTCTTTCTTTCTAACCCTAGCCTCCACTCTTATAATCTGATCTAGGGTTTCAAAATTCGTAGGTCTACTTACCCATAATTGTAAAGAGACCAAAATGCCCCCGAATGGTCCCGATTTAGCCCGAAAATGACCCGGCACTCAACTAGTACCCCAGGTACACTATTTTGACTAATTCGACCCTTTCGGAATCAACTGTGGACTCTAAATTATCGTTTGAGTCTCTTAAATATTTTTCTACTCTCATCCTTAATTTTTGTCCTACGCGCGACACTCGGTTGAGATAACTCCGGTACGTCCATATCGTCACTAGACCGTACATATCAACATTAAAAATTCACTACTCACATTTAGTAAATTTTTAATCGTCATATTCATCTTTATTAACATTTTATCTCATTAAATTACTCTTTTCATGTAATTTAAATAAAACGTATTTAATCACATTAAATTACTCTACTCGCGTAATTTAAATAAAACTCACATTAAATTACTTTACTCACGTAATTTAAATAAAACGTTTTTTCCTAATTAAGTATAATTACGGGGTATTACATACTTCCCCTCTTACAAAAGGAATTTCGTCCTCGAAATTAGAAAATACCTGCTGTGAATAATTCTGGATATTGCTCTCGCATATCCTCCTCCCGTTCCCAAGTGGACTCATCCATATTGTGATGTTCCCACTATACTCGCACTAAGGGTACCACCTTAGATAGTAATTTGCACTCACTATAATCCAGAATAGCCACGGGTTTTTCTTCATACGAGACATCTGGCTGCAAATCGATCTCCTCCAGTGGAATGTGCCAGAAGGCTCTCTCACTCCTCTTGTATTTCTTCAGCGATGCCACATGGAACACATCGTGTATTCACTGAAGATGCTCAGGGAGTCCCAACCTGTAAGCTACCGGTCCCACCCTCTCAATGATAGGAAACGGTCCCACATATCTCGGTGCTAATTTCCCCTTTTTGCCGAACCTCGTAATCCCTTTCATAGGAGATACCCGAATTAACACCTGGTCGCCCACATCTAGTTCCACGTGTTTCCTACCGGCGTCAGCATAACTCTTCTACCTATCCTGGGCTGTTTGAATACGTCCTCGAATCAACTCTATTTTGGAGGAAGTCTCCTGTATCATCTCTGGCCCCAATAGCTTGTTATCCCCCACCTCTAACCAGCAGGCGGGTGAACGACAAGGCCTCCCGTAAAGCGCCTCGAATGGAGCCATGCCAATAGTGAATTGGTAAGAGTTATTATATGCAAACTCCACCAAAGGAAGGTACGGCTCCCAACCTCCCCCAAAATCTAGAATACACATCCTTAGAATGTCTTCTAACATCTGATTTACTCTCTCCGTCTGACCGTCCGTCTATGGGTGATACGCCGTACTCAACCGTAAGTCGGTGCCCATGGCCTCCTGAAAGCTCTGCCAGAAATGTGACACAAATATCTTATCTCGGTCCGACAAAATATTAATGGGAACTTCGTACAGCTTAACAATCTCTGAAATGAATAGCTGCGCGTACCGCATAGTATCATAATCCGTACGAACCGGTAAAAAATGGGCTACCTTAGTCAAACGATCCACTATCACACATATAGAATCGTGACTCTTCTTTGAGGTTAGTAATCCGGTAATAAAATCCATTGAGATACTCTCCCACTTCCACACGGGAATCTCTAGTGGTTGTAGCATCCCTGAAGGTCTCTGATGGTCAACTTTTATGAGTTGGCATGTAACACACTTTGAGACAAATTCTGTAATATCTCGTTTCATACCTGACCACCAATATACTCATCGCATATCCTGGTACATTTTGTCCCCACGTGGATGTACCGAGAATTTTGACCTGTGTGACTCTGTCATAACGGTATGCCTCAAAATCATTATCTTCGGGTACTATTAGCCTACCATTGAACCATAGTCCACCCTATGAACTGATGGAGTAGGACTCTGCCCCCTTGGCCAGTAACTGTCGTACCTTGTCCTGACAGAATGGGTCTTCTGCCTGTGCCCTCACTACCCACATAACACTCTCGGGAGTGATAGCTAGAACTGCCATGCATGCTCTCGCCATTTCATCCTCGTGTCAAAGTTCACTCCACTTCGCCTTCCAAATTTCTGCCAACTCCCCGGTAGGTCTTCTGCTTAACGCATCTGCCACCACGTTAGCCTTGCCCGGATGATACTTTATATCAAATTGGTAGTCCTTCACGAATTCAAGCCACCTTCTTTGCCTCATATTCAGATCCTTCTGAGTGAACAGATACTGCAATAACTTATGATCTGTGAATAGAGTGAACTGCTCGCCCAGAAGATAGTGCCTCCATATCCTCAATGCAAAAACAACCGCTGCCAACTCGAGGTCATGGGTGGGGTAATGCTTCTCATGTGGCTTAAGCTTTCAGGACGCATAAGCTATGGCCTTCTCCTCCTGCTGTAACACACCCCCAAGTTCTTGTAAGGACGCATAAGTATAGACTCGATAATCCACTCTGCTTCTAGGCAAGGCAAGAACGGGGGCTGATGTCAACTTGTCCTTTAATTCATCAAATGCTAACTGACAACTGTCACTTCATACGAAGGGAACTCCCTTCCGAGTCAAATTCATCAACGGTCAGACAATTTTTGAGAATCCCTTGATGAAGCGACGATAATAACCAGCCAATCCCAAGAAACTGCGAATTTCGGTCGGTGTCGTGGGTTGTCCCCACTCCCTTACCGCCGATACCTTACTCGGGTCAACAGCAATGCCTCTGCTAGATACGACGTGGCCTAGGAACTGAACCTCCCGAAGCCAAAATCCACACTTCTCAAATTTGGCATACAACTGATGGTTCCGCAATGTCTGTAGAACCAATCGTAAGTGTTCTGTGTGTTCCTCCTCCGTATGAGAGTAAATTTGAATGTCGTCTATGAATAAAATCACAAACTGATCCAAAAACTCCCTGAATACCCTGTTCATGAGATCCATGAATACTGTCGGCGCATTAGTTAACCCAAAAGGCATCACTCTGAACTCGTATGACCCGTACCGCGACAGGAAAGCGGTCTTAGGTACATCCTCTTCACGAATGCGCAATTGGTGGTAGCCCGACCTCAAATCGATCTTTGAGATGTATGCAGCCCCTCTCAATTGATCAAACAACTCGTCAATCATCGGCAATGGATACTTATTACGTATCGTCACTTTGTTCAGCTCTCTGTAATCTACACACAGACTAAGTGAACCATCCCTTTTTTTTTACAAACAACACCGGCGCACCCCATGGCGATGTACTCCATCGAATGAAACCCTGTCCTAATAGTTGTTGAATCTGTTCTCTCAGTTCCCGCATCTCCGAAGGAGCCATACGATACGGTGCTCTGGCAATCGGTCTCGTCCCCGGTGCTAGGTCAATAACGAACTCTATCTCTCTGCTAGGTGGTAACCCTGGTATCTCCTGAAAGACATCCTCAAAATCCCTCACAACTGGGATTGAGTCCAGAGAAATGACAACCCCATGTGAGGTATCCTCCTCAATATAATATAAATGAGTTCGCGATCCTCCTCCTGGAAGTGGCATTGCCACAAGGAACATCTCTTGTCCCGGGATGGAGAACACGATGGTCCTCTCATAACAATCTACCATTGCCCTATTATGTGCCAACCAATCCATGCCTAGGATGACATCATATCCCTCCATATCCAGCACTAGGAGGTCCGCCACTAAACTCAATCTGCCGACCATGATGTCCACACCCTTACAAATCGAGTGTATAAGGGACCCACTACCCATCGGTGACTCCACACACATAAGATGAGTGTCTGCTGTCGCTAATAGGTCGGCTGCCCATGCAAATCTAGTGGAAATAAACAAATGCGTCACCCCCATGTCAAATAAAATATTCCCCTCAAGCCCATGAATAGGAAGCATACCCGCAACTTCCGGCAGTGCTGGAGGTGCTGGCTGAAATGGAATATCACGGATGTTGAACACACGTCCGTACTGCATCTGCCCTGGCTGTGGGGCCTGTACTGCTGCTGGGGCTAATGGAGCCTGCTGTCTCTGTTGGGCACCCTGTTGTTGTGCCCTGTCTGGCTGTGTACAATTTCTACTCTTGTGACCCTGCTGGCCACAAGTGAAACATTGGCCCAGGAACTGTCTCTGCCCTTGGCCCTGTTGGCCCTGACGTTGGCCCTATCGACCCTGGCCTTGTTGTCCCCCATTCTGATTACCTTGGCCTTGTCGGCCCTGAGGGACTGGTTGCTGGGGACCCTGCTAGCCCTGCCGGTCAAAGCGATGTCTCCCATGCTTAAACTTCTTCGTATCATTCCCTTGTCGGGAATCCTGCCCTATCTGGCCCGCTGTTTGCTGCTGTGATGCGCTGCTGCCACTACCTCCATCCACCTTGCCCGGTTGGCTAGGCTCACCCCTCTTATTTCCCTTCGTATGAAAATGGTGATCCTGACAGTGTAGTAGAGCAGCATTGACGACATCTGTGTAGGTTACCAACGCCGGATTACCAATCAAATGATGTCTGATTCTCCAGGTTAGGCCCTCTATAAATTTGGACTTCTTCCTCTCCTCATTGCTCACCTCGTTTGGCACAAAATTGGCCAAGCGGGTAAACTCCTCCTCGTAGTCATCAACTGAGCGATCACCCTGAACCACTTCGCTGAATTTCTTCCTCATCTCTGACTCCACTGCTGGAGGAAAATAATTGGGGTCAAACCGCACCCAAAACTCAGAAATAGTCAAAGTATCCCTTTCCTCGGTGGTGGTAACTGACTCCCACCACTGTAGGGCCGCTCTTGACAGACGGAAAGTGGCTAGCATCTGTTCCTGTACCCCGGTGCACTCTAGCATGCGCAAGTGACGCTGGATATTTTTCTTCCAGTTGCGCGCTTCCACTACATCGGTACTGCCCTGAAACTCGGGTGGGTGTCCTTTCTTAAATGTCTCCCTCACTCGCTGCCAAGGAGATGGTCCTGCTGGAACTTGCACTACCGGTGCCACAGGGGGAGGTACTTGGGGCTGAGGAAAGTGGGCTGCCATTGCCCTCATAGCTGTCTCGACCTCCTGAGCCACTATCACTGCAACCTGAGTAGTGGAGATTAACTCTGGTGGGGGTGGTGGTATCGGTACCTGTGGCTCCTGATGAGCCTCCCTCACCTCCTCTCTGGCTTCAGCCCTCTCTGCTCTCTGTCTCCTTCGTGGCATCTGAAATAAGATTCAATTTGTATAAGTACACAGTTTATACGAAAGTTAAGAGCAGAAGTACGATAACGCAATAGTGGAAATTTTGAATCAACAATCCTAATAGTATGGCTCTAATACAATCAAACGTTACACTGAATCGTAGTAAGCCGTACAGATCCTATGGACACTAGAACCTGCTGCTCTGAAACCATCTGTGACTCCCCGCCTAATTAAACCTTGGGTGATCAAGCCTTAATTCAATTTAAACAGGTTTCTTAAATGGTCCATTCTTAGCATCACTGCCGAAAACTTCTTAATTTACTAACCACCTAAGTGAAATTAAACGAGTGCCAAATTTTATCTTTCTTAAGCAGAATAAATAATCCATACCAACACATTACAATTCTAGTAATACTAAAACAGTTTGCATAAATAACTGAATGCAGGTAAAGTCTTGCCGAAAACCACGGCCCATAAAAGACAACTACATATCCACAACTAGAATAAACTGTAAAAGTAAATATAGGACAACATGTCCTAACTAAGAATACTAAAACTGAGATCCTGCACTAGAACTGAAAAAGAGGAAATGTCTAAACAATCCCTACAACATCCACATGTGCTGCAGCTCCCAAATCTCTGGAATGGAATCATGCTGGGTGTCCCTGTGGCTGGGCACCTAAAAGGTTTTTAAAATTTTTACATAGCAAGAGTTAGTACTCAAAACAATTGAAAATATTTTGCAAGCAGTTATCACAATTGAGTTATTGATTACACATTTTAAAGTTTCACAGAACTCCCTTGGACTTCCTCACCTCTCTTTTATAGTACATAACTATTGAGGATACTTAGTCTACCTAGTTATACTACCCATAACCGTAGGTAACTTATTTACTGTTCGTTGTCCTTATTCTTGTAATAATTACAACTCGCTATAAATTATTACTAAGACATTTACAACTCATTTCATTGTCTATTATTCTACATCAGTAGATTATACACATAGAATACATTTTAACACACAATAATGTATCTAATATCAGTTATCACTAACATATCCTTTTATTACACATAAAGGACTCTTGGTTCGGAATGATTCATCGACCCCAAGTAAAAGTTGGTTCGGAATAATCCATCGACCCCAACTATTTAAAAATATAAATATATACACATATTCTGGTTCGGGACTCTTTCATCGTGACACCAGTTTAAAGTTTGGTTCGGCATTTTTCATCGACCCCAAACATATAATAACTTTATGTTAGTTCGGAATGTCACATCGACACTAACATTATTAATTTAGGTAAAATTCTATTAACCCAAACTTTATATGATTTAGTAGGTACACACCCAACCTATCAAATCATGCCCGTACGTAATATACTTTACTTATATTCACAGTACTCATTAATTTACAATTTACTTCACTATTGTGTTTATTCGAGTATTCACGCAACTCTAAGGGCCCTAGTTACCCCTCTCTTAATTCAATAGTTAAGTTAACTTTAACCTACTGGTATTTTTTTCTGGAATTAAATCTCACTCTTTCCGTAATTCAATTTTCACCATCTCAACATATAGCTCAATTGATCATTCTCCCGTTGGTTCGTTTCTCCAAAATTCCCACTCAATTATTTATGAAGAAATCTAATGGTACACCTACTGGTGATTATAAGGTCTCCTCATAGGTAAAATATCATTACCAAGGTTCCCATTAAGCGACGGTAATTAAAAGGAATTTATTCGCAAAATTCTCTAAAGTCCAGCCAGGGTCGATCGATCGAGGGGATATGGTCGATCGATCGACTGCTCGATCGATCGACATTCAAGGGTCGATCGATCGATCAAGCAGTGACAGACCCAGTTCGTCTTCTTCATGCGGGTTTCACCATTTTTATCTATCTATCTCTCATGATAGTTCATCATATTTGCAACCAACAATTTCTAATCATTCCTACATGTTCTGGGATGATTACTAACGATTTAAAACAACAAAATCATTATAAATCTTGGCCAAATTTACTAAAAATCTTTTTAGTGTTCAAGAACCCTAAAAATACATTTTTTACATCTTTCATCATAATTCCATATTTTTAGTTCGATTTAATCATCTAGTTTTCTATGATATCAGAATATTGGGAGATTCAAAAATGTCCTACATGTAATCCCTACCAATCATGGATCATAATCAATTGTTTTTCTCCCAAAAATGTCATAAAAACTATGTCCTTCATAAAGCTTACATATGGGTATTATAACTCAATTTATTTTGCAAATAACCACTTGCCTTATGATTTGTAGGGTCTGATTTCGTGGTTGTTGATGATGGTTGATGATTTTGATCCTTCAATCCTCCTTCCCAACAATCTTTATGGTGAAATCTCCTTAGAATTTCCCTTCCTTCCTTCTTTTGCCTTAAGAAATTGTCTCTCTCTCTTCTCTAATGGCTATGGTGTATATTCTTTCTTTCTAACCCTAGACTACACTCTTATAATCTGATCTAGGGTTTCAAAATTCGTAGGTCTACTTACCCATAATTGTAAAGAGACCAAAATGTCCCCGAATGGTCCCGGTTTAGCCCGAAAATGACCCGACACTCAACTAGTACCCCCGGGTACACTATTTTGACTAATTCGACCCTTTCGGAATCAACTGTGGACTCTAAATTATCGTTTGAGTCTCTTAAATATTTTTCTACTCTCATCCTTAATTTTTGTCCTACGCGCGACACTCGGTTGAGATAACTCCGGTACGTCCATATCGTCACTAGACCGTACATATCAACATTAAAAATTCACTACTCACATTTAGTAAATTTTTTATCGTCATATTCATCTTTATTAACATTTTATCTCATTAAATTACTCTTTTCACGTAATTTAAGTAAAACGTATTTAATCACATTAAATTACTCTACTCATGTAATTTAAATAAAACTCACATTAAATTACTTTACTCACATAATTTAAATAAAACTTATTTTCCTAAAAAATGTGAGCAACAACAGTTTAGCATAATCTCTGCCTCTATCAAAGTATTTACAATCACAGTCACAAATTGATATATTATGGACAAATTGATATCTTACTCAAATTCAGATTATAAAACACAAAATTTAAATATGTGAAATATTATGGACAAACAAAAAATATTAACTAAATGATATTGAATCTTATATATCATATACAAACCAATAAAAAGATTAAAAAACAATTTATTTACAAAATATTCATGTCTATGTGAGTTGTGCGACTAAAAGATAATAGTATAACTCAAAATTCAAGTGCTAAAATAATAACTAAATAATACATAATTTAATTCATTCATTCACCACAAATGGAAAAGAGGCTCAAGAAACATAAATTTCAAGGTTCAACATCATGCATATCAATTAGCAACACAAACACGTCCATGTTGTTTCGACAAAAACTCTATTACTCCATTTTGGGGTCATCCTACATCTTTAGTATTTATGACCCATATGTGACAATTTAATGAATGAAAACATATATATATTTCGAAAAAAACTTATAACATTAGTTTCTTGTACAAAGTTTATAATCACATTTTTGGAATTGTACTAAAAAAATCAAATTGAAAATACTATATTTTTTTTTAAATTTGTAATATTTCAGAAATCAAATGCCATGTACACTTGAGAAAAGGGAGCCTGATTTGAGAAAATAAACTTCACACCCTTCCATTTTAGGGGAAAAATTTTCGTTTAGAGACAATTATTAGATATCAAACTAATATAAGTTTAAAATGGTGGAATAAGTAGCGAACTCCATATCAATTTTAGAAATCCACACTAGGAATAGAACCCATATCGATTTGAACGAAAAAAATAATCAGAAATCATATACTCAAATCAAAGAAAAACGGGTATGCGAAAATCAATTTCAGATAATATATATATATATATATATATATATATATATATATATATCAGTTTTAGAGAGCAAACCAAATTTGATTTCAGAAATTATACACAAACATATTTACAAATTACAACGCATAAAGAGCATCACCATGGATAATAAATATATAAACCTACTCGACTTAAAGGGAAAAAAGGATATAAACCTCAAACCCATCGTCGTGATTTACGCCATAAGTGGCAGTGGCAACACTCATCGAATCCAATGTTAGTTTGTGTAGTGAGAACAAAAAATACTATAATGTCTATTTTTAGGTTATCAAACGGTGATGGGATTCAACAACCTACGGTACAATGCAGTGAACATGAGGAATGATTGAAACAACTATTGCAGCGTTTGCGTTAGGTGGGTGCAATGCTTTTTTGAAAGAAAATAACGGATGATTGGTATGATGTTGATAATGAAGAGAGATGGTGAAAGGAGTGGAATGGTGAGATAAAAATAAAGAGATTGGGAAAATAAAAAGATGGGCAATTGAATAGACATTGATTGAAGAGGCAAAAGCGAAAGAAATACGAAAATCACATAAGTGATAATTATTACCCTTTCACAAGAAAAGCTATCGTTATATATATATATATATATATATATATATAACTATATATATATATACATACTAGGGTATGCCCATGCCTGAAGGCACACTGATAATTTTGAAAAGTATGAAATCATGTATAATATAAACAATAAATGTTTTCTATATTTTAAGTGTAAACAATTAAGAAAATTTAGATATTGTTTGCTCTGATTGTATGACTATGCATTTTGTTAAAGAAAAAAAAATACCCCAACACTAATCGTCTATCCTGGACCTCAAACAAAAGTCACTATATGTCGACTACATTATGCCTCACACTTAAATTAATAAAAATATTTATAATCTTAAACAACCACCAAAGGTTCTTTAACTAAAGAGTAAATCATGAAAACTATACGTAAATGATTTCGCATCTGTATAAAATGCAGGCTATGTTGAATTTTAACTACGGTTCTAGCTAAATGAAACAACTATATGCCGAGTATATATCTAATATGGATTCCCAAGATTTGTTTTTAGGTATATTACACATAATGAAACAAATAATAAAAAAATACGCCTAAAATGTTTGAAACAACCTATACACTAATAAATTATATTGCTCGTAATTTAGTATTCGTTTCAATTTTACCTTAAAGAAACCTTGTTTCCTTCCTCTTTTGTCGTTAAAAAAATTAACAAAAACAAAACATAAATGAATACCAAAGTATTTAGGCATGTGAGGGTGGCACCTTGAAATCTTTCATATATATATTTTAAGAGATTCAATTCTCATCACCTGGCTACCAATTAAATATCATCACCACTAACTTAACATAATTATCATTTTTCATATAGCACAACCCTTAGTCCAGTCAATGAATCATAACTGACAAAATATAAATATTTTTAGTAAAGTGGGGGCATAGTAAGATGTATTAACAAAATTTGAGTACTATTGTGAGAACATTTTATCACGCCTACGCCTAGTCATATAATGAACCCATTCTTATAAAAAAAACATGACGTTTACCCTCAAAATAGGAGGGTTGTGATGTCATCACATAAAAAAGTAAAAATATTTCCAATTGGGAATGATTGGAATTTTCAATGAATATAGTATAACAATACATGACTAAGATGAGAGAACAACTTGAAAGAGTATATCGAATGGGTAAATCGCATGTAAAAATAATTATACTACTCTCAAACAATTCAATAAGTGGAAAATGGAACTCAAATTGGGAAATAGCCTAAAAATAGAATATGCTAATGCAATTTTGAATTTACCCAATAAACAATATCAGTTTACAACAACACCTACAGATAATGTTCAAAAACACACTGTGTGAAACATATAAAGAACTGAGAAAAAAATGGGATTTACATTGTTGAACTTCTCTATCCAGAATAATTGTAATCAATGGGTATCATGAGGAAAGCATCCTCAACATTCCTTCATTTCAATCGTGCAAAAATTGGAAGGCAGAGTTCTCGAAAAGTTTTGCTGCGGGTTTGACATCTAAGAAATTCACCTCATTAGGGTCTGCAGAAGCCTCCTGCATCTTCATGTTCGAGGTCTGCAGAAACTCTGTTGCTTCCATTTCAATATAGGATTGAAGTGTTACCATACAGAGATATAAACTCTTCCAACTTCGTCATCGAGATCTTCTTTATGTCATCAGCAAAGGAGGCAAGCACAGGTTGGAGCGTTGACTTGTAGTTTATCCCCAACACTTAAGAAGGGGTTAAGCCTTTGGGATTTAACTCATACTGTATACCATTTCTATGTTTTAGCCTATGGATAGCTTGGTTCTAATTGCTCAAAAGTTCCTGAATCTCCTTAAACTTGTGGCCTATAACGGCATAAAGATCCCGCGCACACTTTCCTGGCAACGGCTGCCTCCCCAATATCTCTCTCGATGGTCATAGCCTCCCCAATATCTGACAGACTTCTTGTATTTCATTCATTCACTGCGCTAGGAAGAAATTTTCACCATTAGTAAGACACTACTATATCTTCAACTGTATCAACAACGTCCTAATATTCATTCATATATCAACATAGGTAACTTATATCAACTGAAACAAAGAGACACAAAGTACTAATGAATTACCTTCATGGACTGTGGAATGCAACACACAATAATTAATTACCTTCGTGAACAAAAAAGACACAAAGAACTTAATAAAAAAATGCAACACACAGTAAACGTATTCGTGGACTGTGGAATAGGAAAATTACAATAGCACTAATTAATTACCTTGAAGTTTACATAGCTGGAGAGTCATGTAGATGGGATGTATTCAGTTTCAGAAATCAAAAAAAATATTCAACAATGCATTGAAATGTCTTATAGTCCTACTTCGTCTCGATCTTCCGTGGTGAGTGAGAGAAGTCGAGCATTAAATTTTAAAATCTCATGCTGATACGTTTGTATAATTCGGAGCAACATTAAACTCTATTGCCTTCCATTTATAATTTGCATCCATTGATAATAGGCTTTAATAAACAAAAAAAGTATGTTCGGTTAACAAAGTAAACAATATATGGTCATTTCGACATTTCATGGCAAAAAACCTCTAATGGCAATGCATATCTTCATTTATTTATGAATTAACAATGAATACCATTATATCCAGAAATACAAATTTAAAGCACTATGCATTTCAATTGCCTAAAAATATTTAGGCAATTAACTGTAATTCATGGAGGATGGTGGGTTACCTAAACAACTAACAACCTAAAAATATCCAAGACCTTCTCTCTTTTTTTGTAGTAGGGACCTGCGTCTCATTATTGTAAGCCAGGACCTTCTCCGTTTTTACAAGCCTTGAAAGCAGAGATGCTTATTTCCTTGTGCCAACATGTAGTTGGAAAAACATACAACAAAAAACATATGCCCTATCTTTTAATGTGCTAAAAATACAAATTTAAAGTAAATCAAACCTCTCAAACATGTGTAAATCAAGTTACATTTTAAGTCAGGTAAAAATCTGAGTCAAATTTAAACAAAAACTATTTAATGATAACCGCAAACTATAAAAAACTATACCTCAACTTCAATGGATATCTAAAACCCGAATAACCTGAAATAGGGAAAAAAAATCAGAATTAGAAATAATGTAAGAATATCATATTGTTTTTGCAGATACAAATTTATGACATTTCATTATAAACAACAACCATTGTATATTGACTACATCACTCTTTTAAGTATAGGATAGCTCATTCTATGACATACAACTAATAAATACCCTAACTTTTAAAAAGTATTCGAGTATCAAATATCATCAACCATCAATGCCATCAATCGTTCACTAAAATAATAACATAAATGTTATGAACCCCGTGATATTTAAGACAATGCAAAAGCTTCAATAGATTGAAAACCATAAATAACTTGATGCAAAGGCCTGGTCCTTAAAACACAAACAAACTCTATAATATAAAATCCATAAAAAGGTTTATACTTGTTCGTACATTTCATATTTGTGTATATGTTATAAGGAGTATGGAGATGAACCTAGATTGTGCAATATGGGGTTCTTTGTTGGGGGCATGTAAAGTCCGTATAAATATATAGTTATATCAACATATTACAATGTGGTCAAATATAATAATGTAATGTAATGAAACTAAATTACCCTGAAAGACTGATACTATTGAAATTATATCAACATAAATATATAGTTACATAACTCAATTGGCCCTTTATGAAAGAATGAAACTATTAATACTAATCAATTCCTCGAATGTACGATGAGGACAAATCATCTAAAGATAAAAAAAGGTTCATTTTTATTTTTCAGAGTTTATGTATTGTCATTTTCGGTTTGCTCCACCAACTTCTCATGTTTCCTCCCTAATAAACAAAATTGGTTTGCGCATTGATTGTTCGTTGTTCACAGTAAATAACTGGCTAATTTGGTCAATACTTAGTAATGTGATCTAATAACAAAATTAATGTAATACCCCATATTTTTATGGCCTTTATAAATTGGGGATTTATTAAAGTTAATTTGAGGTATTAATTTAATATTAATCCGAAAATTATTTTTTAAGATTTACTAGCATGATGTGAGTTAGTAATTATTGAAAATTTATTGAATATTACTAGATGAGTAAAGTAATATATGAGATTTATTTTATTAAAATTGTTACGAGTGAGTAAAATGGCAATTATGGAAATTTAATTCGGGACGCGCCTGTGTCGTGTCAGTACTAAATTATTATTATTAAACTGAATAAATTATAAGTCATCCATATAGTCATTTTGAGTGTGCCAAAGTGTCCGGAAGGGTCGAGATAGTTAGAAAATTGTACTCGAGATTTTAGGTTGGGTCTCAGGGCATTTTTAGGCTAATTGACACCCCGAGAGGGTATTTTAGACATTTGGTAATTTTGGATAATTAAACCCACGAATTTTCTTAGTATATATTAGCTATTTAGAGTTGTCTCTTGGGGTTAACAAACACAAAGCCTAAGCCATCCATTAGAGAAGAAGGTGAAGTGATTAGAGAAGAAGGTGAAGAGATTTGAGAAGAAGGTGAAGAGTCTTCAAGCAATCCAAGGCCTAGAACTCATCCGATTTCATCGCCACCACCACCAAAACGTAGATTACATGACGAGGATCATAACCATATAATTTTCATCAACAAATCAGATCCTTGAATCCCAGACAAGTATCTATCTTGCTAATTTCCAAGTTAATATACCTTCCATGTTAGTCTAGGAATGAAAATCATATGTTTTAATGGGAGAATTATATATTTTGGAAGAGAATTTATATGTGTTGTAGGGAGAACCCATGTAGTCTAAAATCTTGATCATATGTAGAGGATTACCCCTGAATTTATTATGATATTTGGGAAGAAAATCTTGATTAAAATAGAGGGTGGTGATTATTCATGCAAAATTTGGTTTTATAAAGAGATTTGAGATTAAACTCCTTTTTTTATTGATTCATTGAGGACTTATTGATGTCGTTACGTTAGAACTTGTTTATATACATTGCTTATACACTTGGATTACCTCGGTGGGAGTTTGGGATGAAATTATAGAGGTTTGGAGGGGTCAAAATGGTTGAGCCCGTAGGTTGCATATTGCAGAAAACTGGGCAAGAACTGCTTGATCGATCGATCGACTCAAGAACATCGATCGATCGATCGACCCCCTTTCCTTGATCGATCGACTCCTCCTAGAAAACTGCATATTTTTCCCCTTTTTGTTTAGTCCGGTTAAAATGCGTAGGAACCCTTGATCATCATTGATAGAGTATAATGGTTATGAAGAGGGCCAATAGGGTCTAAGTAGACTCCGTTGAGTGAAATTAATATGAGATGAAATTATGGGTTAACGAGAGAGTTATTCAAATATTGGAAATTGTGCGTACGTTTACTAAGAGATTGAGACTCGTGAAAGATTTAGACTAGAAGATAAGTGAGGGTGTACCTACTGAAATTTATACTTAGTGAGAGAGAATACTTCGAGAGATGAGAAGTAAGAATGAAGTAAATAATAAATGAGTATAAAAGAGACGAATCCGTTATGCGAGATAATTAAGTCAAATTTGTGCTAAGCATGGATGACAATAATTATGGGTCGTGGGTGAACCTAATTTGGAAAATGAGACTATCTATATATATGACTGTGTGACTGTGCATATATTATGTATCTGTGTAAAAAAAATCATACCCGGGATACTTGCTATCACGAAGGTTTTCGCGCCGGAACAGTCTTATCTCGATTGGACCTTTAGGGGGATATTGACTTGTACCCTAGAAACATAGTATTCCTTGGTACAAGCTATTTGATTGATAGTCAGACGGTCCTAAGAGATGTGAGGGTATGTGCTGACCTCTTAGTGACTTGGAACTATGCTTCGCCTCCATTTGTATGTGTATTGTGTTAATACAGTTCTAGAGTGATTCCTAACTAGTATTTCCCTTAGTACGAGTGATACAGGCACTTGATAGCAGAGTATGCCAGCACCATAGATTTATGTGGGTGCAGATTGTGTGTGTGTGTGTGTGTGTATATATATATATATATGTACTTATATATGGAAACTTTCTACTGTGTGTATAAGTAGTTAGGTAATGAATAAATGCTTCAGCTTTATAATAAGTGTTCATGAATTTTCGTAACAGTAATGAGTGGTTATAAGTAACGTAAGAATATGAAAGAGAAGGATTTTCTAAAACTAAATATTATGGCCTTAGTACTTCTCGAGATAAAACTTTATGGGAAATAAGTTAGATAGACTTATGAGATTAATAGAACGGTAGGAGTGTACAATAGATGAGAGGTGATGATTCTCAAGAGAGTGTCGCATACTAACATGGTTGTGATATTAACCGGTAAGCATTTTAAATACTTGCTAAACTAACTTAAATTGTTTTACACTCGGGCTCTGACCCGTTTTCAGTCATTTCTTTCTCTCTTGTATATATATGTATGTATTATAGGTGCCCAGCCATAGGGGCGTCATGCTTGGGTTCTTTGGATTAGATGTGCTGCAGCTTATGTGGGAGTTGCAGGCCCTTGCTTTAGACGAATTCGTTATTGAATCTGTTCCCACTTTAGAACTTCATAGTTAGGGCATGCGTCGCCCGATTTCCTATTCCGTTTAGATCTTGTCAAGGATTTATGTTCATTTATATTTTCGGTATTCAATGCTCCTTGGGAGTTAACTCTTGTCAGAAGGATTTCATTTATGGTTCTTATACTTGGTTTGTATTATATAGATGGTTTAATTCTTGTGTGTAAATTGCCATCCTTAGTATTTATGTGATTCTTAATTGTTGGGTATTAAAATGGTTTATATTGGTACTTAAGAAAGGAAAAAATGAGACTTTAAATTGTTTTGACACTTAGCTCAATTATTTAGGGTATTTGTATTGGTAATAATTATTTTACGATAGTGATGCTGAGAATGAACCAACTGTTCACCTTGATGTTAATTTAATAAAGGACTGGCCACCCGGTATTTAATTAGGCAGGGTGTTACAGGTGGTATCAGAGGATCAGGTTCTAGTATCCTTTAGGATCTGTGTGGCTTATTATGCTTCCAGCGTAGCTTTATTTGATATAGATCCCTATGTTTAGGATTGTTGATTTCTATGGTAAGATTCAGTTCTCCTGCTATAACGTATATATTAGTGAATCATATTTGCATTCGGAAGTGTTCGTATAAGAAGTATGGCAGATGAGGGCCATTGGACGGATAACGGAGGTCGTACTTAGGAGGTTATGAAGTATGTTCAATGATGATGATCGTAGTCGAGGTCACTTCTATTATGGCACGAGAGGCCAGACCTGTAACGACGGTTAAGACACAACCTACAAATTCGAAGTGCTTCTATAGTCGAAGGTGATGCCAAATTAGACTCACCCAACGTAGTACGCTTGGGAGAGGGTCAAATGGAAAATTGAGGAGAGTCATCAGTAGAAGTTCTAGAAATGCGGGAATTGGGTGTGTTACCCAATGAAGGCAATATATTTAAAGGCTTGGACATATAGTGGAGTGTGGTTAACTAGAACTGAAAATTTGGGGTAAATTTTTCTTGACTCATCGGAGCAAATTTATAATAGTGGGAGTCAACAACCACCTCCCACGAATGAGGGTACGTTTTCTATCTATGGAGTTATGGAGCGCATAATGATTGTTATTAGGACCTCACATTCATTTTTAGCTATTAGAATTGCGTGGACCATAGGGTTACTAGACTTGGCCATTGGCACTATTATTTATGTAGACTCACCGATGGGTAGTGGGACGCCTATTATTTCCTTATATATATCAAAACGTGAGTTTACTTTTATCGGGGATTTACTTGTCATAGACATATCCGAGTAAGATGTGATTATTGACATGGATTGACTTGTTGTATATGAGACCAAGATTGATCGTTATAGCCAACGTATTGTCTTTGATACGAGAGTGAATAAATAGACTTTTATAAATAGATAAAAGTTATTGGGATGTTATATACTATAGACTAAGGACCTGAGGAGTTTCGATGACCAACTGTTTTAGGTAGTAGTGTATCGGGGGGGAGGGGTTCTTGTTTGGATTTCGCTCTGCGAGACACCCCACGCATGAAACTAAAAAACGCGGGGAGTCGAAGTAAGTTAGGCCTTTAGAATATGAGTTTATAACCTTTTCCATTATATGTATATATTTATCTTAATCAGAGAGAGTTATGAGTTGTAGCATGATTTGAGGCAAATGAAATCGCCAAATGAGAATGTGAAAATCATAGAAATACGAATTATAAACTAGGTAGTCAGTTAATTAAGAATAACCTTACAGAGGAATCACATTCATTTAGACCTTATGATGGAAACTACGCACATTGAGTGTATGGGCATCCTGGATGATTTGATTGTAGTATTTTCCATATTTGTGTCACAGTAAGTATTCTTGAGGTTAATGAAAGTAGAAGTTGTGACTTTCAGATTTAGTTGTTTGATGACTTAGGATCGTTACTCCCATAAATTTTCCTTGAGGATGGTATAGTACGGATTGGGTAAAGTTTCACTCAAGATAATCTAAACTAAATAGTAAAGCTTGGAGTATAACACTAGTAGGGGTATTCGGTAATGTACTGTATGGGTAGTACGACGAAAATTACATGCGATGTGAGATTCATACCCGGAGTTGTCCTTGCCAGTTACCCTTTATTTTTTTAAATTTCGGGACAAAATTCCGTTATTAGGGGGAAGTATGTAATACCCCGTATTTGTATGGCCTTTATAAATTGAGGATTTATTAAAGTTAATTTGAGGTATTAATTTAATATTAATCCGAAAATTATTTTTTAATATTTACTAGCATGATGTGAGTTAGTAATTATTAGAAATTTATTGAATATTACTATATGAGTAAACTAATATATGAGATTGATTTTATTAAAATTATCACGAGTGAATAAAATGGCAATTATGGAAATTTAATTCGGGACGCGCCTGTGTCGTGTCAGGACTAAATTATTATTATTATTAAAGTGAATAAATTATAAGTCATCTGTATAGTCATTTTGAGTGCACCAAAGTATCCGGAAGGGTCGAGATAGTTAGAAAAGTGTACTCGGGGGTTTTATTTAGGTCTCGGGGCATTTTTAGGCCTAATTGACACCCCAAGAGGGTATTTTAGACATTTGGTATTTTTGGGTAATTAAACCCACGAATTCTCTTAGTATTTATTAGCCATTTAAAGTTGTCTCTTGGGGTTAACAAACACAAAGCCTAATCCAGCCATTAGAGAAGAATGTGAAGTGATTAGAGAAGAAGGGGAAGAGATTTGAGAAGAAGGTGAAGAGTCTTCAAGAAATCCAAGGCCTAGAACTCAACCCGATTTCATCACCACCACCACCAAAATGTAGATCGCATGGCGAGGAATGCAGCCATATAATTTTCATCAACAAATCAGATCCTTGAACCCTAGGCAAGTATCTATGTTGCTGATTTCCAAGTTAATATACATTCCATGTTAGTCTAGGAATGAAAATCATAAGTTTTAATGGGAGAATTATATATTTTGGAAGAGAATTTATATGTGTTGTAGGGAGAACCCATGTAGTCTAAAATCTTGATCATATGTAGAGGATTAGCCGTGATTTTATTATGATATTTGGGAAGAAAATATTGATTAAAATAGAGGGTGGTGATTATTCATGCAAAATTTGGTTTTATAAAGAGATTTGAGATTAAACCCATTCTTTTTATTGATTCGTTGAGGATTTATTGATGTCCTTACGTTAGAACTTGTTTATGTACATTGCTTATAGACTTGGATTACTTTAGTGGGAGTTTGCGATGAAATTATAGAGGTTTGAAGGGGTTAAAATGGTTGAATCCGTAGGTTGCATATTGCAGAAAACTGGGCAAGAGCTGCTTGATCGATCGATCGATGATCGATCGATCAACCCCCTTTCCTCGATCGATCGACCCCTCCTGGAAAACTGCATATTTTTCCCCTTTTTGTTTAGTCCGGTTAAAATGCATAGGAACCCTTGATCATCATTGATAGAGTATAATGGTTATGAAGAGGGCCAATAGGTTCTAAGTAGACTCCGTTGAGTGAAATTAATATGAGACGAAATTATGGGTTAACGAGAGAGTTATCAAATATTGGAAATTATGCGTATGTTTACTAAGAGATTGAGACTCGTGAAAGATTAAGACTAGAAGGTAAGTGAGGGTATACCTACTGAAATTTATACTTGGTGAGAGAGAATAAAAGAGACGAATCCGTTATGCGAGATAATTAAGTCAAATTTGTGCTAAGCACGGATGACAATAATTATGGGTCGTGGGTGAACCTAATTTGGAAAATAAGAATATCTATATATATGACTGTGTGACTGTGCATATATTATGTATCTGTGTAAAAAAATCATACTCGGGATACTTGCTATCACGGAGGTTTTCGCACCGGAACAGTCTTATCTCGATTGGACCTTTAGGGGGATATTGAATTGTACCCTAGAACATCGTATTCCTTGGTACAAGCTATTTGATTGATAGTCAGACGGTCCTAAGAGACGTGAGGGTATGTGTTGACCTCTTAGTGACTTGGAACTATGGTTCGCCTCCATTTGTATGTGTATTGTGTTAATACAGTTCGAGAGTGATTCCGAACTAGTATTTCCCTTATTACGAGTGATACAGGGACTTGATAGCAGAGTATGCCAGCATCATAGATTTATGTGGGGTGCAGATTGTATATATATATATATATATATATATATATATATATATATATATATATATATGGAAACTTTCTACTGTGTGTATAAGTAGTTAAGTAATGAATAAATGCTTCAGCTTTATAACAAGTATTCATGAATTTTCGTAACGGTAATGAGTGGTTATAAGTAACGTAAGAATATAGAAGAGAAGGATTTTCTAAAACTAAATATTATGGCCTTAGTACTTCTCGGGATAAAAGTTTATGGGAAATAAGTTAGATAGACTTATGAGATTAATAGAACGGTAGGAGTGCACACTAGATGAGTGGTGATGATTCTCAAGAGAGTGTCGCATACTAACATGGTTGTGATATTAATCGGTAAGCGTTTTAAATACTTGCTAAACTAACTTAAACTGTTTTACACTCGGGCTCTGACCCGTTTTCTATCATTTCTTTCTCTCTTGTATATATATGTATGCATTATAGGTGCCCATCCATAAGGGCGTCATGCTTAGGTTCTTTGGATTGGAGGTGCTGCAACTTATGTGGGAGTTGCTGGCCCTTGCTTTAGATGATTTCGTCATTGAATCAATTCCCACTTTAGATCTTCATAGTTAGGGCATGTGTCGCCCGATTTTCTATTCCGTTTAGATCTTGTCAAGGATTTATGTTCATTTATATTTTTGGTATTCAATGCTCCTTAGGAGTTAACTCTTGTCAGAAGGGTTTCATTTATGGTTCTTATACTTGGTTTGGATTATATAGATGATTTAATTCTTGTGTGTAAATTGCCATCCTTAGTATTTTTGTGATTCTTAACTGTTGGGTATTAAAATGGTTTATATTAGTACTTAAGAAAGGAAAAAATGAGACTTTAAATTATTTTGACACTTAGCTTAATTATTTAGGGTGTTTGTATTAGTAATAATTATTTTACGACAGTGATGCTGAGAATGAACCAACCGTTCGCCTTGATGTTAATTTAATAAAGGACTGATCAACCGGTATTTAATTAGGTGGGATGTTACAATGAAACATATGGTTAAATCATGCAATTTATATGATCAAGTGATAGTTACCTTTCTAGAATTCTCCATAACTACATCAACAGCCGCAGCTAAGTCTAGAGCAGCTTGTGCACCATCTGGATAGTTGGTGAAGCTTGCCTTGTAAGCTTCCCTTGCAGCTTCTGCAGCTACTTCCTTGGTTGTTTGTTCCTGGGCATAATTTGGAAACAAAAGAACTTTGGCATGGAATAAGATTTTTCAGTCATTACATATAGAATCAAAGCAAATATTACAACCATAAAAAAAACTTTCATTATATGTGGAAGACAATGACTGAATGCTACTAGATGAATTAAAAAATTAGACTTGGATTAACTCAATATATTCTATATTCAATTCTTCCCACGCGTGAGACAGAGTTGGAGAGCGTGAGTTTTGAGATGGGGTAAGTGTGACATTTCAGTGACATTTCTGTAAAGAGATGCAACAAAATATCAATATCTAATTATATATACCTAATTAAACATATTCATACCTGATTATATGGGTAATAACCAAATAAATATATTAATAATAGAGAGACAAAGAATCTTATTAGAATATAGTATCCTTAAATTCAATTGGTAGTAGCAAGAAACTTCATGCTCGTAGAGTTAAAAACTCTGAGAAGAAAAAACATTAAAAGCAATATTAGGTTCAACAATACATATAAGATCTGGTCTATATTGCATAGCCCAAGAATTAAGAATAAAAGGGAACAATTATTCTTCCTATTAGTTACCTATAGTCATTCTCTATCTCTGGACTCATGAACCATAAAAAGAAACCTTGTCAACCCAAGACTATACACCATATCTAATATTTATTAAGAAGTCTAGTCCAATATCAATGGTTCTTCACTTAATAAATAGTTTAAAGTAAACATAAATTAAAATTTTCTTATAATTATAAACTATAATTCAGTAGGAGAATACTATATATTCAAGTTGCTTTATTTATCATTTCATAGACACACAACTGGCAAATCACAAATAGTAAATAGACACACAACTGACACGACACACTTATGTTAAAAATAAACCTTACAACCGATGTAAACAAAGTAGAAGTACAAACATTCACAAAAAAAGTAGAAGTACAAAACATTCCCATATATAATTAAAATAAAGCTTTTGCTGGGAACAATTCAAATCAAGGAGGAATCATTGACATAAGATATGAACATGTTGTTGAGGAACCAACAACACCAGAGCCAGAAATAACATAATTATTAGGAAGTGACATTGAGGATGCATTTTATGAGGATACTGATGAAATCCCCTTAATCAAACTCAACACATAAGAATTCATATTGAATCTACACAAATATATGCAAGATAACATGTAATTGAAAGAAGCATCTTCAATCCAATGACATGTACTTTCTTGAAAAGTAGGCGCAATCACCAATAACATGTTGAATATTTGCACCAATTTAGCATCATTCTACAAGGTGAAACTACAAGTTCGGTTCAACCTCCTAATATCTTCAATTGAAACTTACTGTGCTAACTTCAAAGAGCCAATCTCCATCCCCAAACTTACTGTGCTAACTTCAAAGCTATGACTGAATATAATCAGACTCATCTCCATCGAGGGCACGTAAAGATGACTCAAAAAATCTCTCTGCTGCATATGCCATTAAAAAGGTAGAGAATCCCACACCATCCATTGTTGTTTAAATTAAAGACCATAGTGGAAGCCGTTGTGCCCTGGCAGACTCAGACACCTGGTCCTCGTCATCATTTGTGTCATCCTGAACATCCCCTTTATAAACACCTACATAAATAAGTTAAGTGTATTAGTTATCCAACTATGCTGACGCAACTATCCAACTATGCTGACGCAGCTATCCAACTATGCTATCTAAAGAAGTTGAGTGTAATCGCTTGCAAATGGGAGTGACTTACAGTGGCTGTTAGCTAAAGATGGGGCACTTTTAAGTGGAATTAGTGCTAATGCTTCAGAGGAAAGGCTTATTCTGATGCCTGCTTCAAATGATAGTGAAACATCATATACTTAATGGCTACTAAATATAATTGAATCATGGTTTTATATTATCACCCAACACCATTTAAATGTGGTCACATTATTACATCACCTAACTCATGAATGCAATGGTTGGCAGTGAGGGTAAGATTCAAGAGAGAACAAAGGTTAATACATTAAAATAAAATAAAAATAGAACAAATTAGAATAGAAATAATAATTGAAAGCTTAACTTTAACTTGAAAACCACATAATAACTGAAAGCTCCCTATTACCAAACATGAAAAAATAGAAAGCTGAAAAGAAGAAAATGAAAAGTGACTAATATAAAATTCGAGTTCCAAATAGGATGAAATAAGAACCACAACACCAAGAAGGAAGCTACCTGGTAGTTCAGAAGAATCATTCACCAAATTGTCCTTTACCTCTGTTATAATCATTCATTATAGAAAAAATGAATACATGATTAGATCAAATAATATTTTAGTCATCATCATCATCGTCATCATAATATTTTAGTAAAAAATAGCTAAATATAAAAAAGCTAATAAGATATGCAAAAACTACCTAAATAAAAAAAATCTTCAAAAAACATTCAAAATCCCTAAGAAATGAACAAAATAATGAGAGATTACCTGTGCGTGTTTGAATCAAGAACATGACCACATAAACTTATTTTGAACAAAACCCTTACAAAAAAATAGGACCGCACATTTTCAAGGTACAATATCATAATACTACCAAATTAAAGTAGAGAGAAAGAGAAGGGGGCGGGTGTGTCTGCGTAAGAGAGAGACACTGAGGGAAAAATGAAGGAGGCGAGTGTGTAGTGTGAGGATGAAACCTGAAGCGTTGGAGGGTTTGTGTGTTATGGGGGGAGTGAAATGGGGAGAGCCGTAAGAGAGAGAATGAGTCAGATCGCGTGAGGGTGGGGGGAAGGGGAAGAGTATGAGAGATAGGGTTTAAGATGCATTTGGTGTGGGTTTACCAAAATAACCTTGTGTTTGAAATAAAGTGAAAGAGGTGTAATCAAGTAGTGAGAAAAAAAGAGAGGGGGAAATCAAAATTTTAAAGGGAAAAAGAGGAAGGGCAAAAAAATCATAATGATGACATCATCAATCAAACTTATGACATACATAAGTTTCCTACTTTATTATATAGATATATATACAAAAGATGTGCATGTTACTGTTTGAACGAAGAAAAAGTATTTTCACCACTGGGCATAAGCCCATCGACCATAGAAAATTAACTTTGGCTTGGAAACTTCAATATTTAATTTGGTATAAGAGCAAATTATATATCTCTCAACGGTATGCCCCCCCCCCCCCAATTTATATATATCTCCACATGTAAGGTTCGAATCACTTCACACATTGATCGTCTACCGAAAATATGAAGTCCCACGTGAAAAAAATATAGTCTTGCACACATTATCTAATATCAATGGGTCCACCCATAGCCAGTTCTTTTGAGTTAGATGTTCCACCCAAAGCCAGTTGCTTTGAGTTGGATGCTCCAATATACGTGTCCCACATGTTCCTCACTATAAAAATAACAGATCAAAACATTCAAATGTATCGTGTCCCACTTGATATTACTTCTCCTTTGGACGGGATTAAAGTATTTGGAAAATTAATAGGAAACAAAATTAACTCTGAAGAATGGGGTCAATTTTAATTTTTTTCCCTAAAGTTTCAAAAGTAGCAACGTAAATATGAGGTTGTTTAATTGAGCAATTTGAACCCTGCATCTCTACTCAATATTGTTAACATAATAGTGACTAGGGAACCACTAGTTCAATCTGGTATTATTTGGTTGTGTCGTTCCATGCCGTGTTACATTTTAATTGGGTTATTGTCATGTTTGATTAAAAATATAAGATTTGATGTTGTGTCGTGTCACTTTTATTTGTATTGTGTTCGTATCAGATAAAAGAAATATTTTATGTTGTATTGTGTTTTAATTAGGTCATATTCTTGTTTGGTTAAAAATGTAAGATTTTGTGTCATTTTTCTTTTATATTTCGTGTTCGTGTTAGGTAAAATAATAAGATTTCTGTCGTGTCATATCGTATCGCGTATTACTTGGATCATGTTCGTATTTGATCAAAGAAGATAAATGAATGAAAGTGGAAATCAAATAAATGAGTAAGTTGTCAATAATCGTTAATGAAAGTGTATATTGTGCTATTTACTTACACAAATAAATGAGTAAGTTGTCAATAATTATTAATGAAAGTGTGAATTGTGCTATTTACTTAAAAAAAAGTTTATTCAAGTAGTAGTAGTAATAATAATAATAATAATAATAATAATAATAATAATAATAATAATAATAATAATAATAATAATAATAATAATAATAATTAGTGGTTACTAGGACTTTAATATTTAATTTTTTTCGAACATGTTATCTTTTGTATAAAAGTTTTTACCCCTTTAGGCGACTTTATTTAATATACAGTGATTACTAATAAAAAATTTATGTCAACATGCTCCTACCATCCTTGTAAGTGTTTAGATCACATAATGAAGGAAGAGATGTGATAAATTTTATTGTCATTTATTATTTTTATGATTTGAAGTGGAGAGCAAGAAGAATTTGAG
The DNA here is from genome assembly GCA_949130495.1 of Sambucus nigra. Taxonomy (NCBI): domain Eukaryota; kingdom Viridiplantae; phylum Streptophyta; class Magnoliopsida; order Dipsacales; family Adoxaceae; genus Sambucus; species Sambucus nigra. The sequence goes on along the minus strand of OX422216.1, from coordinate 128,400,692 downwards.
GGAGCATCAATAGCGCTACCCTAAATTAAAGTATCATAAACGCAGCACATTTAAGGTTCCATATTTGTAGCACAACAACGAATGTGAAAATTAAAGATTTAGTCGTACATCCCTAAAACTTGGTCACCTCAGTGAAAAATCCATGCTTTTAAAACTTTATTTAACGACCCATTCTTTGATAAAATTCTCATGCCTAGTCACTACTGGTAAATAATGGGGCATGTGACTTTTTATGATTTTTATATTTTTAGACTATTAAAATTTTTAATTTTTTAGAATATGAGGTTTTTTATATTCAAAATATTATGTTTTTATTTTTAGAATGTTACGTTTTTTAAAATAAATAATAAATTTTTGATCAAAATATTATGTTTGCTCAAATCATGTATATGCATAGAGGATATTTTAGTCATTTGATGTTTAAATGTTAAAAGAGATGTGAGGAAGCAAGTAGATGGTGTAGGAATTATTTTTTACTATGCATATACTAACATCAATCCCCAATTAGCCCTTATTTATTTTCTAATAATATTTACTATTGTTGATCACGATAAATGTCGTATCCACTCCAAATTCTTATTTTTCCCGATTTTAAAAACTAATTTTAGTTATAAAGTGGCATATTATGAGATAACATAGAGAACTTTACACGTATTTACAATTTATTCATTGATCATTTTGTATTTCGGAAACAACCTTTAGAGTCTTCTTTTTTTCCCCATTTCATACAAGTTCTAGTTTTCTTTTAGTGATAAAATTTTGCAAAATAAGGTTTAGAGTGAAATGAAATCTCAATATTTTTAAGGATCAAATACCAAAAAGTTTTTCAAATATTTTTTAATACACATTTAATCCAAGTATTTTATTTTGTACCAAAAAGTTTCTTATTCTCTTATCTTTAAACGTCCGCGTCAGCGGCATGGTAAAATATTTTTGGCATGATGAAGAATTTTTTAGTGCAAAATAAAAAAGCTTGGACTATACATGTATTAAAAGAAATTCAAGAGACTATTTGATATATGCTCCTATTTTTAATAGTATTTTGAAATAATAAAAAGTTCAATAACTATAAATCAAAAAAGTGTAAATCTATTTCGTGATTTTTCACAAGTAAGCGTTCAAAACATATACGTAAAGAATAATTTTATATAGACAAGGAAAATGATATGAGTTTCAAGTAATTTTCAAACTATCCCTAAATACCGTGCCTATTGCATAGCAAAAAAAATTCTACAGTGTAATATAACAATTGAGGAACAGTTTAATAGATGTATTTGAAGTTCGTGACATAAAAGTAAAGCTTAATATAAAAGTCCAAGGACAAAAAGTCACAACCACCAACAAGCAATTGCAATCATTCTGTAAAGAATACTGGATTTGCATAGTGAGATGTGATTCTAACACGGATTAAGTGTCTCCTAGCAATATGACAAAGGCTTTAAGGAGTGCGAGCTTAGAAGCAAAACATATATGGGGGACACATCCACTAATAAAATTATGTGGAGAATCGATGTTGGATAATCATATGCCCAACATTAGTGACTTCCATGCGGGCTAACTATTTTTCTTTCGGAGTGGGCTTAGCGCTGTAGGTATTATCCCTTCTTCAACTTGTGCTATTATTCAACTTGTGCTATTGTTCTCAATGACCACATACAACAAAGATGAATTTAGGATTAACTCTAGTATATTTTTAAAATTATAAAAAATCTTATAACTATTCAAAATTATCTATAACTTCCGTGTAATTACTCATTCTTTTTTTTTGTAGATAATGACACTTGTTCCATATAGGAGTAAGAACTTAAAAAATAAAAACATGAGAGTGGTGACAAATAAATTATTATAAACAAAACTAAATACATAAGATCTCTTTGTATTATATAATACAAATATAGTTATACAATATAGTATAAACAAAAGGAAAAAAAATAACAGGCTTTATGTAGACTTATCAACAAATAAAATTTAGTTTTAGGATTAATTACACTTGGGCGTTCGAAACTTTACCTCCTCTTCACTTCATCATTCGAACTTTCAATTTCGGCACTTAATCCCCTCAAACTTTGAAAACTTTGAAAACAGTTATAATTAGCTCCCAAACAATAGCACCGTTAAATTTTGAACAGAAAATGGCATGTGACAACCATTTAGCTTTTGTAAAGGCCTTTTTTTTGGATATTGTACCTTTTTTAAAAATATCAAAGTTTCTCTCTTTCTCACTCTCTTCTCTCTTTCATCTCCACATTTCTCTCTTTTTTCCTCTAGTTCAAGCCTATCTCTCTCTCTCTTGCTCGCCCACTCTCTTACACACACACACACACACACACACACAAAAAAAAGATTGAATCGGGGCTGAGCTGGGGCCGGTGTTGGGTGTGGGGGGGGGGGGGGGGGGGAGGGGGGAGCTGGAAAGTTGAATCGGGGGTGGGATGGGACTGTTTGGAGTGTTTTTTTTGGTGAAATTATTATTAAATGTTTTCAGATTTTTTTTTGAGATTGTTGGATGACTTATTTTTGTTTATTTATTTTTCCTGACAGTGATGATTTTTTTTTTGTCTATTAGCAAACAATTTTTGATAGAAATTCATTTTTTTTCTTTTGGAAATTATTTTTATTTTGATGGAAAATATTTTTTGGTGAAAATAGATTTATTTTTATTTTTGGAAATTGTTTTCTTTTTTTGGATTATTTATTTTTGAAAATTAATGTTTTTTTTTATAGTAGAGTTGTATTCAATATTAGCCAAACTATTAACAAAAATTCAATACTTTTTTTCACCTTTTTTTTTAATTTCAAACCACTAACTTCTTTCCAAGCATTTTTTAATTTTTTAAAATGTTTTGTTTTTGTAGTTTTCAATTTCTTTTTAATGGTTGAAATATTTATAACGCTGAACATTTTTCTATCATTGACATGCACGAGATTCTTTTTTATGTTCTTCTATTACGGTTGGATTTTTTTTACTGGAAACTCTTTTCCGTGTTTTACATATTATTTAAAAGCTTTTTCAATATTTTTTATATTCTTTAAATTGAAAAATATTTTCTGCATTTATCAATCTTTTATTTTTATTTTTACAATTTATAGAACATTTTTCCTTGTAATTTCTAGTTTTTAAATATTTTTTTATAATTTCCAAATTTTAATTTTTCTTATAATTATTAGGTTTTGTAATTATTTTTATTCAATTTCTCTTTTTTTTTTAAAATATTTTTTACTTTTTTGGACCAAAATACTCTCATGTGCCATGCATATGACCAACATTCCATTAAAAAATTAACATCTTCAGTTGCTTAGGTCAACTTGTAGCGTCAGTGGAAGTTTTGGGGGTTAAGTGTAGAAATTGAAATTTTGGAGGGTGAAGTGACGAAAAGTTAATGTTCAGGGGGTCTAATTATAATTAACCCTAAAATTATACCCGATGAAGATTGAATCTATTTTGTTTGTTGAAAAATAATCAGATATGATAGAGTTTATATGGTATTACATATCATCAAACCTTCAATCTAATTTTGAATCGGTTAGTGTTGACATAACTTACTATTATTTTCGAGAACAATGTGATGTTTATGGCAAAAAGCCCCGCTCCTTTAATAACATCTTAATTTTAACACAGTTAATATCTAGATTTTTAGTCAATTGATTTAGTAATTAATTAAATATAAATGAAATGGGAAGCCTCACAAATAAGTAACATTTATATAAAATATTTCTCAATTCCTCCCGTTTTAATAAAATTTCATCAATAAGTTGATGAGTTATACAATGAAACTTTGGGAGAAAGTGATTAAACCTAGATTGATATTGGAAACAGCAATATATGATAATCAATTTGGTTTATGCCCGAGAGGTCATTACTAGCATGCATTTATTTATTTATTAAGAAGATTAATAGTTATGTATAGGGAGGAAAATAAGGATCTTCATATGATTTATAAGTTTGGAGAAAGCATATGATAGATGTAACACCCCGTATTTTTTAATGATTTTTATACGGATCAAATACCCAAAATTCCCTCAAATATTTTTTAATACACATTTAGTCAAAGCCTTTTATTTTATACCAAAAAGTCCCTTATTCTCTTACTTGTAAAGGTCCGCGCGAGCGGCATGATAAAGAACTTTTTGAAGGCTTGGACTAAATATGTATTAAAAAATCTTCGACGGACTATTTGGTATATGCCCCTTTTTATATTGGGATTAGTTAAATTATAAATGGAAAATTGATCCGGTTTAAAATAAATATTAATTTGCGAGACAAGGGTTAATATTTACATGTAAGAATTATATTGAGTATTACTTAGTGAACGAGTAATAAATTAGTAAGAATACATCACTGTAAGAAAAATGGGTATTAGGGACGGTAAAAATCTGTCCCTAAAGGTACAAAAACCGTCCCTAAATAATATTTGGGACGGATTTTGGCAAAATCTATCCCTTATACTAGGCGTTGCGAATATTTTAGGGATGGATCTTACCTCCCTAAATGGTAATTCATGGACGCTCTACATTTGGCATTAGGGTCGGATTTTTCTATCCCAAAAGGTATTTTCGCGAAAAAATTCTCGCTCCTGCAAGTAATATTAGGGACGAATTATCTATCCCTAATACTACTCAGATTCTGGCAGCCCAATTAGGACGACTTAGAACCATCCCAATTGATAACACAATTAGGGATGGATTATAATCGTCCCTAAAGGTATTCTCAATTAATAAAAAATGGCATAAACAATTATATTATTATATGCTTTATGTTGCACTAATAAATGACGTCTAATTTGCATTATAAGTCAAATCATCCAATCATAAATGCAATATATTAACTACATTCATTGAAACACGAATCCAATACAATTTCTTCCATTAAACTACATTCAAGTTGAAATATTTAAATGAGCACAAAATCATACTAATTAATAAGAAATACAATTGTCAAAAGAAAAGTCATCCCTAAATTAAGATGATAAATATAGTTGTCGTGCTACAAAAACTTATTTCAGTGTCACGTATAGTAGACATGCTAAAAAACATGTCTCTTCAATTTCTTGAGCACAACCCGCAATCAATCAATAATCATTTTATCAAAATAATATCATAGTAAAATAAAATATCCAAATATATTAGTTAATCGTATCAACAAATTTTTACAATTTTTAAAAAAATTCGACAAATTCTCCTTTGTTTATACATGAAAACCAACTTGTTTAATCAACACAAATGTCCGCACGGTCATAAAAAATTGAAAATAACAATCTCGCATATCAACAACTCTTTACAAATTTTTAAAAAATTCGATAGAGTATCCTTTGTTTAACATGAAAACCAACCTCTTTAATCAACACAAGCCCGCACGACCATAAAAAATTGAAAACAACAATCTCTCATGAAGATAATAGGAGTAAGTTTTTAACATAAAAGTCTTTCCATATCATCCAACATGAAGATTTATACTCTTACACAAATTAAAAACATAATTATTAATCTATAACAATCCACAACTTAGCAGAATCTAAAATAAAACTGATCTTTCTTATCATACTATATCTATATTAGGAATCACTCAAACACTAATCATTCAACAAAACAACTATGATCATGCCAATTTGAAGACTAAGTCTCCTCTAGATAATGTAAGAAACATCAATATCATCATACTAAATCTAAAAAAGAAATGGCAGCTAGATAAGCAAAGACCAATATGAAAGAGCTCCCAGTACAATGTTTGAGATAATGAATATCTTAACATATTATTTATGACACAAATATAACAATGGTACATCAGCTTATGGATCGATAATAAACTCGTGTCTTATAAAATAAGTATAACGGCATTAGAAATTTACAATAGTAGAAAAAAATATCCAACTCTGTGAGGAGAAATTTTGTTAGCATCTTAACTTTAAGTTACCCTATAAATAGATTTGGTAACCTATTTCTTAAACTCAACTGAAATTCTGCATGCAAATGATCGCATCTAAAACATGTACTCAAAATATAAATCAATATAAGTTGATTACATAAAAGTATAATTGAGTTCAACTAAATAAGTAGCCTACAAACACAAAGAAAGAAATACTAATATGAATAATCTTATAACGGTTGCATTTGTTCCCTCGACTAATGAGGGTGAGATCACACTTACTCTATAATAAACCGTTAGCTGAAATGGAACACAATTTTTCCATCTGCTATCTACATACAAAAGATTCCTCCACCCTTTGGAGCTATTTGAGGAAAATAAAAGGAAGATGCTGGCAATTTTCACGGTGCTTCCATTTTCACAGAAGAAATCAGATCTGCCTCCTAAGATTGTGTTCCAGTGATTTGATCCCAATTCTGATGCGGGGTAAAATGGAGGACAATCTTTTCGAATTCTTCCCATCTGCAAAGCTATTAAATGAAGGAAATGAAAACAACATTAACAAACATAGACAACAGAGGATACATATATATAGTCAAAACAATATAGAAATCAACGTTAACAAAACATATAGTTGTGTTAGCAACGGATATATGTTGGGCATTTGAGCAAATAATACGAGAAAATGTGTCTCAATGAACATAACAAATCCCCAAACATAATGAATCCTCAAACAAACGAATAAATAAAAAGGAAGTGTACTAAAATAAACAAAAAGGAAGTATATCAGTGTTCTAATTTTAACATAACGAATCATCACATTTGGTAATTTAAACAAAACAAATCCTCACAAGTGGTATTATTTTAACATAACAAATCATCTCAGTTAGTAATATATACAAACTAAGTATGTTCTGCTCCACCAAGTATCTATAGTAATATATACAAACTAAGGCCTCTTACAAATAAATGAAACTTTGATTTGGTCTATGTAAAGAAACAAAAAGATATAGTTATACCCCAAAAAATAAAACTTACATGTATACTACAACTACTAATCTTTAATTAGCTAAAGCATTCATCACTAACCCAATTCGGGAAAAATTCTAATAACCATCAAACATAGCCATACAATGTACTATTTTCATGTTGTTAAAATCTTCATAATTTGGTCTTTTATTTTCTATAGACCCATACTCTCACGAAATGAACCAAATATTTTCTTGAATTAATGTGAAAGCGCATAAATGTTTATAATATTGCTCACTCGGGCAATTAGAAACAGTGAACCAACATAGAGACACCATATACCTTTCAACATTGCAAATAAATCACTCATAGCTAGAAAATATATAGTCTAAAATAGAAAATAACCAATAATAGCCAATTTTCAAATCGTAGAGACAATAAATACCTTTAAACATTTCACTATTAATGTCTAGAATAGGTACCCTTCCAATCTGATCTTCCATTCATATGAGGTCGTTGAGCAATTTGCATCATTAAGCAGATATTTTCCTGGAGTTTCAATTCATGGGCACGAATTCAAATTTTGTGCAATAAATTTAATTTCAGCAACAACTATAAGTATCATTAATAAAAAATAATTTTAGCAACAATAACTAATTTGGGAGACAAACTAAAATTTTAGCAATAAAAAATAATTTCATACAAATTTTAGGCACACCAAAATTTGGGGACAAATTAAAATTCCAACAAAAACAACAAATTTCAGCAACAAATTATTTTTTTAACAACAACAGCTAATTAAAATTTAAACATACTAACATACTAAAAAAAATTAGTATGTCACCTGATTTGGAGCTGACTCTCGGCTATAGGCTACATGGTGGATGAGTAGAGCCATAAAAGACTCAGATCCAAGATGCTCCACAGGTCGTGATCTGACGAGCTTAGAGATTTACATAAGTGGTCATCTAGAGAAGTTTCGAAAGTATCAAAAACCCTTGGCTCAGTATTAATTTGATCAAACACGAAATGGCCAACGTGTGAAGAGACTATTTGTTCTTGGGAAAAGAGAATTTCTAGCATTTCTGCCTAAGCATCACAAAAAATCCGTGATCTCTCAAACCAACAACCTCGAAACAACAAACCAGAATGGGAAGATATCTTAACTGGTCAAATTTTTTTATATATATAAAATCGTAGCAGATTTGGGGGAAGGTCCACCCCTAGTGCAAGGGGTGGGGTTGCGCAGGGGGGTGGGATGACGGGGAGAGTGAGAGGGAGAGAGTGTGAGAGTTAGTTGTTGTAATACCCCGTAATTTTATGGCTTTTAATTATGAGATTAGTTAAATGAAATTGCTTTTAATTATTGGATTAATTAAATTAATTTCGTATAATTAATTGGAAATTAATTCGGATTTAAATAACTAGCGAGACGAGAGTTATTATTTAACTATGATGATAATGTTGAATATTGCTGAGTGATTATGGTAATATGTGATTATTGAATTTATTAAAATTATCGTTAGTTGAAAATACGGGAGTTTAGGTAATTTAGTTAGGACACGCGTGTCAGTCGTGTCAGGATCCAATTTAATAGATTTAAAAATATATTATTTTTATGTCATCCGTATGATCATTTTGAGTATACCAATGTATTCAGAAGGGTCGAGATAGTTAGAAAATATTAACCGGGGGTATAGTTTGGGTCCCGGGCATTTTTAGGCCTAACCGACAACCCGGGAGGGTATTTTAGTCATTCCTATTTTTGGTGAATAAGGACCTACGAATTTTAGGCTGATGATATCAGCCAACACTTGAGTCCTTTAGGGTTTTCACAACCAAAAAGCATCATGGCAGTTAGAGAAGAAGATAGGAGAAGTTTCGGGGGTTTTCCATGGCCACAACAACCACTTTGAGGCTCTTGCACCACCGTCACCACCACCGGGTAGATCGAAAAGTAAGGATCATCCCCGTACCGTCTACTTCATTGGATCAGAATCTTTATTTCAGGCAACTGATTTATCTTGCAATAATTTATGGCATATAGTTTACATGATAGTTTAGGTTTGATGTCAATTTATGAATAAAGGCAAAAACATGAAATTGGAGACTTAATAATTGATTTGGGGTAGGTTAGCATGTATTGGTGATCCTGGAAATGTTTGATGAACGAAATTATAAATTAAGGGTTAAGAATCACGAAATTTAATTGAGGATTATAATGATTACGGAAGAAGTAATGAAGAATTAGGGTTGTAATGATATTGATAACTTTTGATCCAAGAGAACGATGTTATACTATAGTTTAATGATTCTTGAACGTTATAAATGGTGTATATATGTTGTCTTAATGATTAGTAAACTTTCTTGGGAGATTGGGACATTGTAATGGAGGATTTGGGGTGTAAAAATGGTAAAATGCATAACTGTTTAAGAGAAATCTGGGCAGAAATCTGCTTGATCTATCGATCGATGCAAGAATGTCGATCGATCGATGATCGATCATTTTCTTCGATCGATCGACCTCTCCTGATTTTTGGCAATTGTTTCCCTTTTAGGTTTAATGAAAATTCCAAAGCCGATATTGATTCTTAGGGTGATTAATATAATATTGTGGGACTTAGTTAAGGTCAGTAGGGTCTTAGTTATTGCCCGAAAAATGTTATAACTTATGGGATTGAACGTTATAATTATGAGTGGTTACCGAGTGAGGACGATTTGAAATCTTTTGATTTGGGACTAAAAGCGGAATGAAAGATAATGTAAGGGTATGAACACTAGCAGAGAGATTTTATATTTGCTGAGATAACCTTAGGAACAAATGGGAGACCTAATATTCACTTGGGATAGGTATAGGTACCCGAATCCGTAAGACGATACTTGTCGCGTTAAATAAATATTACGCAGAATATCCGGAACGTAAATAGTGTGGGTGAGACTTAATATATAGGGGAGGAGTATACCTATATTGAAATTGTATATATATATATATATATATATATATATATATATATATATATATATATATATATATATATATATATATACTAGTTGTGTAATTTTTTAGTATATAGATTATTGTGTGTATAACATACCTACCATACTTGCTATCACGGGAGGTCGTTTGTAAGAGGATAGTTTTTTCTCGATGTGACCTTCGGGGGGACTTTATATTGATACCTTAGAACATAGGACTTGGAAGGGATTATCGCTCAATGGATAAGTCTGCTGACCTTGGGAGCGTAGGTATGTGCGTGACCTATGGGTATGTGAACTATGTTCGCCTCCACTATGTGTGATTTTATTCAAACGGTTCCTGAGTGATTCGGAACTTGTGATCCTCACGTGCATGATGTACCGGGATTCGATAGCAGAGTATGAGGGCATCGTAGGTTCTATCCTCGTGGGGTGCCTGATTTGTATATGAGATATTATACTGGTGCATATACATATACTTGTGAAAGTTCTGTTGTGTTTCTTAGTAGATGTGAATAACTAAGATATTGTAATGGACTAAGAATGTGAGAATTTAGTTAACACTTGAGCTAAGTAATTAAATGAACGTGAATATGGGTTATGAATATGTTTTATTTGGGTGTTACGAGTAGATACCCTATGTTAGAATGAGAATGCATGAGTGGTGCAGACTAGTTAGCTAGCGGCGTAACTAGGATGGGTTAAGGGTATACGTTAGGCGTGCACATTAGTTGACAGGTGACAAACTCATGTGAGAGTAAGCAACTAACATGTTTATTATATGTGCTATTTAATATTTTAATTTAAACACTTTCTATATTTTTCAACTGTTTTCACCTCGGGCCCTGACTCGTTTGCTTCCAAATCTATTTTTCTTGTAAAACCTTTTAGGTGCCCAACCACAGGGACACCAAGCATAGGAGTTCCATTATATTATTGACGTGCTATAGCTATGGAGGAAGTCACAGGTTCTTGGTATTAGACGCCTTCACATTTTGTACTTGATTCTACTTAGGGTTACTCATCTGTTAGGTCATGTGTCGCCCATTTCCATTTAGAGATATCATTCTTAGACTTTTAGTTTTATTTCAGATATTGGTTTATTTTATTCAGACTCCTGTATCGGGACTTTATTTTTACTTTGGTATGATATTGGAGTGTTTACTCCAGACTCAGTTTATTTCATTTCATTGATTATTCATTTGAGATTGTTTATGCGGATAATGGTTGTTGACTTAATTACTTGGATTATGTTAATTTAATTAGTAAAATTTGGCATCTCTCTTTTTAAATATTAGGTGGCTAGTAATAAATTAAATATTTTCAATAGTGATGATACAACTGAACCAACTTGAAATTTTGTATTAATTTAATAAAGGAGTAGCTACCTGGTATTTAATTAGACAGGGTGTTACAGGTGGTATCAGAGCATCAGGTTCTAGTGTCCTTTAGGATCCGTGCTGCTTATTATGCTTCCAGCGTAGCTTTTTTTTTAATATAGAGCCCTTTGTTTAGGATTGTTGATTTTTTTGGTGAGGTTTAATTCTCCAGCTATAATGTATATGATAGGGAATCTTATTTGCATTCGGGTGTGTTCGTGTGCCGAATAATGCAGTAAGTCGTGCGAGTTGGGCGGACAACAGGAGGCAAAGCTCAGTTGAGGTTATAAGGTCTATTCAAGAAAGATGACCGTAGTTGAGATCACCCCTATTATGGAACGGAGGGCCAGGACGGTAAAGATGGTTAAGGCACAACATATGACTTCAGGTATTACTATAGTAGAAAGTGGGGTCATATTAGACTCACCCAGAAAGGTTGGATTGGGAGAGAGTCAGACGAAATATTGAAGTGAACCAGCAGTGGAAATTTTAGAAATGTGAAAATGGCATGTGTTAGCCAATGAAGGTAAAATATCCAAAGGCTTGGGTATATGTCAGAGTAGCGCTGTAAACGGATATTCGAAAATCCTCATCCGTTCGATATCCGAATCCGAATTTACGGATATTTATTCGAAAAAATGGAAACGGATACGAATATGGATACTATGTAAAAATATCTGAGAAAACGGATACGGATATGGATAGTACTAGTATCCGACACGAATAATCCGTATCCTATGCGGAGTATCCATTTTACCGGATATTCCGTTTTACCGGATATCCGTATCCATCAAACATATGTTTAAAATATTACTAATAATATTAGCATTGGTATTATTAATAAAATAATATTAAAAAAAACTTAATCGTTTATTCCCTAAAACAAAACAACACATACACCACTCAAAATTAAAACACCCTAAAGTTATTATTTTATTGTGTATATTATAAAATACCATGTATTTATTTATTGGGTATATTATAATAGAGTTACACTAAAGTTACAATACACCCTATCACACACAACATACATCAACTAAAGAACATTTACCCCACTCAAAAAAATAATAATAATAATTTCATTTCATTTCTCTTTCGTACAAAATAAGAGAAAAGAAACCCTCATCTCACTCCACAAAAAACCCTCATTTCATCACCTCCCCCTCTGCCGCATCAGCCGCCACTGCTCAATTTCTAGGTTTAGAGTTATGTTACCTGCCGTTCCATACACTTACAATTAGGTTTATAATTCTTAATCTGGTTTTTAGGCTTACGAGCCAAGCCCAAATGCCCCGAACATTCCCATGTGGACCCGGTTATGCCTAAAAATGCCTCAAGACCCGATTACTACCCCAGATACTCTTTTCCGACTATCTCGGCCCTTTTGGAAACAACCATGCACTCAGAATTGTCATCTGAAATACTTTATAATATTCTCTAATTTTTTACCTCAAAAATGCGACACAACAATAATCCAAATAATTAAATCTAAATTCGTCAGATTTATATAATTACTCCAATTAAAATAAACTCTCCCAATTATAAATTTAAAATTCTACAATTTAAATAAGTTTTATTTCTTCCAAAAATAACTAAATTCTAGGTCCTCATAATTACTGGAAGTTACATATTATATACAAAATAAAAATGTATACTTATTAAAATAAAAATATCAGTATATTTTGAAGACTAAAAGGTCCATAAGATTATCATTCTCAATAAATTTGATTAATCTAAAAGGTGCATATTTATATTTATTGTTATAAAATGCTACCGTAATTTATTTTAGATGGCTTTAAACTTACATGGTTGTAAAGTATGGATGGCTTTAATCATATTATTATAATGGAATGATACTATTATTATGAAAGCCGTAATTTTGTATGTTAGGAGGTAGTAATTTTGTTATGTATTTATTTGGATTTGATTGAATTTAATTGAATTGGATATTTTAATAGTTATTTTTTGTGATCGCTAAACAATGTAAACGGATACGGATCTTATCCGAATCCGAGGTATCCGAGCGGATATGGATATGGATAGTTGTTTTAACTATCCGGGGGGATACGGATATGGATAGTGCATCCAGATAGCGGATAAGGATATGGATAACATGGTATCCGATCCGTATCCGTCCGTTTACCACCCCTATGTCATAGTATGGAAAGTCGGGAGTGCAAATTTAGGGTAAGATTTTTCTTGGCTCGTTAGAGCGAAGTTTCAATGGTGAGAGGCAACCACCACACTTAAAAGTGGAATGCTTTGTCAAGAGAAGGCATGTAGGTATGGTTTGACCATAAGTTCCTTCATCAGATGCTCATAATAAGATGAGAATGTTGTTCTAAACTCACACAAGAGGGTCGGATAGAAGTCACTTTGTGAAGATAAATTTAATTAATTAGCGAACCTTACACCAGATGAAGTAGGTACAATGGAGAAGAGGACATTAAAGGGGAAAAATTAACTTACAAGAAGAATTGCTAGCACTTCTGAGGAATTCTTCTTAGACGGTCAATGTAGATGGTAACTATGTCGCGTTTAGTTAATATGGAGGTGAACGCTTCCTTGTGTGGGGAGTTACAAGAATTGAAGAATTTAGTCAGAGAGTAAGACTAGGGGGGAAACAGTGTTGGTGAAGCACCACAAGGGGGAGACCCATCAGGGAACCCACTTAAATGATTTGGATAGTTGAATTGTTACCAAGCGATGGTGATTTCAGTAAGAGTGGTTGAAGCAAGTATCATGTTCTTTAGGTCCATTAAAGCTAAGGGAACAATGGAGGTAGTCATTAGAGTCGAGACTACCAACGTCTAAGAGAAGGACACCCTTAACATGATCAGTGTGATCAGAGATAAGTGGAGTATGTGTAAAGGTATTTTGTGGGGAATAAAACCTGTGCATTAAATTTTTTTTCGAAGCGAGTAGAGTAATAAAGGGTATGGTGCCTAGCAAGGGCAATAGTTATTGAAATTTTTGATTTGGTACGGACAGGTGTGTTAAGTCCAGGAAACATTTGAGCAGCCAGGGTGATTGGAAAGATAGAAGTATGACTTATATCCTCAGATGATGATGTGTGTTGTGTGTGTCAGGAACGAGTTACTACGTTTTTATTATTGCTATGTTCACATGGGAGTCGAGTTAAGTGCGTATATCGAAAATATTATTATTTATGTGAATATTTTCCCTGGTATAGTGGGATTACCTTTAGTTTTATCCGCGGAGGATGAATGGGTGTATTGATAGTGGTATATACTTTATTGAGATTACTCATTTTAGTGTTGCGTTATACGAGTATGATGTTATCCTAATTATGGTTTTATAATATGCTTAAACCGATAGTGTGCAGATATTGTAAGTCTATCGGGGTTACTACCTTGGTGTAACATGTTTTGTTCTGGCAAGGCCCCATCTGCAAGAGGGTAGGACTCTCATTTATATATTTGTATATATGTGTATATATATTGTTGAGACTTCGAAAGTATAATGGTCTCGGATATTTATTCACGATATGTGTAGGGACATTATTGATATGATTCAGAGTGTATTTGGTTTATTGTTCAACAGAAAGATTTAGCTCGTTATTATAATTAAAGATCAGGATGTGGTAATAAGAAGAGTGCATTGTTATATCACCCTTTAGAGACGTGGAAGTTAATACTCATAGTTATATGTCTGGGGACAGGATTTTGAGGGCCCCGATTACATTTTCATGATGTTTATGGAATGTGATTACCCTCAATGTTAAGAGATCGTGTCTTTCGGAAGGAATTCCTTATTTAAGTGTAACTGGGGAAGGAGATATAACTTTGTTGTCAAGAGACGGGAATATAGAGGTACATGTTATGGACTGAGGGCCTAACTGATTCCGATGACCGACAATGCTCCTTATTTGGATTTCACTTTGCAAGACATCCCATGCATGAAACTTAGCGTAAGGTTGGTAGTAAGTAGATGTTTGGCCATTCGTCCATGATTTGGGTACCTCGATCGTTAGGGAAGTATATAGTTATAACATGAAGTTAAAGAAGAAATTACGATATAAGGCCAGTAGATCCATTTTTGTGGTGAGGAAGTATTGATAATTTTGTTTTATTTTAGCGGGTTAAAGGATGAAATGATGTTTAGGAGGATTTAGAATTTCAAATTCAGGGGTTATTGAGAATACCCAAATTGGTGTAGCCACGTTGCAAATTCAGGGACAATACAGATTTTGGAGTACTTATGAAGCGTATGTGATGTTCAAAAGCCGTTTGCTTGATTTATAGGGTGTATGGACACCTCGGTTTGATGGTGCCTGGATCTCCGAAAGAAGAGACATAGATGGGTGAAATTATTACTTGTGGAAATAATGAAATGTATGTGGTAGAGTGGATTAAGCGTCGTGAGAAGGATGACAATCTATAAGATTCATGTGCAATCAGAGTAGCATGTCCAGGATTGGGTGAAGGGTAGTGGGAAGCCATTTAAAAAGATGGTATCCCTTGAGAAGACAAATATTTAACTATTATAAACAATTTAGAGCGGAGTTACACCAAATCAAATGTTGAGGGTGGCTTACGCGTAAATAGAGTGAGGATGTCAATAAGGTATAAAGAGTCTAGATGTGCACAACGTGGTGAATAGTGCACGGGCCAGAACTTTTGGTATACGCCGAAGGAAGAATAAGGTTATTAAGTACCACTTAATGGGAGGGGTTATAAGTGGAAGTCGGTGTTGAGCGGGACATAATTAGTAGTCCCCACGAGCACCACTTATAGATAGAAATCTGTTGGAGTAAGGGTATCAACCAGAAACTTGGTGTCGAGCTGATGATTCCAGTAGCGGAAGAGTTAAGATGGTAAATTTCTTTGATGGGTTACAATCATAAATATGAGTAACGAGTTCCTTAGAATGTATGTAACGGATTATCAAGAACGAAAGAAATTGTTATATTCGTGGGTGATTTACACTATTAGATAATGACCGCGCCGATATGAGGTCCTACCCAGTATTAATCCGATCGAGGATGAAATACCCGAAACCCAACTTCGATACGGGGTATAAGGAAGTAGTGGGAATATTTTTATTTTGAGAAAGTTGGATCACCTCTAGCCCGAGGAATAGGCGCAAGGCGACTTACGACTGGTGTACTTGTATGATAGTAAATTTTGGATTCATTGCGATCATTTCATTTTTAGTAAGGGAGTTATAAGATGGTAATGGGGAGAGGATATCACCTAGTAGGAAATATGTTAGAAAGAACTTGTACCGATTTATAGTGGACAAGGTTCTTATCGAGGTTTGTGTGGATAAACCCTATTAGCCTTCCTTTGGATGCTTAGAAGTGAGCGGAGTATCGAAATTTTCGATCAGTCGAAAGTTGGAGTCCGATGACTATAATGGGTTAATCACTAACCGTCTAAAGTGTCTTTCCTGTGTGTAAAAGTCACAACCCCGGGAACAGGAATTCAAAGAATGGACAAGAGTAATTAGATGTTTTATGGTTTCTTATAGGATGGGAGTTTTGTGTTTAAATAAACACGGGAGATGATACGAAGTGAGGTGCGAACTCACAAAAATATTGAGATAATGCGGCCAATGGTGTATAGGCTACTCTTATTCGATTATTGTTTAGTAAGAGCACAACGTGAGGTGCATTTGTTAAGGTGCAACCCTATAACTGATAAAGTGTCAAGAGTGTTCAACAATATTGTTATGAAGCGAGTGCTGTAGTGATTAAGCTTTTCTTCGTATTTTGTTTTGAGTACTGGAGGATACCTAATATTTCCAGGTATGCCTATTTTTCCCAATTTCGGGACGAAATTCCGTTATTAGGGGGGAAGTATGTAATACCCCATAATTATTTGGCTTTTAATTATGAGACTAATTAAATGAAATTGATTTTAATTGATTTTAATTATGGGATTAATTAAATTAATTTGGGATAATTAATTCGGATTTAAATAACTAGCGAGATGAGAGTTAGTATTTAAATATGATGATAATGTTGAATATTGCTGAGTGATTATGGTAATATGTGATTATTGAATTTATTAAAATTGTCGTAAGTTGGAAATACGACAGTTTTGGTAATTTAGTTGGGACGCGCGTGTTAGTCGTGTCAGGACCCAATTTAATGAATTTAAAAATACTTTATTTTTATTTCATCCGTATGATCATTTTGAGTGCGCCAACGTATCCGGAAGGGTCGAGATAGTCAGAAAACATTAGCCGGGGGTTTAGTTTGGGTCCCGGGGCATTTTTAGGCCTAACCAGCAACTCGGGAGGGTATTTTAGTCATTCCTATTTTTGGTGAATAAGGACCTACTAATTTTAGGCTGATATTATCAGCCAACACTTGAGTCCCTTAGGGTTTTCGCAACCAAAAAGCATCATGGAAGTTAGAGAAGAAGAGAGGAGAAGTTCCGGGGGGTTTCCATGGCCATAACGACCACTGAGAGTCTTTTGCACCACCATCACCACCACCGGGTAGATCAAAAATGAAGGATCATCCCCATACTTGTCTACTTCATTGGATCAAAATCTCTATTTCAGGCCAGTGATCTATCTTGCAATAATTTATGGCATATACTTTACATGATAGTTTAGGTTTGATGTCAATTTATCAATAATGGCAAAAACATGAAATTGGAGACTTAATAATTGATTTGGGGTAGGTTTCCATGTAGTGGTGATTCTAGAAATGTTTGATGAACGAAATTATAAATTAAGGGTTAAGAATCACAAAATTTAATTAAGGATTATGATGATTATGGAAGAAGTAGTGAAGAATTAGGGTTGTAGTGAAATTGATAACTTTTGATCCAAGAAAACGATGTTTACTATAGTTTAATGATTCTTGAACGTTATAACTGGTGTATATATGTTGGCTTAATGATTAGTAAACTTTCTTGGGAGTTTGGGACGTTGTAATGGAGGGTTTCAGGTGTAAAAATGGTAAAACCCGTAACTGTTTAAGAGAAATCTGGGCAGAAACCTGCTTGATTGATCGATAGATCCAAAAATGTCGATCGATCGATCAATTAATTTCTTTAATCGATCGACCTCTTCTAATTTTTGGCAATTATTTCCCTTTTAGGTTTAATGAAAATTCCAAAGCCGATATTGATTCTTAGGGTGATTAATATAATATTGTGGGACTTAGTTAAGGTCAGTAGCGTCTTAGTTATTGCCTGAAAAATGTTATAACTTATGGGATTTCACGTTATAATTATGAGTGGTTACCGAGTGAGGACGGTTTAAAATCTTCTGATTTGGGACTGAAAGCGAAATGAAAGATAATTTAAGGGTATGAACACTGGCAGAGAGATTTTTATATTTGCTGAGATAACCTTAGGAACAAATGGGAGTCCTAGTATTCACTTGGGGATAGGTATAGGCACCCGAATCCATATGACGAGACTTGTCGCGTTAAATAAATATTACGTAGAATATCTGGAACGTAAATATTGTGGGTGAGACTTAATATATAGGGGAGGAGTATACCTATATTGAAATTGTATATATATATATACTAGTTTTGTGATTTTCTAGTATATAGATTATTGTGTGTATAACATACCTACCATACTTGCTATCACGGGAGGTCGTTCGTAAGAGGATAGTCTGGTCTCGATGTGACCTTCGGGGGGACTTTATGTTGATACCTCAGAGCATAGGACTTCGAAGGGCTTATCTCTGAATGGATAAGTCTGCTTACCTTGGGAGCGTAGGTATGTGCGTGAGCCATGGGTATGTGAACTATGTTCGCCTCCACTATGTGTGATTTTTATTGAAACGGTTCCTGAGTGATTCGAAACTTGTGATCCTCATGTGCATGATGTACCGAGATTCGATAGCAGAGTATGCGGGCATCGTAGGTTCTATCCTCGTGGGGTGCCTGATTTGTATATGAGATATTATACTGGTGCATATACATATACTTGTGATAGTTATGTTGTGTTGCTTAGTAGATGTGAATAACTAAGATATTGTAATGGACTAAGAATGTGAGAATTTAGTTAACACTTGAGATAAGTAATTAAATGAATGTGAATACGGGTTATGAATATGTTTTATTTGGGTGTTACGAGTAGATACCCTATGTTAGAATGAGAACGCATAAGTGGTGCAGACTAGTTAGCTAGCGGCGTAACTAGGATGGATTAAGGGTATACGTTAGGCGTGCACATTAGTTGACAGGTGACAAACTCATGTGAGAGTACGCAACTAACATGTTTATTATATGTGTTATTTAATATTTGAATTTAAACACTTTCTATATTTTTCAACTGTTTTCACCTCGGTCCCTGACCCGTTTGCTTCCAAATCTATTTTTCTTGTAAAAACTTTTAGGTGCCCAACCATAGGGACACCAAACATAGGAGTTCCATTATATTATTGACGTGCTGTAGCTACGGAGGAAGTCACAGGTTCTCGGTATTAGACGCCTTCACATTTTGTACTTGATTCTACTTAGGGTTACTCATCTGTTAGGTCATGTGTCGCCCATTTCCATTTAGAGATATCATTCTTAAACTTTTAGTTTTATTTAAAATATTGGTTTGTTTTATTCAGACTCTTGTATCGGGACTTTATTTTTACTCTGGTATTATATTGGAGTGTTTACACTAGGCTCAGTTTATTTCATTTCTTTGATTATCCATTTGAGATTGTTTATGCGGATAATGGTTGTTGACTTAATTACTTGGATTATGTTAATTTAATTAGTAAAATTTGGCGTCTCTCTTTTTAAATATTAGGTGGCTAGTAATAAATTAAATCTTTTTTATATTGATGCTAAAACTGAACCAACTTGATATTCTGTATTAATTTAATAAAGGAGTAGTTACCCGATATTTAATTAGACGGGGTGTTACAGTTGTGTGTGAGAGAGATAGAGATATATATAGAGAGAGAGCGAGGGAGTTAGGTCGTGGGAAATGGATTTGGAAACGTGAGAAATGTTAGGGAAAAGTAAGGAAAAATATCAAAAGGGTCAGATACATCCGTCCCTTTTCGTATATCAAAAGGGATGAAATTTAAAACCGTCTCTTTTGGTATATTAAAAGGGATGGATTTTTAAAACCGTCCCATTTGTTATACCAAATGGGTAACAAATGGAACGGTTTTAAAAATCCGTCCCTTATATTTGTTTGAAAAAAAGCTAAAAATTCAAGGTATACTAAAAGGGACGAATTTTAAAAACTATCCCTTTTGCTATATCAATAGGGATAAATTTTTAAAACCGTCCCTTTAGGTATAGAAAAAGGGACGATTTTTAGAATCCATCCCTTATATTTGTTTGGAAAAAAACTAAAAATTCAAGGTATACCAAAAGGGACGGATTTTAAAAAACATCCCCATTTCTATACCAAAACGGACGATTTTTAAAATCTGCCCCTCTTGGTATAACAAAAGGGATAATTTTCAAAATCCATCCCTTAAATTAGCCCGGGAAAAAAAATCGCTAAAAATCCCCCTACACTTTAAGGGACGGTTTTTAATAACCGTCCCATTTGGTAACCGTCCCCTTTGGTAACCGTCCCTATTGTGATTTATCAAAATGGATGGTAATTAAAAACTGTCCCATTTGATATATCAAAAGGGACAAAATGACACAATCGTCCCAAATACTCCCGTCCCTAATACTTATTTTTCTTGTAATGCATTATGATTGTTGTGAGTGAGAAATACGACAGTTATGGTAATTTAGTCGGGACACACGTGTCAGTCGTGTCGAGACTTAAATTTTTAAAATAAAATTTAATTTAATTATGAGTAATCCAAATGGTCATTTTGAGTGCTACAATGTATCCGGAAGGGTCAAGATAGTCAGAAAAGTGTACTCGGGGGTTAGGATTGGATCCCGGGGCATTTTTAGGCCAAACCGGCACCCCGGGGGGTAATTCGATCTTTTAGATTTTTAAGGTAAAGGGACCTACGAGTTTTCTAGAGTTATATCATTTGGTAGGTTGAGGGTGCTAAGGTTAGAAATTACAAAATCTAAGAGAGGCCATTAGAGGAGGAAGGAGAGGAGTTTCAAAGCTTTCCCACACCATTTTTGCACCACCACCACCACCGGAGGATTGGGAGGAGAGGAAGGCAACCCCAACACCTTTTTGCAATAAATCCGACCTACAATTCTAGGCAAGTATTTATCTTTCTTTATTGCATGCATATATTACCCATGTTAGAGTAATATTGAACAATACCCATGAATAAATGAATTTGGCTTTAATTTGGAAAATTAATTTATGATCTTGGGTATGAATTGCATGTAGATTGAATTCTGGTGTGAATAAAAAACAAAATCAAATAATATGTGATGATAATAATAGAAAAATCTGGGTTTTGATGATGTTCTTGAATAAAAAGAATAACCGGGGGGTTTTAGTGTTAAATAAAAGGATTACTATGATTTAAACAACCCACTTTGATGTTTTGATGTTTTGATTACATTAGAAATACTTCATACATGTTATTATTTGGATTAATATGCTTGGTTGGGAGTTTGGGACTAAATTATGGAGGTTTGGAGGGTTGAATTTCGTGAAAGCCGTAATAGTAAAAATGCAGAAGACGAGACTTGTTATTTTGAATCGATTTTCCCCTTGACCGAATCGATTAGGATAGCGAATGGATTTAGGCTAAGGCCGAATCAATTCGGTTCCCCTGATTTTGATAATTTTCCCTATTTAAGCTTTGAATTTGTAAATTATGATCGGGTGAAGTTTTGAAATACCTTTAAAATATAATGAGAGACATTATGGTCATTAGTAGGCTAATAATAGGGCTGTAACTTAGTCGTAAGTGAGATAAATTAAGGCTAAGATTAATCGTCATAATCTGTAATTTAATGAATTCAGGGAATGAGAATGTGGCATGGTGAATGTAAGAAAATTTATGACTTAGACCAGTAGAGTATGAGTGAATTATCTACTGAAATAATTTAAAGGATATTTAGCACACTTCAATTAGTGGGTGATACTCGGGATTATACGATGATAAATATAATGGTGAATCAATAATACATAGGTTATTCGAGAGTTATATATACTACGTACGTGACATATATTATAGGTTGCAGGTATACCTATGCTGATACTATATATATAGGTTGTGTGAAT
This sequence comes from Sambucus nigra, assembly GCA_949130495.1. NCBI lineage: Eukaryota > Viridiplantae > Streptophyta > Magnoliopsida > Dipsacales > Adoxaceae > Sambucus > Sambucus nigra. The sequence goes on along the minus strand of OX422216.1, from coordinate 128,378,397 downwards.
ACCTATTGTGTAAATTCTTATGTGTGAACATACCTAGGCTACCTGCTATCACAGGAGGTTCCGCGTCGCGAACAGTCTTATCCTGATGAGCCAATTGTGGGGATTTTAGACTTGTACCTTAGAACATAGAACTTAGGAATTGAGAACTACTTGTGTGTATGAGAGTGTGATCGGCCATTTGGGAGTGAAGGTGTGTGCGTATCCTAAAGTCTTATAACTATATTTGCCTCCAAATTGTGTAAATTGAATATGTATGGTTCAAGTGTGATTCCAAACCAGAAGTCATTTACTTGGTACGTGATGTACCAGGACTCGATAGCAGAGTATGCCTGCATTGCAGGTCTCCACCTAGGGATGCCATATTCGTATATATTACAAGTGTGGTGTATATATATATATATATATATAAACGTGCGATTTATTCTACTACGTGTTCATTAGTAGGTAAAATAGATAATGATATCTAAAGTAATCTAAGTATGTGATAACTTAATACTTAACTGGTGAATTTTACTGGCTATAAGGGTTTGGAAATTCGACAATGTATTGTAAGGGCAATACGGGTGGGCATAATGAATTATTAGGCAGGGAGAGACTTAATTCAAACTAGGGGTGGCAATTCTGGTTATTTGTGTCATTTTTGAGTCGCGTTAATTTTGGTTTGAGTATAAGTTTTGGGTACTATTAAATATATAGAATCTAACCGTGTCATGCTTGGGTCATTTTGGGTTATTACCGTAAATCGGTTATCATGCCAAAAATTCCCAACCCTAATTCAAACTAGTTAGGCAGGGTAGCGTAACTAGGTTGGTTTAGAAGTATACATTAGGAGTGACATTAGTTAAAAGGTGAGGATCTCAAGTGAGAGCATGCAAAATTAACATGTATACAATATATGCTCTTTAATGCATTTTAAATACTTGCACAATGTTTTTAAACTGTTTTTAAATACTTGCACAATGTTTTTAAACAGTTTTACTTAGGCTCTGACCCGTTTCAAATCCATTTTTGTAAAAACCTTTTAGGTGCCTAGCCACAGAGACGCCAGAATTATAAGTTCCTTCATATTTGAAATTTTGCAGCTGCTATGGACATTGCAGGACCTCGGTAGTAAACGCATCCATCTTCATCAATTTCTTTTTAGTATTCAGTTTTATCAGTTGGGCATGTCCCCCTTCTTTAGTTAGTAGTTATTTCAGAGACATTGTACCTTTATTTTATTTCAAGTGTTGGATTTGGTTTTATATTATGGATTATTATCTGTGGATTTCAGGCTGGAGTGTTTATTCGAGACATATTTATTTATTCAACTATTTTATTATTCATTGTGTTTTTTTACTGGAATGGTGAATGTGATTTATTAGTAAAATAATTGGATTTCGACAGTGATGTTAAGAATGAAACCATTAATGATTCCTGTTTAATTTAATAATGGACTGATCACCCAGGATTAGAATAGGCAGGGTGTCATAGATGGTATCAGAGCATCAGGTTCTAGTGTCCTTAGGATCTATGCGGACTTGTCAGGTTTTCAGCGTAGCCTTCTTTGATATAGAGCCTTACTATTATGATTGTTTCATTCATAATTACGCATTTACGTCTTGAGCTATTTTAAGATATATTGAATTGTGGACTTATGAAAGTTATCTTTCATTTTAGTTGCCTCCCAGACATGCACCATGAGCCACCCTAGATGCACAACCCGAGTCATAGCAAGCTCAGGCACCAAGGACTATAAATGCTGCTAAGGTTTCTGCCATTATTGCATAGGAGGTTAATGCGGTTTTGACTACTTTTGCTCAGCAGCTATAACATGTTCTAACTCAGCCTCAGGTTGTGGCTCCAAACCAGACACACTCATTTTCTTCTACCTGGGAGCGAGTCATGGATGCATTTCAGAAGGCTCATCCTCCTGAGTTTCAGGGGAGCTCGATGTTGTTGTTGCTTTCCAATGGAAGAACAACATCCAACAACATTTATGGATGTATGAGTGCACTGATGTACGGAGGTAGATACTAGCTACTTTTAAACTAGTAGGGCAGCCTTTCAGTGGTGGGTGTCTGTTACCACAACAGAGGAGACATATAGCATGCCTATTGAAGAGTTATGAGAGCGATTCAACCACAAGAACTTTCCATTTTCCATTCAGACAGAGAATAGGTAGAAGTTATTAGATGTGTCTGAGGAGGGGAGGACAGTGGATGAATATGAAGATGAATTTACTCGATTGGCAAATTTCGTACTAGAGAAGGTGAGCACAGAGGAGAATAGGATAAAACTCTTTGTTGATGGTCTTACTTGTAGAATCCGAGAACATTTGTTGGGTAATCCCACTCAGAAGACGTATATAGATGTGTTGAATGCCACTTTACTGCATTGTCAGGATCACCTCTTCCACGCAAAAGGAAGCAAGTGCATAGGAGAGTCCATCCAGCAGGGCATGGTAGGTATCGACAATGCTAGTGGGGCACAATCGACTGAGACTCAGGTGAGATAAGGTGAGCAAGGTTCCCAACAGGGGGATGCTGCAAAACATTTCTGATTAGGAGATTTCAAGCAGGGGAAAAGTGGATTAAGGCATGGCCATCAGGCTCAGCAGGTCTAATATCATTTTCAGCTGGGCCAATAGGGCTAATGGGGATATGGTAATGGCCAGCAGGGCCTGATAGGAGGAAATTTCACTGGAAGATGTTTCATATGTGGAAAGAATAGCCACAGGCGTCAGGATTGATCGATAAGAGTAGAGTTCCATAGCAATAGGGCGTTCTCTAGGAGCACAAAAGGCCTATTTTTCCCGCTTCCCTCCCAACACCAGCACTGCCTACCCTACCAGTTGTCCTAGCAACCCTACCTCAGTAGGGTAAGTTATAGTACGGGCATGTGTACAACATCAACCAAGCCGCAGTTCCATAAGCTCCACCCACAGTTGAGGGTACATTTCATATACATGGGGCTTCAGAGCATATTTTTTTTTACACTGTGGCCTCACACTCATTCTTAGCCACTAGATTTGCTCAAGCCGCTGGACTGTTACACACGATCGATAGTACAGTCATGGGAGTATACTCACCACTGGGTAGCAGGACATTTACCTCTTTTATTTTTCGGGATGTGATTATAGACATTGGGAGACTTGTTTTTCCCACCGATAGGATCGTGTTAGATATGTCAGAATATGATGCCCTTATTGGCATGGATTGGCTAACAGCCTATTATGGGACAACTGGGCCAGAAGATGTTCTTAGTAGCGATGCCTCATTCTGAAGGAGGATCGTTGTCACACCCCGCACAATCCGACTGACGGGGTGGCCAGCCACCACCGCCGAACTACGCCAGGCGTGAACTAAATAAAATATCATTCTTAGCATGAGACAAATATAAGACATAAATAAATCAATCCACAAGATAAGTAATTGAATCAATCCCAAATGATAATAACAACTGAACGATAAAGGATCCATCACATACTAAAATTGCAATTTAAATCCAATCTCCAATAATAAAGTTTATTAAAAATCGAAAGAAACCCACTAAAATCCTTTAACAACTTTGGAACCGAATGGACCAATAAAACTCAAAAGGTGTCTCATAATGGAAATACAATTGAAAAGGGAAGTCTAAACTAAAGTAAAGCAATAAAAGAATAACTCCTGATGCACCTCCAAACGATATCCAATAAATCCTATGGAGCTACTCCAGCACTAATACCTGAAAAAGTTAGTCAATGCACGAGGTCAGAGCCCCGAGCATGAATACACACAACTCCCCTCAAATAGGATCCTTGAATCCAGACAGTATCATTATACGAAATAAATATCACAATAGAGTATTTTAAATTAAACGAGATAATTAAACGTGATAAATATAAATCATTAACTACCCACAGAGATCCCCATTTAAAAGGCACACCAATATGATTATAAATTCCCAAGTCCCACGATCTTAATTAATTAAATTAACCAACTTTTATTATTGTTCTCACTTTTTATTATGACGGTCCTCCCGTCTCGGGTGGTAATTTCCACCAAGGTGTCACACTTCCCCTTGTCAAAACGCGAGTCGAATCCGTTTAAACTATCGATCCCCCACAATTTGACAAGGTTTCACAGACGACGCAACATAAAATGCCAGCCGAATCCGGTTAAACTATCGATCCCCTGCAATTTATGTCGCCACCAATTTTAATACCCATTTTTATCTTAGCCATCAATTCTCAATTTCACAATGTATAAATTATCCCACCCTTTTAATCGATGTGAGATCCTCAAAATACCCCTTAGTCCCATACCTAAGGGTACCCATGTTATCAATATATCCCACCCTATGTATAGAATGAATTTCTAACATAAACCTTGACCTAGTATTATGCCTAGGTTAGCGTAATGACAATAAAGTATTAAAAATTAGCCCACGCCGAACATAATAAATTCGTAATAATCTACCATCACTAGTCTTATACCTAGAAGGAGAAAATCAGTAAAAGGCCTACCCACTAGTCCGATACCTAGAAGGCATCCTAAAATATAGGGAGAGAAAAAATACCCAACAACCCATCGTATCAAAGGCAATTTAATAATACCAACAAGTCACACAAATATGCATAATAAATCAATATATAAAACCACGCATAATAATCCAATTCGATTAAATCTTAATTTAATTATCACATCGTCAAAATGTCCAATTAATCTCATTTAATTATTTTAAATCAAACACACCTAAATTTCATCATTAATACATCATATTACCAATTTCATTATCTCTACACAATTTACATGAGTTATACATCCCCAAATTCATTTAGTTCAAAACCAAGGTTTTCTACATACAACCTACACCAATAAAACCAAAAATTCACTCATAAATCCTACGAACCCACGGGTTATGAATATTATTCAGATTAAAAGATTTAATAAAAATAGTCCCATAATTAGTGTCCACTTTTCCTAATTAAGTCACTAATTTCTTTTAAGAAAACATGTAATTAAGTGTTTAGGCGACACTTAAAACACATAATACTAAAGGAAAAGAATAAAGTATTCATGGCTGAGATTAAGTTGAAGAAAAACTAGTATCACGGTTGAATTCCTCTCGAAAAATTAAAAAATAAGTGTTCTTGAACAAACTTGATTAAACCTCAATTAAGCCTTCCAAAACTTGTGACAAAAACTTGGTTATGTTGGAGGTTGATGATTATGGTGGAGAGGAAAAACTTTTGGAAGAGCTCTCTATTGAAAAACATAGAAAAAAATAATTACGAGAAGTCCCCCACGAATTAGAATGGTTAAATACCAATTAAGAATCCTAATCCCACTCTGACACTACAAATAAAATCACTGAACAACCTCAAATCTGGCATAGTCGATCGATCGATCGATCAGGTATGTGTGACAACCCGTGATTCGAAATAGGGGTGGCTAGGCCGATACTCCAATATAACAGGAATCATGGATGGAATCATTCTCAGCATCACAACAATATAACAAGTATACACGATAACCACTCCATATTTTAGAAAAACGGGTTGCCAAAAATTTTGGTTTTAAAGTTAAGAAAAGAATTTAGACAACCCAATTTAAAAAGAAAGTGGAAACCCCGGGTATATAATATTACATCACCTCAAATATACAATAAGGGACCGAATATGCTGTCGGTCAACAGGCTTATACAAGAATATTAAACAAGTTCAGTAAATTAGATAATACATTACATTAAACAATTACAAAAGCTTGGGCCTCACGCCCAAGTAAATGACCCGATCATAACTAGAATACAAGAAAGAACACGTCTATACCAAGTATCCCATAATATCCACAAAGTATCACAGCTCCCCAAAGACATTGGAATAGGAAGGTCAGATCAGGCATCCTTGCGGCGGAGCACCTTAGCGGATAGAAGATGCATACACAACATAAAATATGAACGGGTCAGGGCCCGATTTTATATGATCACCAGATGAATAAAAAGTATAACAGTTATGAATGGTAAATTATGACTAAAAGAAATAATAATCTACCTACACAATTTAAAACATAAGCTAAGACATTTTAATTCATCAATAAATTTAATTAAGTTATGCAAGAGAATAAGAATAATTAACATTAATCTGAAAACTTCCATCATATACTCTGATTCATCTCATAGTTCCATTCCTTATTAGGAATTATAATCATATTTATATGCTCTTTGTGGCATTCCATTCTTTATCAGGAATATCATCATCAACTATTGCTCTTTGTGGCATTTCATTGTGCTCTTTATGGAACTTCATCATGCTCTTTATGGCATATCTCAATGCATCAAGTCCCACTTGATTATGAATTGTTATATTTATATACATATAACTATTCTAAGACCGCCCCTCTGAGTTTCCCTACTGTGCGCGCCCCTAAATACCCATAATCTTCCAGGGGCCTATCAAATAAGGCACCCTCGGCACCTATAATGCAAGACGTCGGGAAGCGGCCATATGCCTGCGGGAGAGTCAAGACCACACCCGGAATCTCCTCACCAGCGCAGAAAACATAACATATCCTCATATGGACTAGGACTATATCCACCTTGCATTCACTAGCCAGGGGGCTTCACCTCGCGTGCGAACTTCCCTTATGATGGCATTTAGAGAGGTGTGTTTAAGTAAATTATCATTTACCATAATTATTACCATTTCCATATCATTTTCATTCACCATTGTTCATATGTATGTTTCATTTTTATCCGAAACCATAATCATTTACATTTTGTAAAAAATTCACCTTTTTATCCGGAGCCATATGATAATTTATATCGTCATTATAACCTCAAAGAACAAGTGAACTCCCAATTTAATTCACCCAACACTCTTTTGTGGTGTTATACTATTAACCATCAAGGCCAACATAGCTCAATTGAGCTTCTAAAGTCTCCCAAACATAATACTACAACTCCTAGCTTTGTAATCATTACTAGAAGAAAAAATGCCCTAACATCAATTGGCATATCCCGGAAAAAGTCCCCCCCATAACGCATTTCTAATCTAGGATGGTTTCCCCACTCATCTAGGACTCTAGAACTCTAAATTTACTTCATATAAGAAGGTTCCTAGTTCCCTATTGAAGGGAATAAATCTACGAAACAAAATAAGGTTTAAAGGTGAAAAACTGGGGACCGATCGACCGGTCCTGAGACCGTGGTCCACCGCGTCTCAAAATTTTCCTTAAGAAGAAAAGAAGAAAGCTCGATTTAGAGGGGCCGGTCGACCAGTCAGAGGACCACGATCGACTGCACATTAATTTTTATGCCTTTGTGGGAAAGAAGTAGGCCCTCCCTTGAAGGCCCGGTCGACCGGTCATGAGACCGCGGTCGACCGGTCATAGCAGACCTAGGACCCTTTCTTCTTCCAAAACTAAAACCCAAGTAATACTTTTAAACCCCAATCTCATTTCCCAAATCACCACTCATATACATATAACCACAACAATATTAAACTTCAACTACTCTCTAAGTCACCATAACCCTACAAATCCAAAGGTTATATATACAAACCCAATAATTTCAACATACACATACATATATATACAAACCCAATAATTTCCTCAAATCAACCAAACACACAACTATCATAAAATTTATCCATCTTAAATCATATATTAGCAAGTAGAAAACTTGCCTTGGTGTGGGAATCTCAAATTTTCTTTGTGGTAGATGCAATCTCCAAGCTTGAATCTCTCTCTTTTCTTCTTTCTCTCCAATTTCTCCACAATTCCCTCTCTCTCTCTCACTCTCTCTAGGGCTTGTGGTGTGTAATGGAAGGAATGGGAAAGGTTGGGAGACTTAAATATTGGCTTAAGTCTAATTCCCAGCTTAAATGGTTAATACCACATTAAAATGACTCCCAAATACACATTTAAGTTAAAACCAGTCAAAAGTGTCCGGAACCTAAAAATACAATATGGCACTTATTTTGACTGTCTTGCACACTCTGGGACTAACTGCACCCTCTAAACTGGCATCCGACAATTTCATAAATTATTTCAAGTTCCGATTTCATTTAAACCATAATGTCATTTAAAACACATGACAATATAAAACATACCCCATGATGATATTTACTTAGACATACCGTAAATATGCAACAACCTAGTAAGTATTAACTTTCAACCCATACAATTAATATTTACTCCATTTCCAACATTTTATATAATTACCTTATGCAGTAAATTAATATAAAATTAGTCTCCTAAAAGCGAGTGTTGTTATAGTATGCCACCTCTCAGTGGCGGATCCAGGATTTTTGGTCAACTGGGGCCAGAGTTTCGAGTGGTGCCGGGGGTGGGATCCCCTGAGACGATTTTATTTGGGTTTCGAGTTTTATACAAATTATAACTTTATTTAGAGTTTTATACAAATTATAGTTCATCCAAATTGACTACAAATTATATGTTTCGAGTTTTTTTTGGGCATATATGCTTGAGACACAAATTACATAAATTGGACAAGGTTTTGATTTTTAATTAATTACAATCTTACACCCTCAGTTTTGAAAATAATTAGAGTTATACCTTAAAATTTGAAATTTTACCAAAAAACCCTATATATATATATATATATATATATATATATATATATACTCAAAAATTGAACCGGGGCCAAGGCCTCCCTTGGTCCCCATGTGCATCCTCCCCTGCTGCCTCCGCCATTTCTGTTCGTTTAATTTTATTTAACTTTTTCATTAGTCATGGCCTACATCTGTGAAAAATGTTTATATATATATATATATATATATATATATATATATATATATATATATATATATATATATATATATATACATATATATCCCATTTAGACTCCGATATTAATTTCGATTAAAAACCCACTTTTTATTATAAAAACTCAACATATAGTATATAGAAATTAATATACCTACACATATAGTATATAGAAAATAGTGATTACGTACCGACACTCCATTAGCCATGCAATCTATCCTGCTTTGCTGACGCTGAGGTATATAACACCTTCCATAACCGGTATTGGTTAGTGCTGCGACCACCCCCTGCGTACCTGATGCTGTCGGTGCTGTCGTCTCTCCCTGAGCACTCACTGCTGCTAAGACTGGAGGCCTCAGTCCTAGCTGTCCCTGAATTCCTTGCCCTTGCAGCCCTTGCCTAACTTGACCCGATTGGGACTAAATTTCTTGTTCTTGTTGGCCCGATTTCTCAAAACACCTAGCTGTTTGATGTCATACTTTCCCACAAATAAAACATTCACTTTTAAAAGGTTCGAAACATCTAGAAGTTGCTTGCTCCTCACCTTGACCTTGTTCTTCTTGATTAGTCCTCTACCTCTTCCATGCTTGATCATTGTGACCCTTACTCCCACTTCCTTGTCCATTAGACTCTTGTCTCCTTGCTAACTTATTTTGATAATTGGACTTCTCTTGCCATAGTACCATTACGAAATCCACCACCTGAGCATAGGTAGTGTACGCCGAATTTCCAACACCATCTGCCTAATCAACCAAGACAATCCCTTAATGAAAGACTCCATCTGTTTCACCTCAGTACTAACCTCCTCTGGTAAAAACATGGGTAAATTTGTGAACTCCTGTTCATACTCAATAATCGACTTTGAACCTTGCTCCAAGTCCATAAATTCTCTCTTCTTCGCATTCCTAATTGCATACGAAAAGTACTTATTGTTGAACTTTATCAGAAACTCTGCATAACCCAACTCATCTCTCTCCTCTGATATTGTGGCACTCTCCCACCATTGTAACACATCCTCTGTCAGCTTAAATGTCGCTAATATCTGCTTCTGCACATCCATGAAGTCCACCATCCGGCCACTGTGGCCTCACGAATGATATCCGCTAACTCCTCGACCTCCAAAACAATCCGACGTCGCCTCTCTTGAGTTATGGGACTATAAACATACTCCTCTCTCCTACTCTCATCTCTCCATATGTTTGCCATATGAAAAGATAGGAACAAAACAACATCAGACTCAGAATGACTAAGAGTACAAATAATCAAAAGGAATCAAAGAAAAGCAACACGGAATTTAAAACGGACTCATAACCTACGAGACCTAAGACCATGCTCTGACACCATCTGTCACACGCCGCGCAATTTGACAAACGGGGTGGCCAGCCACCGCTGTCGAATTATACTAACTGTGAACAAAATAAAATACCATTCTTAGCATGAGACAAGTATGAGGTATAAATAAATCAATCCACAACATAAATAATTGAATCAATCCCGAATGATAATAACAACCAAACGATAAAAGATCCATCACATGCAAAAACTGCAATTTAAATCCAATCTCCAATAATAAATTTTATTAAAAACTGAAAGAAACCCACTGAAATCCTCTAACAACTTTGGAACCGAATGGCCCAATAATACTCAAAAGGTGTCTCATAATGGAAATACGACTGAAAAGGAAAGTCTAAACTAAAGTAAATCCATAAAAGAATAACTCCATCTGCACCTCCAAATGATATCCAATAAATCCAATGCATCTACTCCAGCACTAATACCTGAAAAAGTTAGTCAACGCACGAGGGCAGAGCCCCGAGCATGAATACACACTACTCCCCTTAAATAGGATCCTTGAATCCAGACAGTAACATTATACGCAATAAATATCACAATTGAGTATTTCAAATTAAACGTGAAAAATATAAATCACTAACTACCCACAGAGATCCCCATTTAAAAGGCACACAAATATGATTTTAAATTCCCAAGTCCCACGATGTTAATTAATTAAATTAACCAACTTTTATTACTGTTCTCACTTTTTATTATGACCGTCCTCCCGTCCTAGGTGGTAATTTCCACCAAAGTGTCACACTTCCCCTTGCCAAAACGCCAATCGAATCAGTTTAAATTGTCAATCCCCCGCAATTTGACAAGATTTTACACACTACATGACATAAAACGCTAGCCAAATTCGGTGAAACTGTCGGTCCCTCGTAATTTAAGCCGCCACTAATTTTAATACCCGTTTTTATCTTTGGCATTAATTCTCAATTTCACAATGTATAAATTATCCCACCCTTTTAATCGATGTGAGATCCTCAAAATATCCCTTAGTCCCATACCTAAGGGTACCCATGTTATCAATACGTCCTACCCTATGTATAGGATGAATTTCTAACATAAAGCTCGACCTAGTATTATGCATAGGTTAGTGTAACGACAATAAAGCATAAAAAATAGCCCACCCTTGACATAATAAAGTCCTAATAATCTACCCTCACTAGTCCCATAATTAGAAGGCGTAAATCATCAAAAGTCCTACCCACTAGTCCCGTACCTAGAAGGCATCCTAAAATATAGGGAGAGCAAAAATACTCAACAACCCGTCGTCACAAAAGTAATTTAATAATACCAACAAGTCAAATAAATATGCATAATAAATCAACGTATAAAACTACGCATAATAGTCCAATTCAATCAAATCTTAATTTAATTATCACATCGTCAAAATACTCAATTAATCTCATTTAATTATTTTAAATCAAATACACCTAGATTTCATCATTAATACATCATATTACCAATTTCATTATCTCTACATAACTTACTTGAGTTATACATCCCCAAATTCATTTAATTCAAAACCAAGATTTTTCTATATGCAACTTACACCAATAAAACCCAAAATCCACTCATAAATCCTACGTACCCACGAGTTATGAATATTATTCAGATTAAAAGTTTTAATAAAAATAGTTACATAATTAGTGTCCACTTTTCCAAACTAAGTCACTACTTTCTTGTAAGAAAACATGTAATTAAGTGTTTAGGCGACACTTAAATCACATAATACTAAAGGAAAAGAATAGAGTATTCATGCCTGAGATTAAGTTGAAGAAAAACTAGTAGCAAAGTTGGATTCCTCTCGAAAAATTAACAAAGATGTATTCTTGAACAAACTTGATTAAACCTCAATTAAGCCTTCCAAAACTTGTGACAAAAACTTTATTATGTTGGAGGTTGATGATTATGGTGGAGAGGAAAAACTTTTGGAAGAGCTCTCTAGTGAAAAACTTGAAAAAAGTAATTATGAGAAGTCCCCCCACGAATGAAAATGGTTAAATACCAATTAGGAATCCTGATCTCACTCTAACACTACAAATAAAATCACCGAACCGCCTCAAATCTGGCACAATTGATCGATCGATCGATCAGGTACGCCGCCTCTGCCATTTCCCTTCGTTTAATTCCATTTTACTAAAAATCAAATTTTCCATTACTCACGGCCTACATCTGTGACAAATGTTATATATATATATATATATCCCATTTAGACTCTGATTTTAATTTGGATTAAAAACCCACTTTTTATTATAAAAACTCAACATGTTTAATTATTAAAAATAATTAAATCCAAAGATTTAGTTTTCCTCGATTTCCAAAATTAATTTAAAAATTCCCATTTAAAAATTCGGGTTGTTACCATCGTCTACCCACTTATACTATATAGAGGAGGAGACCTCTAAGGGGGTGTTAATCTCCCTAAATTCGATCCCAGTTGTGTGCGAGTTTGTCAACCTGTTTTAGGAGATACTGGGATTGCTGCCTAGCCGGGAGATAGATGTTTTCATTGATTTAGCGTCGGTCACTCTGCCCATAGCTAGTGCGCCTTATCGTCTGCCTCCTATAGAGATGAGGGAGCTACGAAATCAGATTGAGAAGCGTTTGGGGAAGGGTTTTATTCGTAGGAGTACCTCACCTTGGGGTGCCCAGTGTTGTTTGTGAAGAAAAAAGATGGATCTCTACGCCTATGTGTGGATTAACGGGTGTTAAATAAAGTTGCGATATGGAATAAATATATGTTGCCTCGAATAAATGACTTATTCCACCATTTAATAGGATCCTCCTACTTCTCTAGGATAGATTTGAGATCATGGTACCACTAGTTGCGCATCCGAGAACAAGATATATCTAAGACTGACTTTTTGATGAGATATGGGTCTTACGAGTCTCGGGTTATGCCATTTGGGCTAACCAATGTGCTAGTTGTGTTTATGGACTTGATGAATAGGGTGTTCAGAGAGTTCTTGGATCAATTTGTCATTGTCTTTATTGATGACTTCCTGATTTATTCTCAGATTGAGGAGGAGCATGCCGACCATCTGCGTCGGGTTTTTGCAGACATTGTGTGAGCACTAGTTATATGCTAAGTTTGAGAAATGGGAATTTTGGTTGCGTGAGGTACAGTTTTTGGGTCATATTGTATCTGGCAGGGGGATATCAGTGGATTCGAGTAAAGTGTCAGGGGTGAGGGAGTGGGGATAGCCCACGACACCAATGGGGGTTGTGACACCTCATATTTTCATGCATTAAATATTTAATTAATTCGGGAATTCAAAATTACTTGTGCGTCGTAATTTTAATTGAATTAATTATGGTAATTTATATTTAAATATTAATCAGGGAGTGAATGGTTAATATTTAGGGAAACTTATTTACTAAGTGAATAGTAATAATTTATTTACGTCATTTCGGGTATTAATGACGGGATATGTACTTATTTCAGTCGAGAGTCGGTATAGACTAAATTGGGTGTGAATAAGGATTTTTATAAATTAATTCGGATGCCAATTATGAGAGTACCGTTGAGTTCGAATTGGTCGAGATAGTCGGAAAAGTGTACCCGGGGTAGTAAACAGGTCATGGGACGTTTTTAGACATAGTCGGGCCCACACGGGGGCATTTGGGTCACTTGGGCTTGGCCCATTAGACAAAAAACGGGATCAAATTTAATTAAACAAATAAAAGAAATAAGGGAATGACTGAATGGATGTTATATAAGACTTAGAGGGTTAGGAAACCCTAACATCAACCAAGGTCAAATTTGGGGATCACAGGAGAGCCAAAACGAGTCATCTTCAACCTTGAGCACTCACGATTCCAAATTCAGACTCTACGAACCCTAAGGCAAGTGGTTAACTTGCTGAAGCATGTAAAGTGTATTTCAATTCATATTCATATGATGTGTGTAATCAAAGAAATTCATTTTGGGATTTAAAGGGGTATGAACATGGGGTTTTGTAAACCATGAATTTGATTGCTAAATTGATTAGAAAATCATATATAATTTGAGTTTTATATTCGTATCTGATAAGATGTGTAAACCTGGATGAATTGGAGATGAATTTGTTGTCAAGAATTTGATGTTTAAATGGGTTAAGGATTTAAATGTAATTTTACCCCAATTTGTAAAAACAGTAGAGAAAGTAAATTTACTGATGTTGTTGGAGTTTATAGAGGTTCCCCATAAGGTTTTTGATGTCTATTGTCGAGGGGAAAGCTTGATTTTAAGTGTAGAAGAAACTTGGGTTTGGAGGTGGGCATCCATGGCTGAAATAGCCAACTCGGGGAAGACGAGGTCCTGCTCGATTGATCTATTGAAGGAGGACCATCGATCGATCAATGGTTCGGAAATTTTGACATTTCGCCCAGTTTTTAATGTATAGGGAAAATAATTAAAAATCTTCCCATGCCTTAATTGTTGAGTAATTAATACATGGGTTTAAATCAAATTAATTGTGAATCAAGATTAATTAGGATTTGAGTGCGGCTTGGTGTGACATCATAATTAAAGTTAATTGGGATTTGGAGAAATTAGGTGTGACACAATAAGGTTAAATTTTGGATAGTTTGTTTCAAAATGATTAAATACGGATGTAGTAGACAAGTGCGGGAACAATGGTTGTGCGATACCGAAATGTAAATTTATTTAGGTAAAGGCTAAATAATTTAGAGTCGGGGATTTAGACTCGGGTGATATTATTCCGGGCCACGAGGGTAAGTCCGAATATATTGGTTGGGGTGATACCAAAAGAAATTAATGTGCAAATTAATTTATAATAAGAGTTGGACAATAAACTCAAAATAAAATTGAATAGGCTTATGTCACGGGCTTAGTGCACGGTGTAGCCGGGATAAATTATATTTATATATATACGGCGTGTGATAGTATATATATATATATATATAATGTGTACATTAATATCAGTGAACAAATATTATAATTATATACTCTAGTGCTGTAGGGGGAGGTTGCGCGTAGTGGATACATTTCCTAGCTTGAGGAGTAGGGCGAGTATAATCCCAGGTCATAGCGTCCGTTATATGGGTGAGGGGCACCTCACTTTCAGGGAAGGAATATGACCGCCTCCAACATGTACGTATTAACTAAGTTAGTGAGAAATCTAACTTGGGGTAACTAGGTTATGTGAACATACCTAGTGGGATAGCATTATAGAGGATTTATGCCCGGTGAGAAATTACTCGGGAAAGTACTATTCTTAAATCTTATATTAGTATGTTTGTGAATACTATAATGTGATTGAGTATATAATTAGGTAAATAATTATATACGGGTTAAGTAATACAAAGCATGAGTTGTATTATATGTATAACAGATGAGGAAGTTATATGAAATTTAAAAGGGAAATGATTTAATTAATTTGATGACGATAATAACTTAAAAATCATAATTAAGGCATACTCGGTTAGAGTAGGGTGGTTGCAAGGGGTCGTATAATTTATCTAGTCATAAGATAAAGTTCTAGGTAAATTTAATTAAGGCGTTAGTAGTGCACATTAGAGGAGGGGTGAGGATATCCTCAAGGGAGTGAGGCACTAACTAAAATATGGAGAGAATGCATATTTATTTATTACTGCAAGTTAATCATTTGCTAAATGTTTTTCAAATGTTTTTGGGTACTAACCCTTGCTATAAATTTTTAAAAACCTTTTAGGTGTCCAGCCACAGGGACGCCAGGCTTGACTCTATTTCAGGAATCCGTTGCTGCAACATATGTGGATGTTGCAGGAGTTTTGATAGACGCCTCACTCTTTCACTCTAGTATAGAGACTTCTACAGTTATTTTGAGCATGTCGCTCATAGTCCATTTAGTTTTGTCAGATTTGTTGGGATTGATTACTTGTCTTTATTTTATATTTGTTGAAGTTGGGGCGATGGTTTATTCGGACAGTATTTGTGAATGGCTGTTTCAGTTAATTAAGATTATTATGTTGTTTTATTTCCACATGAATTTCATTTGAGTTAATGAAGGATAAAACTTGGCACCAGACTAATTTTCTCACTTAGGTGGTAGGTAATTAAAAAGGCGGCAGTGATGTTAAGAATTATCCAACTGAGAAACCTGTTCTAACTTAATTTAGGACTGATCACCCGGGGTTAATTAGGCGGGGTGTCATAGGGGTGTGGAGTTTCTTGGGTTAGTAGAGTACTACCGATGATTTATTCGTAAATTTTTTAATATTGCGGGTTCGTTGACCAACTTGACTTGCAAAAGGGTACCGTTTATCTGGGATAACACTCGCCAGCTGGATATGATGAGATAAAGGACAAGTTGACTTCAGCACCATACTCACACTTCCCAGGTTAGGAGTGGAGTATCTTGTTTATACTGACACGTCCCTACAGGGACTTGGGGGTGTGCTACAGCAAGAGGACCAGGCTATAGCTTATGCTTACCGCAAACTTAATCCTCAAGAGAGTAATTAACCCGCCCACGACTTGGAGTTACCAGTAGTCATGTTTGCACTATGGATTTAGAGACATTACCTTCTAAGGGGGGGGGGGGGGGGAGGTTTCTCCTATTCACAGTTCATAAGTCACTACAGTATTTGTTCACTCAAAAAGAGTTGAATATGCGTTAGCATAGGTGGATGGAATTTGTGAAGGAATATTAGTTCGACATGCATTATCATCCAAGGAAGGCTAATTTGGTGGCAGACACATTGATCCGTAGGCCAGTGGGGGATGTGGTTGAAGTTTAGAAGGTGAAATGGAAGGAGCTATGACATCAGGATTCAGTTACCAGATCGTTTATATCAGTTATGACAGTCACCCCCCAGATTGTTACGAGGGTGGTACATTCCTAGGCAGTGGATTCATTTTGTCAGGATCGAATTCGATAGCTTTTTGTCAAGGGAGTAGAGACGTACTCAGTGAGTTTAGAGGGGGGCTTATGCTTCAACGGGAGATTGATTGTCCCAGAGGGGGAGGACTTTCGATACGCAGTGTTGGCAGAGTAGTACGAATTATGGTTTACGATACATCCTGGAGGAGATAAGATGTACCAAGATATCAGATGGCAGTATTAGTGGAGTGGGATGAAGAGAGACAATGCAGAGTTTGTATCCAGGTGTACAACTTGTCAGCTGATGAAGGTGGACCATCAGAATCTAGTAGGTATTCTGCAGCCGTTAGAGATTCCAATGTGAAAATGTGAGAGAATTTCCATAGATTTCATCACTGGGTTCCCTACATCTCAGAGGGGTCACGATTTAATTTCAGTGATAGTGGATCGGTTAACTAAAGTGGCCCATTTTTTGCCAATCCGGACGGTTTATACAATGGGACAGTATGCCCAGATTTTCATCGATGAGATAGTGAGATTGCATGGGGTGCCACTCGATATTGTGTTCGACGGGGACAAGAACTTCGTGTCTCATTTTTCGGGGTGTTTTCAAGAGTCCATGGTTGTAACACCCCGTATTTCTGAGAATATGGAATTTAAATAATTCAGTGATCTGGAATTTAATTAATATGGAGGATTTAATTAAATTATTAGCAAATTGAAATTTAATTAATTCGAGTTATTTTTTAAATTACATGTGTCGTAATTTGAGGACAAGGTTGGAGAATTTTAGTAAAGTGACTCGGATGCGATTTTAAGTGCACGGTTGACTCCAAATAGATCGAGATAGTTAGAAAAGAGTACACATGGGTTGTAATTGGGTCTCAGGGCATTTTTAGGCATAGTCGGGCTCATACGGGGGTGTTTGAGTCATTTTAATTTGTCCCATAGGATAAAAAACGGGATTAGCATTATAAAACCTATATTAGGGAGTTTGTGGTAGACACAACTCAAAAAGAAAACCCTAGTTTTGCAGAGGAGAAAAGTGGGAGAAATTGGGAGAGCATTTGGGGAGCCAAATCAAGAGGATGAGTGTGTTCTTCATCGAATCTCCATCTATAACAATGAAAATGAGACCCTAGAAATTTATGCAGGAAAGTAGTTAAACTTGCTTTCAATTTAATTGCAGTATTACGATTCATATCATGGTGGGTGTAATGGAAATTCATTTTTGGGTGGGTTTTCACATGAAAAATGGGTATTTATAAATTGGGAAAAATTCATGTAGATTAAGGGTTCGATTAATGTTGTATCACTATTCAAAAGTGTGAGAGTTAAATTTATATTCAAGAACTAGTAATCCATGTGGTTAGTTTGGATCATAGAATCGTATTTGAGGAAACGATCAAATGTAACCCGCAAATACCCAACTCACAGATTAGTTGATTACATTGGAAATTGATGATGGTTAATCTTGCATTTGAGTATTTTAAAATAGTTGGAAGATGAATAAATCATTAGGGGTTAGTTATGGGTTGGAGTTATGAACTTGGATGAATTTTAATGCAGAAACCAGCATCACGGGGAAGAAGGAGAAGTGGTTGAGCTCAAAAGGTCGCTCGAATGACACTGGAAGTCATTGAAATGACATTAAAGGTCGTTGGAATGACACCAAAAGTCGTTCAAATGAGATTAGTATCTCATTAAAGCAAGGTTGTTATCTCGTTCAAACGAATATAAGTTTTGGACATAGAGATAGATCTTTTCATTACAAACGCATGTCCGCTAGTTTCATATTTTTCTGATTTATTTTAATTAGTTATTAATTTATTATGGAAGGATGTCTGTAACCTAAATCCTTTTGTTAAAAATCAAATATGAATTATTTAAGGATGTCCGTAGATGAGTGTAGGACTCTGGAAAATATTAAGGAGTATTATTTTTACCTTAAAATTGGATGGGAATGAATCTGGGGTATGGATTTAGAATATTTAGGTTAAAGAACACTCGAAAATACATGAACGGATTCGAATGGAAATTTTGAATAAAATTAGGATACGATTTGGATTGGGATGTGCTTAGTATCTTGAATAATAATATGAATGTAAGTTAATACTTATGGAATTAAGAGTCGAGGTTGTGACTCGGATATTTTTCGATGGAGTGCTACGGGAGTTAGGCATGTGGTAGCGGATTTAATTTATTATAAGAATATATAATAAATTATCTAATATTAAAATTAATGATGAGTGTTAAAATTGATAGTGGGACTTTGTGTAATAAATTCTAAGAGATGAAGTTACGGGTCGAATGAGTGAGTCTGGGTATTGTAGTTGGATGACACAACTTTAATGAAAATATAATTAATGTGTGATTAATTAAATTACAAGTTAGTGCATAAACTTGGGTATTTTTGGTCTAGTGCTATGGATGTTAGGCACGATTTTTTTATTAAAGAGATACGGTACCCTTACACATTTTATTAATTATGAATAGAGAAAAAACTTCTCCGTGGCATACAAACCCACACTTTAACTAATATATTGGATGGGCCCATTACTCTAGATTTAAATAAATATAAATTTTGGGGATTTATAATTATCCCCATTACATTTAATCAAAACTCACTAAATTTAGGGATTTATACTATCCCCATTACACTTGAACTCAAGCTAAAGCATATAAATTTGGGGATTTATAACATCCCCATTATAATTTCTTTGATTTAATCCAGAAATTTTGAAGTTCTTGTATATCCATGTTGAGATGTACTTTCACCAAAGTTGGAAGAGAATTAAAGCGCCAGTATGTTGTGTTAGCTTGAGATATGGAAGCACTTGATGTTAGATAGTTTGTTACTGCATTATTTTCTCTCCATGTATGACAAAATTTGAAGTTTGTGGGATAGATAAGTGTATCAAATATTGGGATAGAACTCCATGGAGGTTTTTATTTCTTGAAGACAATATCCATTAATGACTTACAATCTAATTCAATTATAGCCTTAGAAATTTTCAAATGATGAAGTAATTTAAGGCCTTCTTCAAGATCGATCACTTCTGCAATAAATGAGTTTTGATTTCCAATATACTTTGAAGACCCAGCTATAAATAATCCTTTATGGTCTCTAATCACTCCTCCTATATCACTTGGAATAGGATTGTTTTTAAAAGCTCCGTCAATGTTCTATTTAAAGAAATCTATTGGAGGTTTACTCCATAGGCATTTGAATATCTGAATATACTTTTTTTGAGAACTTATGCGAAACATGGAACAAACATGATAATCTTTTTCTATTATTTTGTCATAAATTTGCAATTTTGAAGAATAGAGGAAGTAAGATTTATTATATTTTGAATAATCATATATGATGTACTATGATAATTGTAAAAAAAATTATTTCTTGACTTCCATAATTACCAAAATATAAATTTAGGCAAGAAAATGAACAAATGTTTATAGTAATCTTTACTAGGATTTTTCCTCCACCATGAACATAAAAGTGATCTACATGATGATTTACTAACATGTAGACCAAAAAGGTTTATAAAGAAAGTCTAGACCTCTTCAGACATGCCACATTTTGTAAGAACATGGAGGCTGCTATCCTCTGCTGTGAAACATTACCTACATACAGATATTATACTTATACCAACTTTTTGAACTTCTATTTAGAAAGGAACTGGAGAATTAAGAAGTTTCCAAATGAAATTCAAAATTTTCATTGGACACTCTATATTCCAGTTCAGTTTCCAAGTAATAGGTGTTGGTCTTGAAATTTTGCATACTTCATATGCTGATTTGATTGAAAATTCACCTTTATTTGATGGATGCCAAACCTGATTTTCCTCTTGGATAAATGTGTCTTTAAAGTATTTGATACCTGCAATCCTTTTTGTAGTAGCAGAGCCTTGATTTATGGTAACCCCCCTCTTATATTTGTTTCTCATGAAAGATGCCCAAATGCCATTGTCAAATTTAAATTTTCAGAATAGTTTCATACTAAATGCAGAAGAAATATCTTTTAATCTCCTAAAATTTTGACCTCCCTCTTCAAATGGAAAGCATAACTCATTCCATTTGGACTATTGAAATCCTCCTCAATAGAATTTACTAAATAGACTATGAAGTTTTTTGATGATGATTTTAGGAGGATTTAGAACTGCTAAGATGTAAATAGGGATCGGCTGAAGTGCATACATTATTAATGTAGCTTTTCCTTCTTGGGAAATCAGCTTAGAGGGCCAACTATTAAGTTTATCTCTTATTTTAGATAATAATTTAATGAATTGATTAACTTTAATTATAACTTTACTAATAAAACATCCAATATATTTTATTAGCAAGTGTTTATTAGTTAAACCAATGTTTTCAATAGCTTTTCTCCTTTAAATACTTGTTTTTTTATAAACATAAAAGGCACTTTTTGAAATATTCACTTATTGACTAGATGTATCCTCATAAGATTTAATTAAATTGAAAAAGGCTTTAATTGTATGTTTACCTCCATTGATAAATATAATAAGGCCATCTTCAAATGCTAAATGAGATATAAGTACACTATTTTGAGGATGAGAGTAGGGAGATGCCTTTTTTAGTTGGAAAAGCTTATCGATGTTTCTACTAAAACTTTTAGCATATAGGATGAAGAAACTTGGAGATAGATAATCTCCTTGTCTAAGCCCCCTATATGATTTGAAAAATCCTAAACTTTGACAATTCAAAATGAGAGAATACGAATTGTTAGATATAAGCCTCCATACCATGTCAATGAAAAACTCATTAAATCCAAACTTTCCAAGCACTTCACATAAAAAGGCCAATATACTTTATCATATGCATTTTTCATGTCTAATTTAATAATCACATTATTCCCATGAGATTTTTTGCCTAAATATTGAATCATTTCCATGAGCTAGGGGAATATTTTCTTGAATACTTCTACCTTTTACAAAACCACTTTGGTTTTGGTAAATGATAGAAGGAAGAATGTGTGATAATCTTTCATTAATAATCTTTGATATGATTTTATTTGAGAAGTTTCATTAACTTTTTGACCTAAAATGCGAACAAGTAGAAGGATTGGTAATAGAAGTTGAGGACCAACCTCTGAGGATTTCAGCTCCATCGAAAAAAGGAATGAATAGAATTAATGTGATCATTCTTTATTATATCCCAAAATGTAATGTAAAACACTCCACAAACTCCATCTGGACCAGGGGAACTAGAAAGATTCATATCCTTAATAGCTAAAAGAATTTCACCTTCTATAGGATAATCAGAGATAGTAGAGTTCATTTCTGTAGTGATCTTTTTATTGATTACCTCTAAAAGATATTGATCCAGAGGTTTAAAATCTGAGTTCCAGATATTTTAATACTACGATATAAGGATATTCCCTATCCCTTCATTAGTTTCTTCCCATTGATTTTAATTGTTCTAATAACTATTTATAAATTATTTTCTTCTTGTTACTGTTACTAAGGAGTGACAAAATTTAATGTTTTGATCTCCAAGCTTAAGCCATTTAATATGGCTTTTTTCATGCCAAAAACTTTCTTCTCTTAGCAAAGAAACATTTAGATTGGCTCTAGCTCGATACATTTCACTTCTAGTAGTTTGATTAGGAGAATTTTCAAATTCATTTTCTTTAATTAATAGAATATCTTCACAGATTTTAACAGTCTGAAATATATTTTTGAATGTTTCCTTATTCCAAGTTTTTAATTTTGTTTTTAAATGTTTTAATCTAAAAAAAAAATTGACCATTGGAGGAGCATTAATGTGAATATCCTAAGCTTCCTCTATTATCTTTTTTATATTAGATTTAATGCACCACATTGAGAGGAATTTGAAAGCTTTTGGATGATGATCATTTGGAACTTTTATGGATAATATAAGAGGACTGTGATCAGAACACGATTTGTTTAGATGAGTAATGGAGGATTGAGGAAAAATCCTTAGCCAATTAGAATTAACTAAGTCTCTATCAAGCCTACAAAATATGGTTCCATTTACCCTATTGTTGGTCAAAGTAAATCTTGTTCCAGAATATCCTAAATCTATTAATTTACATGACGTAGTCATATCTTTGAAATCTTGAGTGCCTTGAAAATCTAGATCATTACCTCCTAGCTTTTCATCTACATTAAATTATCCCACTACTAGCCAAGTTCGATTTGTAGAATCTACATATATGTTTTCTAAATTCTGCCACAATTCATTCCTTTTTAATGAGGAACATTTAGCAAGACTAATGCTAAATAAATTTTTTGATTAATAGATTCTATGTTTATTTCTAAACACAGCATTTGATCAGAATCATAGATAACTTTTACTTTCAGTTCATCATTCCACAAAAACCATATTTTATTTAATTGGTTATTAAGACAGTTTGAGAATTACCATTTTATTTGAAAATGTTTAATTTTTGATAAATCTACTTTAGGTTCTAATAAAACAATTGCGAGTAAATTATAGATTCTTTTAAGTGTTTTTAATCTTCTATTTGTTGCCTTTTTTGACACTCCCCTAACATTCCAACATATAAAATTGATCATTTAGGAAAAGAGGGTTTATCATGAGCTTTTGTTTATCCTAATAATCTAGTAAATCTTCTGAAAAGTGGATCAAAAGGTTGTTGCTTAGTTAATTTACATGGTCTGCTTTCTTTTGAAGATTCTGTAATATTTGCTTCTTCTTTGTTTTTGGCCTTTGCTTGCTTTTTCAATTCTTGATAATTACTCCATTTGGCATCCATCCAAGAAGCAAAATTTTGAAGTTCTTCTAACATGGGAACTGAATTGAATCCTTCATCTGCATCTAATTGATAATCTTTATTAGTAGCAATATTTTTATCATATTTTGGGAGATTTGATCCTTTTGGAGATAGGTTGTATTGATCCAAAATAATTGTTTCTTCTGAAAAATATTCAATATGTTAAATTTTCTCCAAAGTTTCTTGATAATATCCCTTCTCTTGAGTGTGCTGATTTAAAATGTCTTCCTTTTCTTGATCAACTTCTTCTGTGTCAGCAATGATCAATTGATGAACTTGAATACCTTGTGTTGGTCTTGAGATAACTGGTTCTTGAATTTGCAATAATTGATCTTGAGTTTGTTGGGTATCTCTAATTTCTGTGTGTTACACTACCTCTTTATGTCCTTTTTCAGCATTTGTCTTAGGCAATCTAGGAGGTTTAACGGTGTTAGGATTTTTTACCAGGCATTTTGCTTCTGAATGTCCCTTTTTCTTACAGAATTGACAATATGAAGGGATGTTTTCATTGGATATCTGTTGCCAAAAACCTTTTGATCCATATCCTATCCAAACTCTATGCAGTCTTTCTCTGAGGAGATTGATTTCAACACAAATTCTTGATGTACTTGGTCTTATCATTACTATTATAGATGCATCTATCTTTAGTGGTTTTCCACTAATTATGCTATTGAGTATAGAGAAGATTTCGCATAGAAATGTATTGGCAGATTAGGGAGATTGATCCATATTGGAACAAAAGGACTTTCCTCTTTTGGTGTGAAATCAGATGTCCACTTAAATGTTCGCATTGGGTATTTCCTAATATACCATTGATATCTTGCCCACAAACGAACATAATCTTCTTCACAATTCAATCTAATTATGATATGTTTTGAATCAATCAAACCTATAGTATAGGTTGCTTTCAATAAGAAGATTTCAAAAGTTTTCCTAATTGTATCAATGTTCGGCCTTCCATGAGAGAATTTGCCTACAATAGAATGTTTGAAGGGTTCTACAAGTGCAGATATGTCTTCTTCTAAAAATAGTATGGCAGGTTTTCCTCTGAAAGTGGTTGGTGTTTTTATTCATTAACACACTTGCAAATGGTTTTGTTCACATATTTGTTGTGTCATGTGGTTTTGGTGGGATGAATGTTGCTATGGGAGGATCATCCATGTTAACTATGGATGTTTGTGATCAATTTCAGTAAGGGGAAAGAGTTTTCACCCTTGTGTGGCCATCCTCGATCCTCGCCTGCGGGCAGGCGCATGAAGGGAGGATCCTCGGGTTCTGCGCGTCCCTCTCGGGCGCGCTTAGGCCGGCGTCGTTTGAGATGGGGTGTAAAAATGTAGAGAGATTTAGAGTCTCCAGTCTATTTTACTCAAAACAGACAAAAGAAAAAAGGGGAAGCCATCCTAAAGGATGGCATCCAAAGACATACTGGTGCATACGAAACCAAAATGATTCGAGAAGCGTTAGGAGGCTAAGTTACTGAATGGGAAGGAGTTAGGCACCCATTCCGCCGTTTCGGTCTCTCATGGATATTTGCTATTTTCCCCGTGATATGTGTGCATGTGTATATATATAGTGGAGATAAGAATCCTCGATTTGTATCATGGAAGATATAAAGCGAGGCATCTGTAGGAGGGTACAAAAGATAATATTAGAAAATAAAATTTACATGATTACCCTTACATCGATCGTTATAATGGAACGATAACACGTATGGGGTAATACGTCACTAAGAACAAGTCTATAGAATATAAGAAAATTGGATTTAGAGAAGATGGAAAATGAGAGAGTAAGTGAGAATAGGATTCGAGTCTCGGGTTTTACCCTAAGACACTTACGTAGCCTATAAAGGCATCAAAGTACATGTAGTTCGCATAAAAAATGAGGGGTGGGGTTTATCCCATAAATCCAAATGGGGGGTCTCTTATTTTTGAGTGTGTGTAGAAAAAGTGTTTTAGTTGTGAGAAAAGTGCGAGAAAAGTATGAGAATCCCTATTTAAAATTTATAAGCAAACCCTCTTTTTCTTGTTTTTTGGGTTTTTTAGTTATATGAAAATAAGGTATGTGCAATAATACAAAATAAAAAGTATATTAGGATGTGTGAGATGAGATAATAAAAGTGCTAAGTAATAAAATAAATTATTGTGAATTTAAGATAATTTAAGAGAAAGTTGAGAAAGTTGGACCTTCTTGAAGATCTTGAGCTTGATCGTGAATGTTGGAGAGCTGCCCTTGCACTTGGATGATGATGGAGAGTGGCTAATTCACCAAGTTTGATGAAAAGGATGATGAAAAGTGGAAGTTAGAAAGGGATTTGGATGTTGAAATAACGTTATCTTCGAGAGAGGTTTTTGGGATTCGTTGAGAGAGATTCTTATCAGATCTGGGATCCACTTAAAAATGAGGTGAAGGACTCCTTTTATAGGCCCAGGTCACTGCCGATCGGCATAGACCTGGTCCTGCCTATCGACAGGCCTTTTCGAAAAATTGGCCGCTGAGGGCAAACTGTTGGTTAGAATCGCGCACGGGGTAGACCGTTGGAGAGGTAATTCAGAGACCTTTAAAAGTCCTTTGGACCGCTCCTGGGTTCGGGAGTTGACTTCGGGTCAAATATGACTTGGAAGCATTTGTCGGTCCATTGGACGGGGAACCGTTCGGACGCAAACAGATTGTTCGTCCGCCTGGTAAGTCCAAATCGTGCATGGGGTGGATCGTTGGAAAGGTTAGGAGATTTACTTCAACATTACAAAGAGTTTGACCCAGTTTGGGGAGTTGACTTTAGGCCAAATATAGCTCGAAAGCGTTTGTCGGTCCTTTGGATGGGGAATCGTTCGGATGTAAATGGATCGTTTGTCCGCCTGGTAAGTCCGAATCGTGCACATGGCAGACCGTTGGAAAGGTTCAGAGATTTTATTTGACATTCAAAAGAGTTTTACCCGATTTGGGGAGCTTACTTTGGTCAATCAGGCCCTGAAAGCATTCGGTGACCTCTTGGAGTCAAACGAATCGTTTGCCCGCATGGTAAGTCAGAATCGCGCACAGAGTGGACCATTGGAAAGGGGTTTCAGTTTCCTTCAAAGATTCATTCCGCCTCGGTGAAGTTGAAGAGTTGACTTAGGTCAAACAGAGCCTGGGAGTGCCTGGTGGCCTCTAGATCAAGTTTTAGACACAAACGGATCGTTTGTCCGCATGGTAAGTCGGAATTGCACATGAGATGGACTGTTGGAAAGGGATTTTAATGCCGTTCGAAGATTCATTCAGCCTCGATCGAGCTGAAGAGTTTGACTTTTTGGTCAAATAGAGCCTGGGAGCGCCCTATGGCTTCTAGGTCAGTACTCGGGACATGACCTGGGTTTGTAGTGATGAAGGGAGGTACTAGGGACCTAACGAGAGTTAGGGGGTAACAGAATGGGGTGTCTAAGATCCCCTCGGTGGGTGAGTTTGGAACAAATGATAACCGTCGAATAGACACCACATGATGATTTTGATGGAGTTTGACAGATTCAGAGGGTCGAGGCCGATTCTGAGGATCGAAGTCAATTCTGACCTAAGAGTGGTGACGATCGAGGATCGAGGTCAATTCTAACCTAACTCAGGTGACAATCCAAGACCGAGGTCAATTCTGACCTAAGAGTGGTTGCAATCGAGGACCGAGGTCAATTCTAACCTAACTCAGGTGATGATCCAAGATCGAGATCAATTCTGACCTAAGAGTGGTGACGACCGAGGATCGAGGTCAATTCTGATCTAACTCAGGTGATGATCCAAGACTGAGGTCAATTCTGACCTAAGAGTGGTGACGACTGAGGATCGAAGTCAATTCTGACCTAACTCGGGTAATGATCCAAGACCGAGGTAAATTTTGACCTAAGAGTGGATAAAGATTGGATTTTTATTCTGTTGGATAAAGTTCTTTGTGATTTTGATCTGAGCTGGGGAGCTGATAGCTGGGGAAACTTTTGTTTCTTTAAGAGGCCTCGCAGAGGGGGAATAACCAATTTTGGTGCTATAAAAATTCCACTGGGGAAGTGATTAGGCGATCGTTAGAGGTCCTTCGGGGCTTTTTCGGGAGGAGATTCACTTGTTTTTTGAGGATTTCGCTGGGAAAGATGGGTTCTGCTTGAGGAAATGCGAGATTTTCTTGGTGAAAATGCTCTAAATCTTTTCTAGGATTTTTAGGAATTTTTTGAGGATTTTTTGGGGCTTTCTGGTATTTTCTAGGAATTTCTGTACAAAATTTAAGGGGGGTGCCGGTCGGCATGGTATGAGGGGTGCCATGTACCTTCTTGAGGTATTCTTCATTTTGCGCATTTCTTTTCATGCATTCGCATTTTCCTTTCATGCATTCTCATTTTCCTTATGCGTCTCTTTTTGTTTGTGAATTCTTATCTTTGACATACGTGGTTTTATGAGGTGATTGGGTGCAATACCACACTGAACGCTCTGAAGGACAACACTGTTGGGGACTTTTGCTGATTGCATCGATGGCGTATGGCCAATCGATAGTCGAATGTATCTCTCTCTCTAGAGGCGGTGCGTCAGGTCTTGAATGACCTGACCAGTGGCATGGTAAGAATTATTCCATTTTCAGTCTTGGTTTTTGCGACTTTTGATCTTATATTGATTTATGCCTACTTGGAGATTTTTAGATGACCATTTATCCCTGGGGGACAGCCATTCAGGATGTGGGGATGACCGGGGTGAACGGGCAAATGAGGCATTTGCTGGCGCATGAGTTGGACCATTCCTGGTATCTTGAGGAGAGGGTGGTTCGCCAGAGTGCTGAGGAGGAGGTGGTGGTGACACCTGCGTAGCCTCCTACGTCTATGAGGCGGGAGCGACTACTGTTGAAGGATGTGAGGATTGGGATGATGATCAGCGAGTCCTACTTATTGTACACTGATACGGCTGCGTCGTATGACTATATGGGCTTTGTGACGAGCTAGTTGATGGCACCCAGGTTATATGATGCCCTGCCTTTCCCTCCTGCGGGTTCGAGTCGGGTGGTGGGATCTTCCCACAGTGGCATCGGTCCGACGGCATCCGCAGTGGCGGCAACTTCAGAGGTTCCTTTTGTACGATTGCACACTCCTTCGTACAACATTCGGCAGGCTGATGGAGGGATGGTACCTATGCTGCATCGTCCTCATGCGATGGATCCGGAGGAGTTGGGGTTGATAGAGGAGGTCCTCCGACCTGCGATATACCTTTCTGTTGTTCTCTTCATTTCTTTTATATTTTGGTCATCCTTTCTTTGATACTGATTTTTCCTTTTCCTTGCAGCAAGTCCAAGTGTCGACCACTTGGCTAAGAGACATCAGAGACTGGATATCTTTGGCGACTGCCCATATTCGGGATGCGGTTCCTGTTCCTTCCTGCTTAGTGTCGTCTGCTTCATCCGGAGAGGACTCTAGCTCGGGTAGTGGCGGTGCATCGTCTCATCATAGAGGAAGAGAGCACGTCGCAGGGGTGGAAGATCTTAGAGAGAAAGGTGGGTGAGAGAGAGAGAGAGGGAGAATGTGAGTTCGGGCCGAGTCCTATTTTTTTTTCTTTTTCTTATTATTTCCTGCAAAATTGACGTAACACAGAAACAAATAGATGCAATGCAATGGAGTTTTTTTATTATCTTTAATTAATGATGAATGAATGCATGCACATGCACTTTTTTACTTTGCTGCTGACACCGTAAAAAGGAGTACTTTTGCAAAGGAAAGTTTTTTAATTAAAAGGGGAAATTATATAAGTAGGAAAAGGGATTTTGAAATTCTGATGAGAATATTAATTTATTTTTATTGAGTTTTCTGATTTGACAAAAGAGGAAAAAAAGGGAAATTTCTAAAAATGGGTGGTTGCCGATCGGCAAGCACCCTGTCCTACCTATCGACAGTTCAGTCCAGTCCTATCAATTCAAAGCTTTGAATGGTACCCTCTTCAGCCTTTTGTATTTTTTGGCGTAGGATTCTCTTCGATTTATGCAGGGATTATGTCTCTTGTGAGGGTTCTCAAGTATAAAAAGGGGTGAGGGTGGAGTGTTTTCATCACACCTTCGCATTCTTACTTACTTGCCCACTATCTCTTAGCTTTGCAATATGGCTCTCCCTAGTAGCATTGAGTTTTCTAACTACCTCGAAGCCTTGGAAGCAATGTTCTCTTATAATGTCGGTTGTGATGCTTTCAACATGCATCGAGTCTCCTTATGGCGTAATTGACCTATTGAGTGGAGCATGATGATGGCGGTGGTACAATTCTAGTACCCCGAAGACCATGTATTCCGCTTTGGGTTGGATGATGTTTGTCCTACCTACGAGGAATTTTCTGCCATGCTGGGTATAAATCCCAGTGTTGCTGTGGCTTTGCCCGAATTTTCTCATTCTACTAGGGATTTATTGGCCAGGCTTCTTCATATTTCGCCTTCGGCGGCCAGATCATTGGTTGTTGGAGGAATGATCTCACTCCCGGCGGTGCTACAGTCCGTGCATTTACAGGAAGTAGGTGATATTGGCTATGCTGGAGCCGTTGCTCTGGCCTGGTTTTAAAATTACTGGTGGTGACTGGGGAATTGCTGGTGGACCCGCAACTTGCAGCCATTACTTCGTGGATGTCACACCGTAACAATCCGGCGGCGGTGATACTGGCGGAGATGCTGAATGGTCTGGATGCCTGGCAAAAAGTTCGTTTTAACTTTCTGAGGGGTAGCCCCGTGATGTTGTTCATGTGGTTGTCTGAAAGACTTCGCTTGGTGGTCCCTCCAGAGTATCCTTTGTCGACTGTACCCAACTTCTTTTCGCGTTACTTCATCCGCGCCGGCCTGGATATTGCGAGCTGGGAGAATTAATTTGTGGAGCATGGGGCTCGGAATTTGTATTGGTCAGTGCCTTGGTGGGGGCAATTACATCCTATTCTGGAGCTAGGAGAGTACTCATATGTGCGACTGGTTGGCCTCAGACAGACCTCTTTTTATTTCCCTTGGAGGCTTCTGCTCCAATTTGGCTGGGCACAGGTCGTGCCACCTCGGGCACTAAATTTCTTTCGATAGACGTTTTGACCGAGCGCCTGCTTCTGTTTCTTGGATCTCTGTGGGAGAATCGGTGTCCGTTGACTCGTCCCTCTCAGTTTGGCGGGAGAGTTTGGCATTTCCCTGGTGATTATATGAAATGGTTATGGAGGAGGGTAGTTAACAAGATGTTGGCAGTGGAGACTGTAC
This sequence comes from Sambucus nigra, assembly GCA_949130495.1. NCBI lineage: Eukaryota > Viridiplantae > Streptophyta > Magnoliopsida > Dipsacales > Adoxaceae > Sambucus > Sambucus nigra. The sequence continues at coordinate 128,347,518 of OX422216.1, read as the reverse complement.
AAAGGTGGTTTGTTTTATTTAACACCATGGAAGGGGGTGTTGTGATTTTTTCGATGCTGGTTCGGGCTTATTGGTCCATAGAGTGTTTATAGAACTCTGTTCAGGCAGGGGAAATTTGGAGGCCCTAGAATGTAGATGATGAGGGTGCAGGCTCCTCTGGTAGCCGTGGGTAGGACTCTTGGAGAGTTTATTTGTTGTTAATAGGGAATAGACGTGGGGATTTTATTTGTCTTTTTATGGCAGTAGGGGGAAAGGAGTTATCCGTTCCTTTTCACATGTAATCTGTGCTGTAATTTCTTATTAATGAAATAAGCAAGTTTCTGATCATTCGGTTGTGCCTTTCGATGAATTTTGTAATTTTAAATTATCAATACCGACCGCTAAGGCATACATAATCCTTTTGTTCAAGTATATAATAGAATGAACTGCCGTTCTTGGAGATAAGAAAAGAATAGTACTTTGTGAAAAAAAGAGGGTTGTGCTCCTGTAAGATGTATGAGCCGCCTACATGCCTCTAGGGTTTTTGAATTTTTTTTGTTTTTCTTTATTGAAAAATGGTCTTTTGTAGAGGATCAGGCCCACGTAGTTCTGGGTACAGGTAAATGAAGAGAGTTTTTTTTTATTTTTTTAAGAATAGAAGGGAGATGAGAAGAATCGTTGTGCGCCAAGATTTCGAACTAGGGGTAGAATTTCTTGAGACGGTCCAGGTTGATTGGATGAGCCATCTCTTCCCCATCTAGGTCAGTGAGCATGGCGGCGCCGCCGAATAAGATTTTCTCCACAATGTAGGGACCGCTCCAATTGGGCTTGAATTTTCCTCTGGGGTCCCAGATTGGTTCTATTATCTCCTTGAGGGCTAAATCCCCCTCTCGGACACCGCGGTCCTTGACTCTTTTATTGAATGATCACCCTATTCGACGATGGTACCCCTGTATGTGGTAAAGAGCTTTCAATATCCTTTCACTCGTCGAGACGGATTTGGCACTAGTCATCCTCATTAACTTTTCTTTCGAGCATGATGCGTAACGAGTCCAACTCCACAGGTAGGACTACTTCCATGCCGTAGACCATAGAGTAAGGGGTAGCCCCAGTAGAGGTTCAGATTGAGGTTCGATAGGCCCATAGGGCGTACGAGATCCGATTGGCCCAATCCCTGTATCTTTAGGTCATCTTACTGATGATGGATTTAAGGTTCTTGTTAGCGGCTTCAACTGCACCATTGGTCTGAGGTCGGTAGGGAGAATATTTGTGTCCCTGAATCCCGTACTCGTTGACTAACTTCTGTGACTTCTGCTTTAAAATTCCACCCGTTATCTGACACTAACTCGTGCGGGACCCCATATCGGCAGATGATATTATTCTTCAGGAATTTGGCCACTTTCTTGGCGTTCAGTACTGCGTATGACTCAACTTCGACCCATTTGGTGAAGTAATCAATGGGAAAATAGGATGAACTCATGTCCGTTTGAAGCCTTTGGTGTAAGCTTCCCTATGATGTCGACACCCCAAGTGGAGAAGGGCCAGGGAGAGGTCATTTTTTATAATGCTCGCGGAGGCAGGTGTTGAAGATTGGAGAACTGTTGGCATTTTAGGCACCTCCGGACATAGGCGGTGAAATCTTGGGCCATGGTGGTCCAGTAGTAGCCCTGTCAGATGATATTCTTGGCAAGCATGTGATCGTTCATGTGGGGCCTTCATTCCCCGCTATGGATCTTCTGCATTATTTTCTCAATCTCAGCCCCTACGCTACAGTGTAGATGAGTTCCATCGAAGTTCCTCTTGAGTAGAGCTTTATGACAAATGATGTACTGGGCAACCAGTCTTTGAAGGGTTGTTCGATCTTTCTTGTTGTAACCCTCGGGATACCTACCATGTTTGAGAAGGCACCAGATATCATAGTACCAACAATGGGCTAGTTCAGGGTCTTCGATAGGGATGAGCTCAATATGATAGCAATGGGTTGGTTTGTCTTGCTTTTGAACTAGGAAGGGGGTTATTGTTATTCCTTCGGGCATGTCGACCATGGAGGCTAAGGTATCGAAAGCATCGGCTAGGTTATTCTTTGCTCGAGGTAGGTAATGGAAGGTAATATCTCGGAATTGGGAGGCTAAATCTTCTAAGTGGGCATAGAAGGGTTGGAGTTTTTTGTCCTTGACTTTCCACTTTCTGAGCACTTGACCGATGATGAGGGAAAAATCCCCGTAGACATCTAGGTATTGAATACCTTTCTTGAGAGAAACTTTGAGGCCTATTGTGCATGCCTCATATTCCGTCATGTTATTGGTGCAAGGGAAATCCAATTTGATGGCGATGGGAGTGTGGCAGTCATCTGGGGCGATCAGAAGTATCCCAACGCCATATCCCTTTTTGTTGGCAAAACCGTTAAAGTAAAATTTCCATCGAAGGTGGTCTTGAGCGGTGCAAAGGATATTTTCATCTAGGAATTCAGAGATCCAGACATCTACTTCTTCTACAGGGTAATCAACGAGGTAGTCGGAGATGGCTCTTCCATTAATGGATTTTTACGTGACATACACGATATCGAACTCGGTTAAGAGCATCAACCATCGGGTCATTTGACTGGATAAGGCGGGTTTCTCAAGTAGGTATTTGATGGGATCCATTCGAGATACAAGTCATTACAAACCTTCGTTGAATCCTTTCGGAGGAGCATGAAGATCGGTTCGCAGATGGAGGTTAGTTGGCTGATGAACAGGATGATATATTATAATTTCCTGAGAAAACATCTGACTTCTTTCTCTCTTCGGGGCAGTTGCATCTCAAGAATGGTCTTCAGCTTTGCGGGATCTGCATCTATCCCCTTGTCGCTGATCATGAATCCCAAGAGTTTTCCCTTTGTAACGCCAAAGACACATTTTTATGGATTGAGTCTCATCTAATACCGTTGCAGTTGTTTGAATAACTTTCGGAGAGCGGGAACATGAACTTCTCTAGTTTTGGACTTGATAATCATATCATCCACGTAAACCTTGACTTCTTTGTGAATCAGATCGTGCAGAGTGGTTGTGGAAACCCTTTGGTAGGTATCCCCAGCATTCTTGAGATCAAATAGCATAACGGTGTATCAAAAGGTTCCTCATAGGGTGATGAATGAGGTTTTTTCTTGGTGGTCTGGGTTCATCTTGATTTGGTTGTATCCGATAAACCCGTCGACGAATGACTTGAGAGCATGACTGGCTATGCTGTCTACGATCATGTCAATATTGGGTAGAGGATAATCATCCTTTGGAGAAACTTTGGTTAAATCTCGGTAGTACACACACATACGAACCTTCCCTCCTGATTTCGACACAGGTACTACGTTGGCTAGCAATGTGGGATAGTCGATCACACGAATGAAGCCCACGTTCAACTGTTTGACCACCTCTTATTTGACCTGGAGCGACCATTCGATGCGGAGCTTTATCAATTTTTGTTTAACCGTCTTATAATTTGGGAGAGTGGGGATCTCGTGCTAAGTTATTTCAGGATTAATGTCGGGCATATCATCATAGGACCATGCTAATACATCCACGAATTCCTTTAGCAATTCTTTGAGTTGTGCACACTCATGCTCGTCAACGGTGGACCCTATCCTAATCTCGTGCAGTTGGCTACTAGAACCGAGATCAATAACAACAGTCTCTTGTTCATTAACTTGAACGAGATTATGTTATTTATTATTAACCTTATTTAGATCAGTTAAGAATTGTTCATTTGCAAAATCATCATCATCAAAAGTTCGATTAGAATCCAAACAATTAATGTAAGGCATAACAAGATACTCAAAATCTTCCTTTATTTCATTGATAGGAAAAACAACATTGAGAACCTTATCAAAAGAGGTCTCGATTACATTTGAACAAGGATAGACAACAGAAGAAGAAATAGGGTAAACATTGGGGTTAGGGGAGATTTTAAGAGGTAGAACTGGCGCAGCCTACCAGTTAAGGAGGGGTGTATCAGCAGCTTTAATCAGATGGGATGGATCCATTGATGTAGTGCCAGAATGAACCATGCAGAGTGTCAGTCCCAGTGTCTGTAAGTTGAAGGAATCGTCGGAATTACTTTCCTCAATCTCTTCGATATCTTTGATGAGCGGTTGTGCTCAGTGTTGGAAACTTTCACCTCATGGGTAGCTATCTTGGAAAAAGATTTCCATTCAAGGTTTTATCTTCTTGTTTGTGTGGTCAAACCATAGTTCTGGAAAATCTCAAAAAGAGAAGTCTTCGCTTCTTTGATGAATCGTCCATTCAAGGAGTCTCTTGGGATGGTTTGCATGCAGTCTAATCTTCTCTTTGGTCGAGACTGGTGGATCATTCTGAGCTCTTGTTCTGATGGTTAATACCCAAGCCACAAGGAAGGAAAGCTTTCTTTAGTTCGATGGGCTCAAGTATCCCTTGATGCCTTTGCCCTAGCCCCAGTCCAAGCATGAAGTGCATGTTTCTGAACATCTGAATCACATTGACGTTACAACGAGGGTCATATTCTGGAAAAACCCTTTCTTTGAAATAGTCCCCTACCGGGAGTAGGAGTGACTCAACTCGAAATCCTGATAGGAGCATATCATTTGACCCGTGATGTATCTCAAGGATTGGACTACTGGTGCTTGCACCCTCAATATTTGTGTCGTCGCCCAAAATGGTGATGACTCGCCCGTCGATGAAGAACTTTAATTTCTGATGGAGTGAGGAAGACACACCCTTGATACCGTGGAGCCAGGTTATCCGAGCAATAGGTTGAAACAATCTGGGATGTCTATGACTTAGAATTCAATGACAGGGTTTATAGGGCCAACCCCTATTACAAGTTTTATGGATCTCATCACCTCCTGACGCGACTGAAAATGTGTCTCAGAAATTCGTTCACTCTAGGCTCAAATGTAAGCCTGTCGCTCAAGTAATAATCCGACAAGTCGGGTATCGATCCTCAGGGGAAAAAGGACAACGAAGTTGTGACGATGGAAAAGACGGAGGAATCCTAACCTTGACTCTAAAAATAAAGGGAAAATGATTTGATTTTGGGAATGATTACAACTAAATGTGAAGATGAAATTATGAAAAATGCAACTACAATAAGTTACCTAAAATATGAATAAAAATTGATTTTGGAACTTTTGACAAAGTGATGGGAAAAACTAGGACGGGAATGCAGTCCCCCAACCCTAGTGTAGTGTAGTGGTAATATCAATCATAAATTTATCTTATTGATCTGACCCGGAATTTAGTACTCCCAAGAATTATGTATACGAGATTTAAGCCCGCGTCATACCTAATCTGAGGATGAGTAAAACAGTATCTCGATAGTGACACTCAAATTGCACTCTAAATCATCACGAGTACCCAAAGGCAAACGTGATATAAAGATCTACAATTATTGTGTCGCTATGCAATACGATCATAGTCAATCAATAAATTCATCGAATTAATTTTAAACACATACACTAACACCTCGGGTTGGGTTCATGTACCCCGACCTTGTTAAATCTAGCCTAACATGTTGAATTTAATGAAAACAATAATTGATGTGCAGGAATTCATGATTAATCTAAGAAAAATGACAATTAGATGTAGAAACGAATTAGAAATAAAAATCACTCACTAAAATTACCCAAAAAATAAATGCAACAATGAATGAAACTGATACTCACAAAAATCGCTGAACAAATCTTCAATCCTTGAAATAAATCTCCAAAAGTTAACTAAGTTAGGGTTTCTGAAGAAGAAGAGGTGAAACCTACTAATTCTTCGTATCCATAACAATACTAAATCGGGTCTTTTATACCCTACAACAATATCGGAAGTCAGCTGCACACTAGGAGTCTTTTAAGGAAGAGAAGATTTTCAGATCTCGAAGACCGGACCGATCCGGGTCTTAGACGGACCGGTCTACCCCCAAGGCAGATCGGTTCTTTTTATTTTGGGGCGGACCGGTCCGAGGGAAGACTGGTTCCTTTTATTTTTGCCTCCTTCGATTTGCATGCGATCCGGGGTCTTCTGGAGTTTGGCAAGGCGGACCGGTCCGGGGTAGGGGCGGACCGGTCCGGCTATTTGAATTTCTGTCTCCTCTTTGACTGATCATAACTTTTGTTCTGGGATTCCGATTGGGGTTCCGTTTATTCCTTTGTGCTCGTGAATGAGATGTCTTCGACTTCTCTTTAGGTACCTCATCCGAATTCCGTATAGAAATTACGCTTTTGTCCTTGATACATTTCCTTCTTGCTTTCTTGATTCTACCGATTTCCTTCTTTCGTTTCTTAACATCAAATACCTGTAGAATCACTACAAAATACCAGAAACTCGGTGTACTCATTTGGATCAGTCAGTAGCACAATTATGAGATAAATCCAACTCAATTACGTTGTTCGAGGTGCTAAAAGTAGTTAAATCAAGGGATAAATTAGGAAGAATTTATGCCTAATCACCTCCCGACGGGTATTATCGTAGGCACGTACAACGATGGAGGTTGGAGCGAGGTCACTTTATTTCAGGCCTAAACACTTGAAGGTTCTTAGTGGACATACATTCAAGGCGGATCCGTTATCGACAAGAGAGAGTGGAACAACCTTCCCCATAACTTTGACAGAGATGTTGAGTGCATGATTGTGATTTGTCCCAATTGGATTTCTTCTTCAAAAAATGATAGCATTCGAGTAGAGGTCAAGGATCCGACTAGATTTACCTCCTCTTCTGGTGTGGTAGAAGGAGGAACTATGGGTCTAGTGAGCAGCTTGATTAAAGCATTTCTGTGAAGTTGGGAAGACATGAAAAGCCCCCATAGAGTGATGTTAGCTTGAGTTTTCTTCAGTTCATCGAGGATCTTTCTCTCCTCGATGGTCATCTCTGGCATAGGATGGTTTTCAACGCCCTTCCCCTTGTCATTTTCTGGTAGTGAGCTTGGAACCTGGTAATTTCTCCCTGATCGGGTCATGTGATTTACTGAAGAAGGGAAGAACATGAATCACGTTTCCTTGTCAATCTCAGGTTCAACTATCACCTTGTTTATTTCTACGAGGAGTTCTTCAAATGATATCATCCCACATATATCGGCTACTGGGCCAGTTCTTCCCGAAGCTTGTTCTTTACTCGAATCTTCGAATTCTTCCCCCCATCTGATGGCAACAATTTTATCTTTCCATGTAAAGTTAATGCATTCCAAAACTTCAATGGATTCTTCATACAGGTCTTCCCATTCTGTGGGGATTTGTATGGTTGAAGGGACCAAGAGCCCTTGTAGCTTCAAAGTATCAAGTAACTCGGTGATGCTACAAATGCTGTTGGCTTGCCCAAAATAATTCTGCCATAATCTAGACAACATCATTTAGGCTGACTTCATCGGTTGGCACCACCCACTTGTCTGAATCTCGAGTCCATTTCCAAGCTTCCAAGAACAGTGTACTGAACCTTTGACAATCGATGACCATTTGTGAGGGAAATTTCATCCCGAACTCTAGGAGTTGGTTTAAAACCTCTGATAATTACATATTTCCATTTTTAGAATGGGTACGGACAGTGATGCATGCTTCGGTAAGGAGTGACAGTGCCTCATCAGCGAGGCTAGTAGGGTGTAGGAGGAAATATGAGCAAACTTGAAGAGGTTTAGGAGAGTATATGGGTATGATTTGAGTTGAGGTATCGAAATCTGGGTTTTCTTCTAAGAAGATGGCATTCTTATGATTTGGGAGTGGATTGTGAGTAGTGTTTGGCTTAGGATTGGCTGGTGGGGCTATGTAACCCTAGTTAATGAGATCTTGGATTATGTTTCAGAGGTGAAAGCATTGGTCGGTGGTATGGCCAGCAGTTTGGTGAAAGGCACAATGAGCATCGGTTTTGAAGTTTCTTGGGAGTGGATTTGGTAATAGACGGGGATTCAAGGGTTTGATGAGGTTTCGGCTTAACAGGGCTTGGTAAACTTTGGAGAGGGGAGCATGGAGCTCAGTTTATTCCCTTCGGATGGGGGAAGGGAGGATTTCTAGTGCCCATGATGTGGTTGGTTGAGAGATGTTGTTGATGGTTGAGACTGTAGCACTGGACGGCTTGTCATACTTTCTAGGGGTGAACTGTCTGGACAACTGCTTCGGTTCAACCTCTGTTTTAACAAGGCTTTCCTCGATTTCTACTCCTGCTTCTCTGAGATCTCGGAAGTGGGGATAGTATTATCCTCCCATCGTCGCTCGAACATGGGGAAAAAAGTTCTTCTTCACTATGTTGACATGTTCCTCCTCAGATGGACGATTGGTCATGGTAGTTTCTTGCTCCCTCCACCGGGTTATGAAGTTACTGACTGATTCCCCAGGGTTCTTCTTGAGCATCTCTAAATTACGATGCGTGACCTTAAGCTCTTCGTTATATTTATACTGCGATATGAATTCTCGGGCTACATCCTCCCAACTACGAATTCTGGATTCCTAGAGAGACAAAAACCACCGGAGGGCACTATCCATCAAAGTTTGCTGAAATAATAGGGCCATCACTTCTTCAGAAGATCCTAGTAGATTCATGGAATGTTGATAACTGCGAAGATGAACAATCGGGGTTCCACTCCCTCCAAACTTCTCGATATTTGGCATCTTGAATTTCTCGGGTAATCTCTCTCTAGGATAAGGAGACATCTGGGTGTAGTCTATGTAATTTCCAGATATTCTGACTTGGTCAAACTTCTTGGTGAGCATATTGAGATCCTCCTTGACCTTATTCAACTCCTTCTCTTTTGGATCAGCGACCATAGGTAGGTTAGCCATAGGCTGGGCAATATTTAGCATCGAAAGCTGGGCAGACAATAGCCCATTGACAGGAGGGGCACGTGGATCATGTTGATATTCTTCGAGAACCTAGATAGGCTCGAGCGGACCCATAGCAGAGGGAATAGGGCCTCAAGATCTTGAGGAATAGGAACCTGGTTTCGTTGCATCTTTCGGACCGCAGTTTGGAGGTTGTCAATCTTGGATACGAGTTGAGCTAGGACTATCATCAGATCTGGCTGTATGACTGGTACTTGATCTGTATTCTCCATGAAAAGTGTATGGATTCTGGACTCGGAAGAAGTAGTACAGGAATGGATGAAACTCCGGGGTGATTTGACTGAGGAACGAATCCAATAGGGAGCCAGTCCAAGGGCTTGCGATTGATTTGAGAAGGCAGAAAATGGGATTTATTTTTTTAAGAAAAAGGGAAGAAACTATTTTTGGATTTTTGATAAAGAAGGGAGAAATGTTTTTGAAGATGAAACTCAGCATGATTAGTACGATTATTCTGTTCTCAGTTGTATTTAATTCTCCTAAATGCAATGCCCGACGGGACCCGAGCCTGGAAAAGCAAGGTTTTTAATATATGTGAAGCTACAGTTGGACTTGTAAGAAGGCTCACGGATAGGTTCCCATTTTAAAAATGTGCAAAAATTTGGGCGGCAGGCCGACCCAGAATTTTGGCAGAGTTTTGGGTTGAAACCGACAATCTAAAGTGCGTGTCCTAGGTTTGATACCTATATGCGGGTATGTAGTTGGTTGGGTGAATCGAAATGGGTTCTCCCCTTTGGCGTGACTTCCACAATATACGTCTTGCTCTTGCGGGCAATCAGTATGTGTGGACAATCCATTTGATATAACTGAGTGTACGTGAATTGCCTCACTATATACCTCGTGGGGACGATACGTGTGAGAGCAAATTCAATATACTCGGCGTACGTGAACGAATTCCCTATGATATACCTCCCGTCATGACTTCAGTCAAGCGGTATGATGCGGGGGGACCGTTTGATATACGTCAAAGGTACTTGGCCAATGGAAGGTGAGAGTCATATCGCTTAGGCTAACTGCGCCCTGCTGGACCAGCGCCTATCACGAAGTGACCCTCCAGTTACTGGGTAAAATTTGGTCAATAGCAATGCTCTTTGGTGATGTCGTGTGAATCATGCATGATTCTCTTATTAGTATCTTATGATGAGAATGTTTTTCTTTATTATGCCAAACAGGGAGCAAAGTACAAGTACATAAGGTACACCAAGTATGGATGGGTGATGCATGCAACATGTAGATATATGTGATTCGAGGTGCACATGGTGTGAAGTTTACATGGAGAATTTTCTACAAGTGTGTGAACAGAAGCATAAGCACGAGATACACATGGAAAAGGGGAACATGCAGATATAGGGGAAATGTAAACAAATATAACATCCATATAAATAGAGCCAAGCCCTCAAAATATATAAGTCCCCAGCAGATTCGCTACTATGGCCATACCTGATCCTCGCCTACGGGCGGGCACATGAAGGGAGGATCCTCGGGTCCCGCGCGTCCCTCTTGGGAGCCCTTCGGCCGGCGTCATTCGAGATGAGGTGTAAAAATGTAGAGAGATTTAGATTAATCAGTCTATTTTACTCAAAACAGGCAAAAGAAAAAAGGGGAAGCCATCCCGAAGGATGGCATCCAAAGATATACTGGTGCATACGAAACCAAAATGATTTGAGAAGGGTTCGAAGGCTAATTTACTAAATGGGAAGGTGTTAGGCACCCATTCCTCCCTTTTGGTCTCTCATGGATATTTTCTATTTTCCCCGTGATATGTGTGCATGTGTATATATATAGTGGAGATAAGAATCCTCGATTTGTATCATGGAAGATATAAAGCGAGTCATCCGTAGGAGGGTACAAAAGATAATATTAGAAAATAAAATTTACATGATTACCCTTACATCGATCGTTATAACGGAACGATAACGCGTATGGGGTAATACGTCACTAAGAACAAGTCTATAGAATATAAGAAAATTGGATTTAGAGAAGATGGAAAATGAGAGAGAAAGTGAGAATAGGACTCGAGTCTCGGGTTTTACCCCAAGATGCCTACGTAGCATATAAAGGTATAAAAGTCCACGTAGTTCGCATACAAAACGAGGGGTGGGATTTATCCCATAAATCCAAACGGGGGGTCTCTTATTTATGAGTGTTTGTGTGTGTAGAAAAAGTGTTTTAGTTGTGCGAAAAGTGTGAGAAAAGTATGAGAATTCCTATTTGGAATTTATGAGCAAACCCTCTTTTTCTTGTTTTTTGGGTTTTTTAGTTATATGAAAATAAGGGATGTGCAATAATAGTAAATAAAAAGTATATTAGGATGTGTGAGATGAGATAATAAAAGTGTTAAGTAATAAAACAAGTTATTGCGAATTAAAGAGAATTTAAGAGAAAGTTGGACTTTCCTGAAGATCTTGAGCTTGATCTTGAATGTTGGAGAGCAACCCTTGCACTTGGATGATGATGGAGAGTGGCTAATTCACCAAGTTTGATGAAAAGGATGATGAAAAATGAAAGTTAGAAAGGGATTTGGATGTTGAAATCGCGTTGTCTTCAAGAGAGGTTTTTGGGATTCGCCGAGGGCGATTCTTATCAGATCTGGGCTCCTCTTGCAAATGAGGTGAATGACTCCTTTTATAGGCCCAGGTCACTGCAGATCAAAGATGAAAGATATTGGCATCGACGAGTATCCGGATCAATATACACATGCATAACATTCACCTTGGGGTCGAGGGATATCCGGACCAATGTAAATTATAGGATGATTGGGGTCGATGATTATCCGAACCAATATCCTTATAGTATATATTGTGTGTGAAATATATGCTTCATGATATTCTACTTATGTGCGAGAGTAGACATGTAGATGATATATATATTGATATACATCTAAATGATAAATTAAGTGGAGAGAAACTTAATTTCAATATTTTAAATAGAATAGGAATATCGATAACAAATTAAGTAGTGAAACTTAATTTTGGAAGTTGAATGGTAATTTTGAAATGATTTATAAATTAAGTAGTGAAACTTAATTTTGGAAGTTGAACGGTAACCTTGAAATGATTTATGAATTAAGTAGTGAAACTTAATTATGGAATAAGTAGTGAGACTTAATTATGATGATTAAACATAACATATGTGAATGTTATATGAAAACTGAATAACATGCGAGGAAGATTAATGATGAAGCATGTTGTTTGGGCGGTATGGGAGAGGAAACTTGATAATATCGGTTATATACTTTAGTCGAGATAGCTTGGGTATGATATCTAGGTGGGATAAGGATAAGAACGTTAGGTGTGCACATTAGATGAGAGGTGAGGAAACTCAAGGGAGTGTGAGTGAACCTAACATGTGTAATCAATAACCGATTTTAATTGCGATAAATTACTTATTAAATGTTTTCCAATGTTTTGAGTAGTAAATCTTTCGATAAAAATATTTTCAAAACCTTTTAGGTGTCCATCCACAGGGACGCCATGCTTGATGGTTTCATTCTAGGGACTCGAAGTTGTAGGACGTGGATGCTGACAGGATTTTGAGTTGCCGATTCTTTCGGATCTAGCATAGGATCTCACTCATGTATATCATGTTTGGACATGTGGTCCGTTATCAATATTATAGTTTCAGTTTTGTATCAGTTTTACTTTGCAGATTGGTCTTGGATTATTACTTGGTTTGGTTGTTTTTAGCTGATACTTTATTTGGCATGACTTTGATTCATTTACATATGATGATGGTTTGGACTCTAGTATATTGTGAATGTTGTTTTAGTTTTCGAACTAGTTGTTTGTCATGTTTAATTGAAAGATAAATATTTGGTACCATGTTTTTTGAATACTAGGTGGTTAGAAAGTTTTAAAAAGTTTTTGATAGTGATGCTAAGAATGAACCAGATGAGATTCCTGTTTAATTTAATATAGGACTGACCACCCAGTATTTTATTAGGTGGGGTATCATAGAGGAGTGAGCTATACCTCAAGTGAGTGGACACTAGCTTAAATATGAAACGTGTGCATGTATATTTAATTATTGCAATTAAACTACTTGCTAGATATTTTTAAAACATTTTACTTGGGCTTTGATCGGTGTTAAAATCTTTTCCAAAACCTTTTAGGTGTCTAGCCACAGGGACGCCCAGCTTGGGAATTCATGCAGGGATGTGCAGCTGCAGGTCATGTGGAAGTCGCAGGACTTTACTATAGATGTTTCATTCACCGATTCCTAGTGTAAGGACTTTACTTTAATACTTATTTGGGAATGTCTCCCTCAGATTTAGTCTTTAGTTATTTATTTGACCTTGTTTATCCTGGTTATTATTTCAGTTTATTATTGTATATATTGTTGAACCAATAGTTGATTCAGTCATCTTTATTCATATTATTCATCTGTGTTGGATTGGTTTATCAGTTTCTGTTGATGGTTTAATTGTTATTTATTATCGCTTGTTGTTAATTACTGAAAGAAAAAATTTGTCACCAGTGTAATTAAATTACTAGTTGGTCAGTAACTTTAAAAAGTTTCCGGGAGTGATGCTGAGAATGAGCCATATGAGACCAACGTTTTATTTTGATCATGGGATGGCCACTCGGTATTTTAGTAGGTAGGGTGTCACAATGGGTACAGAGTTGCAATTGAGTATGGCCTATCACCCCTAGACGGATGGGCAGACAGAGAGGACGAATCATATGTCAGAAGATATGCTGCGGATATGCATCCTTGATTTTAGAGGAGTTTGGGAGCAGTATCTTCCACTGGTGGAGTTTGCGTATAATAACTCCTATTAGTTTACGATTGGCATGGCACCATTTGAGGCATTGTATGGTAGACCTTATCGGTCGTACGCTTATTTGTTGGAGGTGGGGGATAACAATCTACTCGGACCAGAGTTGATTTAGTATACTTCAGCCAATATTGAGCTAATTCAGAGTCGTATATGGATAGCTCAAGATAAACAAAAGAGTTATGTCTATGCCAAGCGATTCTTATTGGAGTTTATTAAGGGGGACCAGGTGTTACTACATGTATCTCCTATGAAGGGGATAATGAGGTTTGGAAGAAAGAAAAATTGGCACCAATGTATTTGGGTACATTCCCCATCATCGAATGGATTAGGCCAGTTGAATATAAACTCGAATTTCCAGAGAACTTGCATCGAATTCATGATTTATTCCACATTTCTTCACTGAGGCGATATCTTCGGGGTGAGATAGCTAACACTCACATTGCATTAGAAGATATTGATTTTCAGCTCGATATTTCATATGAGGAGTGTCTAGTTACTATCCTAGACCATAACGAGAGGAGGCTGAGGTTGAAGGTAGTTCCACTTGTATGACTTCAGTGAGGGCACCATAATGCCGACGAGTTTACTTGGGATCGCGAGAATAAGATGTGCGATAAACATCCAGAGTCATTCACACAATGTATTTTTTTGAATTTTGGGAAGAAATTCCATTATTAGGGGTGAAGTATGTAACACCCCTTATTTTCTAATGATTTTTATATTGGGACTAATTAAATTATAAATGGGAAATTAATCTGTCTTAAAATAAATATTAATTACCAAAATAAGGGGTTAATATTTATTTGTAAGAATTATATTGAGTATTACTTAGTGAATGAGTAATAAATTGGTAAGAATGTATTATGATTATTGTGAGTGAGAAATACGACATTTACGATAATTTAGGCGGGACGCGCGTGCGTGTCAATCGTGTCGCAACTTAAATTTATAAAAAAAATATGATTTAATTATGGGTAATCCAAATAGTCATTTCGAGTGTGCCAAAGTGTACACAGGTTTGGATTGGGTCCCAGAGTATTTTTAGGCCAAATCGACAACCCGGGAAGGTATTTCGGTCTTTTAAATTTTTAAGGTAAAGGGACTTAAGATTTTTCTAGAGTTATATAATCTGGTAGGTTGAGGGTTCTTGGATTAGAGGTAACAAAATCTAATAGTGGCCATTGGAGGAGGAAGGATAGGTGTTCCAAGGATTTCCCACACCATTTTTTCACAGCCACCACCACCGAAGTGTAGATCGAGAGGAGAGGAAGGCAACCCCATCACTTTTTTGCAGAAAATCAGGCCTATAATTCCATGAAAGTGTTTACCTTGCTAAATTTAGTGCATATATTATCCATGTTAGAGTAAGATTGAACAATACCCATGAATAAATGAATTTGGTTTTAAATTGGAGAATTGATTTATGATCTTGGGTAGGAATTGCATGTAGATTGAATTCTTATGTGAATAGAAAACGAAATCAGATCATATGTGATGATAATAATAGAGAAATCTGGGATTTTATGATGTTCTTGAATAAAAAGAATAACCTAGGATTTTTGGTGTTATATTGAAGGATTAATGTGATTTAAATTACCCTATTTTGATTACTTTAGAAATCCTTCATATATGTTATTATAGGGATTAATATGCTTGGTTGGGAGTTTAGGACTGAACTATGGAGGTTTGGGAAAGAATGCAGAAGATAGGACATGTTATCACGAATCGATTATCCCCTTGGCCGAATCGATTCGGATAGAGAATCGATTTGGGCTAAGGCCAAATCGATTCGTTTCCCCTGATTTTGAAAATTTTCCCTATTTGATCCTTAAACTTGTAAATTATGATCGGGTGAACTTTGGGGATACCTTTAAAATATAGTGAGATATATTTTGGTCATCATTACGCTAATGATAGGGCTTGAACTTTGTCTTAAGCGAGATGAATTAAGGCTAAGATTTATTTGCATAATTTATAATTTAATGAATTTGGCGAATGATAATGTGCCACGGTGAAGGTGAGAAAACTTACAAATTAGACCAGTAGAGTGTGAGTGAATCATCTACTGAAATAATTTAAAGGATATTTGGCACACTTCGAGTAGTGGGGGATACTTGGGATTATATGATGATAAGTACAATGGTGAATCGATAATACGTAGGATATTCGAGAGTTATATATACTACGCAAAGGACATATATTATAGGTTGCATTTATACTTATGTTGATGCTATATATATAGGTTGTGTGAATAGCTATTGTGTAAATTCTTATGTGTGAACATACCTAGGCTACCTGCTATCACAGGAGGTTATGTGTGGACAGTCTTATCATGATGAGCCTAATGGGGGGATTTTAGACTACATAGAACTTAAGGATTGAGCACTACTTGTGTGTACGAGAGTGTGACCAGTCATTTGGGTGTGTTAGGTGTGTGTGCAACCCAAAGTCTTAGAACTATGTTCGCCTCCAAATTGTGTGAATTCTATATGTATGGTTCGAGAGTGATTCTGAACCAGAAGTCCTTTACTTAGTACGTGATGTACCAGGACTCGATAGCAGAGTATGCTCGCATCGCTGATCTCCACCTATGGATGTCATATTCGTATATATTACAAGTGCGGTGTGTGTGTGTGTACATATATATATATATATATATTCTACTACGTGTGCATTAGTAGATAAAATAGATAATGATATCTAAAGTAATTTAAGTATGTGAGAACTTAATACTTAATAGGTGACTTTTACTTGATATAAGGTTCTGGAAATTCGATAACGTATTGTATGGGCAATACGGGTGGGCGCAACGAATTATTAGGTAGAGAGACTTAATTCAACCTAGTTAGGTAGGGTAGCGTAACTAGGTTGGTTTAGAAGTATACGTTAGGCGTGTACATTAATTGAGAGGTGAGGATCTCAAGTGAGAGAACTTAAGATTGACATGTATATAATATATTCTCTTTAATCCACTTGAAATACTTGCAAAATAATTTTAAACTGTCTTATTTGCGCTCTGACTCATTTCAAACTATTTTCGTAAAAACCTTTCAGGTTCCCATCCACAGGGACGCCAGACTTAGGAGTTCCTTCATATTTGATGTGTTGCAACTGCTGTGGACGTTGCAGGACCTCGGTAATACATGCATCCATGTTTATCAGTTCCTGTCTAGCATTCAGTTTTACCATTCGTGCATGTCGCCCATGTTTAGTTGGTAGTTATTTCAGAGACACTGCACCTTTATTTTATTTCTAGTGTTGCATTTGGTTTTATATTATGGATTATTATATGTGAATTTCAGGATGGAGTGTTTATTCCAGACATATTTATTTATTCAGTTGTTTTATTATTCATTATGTTTTTTACTGGAATAGTGAATGTGATTTATTAGTTCAAATTATTTCATGTTAATGAAAAGAATAAAATTTTGACACCTGGCCATTAGGTTATTAGTAAAATAATCGAATTTTGGCAGTGATGCTAATAATGAAATCATTAATGATTCCTATCTAATTCAATAATGGACTGATCACCCAGGATTAGAATGGGCGGGCTGTCACAATAGAATGCTAAGAGATATGATATGGTGGGTTTTACATAGAAGAAATTAGTGACTCGTATATATATATATTAATGTAATTAAGGATATGTATGATGGGACCGTGACTATAGTAAGAACAACAGACATAAAAAATAGTGAATTCTCAATTACTGTAGGTTTGCACCAATGTTTAAAATTAAGTCATTATCTATTTGCTCTTGTTCTGATGAGTTGATCGAACAAATACAAGATGAGGTGCCACGGTTTATTTTTTTTGCAAATGATATTATTTTAGTGAACGAAACTAAGGGTGATAGTGATGCTAGATTAAAATTATGGAGAGAAACTCTAGAAATAAGATTGTTTAAAATAAATAGAACGATAACAAAATATATGAAGTGTAATAATAATAATAATAATAATAATAATAATAATAATAATAATAACAACAATAATAATAATAGTAATAATAATAATAATAATAATAATAATAATAATAATAATAATAATAATAATAATAATAATAATAATAATAATAATAATAATAATAATAATAATAATAATAATAATAATAAGAGGAGGAGGAGGAGGAGGAGGAGGAGGAAGAGGAAAATGGGTTGTGACGAAACTTGAGGGTCAACAGATACCTAGAAATATTAATTTTCGGTATTTAGGTTCGATTATCCAAAAAGATAAAATTATTAATGATGATGTTATTCTTAGGATTAAAGCAAGCTGATGCAAGTTGAGAAGTGTTACCGTTCCAATTTAGGTCAAGTAAAGAAGTACTACAGATGTATTGTGTGATGAGGGAAAATTAAATAAGACGATTATTAAACCAACCATGTTATATGGAATGGAATGTTGGCAACCGAAAAACAAAATATGCAGAACATAAGTGTGGTGGAGATGCAAATTTTGAGATAGATTTATTGTAAAACTCGAACGGATAAAATTAGATATGAACAAATTTGTGAAACGGTAAAAACGGCTCCTACATAAGGTAAATTCAGAGAAAATTGGCTTCTATGATTTGGATAGATCAATCATTAATCAATAAATGTCTCGTAAGGAATAGCGATCTAGTTAGTTTTGGTGATAATGCTAAGGGTAAATGTAAACTTAAATTGATGTGGTGTGATGATATAAAAAGGACATGATACCATGTAGTTTAATCGAGAATATTACACTAAACCCATAATAATTGAAAAATATGATATCTGTAGCAAACCGCAAATGATTGGAAAAAAGTCTTGTTGAGTTGAGTTGAGTTTTCCCAAAAGGTCTTATTACATGCTACAGACATGTAGTAAATATTATAACATTTCATATTTACCACAGGTATATATATACTATATCTTATGCATAGGTTGCACATGTACTAAATATTTACTATTTGTTTTCTAATGAGACCAAATGGAGCAAAAAATTATGTAGGACCTATTTGACAACAAACTAATAAATGGAACCTCTTGGTATAAATATCCATGAAAATATGGTATTAGAAATATTATGAATATATGAATAAATAGTGTGTTTTGGATTTATTCCCTAACATATAGTTTTGGGGGGATTTAGGATATGGTGAAAATATTGTTAAGGGTATTTTT
This sequence comes from Sambucus nigra, assembly GCA_949130495.1. Taxonomy (NCBI): domain Eukaryota; kingdom Viridiplantae; phylum Streptophyta; class Magnoliopsida; order Dipsacales; family Adoxaceae; genus Sambucus; species Sambucus nigra. Next base: position 128,328,789 of record OX422216.1, on the reverse strand, counting down.
CTATTTGGGGTTCAGTAGTTCTCATTATATGGTGATTGGGGTTCACTAATTTTCGTATTAGCTGGTTGTAATAAAAAATAGACGAAAGTCATTGGTTGACTGTTTCGATCATCAGTTGACCACGTTTTAAACTCAAAAGACTGTTTTTCCACCAATTACATTAATATACATTAGTCTATTTATACATTATACTTATTCGATCTATATACACATCTAATATTATAAATACAATAGTATGTATATTTATTTTAATTCATCAATTTATTATAACGTTAATATGTATGTATATATATATATATATATATAATAAAGTATTTTTATTATTTTATTTAAAAATTTGTTGTATAAAATTAGAAAGAGTAAAATACACTGATAGTCCCTAAACTATTCGTCGAGTTTTTAATTAGTCATTAAACTATATTTGTTTCAACTGAGCCCCTAAATTTAAACATATGTTTCAACTCAATTCCACGCACAAATTTACAAAAAAATTATAAATTATTATTTCATCATAATATTGATTTAGTAAGATTATATTTCACAAATTTAATATAAGAGTGTGTTTAAGAATTGGTATCAGGGCCAAGTTATTGCACTATTTTTACATGGAATCCTAGTAGAAATATATATATAGGTATAAGACACACTGAAAAGACTCAATTAGATAATTTAAATAACTCTACGTCGCTACAAATAATTACACAACAAAATAATACCTTAATATGATTACTAAAAGATAATTTACAAAAAATTGAAAGCCATCAACTAGAAGTAGCCAATGAAGTTAGGCATCTAAACAGTAGCATAAAAGAAAAGGAGAAGATATTAGTAATTAGGGAAGAAGACCAGGAACATTTGGATTCTTACCGAAACATTTATAAAGAGATAGAACCAGAATACCTTTTTGAACCCTTTCTACTTGGAAAAAGAGAAAATTGAATGGATCTTAGCAATTACACATCAGAACAACCAGAAGAGATGATTGAAAAATAAACTTGTTCTAAAATTAAGCAGAAAATAGGGTTGTTTGCATTTTTGGGTACATTTATTATTGGTTATTATTGGTTGGGTGCTAAAATTTTTACTATTTCTCATTGGTGCCATTTTTAACAGATTATATTAAATCAAAATTTTGACCGTTAATTTCTTTGTCTGTCGCTCTCTCTCCAAATTTTGACAATTTCTAACATTCTTTATATAATTACTTTCTTTATATAAAAAATGTTTTTTATATAATTATATAAAACAATAATTATACAAAATAGTTTTTGTTACACATATAAAATAATGTTTTTATAAAAATAAAAACAATTTTTAAAAATTTTTTATATAGTTTTTTTCCCTATAAATAGAAGTCCGTTTTTATAAAAATTAAAAGCTCACTTTTATTATAAATAGAAGAAGTTTTTTATAAATAAAAACTGAAGTTTTATTTTATAAAAACATATTTTTTATAACTTTTTTTAACAAAACAACTTTTTTTTATAAAAAAAAGTATAAAAATAAAAAATTGACTTTTTTCATAAACAAAAAGATCATTTTTTAAACAAAAAAAATGCTTTTTATTTTATAAAAGCATCTTTTTAATATAATAAATTTAGAAAAAACTTATTTTTATTATTAAACATATAAAAATAAAAAAACTGACCTTTTTTGAATAAATAAAAGACTGTCATTTATAAATAAAAAAACTGACTTTTTTATTTTCTAAAAGCAACTTTTTTATAATTTTTTTTTAAAAAAGAGCTTATTTTAACCCAAAAAAAGTATAAAAATGAAAGGTGACTTTTTTTTATAAATAAAAGACTGTTTTTTATAAATAAAAAATGATTTTTTATTTATAAAAAAAATTATAACTTCTTTTTACAAAATAGCTTATTTCTTTATAAAAATAAAGTGTAAAAATAAAAAAAAATTGAGTTTTTTTAGTAAAAAAATGACTGTTTTATACATAAAAAATTTCTTTTAATTTTATAAAAAATAGAAAATTAAAACAGGAAATTAAATAAATAAATTAGCTGATTCAATATAGTATATCCTTTTTATAATAGAATGTAATTTTTGAACCCTTGATTCAAATACAGTATAACCATTTTAATCTTAAATTTCTTGGAATGTGGATATACTGTATTTTATAAGAGAGTATAAACATCTTGGAATGTAATTTGTGGTTCGATGTGAGAACTAGTAAGGATCGGTATAGTGATCCTGAGGATTGATGTAAGGACTAGATAAGATTGAGGTCCTATGCATATCTTAAATTTCGGGAGCGAAATTTTTGTAAGGGGGGAAGATTGTAACACCCCATGATTTTTGAGACTGAGAAATTAAATTTTGGGGAAAATAAAATTTAATTAAATTGGCGGATTTTAAAATTTGGGAATTGAGGCCCAAAACTAGATAATATTTCAAAGTATTCCAGATGATGATTTTGAGTTTACCATCGATCCCGGAAGGGTCGAGATAGTCAAAATGACTGTCATTGGGTTTTATTTCGGTTCCGGATTATATTTAAGTTAGTTTGACCCGAATTGGAGTAAACGAGTCCTTTAAAGTGTGTATTAACATTTAAAATTGGGACTTATGTTTTATAGGTTTAAGAGGCTTACGAATTAAGCCATTCTCATTTCAGAAATAGAGAAAAAGCCCTAGAGAGAAAGGAAGAAAGGAAAAAAGAAGGAAGGAAGAGAGAGAGGAAGAAAAGCTTGGAGATTTCGGCCCAAACGCGACATCGAGGATGATTCAACCTCTACAAATCTGAGGCAAGTGTTTAATATTTCTTAATAAGTCATTTGTGTATTTTATTTCATAATTTGTGGGTTAAAGAAATGGTTTTTGGGTATAAACATCAAAACCTAGATTTTGGGTTCAAATATTGAAATCAATGTTTAAAAATGGGTTTAATGATGTATAATTTGTTGGGATGAAATGTAGGATGATTTTACATGTTAAGAGTATTATTGGGTTAAAGATTTGGGAGTTTGGTGATGATATTTTGGTGTTTGAGGATTTAGGGTTTGCTGAAAATGGGAAAAATTGGCCAAGATAACGAGTATGGCTGGTCGACCGCGGTCCGGGGACCGATCGACCTCGCCTCAAGGGAAAAGCCTACTGCATTTCCTCGTAGGCAAAATTTGGACCCGCAGTCGACCGGGGGTCTGGCACCGGTCGACCGGTCCCCTGTTTTTATCCCAAAGTTGGAGTTCTTTTACCCCCTTTTCTTTTGGAGTTTTTTTCTTAGGGGCTTTCTTAATGCGCTTATTATGGAGGGTTATGATATTAGATCTAGGGAATAGGGCCCTAGGTATAATAGGGGCTTGCGGGCCTACGTTAAATTGATTTAGGAGGATGGGATGCCTCTTTTAGTAATGAAAGGAATATGGTGTAAGGACATTTTTCTCATGTCCAACATGTTACATTTATGTATGTCGTACGTCGCTACATTTGGCACGTCACCTCACGATCTCATATGACGGCCTCTATATAAATTTCGGGAATCAAGCATTCAACATCTCCATTAATGTGTCCCACATCTGCCTCAACGACTTCACGTTCCAAGATTTTAGGGACTTAATGCAAGTGGTACGCAAGGGAAGTCAAAACAGTGAAAAAAGGCACGATAGGAGAGTTCAAGGGCATTTTCGTAATTTCACATCCATAGTCCGGAGGTCTAGTCAACTGGAAAGCTGAAGAGCTCGCCGCAACGAAGATACTGGAAGAAACGACACCTCAATCCGAGCTACGGTGAAGGAGTTATGACCTTTTGAAGTTGGAAAAAATTCTTTGAAGAATGCTTTTTTTTTTTAACCCCAAACCAGAAAGGTACCCCAAACCCATGTACCCCAAACCGCATAAGGTACCCCAAACCGGTTCGGGGTACCTGTACGCTGGATAAAATTTCAGAGTTTTAAAATCGTGGGTCTCTTCATGTATTTCCCTATAAATACCAACTTCGGGGGAGTTGTTTTGCAAGACTTTGGAAGACGTTTTTTAGAGTCCAAATACCTCTAGTCTTCATATTTTTTGAGTCCCAAGACTCATGTTTTGATTCACACAATTACCAATCCTTTGTGAATCTTTTTGGTAACCCAAGAACACAACCTTGTGTTTGTTCAAACCTTTGTGGAGAGATCTTTGCAACCGATGGCTGCGTGTCATTGCTGAGGGAGTCTCTACAAAGTTTCATGCTTGCGTGTCATTGAGGAGTGCTACGGTTCTTCCTTTGTTGATTGGAATGAGGTTCATGTGGGTTCGTTGCGTGTGGATTCATTGTTGCCCTCCTGGAAAGGGATATTTCCAGCCGCCGACTACAGAATTCGATACCTGAGGGTAATTCTTAGTCACTGTATTTTCATTGTAATCCGAAATTGTATGTTACAATGTTATAATGAAAATAAAAGGTTTTGCCCCTTTGGGGGATTTTTCCTGAAATTTTTTGTTATTATCATGCATGCTATATTTTATTTGATAAATCATCTAGATGCATGTCTTAGGGTTTAACTAAAATTTGAGATTAATTAAAATTGGTTTTTATTTGAGAAGTCGCAATATTTCCGCTGTAGCTACTCTTTCAAATTGGTATCAGAGCGGGTTGCACTAAGTTATTGTGTTTTGGTCCTGATTTTGCAAAAATGGATTTTGATGGTTTTGATGATCTTCAATGTCAAATTTTTGAAAAAATTAATTGGAAAATTCACACGAACTCTTGTTTTAAATCTTCTGTTGAAAACGAATCTGAGAGGTGTCCTTGTTGTGAGGGTGTTGGTCACACGTTAGATGAGTGTACCACAAATTTAAAGAAGAAATTGAATAAACTGATTTCTCATGTTTCTACCCTTAGTGATAGCGATTCGGAAGAAGAAGTCTTTTATGCTTCTAGGCGAGAGCTTCCCATCCGTGTGATTAGTGATGGGAGTGTGGATGAAAGTGAGGAGGAAAGTGTAGATGACCATGACTTGCAAACTGCTTTCAATGAACTTTATGCTGAAACTTTGAAATCAAAGAAAGAAAATTTGAAATTGAAAGCTCGGTTGAAAGAGTGTGCCATAAAAAATAATGATTTTTTAGTTAAAGAACTTAGGGCTCATGTGAAAATTTTGAAAGAGAAGCTTGATTACGTCGAGGGTGAGAGAGATAGTCTTAGAGGGTTGATGGAGACTATGAAAAAGGAGCTTTTAGAGTTTGAGGAGTCTAAACGAGTACTTGAATCTAGGATAGGTGAACTTGAGGTGAAATTGAAAGATTCAAGTAAAGTGAAATTTGATTTGGAGTCTAGGTCTGAAAAACTTGATAAGATTTTAGGCACAGTCGAGATCAAAACTGATAGGGGTGGGATTGGTCTTGAAAAATATGTTGCACCCATTCCCACACGTGTGAGAAAGCCCCCTAGGATTGTTAAGAAAGATACACCTACGGGTGTTAGGAAAGAGCCTCCTAGGAACATCGTGAGAGTGCCTCCTAGGATCATTAGGAGAGATCCATCTAAGCAAATTCAGAAAGCGCCACCTAGGAAATTGATGAGGGCACCACCTAGGAATTTGAGGAGAGGGCCACCTTTAGGTAACACACACCGCCCGATTTACACTTGCACACATTGCGGTAGGCAAGGTCATCTTAGGCGATTTTGTTACAAGCTTTTAAATGGACCTAGGAAGGTTAATGAAAGAATAAATTCGATTCCCAAAACCCCCACACTTCGTTACACATCAATTTGGGTTAGAAAATTGGATTTAGAGGCTTATGGTTTATTTGTCCACGATTCCCGTTTGCTTGCACGTAATTCACCCCATGTGAAATCTTTTGGTTAATTGTGATTGCATGTTTGTCATACACTAGTTGTGGTTTCATGATATATTTTTACTAGTGTGATGACTTGTACTTTTTGTATAAATTCTTATTTTTTGAATTTTTTTTGAAAAATACAAAAAGATTTTATTTTGATAAATTTTTGAAAAATCCAAAAAGATTTTTTGTTTGCACCGTTTATGGATGAACACTTAGGATGACCAAGTCACAACATCATTCCATTTTTTTCATGTGACTGTTTGATAGTATTTTGAGACAATAGGTCAATTCATCCTTGTGTTTTATAATGTTTGGAGTCATTAAGATGTAATTAAGTGTTACTTCCTACATGTTTGACTCATGTTTCCTTTGTTGCACACATGCACGGATTTGATTGATTATTGTTCTTGTCTTATCACATGTTGGTTGGGTGTTTTCACTTCAATCCTGTCCTTAAAACGAACCAAGCGCGATAATTTTTTTGATAAGGAAATTGTGCATATAAGAACCGTTTTGTGAGTTTGTGTGCTTTATTTGTAAAACAGGGAGGGGCTGCGAAAGGTAATTATCTCTTCTTTGCGCAAAAGACACCGTTCCAAAGGACCTAAAAATTGAGGAATTTTATTATCCGAAGTCCAAAGAGGTTAAAAGAGCCTGAAAAAATTAAAAGGCAATAAAAATATATTCATGCCAAAATATGGGCCATTTAGGTTTTTGCACCAATTCTCCAAAGTTTGAGAATTTAGATTACCTCTAAAAGAATATATATATGAGGGAGTTTGGTTGGAGAATTAAAACGGGTTTGCACGTCCTTGAAATTCTTGAAAATGCGCTATATTGTTTTGGACGTTATTGGTGTGGAAATTATTTGACTTTGATTTGTTGATTTGCATAAGACGATGTCATCTAAATTCAACAAATTTTTACACCTAAGGATACCTTTGATGTTCATTCGTTAGGAGTACACGTATGCATCGTGCACATATGATTGATTGAGTTGATTTACCTATCGAATGTGTTCACACCCATTCATTCCGTTTCCATGACTTGGTTGTTTGAGTATAAATCCATGGTGTGATTTTTGTATCATATTTTTTCAAATGGTATCTATTTTTTTTTTTTGTACGAAAAATTAAAAAAATCAAAAATAGTTTGTGTATTTTTTGTATACTGTGACACCCCGATTTTGCTTGTTTGATTCATTCTTCTTATTTGTCTAATTGGGGACATCATAAAAAGATGGAGAAAGAATTATCTTATTTTGGGGGAGTTTGGGAGTGTTTTGAGACTTAACTTATGCTTATCATATATTGGTATCTATGTTTATCTCATTTCAAACTCGATACGTCACTTGGTATTTTTTTCTTTATCTCATGTGTGTAGGTACTTCATTGATGATCTCTGAATTGCACACCCTGATGAGAAAAGATTTGAGATTCCTGAAGATTTGAAGAACAAACGATGAAGACTATTCATTTGTACCTTTTCCAGTTTTGGGTTCATGGGAGGGTAGATTTGTATAGGCAATTTCGTATTTGATAATTCCGATTTTTTATGTATGTACCGGCATAGACATAGGGGGAGATTTGTAAGGACATTTTTCTCATGTCCAACATGTTACATTTATGTATGTCGTACGCCGCTACATTTGGCACGTCACCTCACGATCTCACATGACGGCCTCTATTCGAATTTTGGGAATCAAGCATTCAACATCTCCATTAATGTGTCCCGCATCTGCCTCAACGACTTCACGTTCCAAGATTTTAGGGACTTAATGCAAGTGGTACGCAAGGGAAGTCAAAACAGTGAAAAAAGGCACGATAAGAGAGTTCAAGGGCATTTTCGTAATTTCACATCCATAGTCCAGAGGTCTGGTCAACTGGAAAGTTGAAGAGCTCGCCGCAACGAAGATACTGGAAGAAACTGCACCTCAATTCGAGCTACGGTGAAGGAGTTATGACCTTTTGAAGTTGGAGAAAATTCCTTGAAGAATGCTGTTTTTTTTTTAACCCCAAACCAGAAAGGTACCCCAAACTCATGTACCCCAAACCGCATAAGGTACCCCAAACCGGTTCGGGGTACCTGTACGCTGGATAGAATTTTAGAGTTTTAAAATCGTGGGTCTCTTCATGTATTTCCCTATAAATACCAACTTCGGGGGAGTTGTTTTGCAAGACTTTGGAAGACGTTTTTTAGAGTCCAAATACCTCTAGTCTTCATATTTTTTGAGTCCCAAGACTCATGTTTTGATTCACACAATTGCCAATCCTTTGTGAATCTTTTTGGTAACCCAAGAACAAAACCTTGTGTTTGTTCAAACCTTTGTGGAGAGATCTTTGCAACCGAGGGCTGCGTGTCATTGCTGAGGGAGTCTCTACAAAGTTTCATGGCTGCGTGTCATTGAGGAGTGCTGTGGTTCTTCCTTTGTTGATTGGACTGAGGTTCATGTGGGTTCGCTGCGTGTGGATTCATTGCTGCCCTCCTGGAAAGGGATATTTCCAGCCGCCGACTACAGAATCCGATACCTAAGGGTAATTCTCAGTCACTGTATTTTCATTGTAATCCGAAATTGTATGTTACAATATTATAATGAAAATAAAAGGTTTTGCCCCTTTGGGGGATTTTTTCTGAAATTGTTTGTTTTTATCATGCATGCTATATTTTATTTGATAAATCATCTAGATGCATGTCTTAGGGTTTAACTAAAATTTGGGATTAATTAAAATTGGTTTTTATTTGAGAAGTCGCAATATTTCCGCTGTAGCTACTCTCTCATATGGGACTTAAGTGATTGGCGGATTGTTTTATCATGATAGAGACGGATTATCATGAAAGGGTTACAAATGGTATAGGGATAGTCCCTGTTTGCCTACACGTGAATTAATAATGGATACCCTTAGGTGTAGTGGGGGATCTCAATGAGGACGGGAGTTCTAGCTTGAGGTCCTAAGTGAGTTCAGCTATGATTGAGGACCGACGAAAGAAGTTGTCGTGTATCCTTGAGGAGTATAGACTTAAGGAATAAATCGTGGATGTAATAAGATTTAGGGTTTATTAGGGCTATTAAATCATAGATGGGATTTTGAGAATCATGTGGTTTGGTCATCAACTAGGTTAAAGTGGGTTGCCAATCTAGTGGGGATAGTCGTTGTATATCCGGGTGTGATTAATATTGAAGGTCATAATAAGTAATGGGACCAAGAAATGAATTTAGTATAGAGATTGAGGCTCATCGACTATTAATTTTATAATTACCTATGATCGAGATAAGTATCGTGGGTTGATGTACTTTCAGGCATTGCTGGAATGTACAGTAATTGTTATACATACATTAAACCTTTGGGTGATAACCCTAATGTTTGATAAATACATGTTTTATTGGGAGACTATTCATCATAGGAAAATGGATGAATATGCTTCATGTGAGGGATGGTATTCACGTATTGAGGTAAATCGAATAAGTTTGTGGTGACGCCTTGTATATTGAGGATTATGTATACTTATAGCCGAGTTTATATATCTTATACTTACGAACGAGAAATAATTTGTATATATAGATATATGGATATGTGAATATATGTATATCTATCTGTATGGATATGAATATATGGATATATGTATGTTGTCGATATACATGATATGGATATTTAAACCTTATATGATGGTTTAATGTTTGATCATATGATGGGATCATATGGATGTGTATATATTGTGCTTGTGAATGATATCTATACTTATGTGGTTAAGCATACCTCGCTCATGCTATCATTGGGAAGTTTTCGCGCAGAGGGTGAGCATCCTGGAATATAAAGCAGGGTGTGGATATTCCCCAGGTCATAGTCGTCGATTGTGTTATTATGTGATATATATTTTGGGGTGGGACATGGTTGGTATGTCTCATATCATTGACCGGTTAGGAGCTATGACCACTTCCCAAGACGTCGTGTGTGTGAGTTACCACGATATGGGTGTCGTTGATCCCCACCATAGTGGTCCCCAGTTGCTATGTGAGCCGGGCACCGGGAAGATGATAGCATGGTGCAGTTTTATCGACGATATATATAGCCGGGTGGATTATGTGCATATCCATTATACATCAGATATGATATGTACACTTGGTCATGGCTATGGATGATGGTATATATATATATGGTTAGAATAAAATGCCTATATATATATTTATATATCCTATAGATGAAAGGATATGGAATCTTTGTGTAGTACATCTTGGATGATTATGGTGTATTAGATTGATGGGGGTTGATGTATCGCATTTAAGGAATATTTCGGTTACAACATCCCAAGGATATTTTTGGGGATTTTTTTTAGTTGTTTTCATAATTGCAGTCTAAAATTTAGTTGTAGTAGTAGTATAGTATGTCATTATGGATCTCTTGGATCGACATTGACAAGGAGTAGTGTAACGAGGTGGTTCCTTGTTTGGATTTCGCTTTGCGAGACACCCCACGCATGAAACGTAGTGCAGTATTGAGATTAGAGAAAAGTTCTGTCAATAATTAGGTATGGCATAATGGATCTCCGGGATCGACGTTGACAAGGAGTAGTGTAACGGGGTGGTTCCTTATTTGGATTTCGCTTTGCGAGACACCCCACACACGAAACGCAACGCAACATTGAAATTGGAGATAAGTTTTGTCAATATTAATTTTGTATGCCTATTATTTAGAAATTTAAATCATATGTTTCAACCCAAATGTGTATGGGTAACCATTAAGAATTATAATTGGTTAGATTATAAACCGGAATCCATTAAGACAAATATGGCATACATGTTTGAAAATAAATACATAATTTATAGTGTGTTTAGAAAGAGTGGGTTCTGGGGTTACAATAGTAAGGAAGATCTCGTGGGTATATGCTGGGCCTATGGTAAATTAGGTTGTCCTTATATTTAGGGTAATTTAACTAAAAATTGAGGACGCGAATAGGTGCGCGCCATTAAATGAGAGGTGAGTTGGGGTTTCACGAGAGTGAGATTCCACTTTAATTAGGAAATAAGTGCATCGATATTTATTATGCACGGTTAACACACTTGCTAAATATTTTCACAACTCGGGCTCTAACCCGTTTATTTTTCTCTCCTGACTGTATACATATATATATATATACTATTACAGGTGTCCTATCGTATGGATTCCGGATGAATTTCTATCCAGAGTCTTGGGAGCCATGACAGGTGCGGACTGTTGTGGGATGTAGAATGTAGTCGCTTCCTACTTCTTTACAATTCTAGGTAGGATTCATGTTGTATATCGGGTTTGTACCCAAGGGATTTGTATATAGATGTTCATACTTATTCCATTTCAGTTATTGTATTGGATGTGACTCGACAGCTTATTCGGGTTTATTTCTTTATGGCATATTAATTAGTAGTTATTCATTTCATTCATCATAACTCTAGTATGCATCTTTCTTTTCTTTAATAATAGTTTATTGTTGGTTTGTTATCTGTTGCATGTTTTATAAAATTTTAACATCTCGCTTATATGATATCGGATAGTTAGTCGCATATTATGTTATACGGACAGTTGATGTCGAGACTGATCCATCTGAGACTCCTGATTTAATATAGTATAAGGCTGGCCACCCGTTATTATTTTAAGCGGGTTGTTACAGATGGTATCAGAGCATCAGGTTCTGGAGTCTTTAGGATCTGTGCGGGTTTTCTGCGTTCCTCCGTTAACGTTCTTGATATAAAGCCCTACTATTAGGACTGTTGTGTTCACTGCGCTTATTTTCTTCTATGAAGTGCATTCACTTGATCGACGTTCTGATAACAATTGCTCTCGTTTCAGACGTCACCTTAATTATGTCGTTTAGGAAAGCAGAAGATTAGAGATACAATACCCATATCAGATTTTGGGTACGCTTTGATCCGGGGTATTAGTTTCCTGATTCCGACAGAGATATAAGAAATAGAACTTTAGCAGTGGTTTAGGGTGTTCTATCGGTGGTTGAGTGTTAAAGGTAAATCTACTCTAAAGGAGAATCTTGGACTTAGTAAGGTGTGTCTGAGGAGAGGTCTATAGTGTAGTCCTTGGGAGGTTTAGATTGAGAAACCTGTCACCCTTTGTTAGGAAACCTGGTGTTGGTGACTTTTCCCGACGGGAGGTGTGTGGAGTTGTCCCAATATCGGCAGTATTGCCTTCTGGGAAACGAGAGTAAGAAATTGGAGACTCAGGTTCGTTGCGTAGGACTGAGGGAGTTTTTGGTAGTCGTAATTGCGTTTTGTCCTTCGAATAGTTAGGAAGGACTTATGAGGAAGATATTTCTTTGAGGAGAATTAGGCCTTGGGGAGGAGTGAGAAAGTGTGGTCTTTATACCACGTCTTTTGGGATATTAAACCGTCTTGTAATGAGCTAGTAGAGAGTTTCTTTATTGATTTCGAGAATGTGAATTTTTAAGGTTATTGGTCTATGGATAGGCTAGGGTAGGAAATTTTAGTGTTCCAATGAGGGAAGAATTCATTTTATGGAAAGGTGTGGATATAATATAAAGGAATTACATAGCTAAGAGGTTCAAAGTTTGGTAGATTTATTATGAACGGAGAATTTAGCCCATAGACGTGCTAGTTTTGAGAATTAGGTACTGGTTAGAGTGTTGTATTTTTTGAGACCTTGTGTCTTGAGCATGAGGTGTTTGTTTGGCGTGTCAAAATACGCGGTATTTATTTATATTAGATTGTTACATAGGCCTTCAGGCAACACCTAATATATAAAAATCTTTTTTATAAAACCTTAACCCTGGTTCAACTAATCTCAATCCCCGACCTAGCTACGTAGTAGTGTATTGGTAGGGTTCCTTGTTTGGATTTCGCTTGCGAGACCTCCCCCGCACGGAGGTGGCTAGTGTCAGGAATTGAGGAGAGTTCAACCATTGGGAATTTTCAAACTAATATATATTTAATAGGTTATTATAGATTATATTGGTGGTAGTTATATGCGATAAGAGGCTAATGGAGCCTGATTATAATTCTACGAGTGGAGCTCGGGTACGGGGTGTATGGCCACCCCGGGGTAGTAAATTTGTGTTAAAATCTATGTGGTTCGACGTGAGAACTAGTAAGGATTGGTACAGTGATCCTGAGGATTGATGTAAGGACTAGATGAGATTGAGGTCCTAGGCATATCTTAAATTTCGGGGTAGAAATTTTTGTAAGGGGGAAGATTATAACACCCCATGATTTTTTAGGCTGAGAAATTAAATTTTGGGGAAAATAAAATTTAATTAAATTGGCGAATTTTAAAATTTGGGAATTAAGTCCCAAAACTAGAGAATATTTCAAAGTATTCCGGATGATGATTTTTAGTGTACCATCGATCCCGCAAGGGTCGAGATAGTCAAAATGACTGTCAATGGGTTTTATTTCGGTTCCGAATTATTTTTAAGTTAGTTTGACTCGAATTGGAGTAAACGAGTCATTTAAAGTGTGTATTAACATTTAAAATTGGGACTTATGTTTTATAGTTTTAAGAGGCTTACGGATTAAGTTATTCTCATTTAAGAAAGAGAGATTAAGCCCTAGAGAGAAAGGAAGAAAGGAAAGAAGAAGGAAGGAAGAGAGAGAGGAAAAAAATCTTGGAGATTTCGGCCCAAACGCGACATCGAGGATGATTCATCCTATACAAATCTGAGGCAAGTGTTTAATCTTTCTAAATAAATGATTTGTGTATTTTATTTCATAATTTGTGGGTTAAAGAAATGGTTTTTGGGTATAAACATCAAAACCTAGATTTTGGGGTTAAATATTGAAATCAATGTTTAAAAATGGGTTTAATGATGTATAATTTGTTGGGATGAAATGTAGGATGAGTTTACATGTTAAGAGTATTATTGGGTTAAAGATTTGGGAGTTTGGTGATGATATTTGGGTGTTTGAGGATTTAAGGTTTGCTGAAAATGGGAAAAATCTGCCAAGATAACCGGTATGGACGGTCGACGGCGGTCCGGGGACCGGTCGATCGCGCCTCAAGGGAAAATCCTACTGCATTTCTTCGTAGGGAAAATTTGGACCCGCAGTCGACCGGGGGTCTGGGAACGGTCCTCATGTTTTTAGCCCAAAGTTGGAGTTCTTTTACCCCCTTTTCTTTTGGAGTTTTATTCTTAGGGGCATTCTTAATGGGCTTATTATCGAGGGTTATGAAATTAGATCTAGGGAATAGGGCCCTAGGTCGAATAGGGGCTTGCGGGCCTATGTTAAATTGAATTAGGAGGATGGGATGCCTCTTTTAGTAATGAAAGGAATATGGGACTTAAGTGATTGACGGATTGTTTTATCATGATAGAGACGAATTATCATGAAAGGGTTATAAATGGTATATGGATAGTCCCTTTTTTCCTACACATGTATTAATAATGGATACCCTTAGGTGTAGTTGGGGATCTCAATGAGGACGGGAGTTCTAGCTTGAGGTCCTAAGTGAGTTCAGTTATGATTGAGGATTGACGAAAGAAGATGTCGTGTATCCTTGAGGAGTATAGACTTAAGGAATAAATCGTGAATGTAATAAGATTTAGGGTTTATTAGAGCTATTAAACCTTAGATGGGATTTTGAGAATCATGTGATTTGGTCATCAACTAGGTTAGAGTGGGTTGCCAATCTAGTGGGGATAGTGGTTGTATATCCGGGTGCGATTAATATTGAAGTTCCTAATAAGTAATGGGACCAAGAAATGAATTTAGTATAGAGCTTGAGGCTCATCGATTATTAATTTTATAATTACCTATGATCCAGATAAGTATCGTGGGTTGATGTACTTTCAGGCATTGATGGAATGTACAGTAATTGTTGTACATACATTAAACCTTTGGGCGATAACCCTAATGTTTGATATATACATGTTTTATTGGGAGACTATTCATCATAGGAAAATGGATGAATATGCTTCAAGTGAGGGATGGTATTCACATATTGAGGTAAATCGAATAAGTTTGTGGTGACGCCTTGTATATTGAGGATTATGTATACTTATAGCCGAGTTTATATATCTTATACTTACGAACGAGAAATAATTTGTATATATAGATATATGGATATGTGAATATATGTATATATATCTGTATGGATATGAATATATGGATATATGTATGTTGTGGATATACATGATATGGATATTTAAACCTTATATGATGGTTTAATGTTTGATCATATGATGGGATCATATAGATGTGTATATATTGTGCATGTGAACGATATATATACTTATGTGATTAAGCATACCCCGCTCATGCTATCATTGGAAAGTTTTCGCGCAGAGGGTGAGCATCCTGGCATATAGAACAGAGTGTGGATATTTCCCAGGTCATAGTCGTCCAGTGTGTTATTATGTGATATATATTTTGGGGTGGGACGTGGTGGGTATGTCTCGTCTCATTGATCGGTTAGGAGCTATGACCGCTTCCCAGGACGTCGTGTGTGTGAGTTACCACGAGATGGGTGTCGTTGAGCCCCACCATGGTGGTCCCCAGTTGCTACGTGAGCCGGGCACCGGGAAGATGATAGCATGGTGCAGTTTTATCGGCGATATATATAGCCGGGTGGATTATATGCATGTCCATTGTGCATCAGATATGATATGTTCACTTGGTCATGGCTATGGATGATGGTATATATATATATATATATATATATATATATATATATATATATATATATATATATATATATGGTTAGAATAAAATGCCTATATATATATTTATATATCCTATAGATGAAAGGATATGGAATCTTTGTGTAGTACATCTTGGATGATTATGGTGTACTAGATTGATGGGGGTTGATGTATCGCATTTAAGAAATATTTCGGTTACATCATCCCAAGGATATTTTTGGAGCTTTTTTTTTTAGTTGTTTTCATAATTGTAGTCTAAAATTTAGTTGTAGTAGTAGTATAGTATGGCATTATGGATCTCTAGGATCGACATTGACAAGGAGTAGTGTAACGGGGTGATTCCTTATTTGGATTTCGCTTTGCGAGACACCCCACGCATGAAACGTAGTGCAGTATTGAGATTAGAGAAAAGTTCTGTCAATAATTAGGTATGGCATAATGGATCTCCAGGATCGACGTTGACAAGGAGTAGTGTAACGGGGTGGCTCCTTGTTTGGATTTCGCTTTGCGAGACACCACACGCACGAAACGCAGCGCAACGTTGAAATTGGAGAGAAGTTTGGTCAATATTAATTTTGTATGCCTATTATTTAGAAATTTAAATCATATGTTTCAACCCAAATGTGTATGGGTAACCATTAAGAATTATAATTGGTTAGATTATAAACCGGAATCCATTAAGCCAAATATGGCACACATGTTTGAAAATAAATACATAATTTATAGTGTGTTTAGAAAGAGTGGGTTCTGGGGTTACAATAGTAAGGAAGATATCGTGGGTATAGGCTGGGCCTATGGTAAATTAGGTTGTCCTTATAATTGGGGTAATTTAACTAAAAATTGAGGACGCGAATAGGTGCGCGCCATTAAATGAGAGGTGAGTTGGGGTTTCACGAGAGTGAGATTCCACTTTAATTAGGAAATAAGTGCATCGATATTTATTATGCACGGTTAACACACTTGCTAAATATTTTCACAACTCGGGCTCTAACCCGTTTATTTTTCTCTCCTGACTGTATACATATATATACTATTACAGGTGTCCTATCGCATGGATGCCGGATGACTTTCTATCCAGAGTCTTGGGAGCCATGGCAGGTGCGGACTGTTGTGGGATGTAGAATGTAGTCGCTTCCTACTTCTTTACAATTCTAGGTAGGATTCATGTTGTATATCGGGTTTGTACCCAAGGGATTTGTATATAGATGTTCATACTTATTCCATTTCAGTTATTGTATTGGATGTGACTCGATAGCTTATTCGGGTTTATTTCTTTATGGCATATTAATTAGTAGTTATTCATTTCATTCATCATAACTTTAGTATGCATCTTTCTTTTCTTTAATAGTAGTTTAGTGTTGGTTTGTTATCTGTTGCATGTTTTATAAAATTTTAACATCTCGCTTATATGATATCGGATTGTTAGTCGCTTATTATGTTATACGGACAGTTGATGTCGAGACTGATCCATCTGAGACTCCTGATTTAGTATAGTAAAGCGGGGTGTTACAAGAACTTATAGATTCTAGTAAAATAATCAAAGTAAAACAAATGGTGTATAGATACGAAGATATAAAATAATTTAAAGTACAAATAGAAGAACTAAAATAGAAAAAAATGAATTAGAGATAGTCAAAATCCCCATAATAGTCCGACCTTTAGGGTTAGAAATCATTCTGAAGAAAAAAAAGGAAAATCCTAAATAGTTATTAATTATAAAAGATTAAGTGACAATATTAAATTTGATGCTTACTTCATCCTAAATAAACAAGTACTTTTTGACATAATAAAAGGTCCCTCCTAGTTATAAAAAATGGATTTTAAAAGTGGTTATTGGAAAATAAATATGGAAGACGAAAGAATCCCACTAACATCGTTAATTGGTCCTCAAGGGCACTATGAGCAGCTAGTAATAACATTTGGTTTAAATAACGCACCACTGATATTTTAGAGAATAATGGATAATATATTTAAGAGTCTTAGATGATATTATTGTATTTTCTAAAAGAATAGAGCAATATAAAATAGATATAGAGGCAGTAACTAATAAATATATAGAATATGATATTGTGTTACCAGAAAAGAAGTTCACTTATGCATAATAAGAAATTGAATTTCTACGATTAAAAAAAAGAAGGAACGATATAAATACAAAAACATGTTTTAGATAAAATAAAAATAATTCTTGATATAATAATAGATACAAAGATGTTTGAAAGTTTCGTACGATGTTTAACATATGTACCATATTTTATAAAATATTTAGCAAAAATAAGAAAGCCATTACAGAGGAAATTGAAAAAGATGAGAGTTGGATATGGAACTCTGTTGACTCCTCTTTAGTAATATTATTAGAAGAATAATGCAAAAACCTTCAAACATTAACACTACCCAATAAAGAAGATGGTCTAGTTTTATAGACAAACACAAGTAGTAGTCGTTAGAGTGTAATATTAAAAATAAAGGAAGTAAAGAAATTATTCAGCTACCGCAGCGGGAGTTTTAAACAAGCTAAATGTAATTATCCTATAATGGAAAAAGAGTTATTACGAATAATTAGAGGTATTGAAAAGATTTTAATATTACTAGGCCCGAGACCATTTTTAATAAGAATAGAAAAAGAAAAAAATGCAAAGGCCTACTAAATTTTGTGAATAAAAATTTATCTAACAAGCAGGCACAAGACAGACTTTTACGATGGGATCTCTAGTTATAGCAAGTTACACTTATATAGAATATGTAGATTAAAGAAGGAATTGTTTAGCAAATAGTCGAACGATAGAATTTGCAGGTGAACAAGAATTAGAAACTCTCTCAGTTAGATAAGGAAACACTCCTACTCGAAAAAAATAAATGTTGAACTTGGCATCCCAAGACAACAAAATGACCGCAAGATGACTGCAATTTGGTGAAAAGAGTTATTCCGCGAATGAACTAATTAAAGAAACCCATGATTTAACATTAACTTTATAATCATTTAAAATTCCAAATTTTATCTTTCAACTCCCAACCAATGTATATGAGGAATTAAAAATAAATTTTTTATTAATATATTTAAAAAAACGGTATCAGTTCATGGAAGATCACGAAATGAGGATAGCAATGCTGTAATACCCCGTACTTTTGGCTATATTTATTTTTGGGATTAATTAATTAAATGCGTATTAATTGAAAATTAATCCGGGTTATAAATACTAACGAGATGTGAGTTGGTATTTAATTATGTGCATATATGAGTATATATGAAATTGGAATTATGAAATCTGTCGTGAGATTTATATACGGCATTTTAGAAATTTTGTTGAGACGCGTGAGACCGCCGCGTCACGGTGTAATATTTTGACTATAAAAGTGAATTTAAAATCTATAAACTGTATGGTAGTTTTGAGTGCGCCAACGCGTCCGGAAGGGTCGAGATAGTCAGAAAACACTAGCCGGGGGTGTAGTTTGGATTCCGGGGTATTTTTAGGCCATACCGGCATCATAAAGGGTATTTTGGTAATTTTACATTTTGAGGAATTAAAAGTGAAGAAAATTGGTTAATTACATCTGATGTGGATTTGACCCACTAAGCCCTTAACCAACCCATATTAACCTAGAAGGCTACGTAGGTTATTAGGAGAGTTTTCTAAGTTCCTCAAATCAAACCCTAGCCACCTTAAGCCACCATTGGAGAAGAAGCTTGGAGAGAAGGAATTATGCAGAAATCTTCACCAAACCAACACCAAAATCAGAAAGCAAATCAAGGCAAGTGACTTTATTCCATTTAATTTCAGAGAATGCCTTTTCCATGTTAGAAATTGTAGAATTTTAATTGTTCTTGAAAGTTGAATGAAAACCCATGTTAATTGGATTTAGAACTTGAATATTGAGGACAAATCGCATGTAGAATTACATAGAGATGATTATTCTGGCATTTATGTATGTTGGTTGTAACAAAAACGGATTTAATTCGGGGATTTGATGATGATAAAGATCTAGGGTTCATGTTCTTATAAAAATTGGGGAAAAATATAGAATCTTGTGATTTAATGATGTATAGGGTGCAATAAAGCCTTAAAAGATGTTAGTTTATGACCTTAGCATGTTTTAGGATGATTAGAGAACTTAAAACATTGTTGGGATGAACTTTGGAGAAGATTTGAGGAGTAAAAATGGTGGAAAACGAAACTTAGAGAAATCTGGGACGAATCTGGTAGCTCGTTAGAAGCCCCTACCCAGGTCGTTCGAACGAACTCATTCGAACGAGTTGACCACTCGCTGCTAACGAGAAAGGATTTCGTTCAATATCTCGTTCGAACGAGATATCGTTATAAGGTACAGTTCGTTCGAACAAACTGGAATCTCGTTCGAACAGCCTCGTTCGAACGAGACTTCTAACGAGTTGACAGTGGAATCTCGTTCGAACAGTCTCGTTCAAACGAGACTTCTAACGAGTTGACAATTTGGTCCTTTTTGGACTGTTTTGATTTTTGGAGTCCCGTAAACTTGGTCGAGGATATAGATAACATTCCGAGGATGATATAATGATAGAATTGGGACTTTTGGGTATTTATGAGAAGGAAAATTATATACGAGAGTTATATTAAATGGACGGTTTGGGTTGAGACGTGAGTGTCTACTACGACGTGAGAGTGAATTATGGCGCGTATGTTTATAAACCAGAATAATATAAGTTGTAGATATTATAAGTTAGTACGAGAATGCGATATGTACTACGATTAAACTACGGGATTACTAATATGTGTGTTTACTTAGTATTGGTATATGAATTGTGTGTATGACATACCTACCATACTTGCTATCACGGGAGGTTTGTGTTCACTTAGGGCCCTCTAATCCTTGTGTTGCCCGGATTTAGACTGGTTACCTTGATGAACATAGGTCATAGAAAGACTTATTGGGATATTAATAAGTCCGCTGATCGTGGGAGCTTAGGTATGTGCGTGACCCATGTGATGTGACTGTGTTCGCCTCCATTACTTGTGATGTTGTTATCTGTGAACTATTCCTGAGAGATTCGGAATATGTAATCCTTATGTACGTGATGTACCGGGATGGATAGTAGAGTATGTGTGCACCGCAGCTTAGTTCTCGGGGTGCTTGTATTGTATATTTATGATGTGAATAATATGCACTTAATTAATAAGAACCTTCACGTTATTGTTGTGAATATAATTACAATATTATTTCGAGAAATATATCGAGTTAACTGATTGTTATATATATTGCATATTGAACATCTGAGTCACGTTAAACCCTACTTAATTACGAGCGTTATTATGTTAACAGAACCGAGTAATAAGGGTAGGACCTATGATAGTCTATCTAGATATGTTGTCACTTAGCTAGTAGTTTGTATCACTCTAGATGGGTACTTACGTTAGGAGTGCACAGTTGGACGAGAGGTGAGAATATCATGTGAGTGCACGTCCTAACATGTACTTTGCATTTAATGTTTTAAATGTTTTAAAGCACTTGCAGGTTTTTAAAATATAACTCCACATTCGGGCTCTGACCCGTTTGCTTTTCAATTCTACTTTTCTTTGTAAAAACCATTTTAGGTGCCCAGCCACAAGGACACCAAGCATAGGATACTCATTCAGGTGACGAGCTGTAGCTGTTTGGGGAAGCTACAGGGATTTGCTTGTAGACGCCTCTATTCACTTGGATTCCAGCTTCATTATCTATCAGTTGTAGGGAATGTTGCCCATTTCTATTAGAGTTACATTTCTATTACAGTTTTCAGACTTTGGCATGTACTGTTTTACTTTTCGGTTTATTTATTTCAGTTGTGGGATTGTAGTGAGGAGTTTTTCCTCTAGACTTTAATTACGTTTTGTGTTGGTTATTCTATTTACTTCATTATGGTGAATGGTGTTATTATTCTTTATTACACTTGTTGCATGTTAATCCGACTTAAATTAAAATTTGGCACTTACTTTTTAAATACTAGGTGGTTAGTAATCATAAAAATGTTTTCGACAGTGATGCTATTAACTGGACCAACTTGACATTTTGAATTAATTTAATAAAGGAGTAGCTACCCGGTATTTAATTAGTCGGGGTGTCACAGGTGGTATCAGAGCATCAGGTTCTAGTGTCCTTTAGGATCTGACGGCTTGTTATGTTTCCGCTAAGTTTCTTTGATATAGAGCCCTATATTTTAGCACTGTTGTACTCTTTTTCTGTATGCTTCGTTCTTCAGCTATCTTAAGTTTATAAACAGCGAACTTATAAACTTTGTTCTTATTTCAGATGCCTCCACGACGTGCACGACGAGTTCCCAGGGATGCAACGCCCGAACCCCAACCCGCTCCAGTTCAGGGTATGATGAACGCCGCTGAGGTTGCAGCTATAGTAGCCCAAGCGGTAAATGCCGCCATTGCCGTTGTTCAGCAGGCACCACCTCAGGCGTCGGTTGTCGCGCCAGTACAGGCTAATGCATTCCCGTCTGCTTGGGAGCGTGTACGTGATGCTTTTCAGAAAGCGCATCCGCCAGAGTTTGCAGGTAGCTCAGATGTGGTAGTCTCGAGCCAGTGGAGGAAGGACATGCAGAGGCACTTGAGGATGTATGAGTGCATGGAGGTTCAGAAGCAGGTGCTAGCTACTTTCAAGCTAGTTGGATCTGCGCTACAGTGGTGGGAGTCTATTACCACCATAGAGGAGAGGAATACTCTCACGATTTAGGAGTTCTGGGTGCAGTTCGACCGCAAGTACTTTCCGTCAGCTATTCATACGGAAATGAGGAGGAGATTGATGAGTTTGAGGCAGGAGGGCAAGACTGTGGTCGAGTATGAGGCCGAGTTCACGAACCTGTTGAATATCGTTCCAGATGAGATACCAACAGAGAAGAAGAAGATTGAGAAGTTCACCAACGGGTTGACTTGGAGGATCCATCAACATCTGCTAGGGAACCTATCGTTGGCCACCTATTCTGATGTGGTTAACACTGCATTGTTGCACTGCCAGGACCACCGTTTTCATATGGCCGAGGGCAAGAGGTTGGGGGAGTCTATCCATCAGGGCAGGACTGGAGGACATGGTACCAGCGGGGCATAATCTGGTCAGGGGCAGAGACAGAATGAGCAAGGCTCCCAGCAGGGGGATAATAAGAGGTTCCAGTCAGGGAACTACAGATAGGAACAGGGAGGTTTCCGTCAGGGCCATCAGGGTTCAAATGGCCGTCAGGGCCAATAGGGGCAGAATGGGCAGCAGTTTCACCAGGGCCAGCAGGGCCAAGGAAGGAACGGTAACGGCCACCAGGGTCGGGGACATCAGGGGCAGAGGGGAGGGAACTTCCCAGGGAAGTGTTTCGTTTGTGGCAAGACTGTCCATAAGCGACAGGATTGTCCTGATAGGGGCAGGGCCCCACAGCAGCAGCACCAGGGTGCTCGCCAGGAGCCACAGAGGCCTATGTTTCCCGCCGCTCTCCCCGCACCGCCACAGATGGCAGCATTGCCACCCATTCCAGCAGTCCCAGCTCAGCAGGGGCAGCTACAGTATGGACGTGTCTACAACGTCCACCATGCTGCAGTTCCACAGGCACCGCCCGCGATTGAGGGTACGTTTCCTATCCATGGCACTATGGGTCGGGTATTATTCGATACGGGTGCTACACACTGTTTTATAGCTACACACTTCGCGAAAGCTTTAGGATTGTTAGCTACGGCAGAGAGCACAGTGACGTGTGTCGACTCACCATTGCGGAGTGGGTCACTTATATTCTTTATATGCCGGGGAGTGGGAGTAGGGATTGGTAGTCTGGTATTACTTGCAGATATGTTGGTATTAGATATGCATGTTCACGATGTGATCATCGGTATGGATTGGCTCGTAACTTATAGGGCCATGATTGATTGCTTCAGCGGGAGCATTGTTTTTGCCATTCCGGGGCAAGAGATGTTCGTAGTGGCGATGCCTCGCCCAGAGGGAGGATCGACCGCTCATTTGTATTACATTGAGGAGGATACCTCTAAGGAGGTAGTGATTCCTTTAGATTCTATCCTAGTAGTCGGGGAGTATTCGGATGTGTTTCAGGAGATACCAGGCTTACCACCCAGTCGAGAGATAGACTTTGTTATAGATTTGCTACCGGGTACGAGACCTATAGCACGTGCAACGTACCGTATGGCTCCAGCTGAGATGCGAGAGTTACGGAATCAGATAGAGAAGCTGTTAGGTCAGAGCTTTATTTGCAGGAGTACCTCACCTTGGGGCGCTCCGGTTTTGTTTGTGAAGAAGAGAGACGATTCACTGAGATTGTGTGTGGACTACCGAGAGTTGAATAAGGTCACGATATGGAATAAGTATCCGTTGCCTCGAATCGATGACTTATTCGACCAGTTGAGAGGAGCTTCTTTCTTATCGAATATTGATTTGAGATCGGGATACCATCAGTTACGTATCCGGGAGGAGGATGTCTCGAAGACCGCGTTCTTGTCGAGATATGGTTCTTACGAGTTTCGGGTTATGCCTTTTGGTTTGACCAACGCTCCAGCTGTGTTTATGGACTTGATGAACAGAGTGTTCAGGGAGTTCCTAGATCAGTTTGTCATTGTCGTCATTGATGACATTCTGGTTTACTCTCAGACAGAGGAGGAGCACGCCGAGCATTTGAGGCAGGTTTTGCAGACACTTCGTCAGAACGAGTTGTATGCAAAATATGAGAAGTGTGGGTTTTGGCTGAAGGAAGTCCAGTTTTTGGGACATATCATTTCCGATCGGGGAATATCTGTTGATCCGGGGAAGGTATCAGCGGTGAGGGAGTGGGGACAGCCCACGACACCGACTGAGATTCGTAGTTTCTTGGGTCTAGCAGGATACTACAGGAGGTTTATTCAGGGTTTCTCGGAGATAGCAGGTCCTTTGACACATCTGACTCGTAAGGGTGTGCCCTACATCTGGAGTGATGCCTGTCAGTTGGCATTCGATGAATTGAAGGACAAATTGACCTCAGCACCTGTGTTAGCATTGCCGAGACCGGGAGTTGAGTATTTGGTTTACACCGATGCGTCTTTGCAAGGACTGGGAGGTTTATTGCAGCAAGAGAGACAGGCCATAGCTTATGCTTCTCGTAAGCTTAAGCCTCATGATAAGAATTACCCCACGCATGATTTGGAGTTGGCGGCAGTGGTATTTGCCCTACGGATTTAGAGGCACTATCTTTTGGGGGAGAAGTTCCAACTAATCACGGACCACAAGTCCCTACAGTATCTGTTCACGCAGAAGGAATTGAATATGCGGCAGCGTAGGTGGCTTGAGTTTGTGAAGGACTACCAGTTCGACATCCAGTATCACCCAGGTAAGGCTAACGTGGTAGCAGACGCGTTGAGCCGTAGACCAGCAGATGAGATGGCAGAGGTGTGGAAGGCTAAGTGAAAGGAATTGGGACACCAGGATGCAGTGGCCCGATCTTTCATGTCTGTGATGACCGTTACACCGCAGATTGTCATGAAGGTAGTACGGGCACAGACTAATGACTCGTTCTGTCAGGAGCAGATAGTTCGATTACTAACAAAGGGAGCCGAGTCCTATACCGTCAGCTCAGACGGGGGATTACGCTTCAATGGGAGATTGGTAGTTCCGGAAGGGGAAGAATTGTGACACGATGTGATGGCAGAGTCGCACGGATCACGGTTCGCGGTACATCCAGGAGGGGACAAAATGTACCAGGACATAAGACGGCAGTATTGGTGGAGCGGTATGAAGAGAGATATCGCTGAGTTTGTTTCGAAATGCGCCACTTGTCAGCTTGTAAAAGTGGATCACCAGAGACCGGCAGGACTGTTACAGCCATTGGAGGTCCCGGTGTGGATGTGGGAGAGCATATCCATGGACTTTATCACGGGGTTGCCTACGTCGCAGAGGGGTCACGACTCCGTTTGGGTAATTGTGGACAGGCTGTCCAAGGTCGCTCACTTTTTACCCGTAAGGACTGACTACACTACGGGACAGTATGCCCAGCTCTTCATTTCAGAGATTGTGAGACTTCACGGTGTGCCCCTAAATATCGTGTCTGACAGAGACAAGATATTTGTTTCGAGGTTTTGGGAAAGTTTCCAGGAGGCCATGGGCACGGAATTGCGGTTGAGTACGACGTATCATCCGCAGACTGATGGGCAGACCGAGCGCACAAATCAGATGTTGGAGGACATGCTACGCATGTGCATTATTGACTTCGGGGGTGGATGGGAGCAGTACCTTCGACTGGTGGAGTTTGCTTACAACAACTCCTATCAGTTTACTATTGGCATGGATCCGTTTGAGGCATTGTATGGTAGGCCTTGTCGTTCCCCAGCATGTTGGTTAGAGGTGGGGGACAATAAACTACTTGGACCGGAAGTGATTCAAGATACTTCAGTAAGGATTGAATTGATTCGGAGTCGCATTTGGGTAGCTCAAGACAGGCAGAAGAGTTATGCTGATGCAAAGAGATTTTTCAGGGAGTTCCAAGTGGGGGACCAGGTTTTGTTCAGGGTATCTCCGATGAAGGGGATTATGCGATTCGGGAAGAAGGGGAAGTTGGCACCGAGGTATGTGGGGCTGTTTCCTATTATTGAGCGGATCGGACCGGTTGCGTATAGACTTGGACTACCAGAGCATTTGCATCGGATTCACGATGTGTTCCATATTTCCTCGCTGAGGAAATACCTTAGAGATAATTTGGATCATTCTCACATTGCTGTGGAAGACATCGATCTCCAGCCGGATAGCTCCTACGAGGAGGGGCCGATTGCTATTCTGGACCGAAGCGAGAGGAAACTGCGGTCAAAGATAGTTCCGTTAGTGCGTGTTTAGTGGCGACATCACAACGTCGAGGAGTCAACATGGGAGCACGAGGATGAGATGCGCGATCGTTATCCAGAGTTGTTTTTAGCAGGTACTTTCTACTTTCGAATTTCGGGACGAAATTCAGTTATTAGGGGGGGAGTATGTAATACCCTGTACTTTTGGCTATATTTGTTTTTGGGATTAATTAATTAAATGCGTATTAATTGAAAATTAATCCGGGTTATAAATAATAATGAGATGTGAGTTGGTATTTAATTATGTGCATATATGAGTATATATGAAATTGGAATTATGAAATCTGTCGTGAGATTTATATACGGCATTTTAGAAATTTTGTTGAGACGCGTGAGACCGCCGCGTCACGGTGTAATATTTTGACTATAAAAGTGAATTTAAAATCTATAAACCGTATGGTCGTTTTGAGTGCGCCAACGCGTCCGGAAGGGTCGAGATAGTCAGAAAACACTAGCCGGGGGTGTAGTTTGGATTCCGGGGTATTTTTAGGCCATACCGGCATCATAAAGGGTATTTTGGTAATTTTACATTTTGAGGAATTAAAAGTGACGAAAATTGGTTAATTACATCTGATGTGGATTTGACCCACTAAGCCCTTAACCAACCCATATTAACCTAGAAGGCTACGTAGGTTATTAGGAGAGTTTTCTAAGTTCCCCAAATCAAACCCTAGCCACCTTAAGGCACCATTGGAGAAGAAGCTTGGAGAGAAGGAATTATGCAGAAATCTTCACCAAACCAACACCAAAATCAGAAAGCAAATCAAGGCAAGTGACTTTATTCCATTTAATTTCAGAGAATGTCTTTTCCATGTTAGAAATTGTAGAATTTTAATTGTTCTTGAAGGTTGAATGAAAACCCATGTTAATTGGATTTAGAACTTGAATATTGAGGACAAATCGCATGTAGAATTACATAGAGATGATTATTCTGGCATTTATGTATGTTGGTTGTAACAAAAACGGATTTAATTCGGGGATTTGATGATGATAAAGATCTAGGGTTCATGTTCTTATAAAAATTGGGGAAAAATATAGAATCTTGTGATTTAATGATGTATAGGGTCCAATAAAGCCTTAAAAGATGTTAGTTTATGACCTTAGCATGTTTTAGGATGATTAGAGAACTTAAAACATTGTTGGGATGAACTTTGGAGAAGATTTGAGGAGTAAAAATGGTGGAAAACGAAACTTAGAGAAATCTGGGACGAATCTGGTAGCTCGTTAGAAGCCCCTACCCAGGTCGTTCGAACGAACTCGTTCGAACGAGTTGACCACTCGCTGCTAACGAGAAAGGATTTCGTTCGATATCTCGTTCGAACGAGATATCGTTATAAGGTACAGTTCGTTCGAACAAACTGGAATCTCGTTCGAACAGCCTCGTTCGAACGAGACTTCTAACGAGTTGACAGTGGAATCTCGTTCGAACAGTCTCGTTCAAACGAGACTTCTAACGAGTTGACAATTTGGTCCTTTTTGGACTGTTTTGATTTTTGGAGTCCCGTAAACTTGGTCGAGGATATAGATAACATTCCGAGGATGATATAATGATAGAATTGGGACTTTTGGGTATTTATGAGAAGGAAAATTATATACGAGAGTTATATTAAATGGACGGTTTGGGTTGAGACGTGAGTGTCTACTACGACGTGAGAGTGAATTATGGCGCGTATGTTTATAAACCAGAATAATATAAGTTGTAGATATTATAAGTTAGTACGAGAATGCGATATGTACTACGATTAAACTACGGGATTACTAATATGTGTGTTTACTTAGTATTGGTATATGAATTGTGTGTATGACATACCTACCATACTTGCTATCACGGGAGGTTTGTGTTCACTTAGGGCCCTCTAATCCTTGTGTTGCCTGGATTTAGACTGGTTACCTTGATGAACATAGGTCATAGAAAGACTTATTGGGATATTAATAAGTCCGCTGATCGTGGGAGCGTAGGTTTGTGCGTGACCCATGTGATGTGACTGTGTTCGCCTCCATTACTTGTGATGTTGTTATCTGTGAACTATTCCTGAGAGATTCGAAATATGTAATCCTTATGTACGTGATGTACCGGGATGGATAGCAGAGTATGTGTGCACCGCAGCTTAGTTCTCGGGGTGCTTGTATTGTATATTTATGATGTGAATAATATGCACTTAATTAATGAGAACCTTCACGTTATTGTTGTGAATATAATTACAATATTATTTCGAGAAATATATCGAGTTAACTGATAGTTATATATATTGCATATTGAACATCTGAGTCACGTTAAACCCTACTTAATTACGAGCGTTATTATGTTAACAGAACCGAGTAATAAGGGTAGGACCTATGATAGTCTAGCTAGATATGTTGTCACTTAGCTAGTAGTTTGTATCACTCTAGATGGGTACTTACGTTAGGAGTGCACAGCTAGACGAGAGGTGAGAATATCATGTGAGTGCACGTCCTAACATGTACTTTGCATTTAATGTTTTAAATGTTTTAAAGCACTTGCAGGTTTTTAAAATATAACTCCACATTCGGGCTCTGACCCGTTTGCTTTTCAGTTCTACTTTTCTTTGTAAAAACCATTTTAGGTGCCCATCCACAAGGACACCAAGCATAGGATACTCATTCAGGTGATGAGCTGTAGCTGTTTGTGGAAGCTACAGTGATTTGCTTGTAGACGCCTCTATTCACTTTGATTCCAGCTTCATTATCTATCAGTTGTAGGGCATGTTGCCCATTTTTATTAGAGTTACATTTCTATTACAGTTTTCAGACTTTGGCATGTACTGTTTTAGTTTTCGGTTTATTTATTTCAGTTGTGGGATTGTAGTGAGGAGTTTTTCCTCTAGACTTTAATTACGTTTTGTGTTGGTTATTCTATTTACTTCATTATGGTGAATGGTGTTATTATTCTTTATTACATTTGTTGCATGTTAATCCGACTTAAATTAAAATTTGGCACTTACTTTTTAAATACTAGGTGGTTAGTAATCATAAAAATGTTTTCGACAGTGATGCTATTAACTGGACCAACTTGACATTTTGAATTAATTTAATAAAGGAGTAGCTACCCGGTATTTAATTAGTCGGGGTGTCACAAATGCCTCCTTGGAATTCGAAAACCAAAAAAACTTATTGTTATTTATAATAGGGTACTTAAGGTCTCCATCAACCCTAACCTAGTCTGCCATAAAAGTCCATAATATCAATGTGGAATATAGGACTGATCATAAGGTTTGAATCACCCAAATCCAGAAAATTATTTATTATTTACGTTTATAAAGTTGCAAAAATATATATTTAGAAGAATTTATAAACATCATAAGCTTGGGAAAAGTGATGTGTCTAAATCTTGATACTACTCAGTGAGAACCCATTAATGATCATCTAAGTACAACTCATCATTTAGTCTTAATCTAGGACCAAGAAAATTATATTTCTAATCATTCTCAATGGATCTACATTGATCTTAAAGAAACTATAGATGATACAGCTGAAGCAAGCTCAATAAATTTCTTCGTGATTAGTATGGTTATTACAGGATCGGTAAATGAAGGATTTAACACTACATCAAAACAGCTAACTTGTCAAGGTGTAAAATAGTGACAAGTCAAACTTGTCAAGGTCTTTGACCGTGACAAGTCTCGGGGCACATCGAATCGTCTAATTCAAATTTAATTTCAATATCACACACACACACATATACACACATACACACACATACACACACTCCCCCCCACCCACTCCCACACACCTACACACACATAGAAATGCACACACACACCTACATGTACATACCCATCTACACACACACACATATACACACACGCACATGCACAAAGGAAAGAGAGAGAGGGAGAGAGAGAGAGAGAGAGAGAGAGAGAGATAGAGAGAGAGAACCGTCACGTAGAGAAGAGAGAGAAAATGGAGGGAGAGGAAACGGTGGGAACAAAGGCGCTAGGGTTATTTGTTAAAATATTTGTCATGGACCTGTCAAGATCTTTGACCATGGCAACTCTTAAAGGTTGTCACAGTCATTGACTGTGACAAGTCTGTGACAAATGCACTTGTCACGGTGCATGTTTTTTTTTTATCACGGTCAATGACCGTGATAAAATTAGCTGGCTCAAAGGTGACAATTTTTCCTTTTTGGTGTAGTATAATCTTATTCGTTGTTGAAGAACCCCCTTTGAAATTCCCCCTCATTGGGAAAAGGAACTACTAGGATTTACTATACAAATATTTTAAAAGTGTATTTGAGGGAAAATTCTTATCCACAAGAGGTTTTAGTGTGCTCTGTAATCTCCTCACTACACACGAAGATAGAAAAAATGATATAACAACATACAATAGAAACTCTGGAGATGATAGAGCCCACTTCTAGAAAAGTCTTGATGAAGAAAGATGTCATAATATTGAAAACATGATGAAAGGAAGATACTATCACATGAAAGAGGGACCCCCTCACTTTAATAATTGTATTATTGTCCTTTTCTTTTTTCTTTTAGTAGTGTTTTTTGGTAGTGGTGTAAATTAATGCACTAATGTTTGAAAAATTTGAATTATTGTACTTTTATTTTCATTTGAAGTCCGAAAATACCTATAAAAGGCTTCCATTTATAATGATAAGGAACACATATCAACCAAGTATTCTTAAGCTAAAAAGAAGTCTTGTATATCAGATACTCTTAAAGTATACAATATTTCTGTGATCTAAACAACCTATATATTTCCTTCTATAAAACACAATTCTCTATGTGTGTGTGTGTGTGTGTGTATGTTTTTATATATATGTTTTCTTTTCAGAGGGAACGATGTGATATTTGAACAATTTACCTTTATATTATTATATTTTTTAATCTAGTCCCATTATTCATCCTTCATAATTGTCTAAAGTTACGGTCTCAAGTAGAAAACGAAGTAGATTTGTGTTGAACCTGCTCTAAGGAAGGTAAAATTGAGATTATCCACCTCTCTAAACTGGAAGTTAGCCAATGTCAGGTGCCTATGCCAACTACATTTGGGTATTGGTAAAAACTTTTAGATATTATTTTATTTGTGAAGCATAGTGTCTTTTGAATCATAAAAAAATAAAAATAAAAATTTAAAATTAGTAGAGATTACTCACCTAGTACCATAAATGTCAATATTGACAAATTCATAATAATTTTGTGATGTATTTTATTTATTTTAGTTACAGAGTTGGTTACCAACCTATAAAATATAATTCTTAAAAGTTTTATAAATATTAAAACTAGGGCCAAATTGAAACTATTTAGATAGTTTGAAGACAAAATTGAAAAACACGTAAATTGAGGACCAAATTGAAGACACACTAATAGTTTGATGACCAAACCAAGAGAAATTAAAGATTAATATTCAAATTGAAACTAAAGAGATAAGTTTGAGGACCATTTTTGCAATTAGCTTAACTAAAAAAGTATTTTTAAAAAAATGTTTTATAAAAAATATATAAATAAGTATTTTATAAACATATTTTTCCTATAAAACAGTTTTTATCTACTTTATAAAAAAAATTAAAAACAATTTTGAAAATAGAATCTGTATTAAAACAAATTTGTAGGTTATTTGAAAAAAAGTTAAAAATTGTTTTGTATGGTATTAAAAAATGTACGTTATTTAAAATGTATATTATATTTGTAAAAAATAGTTTTTAAATTTTTACGTTAAGAAAAAAGTTTAGAAACAATTTTTTTAATAAAATAGTTTTTTATATCAAACAATTTTTCTTTTAAATTGTATTAAACAACTTTTTTAATTTTATGTAATCGTTTAAACCAAATTTGAAAGTAGTGTTCTTATTAAAAGAAAATTGTATGTTATTTGGAAAAAAAACTGTTTTGTATGTTATTACAAAACGTAAGTAATTTAAAAATGTTTTATATATATAATAAAATAGTTTTTAAATTTCTACGTTAAGAGAATTTTTTTTAAATAGTTTTCTTGACAAAATGTTTCTTTTTATTTTGTAAAACAATTTTTATATTTTTTTATTTTATAAAAAAAAATTCAAAATATTATACAACAATTTTTTTTATTATTTTATACAACATTTGTTTAATTTTATAAAATAGTTTTTAAATAAAATAATAATAAAAAATTCTTTCATTAATATATATATATATATATATATATATATATATGTAGCTATTAATGTTTAAATATATGAACATATTAAAATAAATATACATATTATTGTATTTATAATATTAGATGTGATATAGAACAAATAAATCTATAATGCCGACTAATGCATATTAATGTAATTGATGACAAAACAACCTTTTGAGTTAAAAAAGTGGTCAACTAACGGTCAAAACAATCAACTGACAGTTTTCGTCAATTTTGGATCCCAACCAACTAATATGAAAACTAATAGACCAAAATCCCTATAAAATGAGAATTATTGGACCCCAAATAAAAAAATCCCTCTTTTTAACGTGATCCATGTGTGGAAGGTATAATGATTTTTTCAGTAATGTAATATATGCAAGATTTTTAAAATATATGTGCAAACTTTTTAAATTATACATTTTGTAATGTAAACACGTTAATTTTATGTAAATTGTATACCTTAATAGGTAATGTATGCAATAAAGGGTGAGAAATCCTAATATCCAAAAATATATTAGTGGACTAGAGTAAAAAAAAACTGTGACACCCCACCTAATAAATTACTGGGTGATCAGTCCTATACCAAATTAAAACAGGAATCCCAGTTGGATTATCCTTAGCATTACTGTCGAAAACTTTTTAAAACTTACTAACCACCTAGTATTACAAAAGCTGGTGTCAATTTTAACTTTTTGATTAAACAAAATAGTACATGCAGAATTAAACATAAACCATTCACACAACTGAAAGAATATAAACTTAATAATTAATTAAACAATTTACCGAATAAACCATCGGCCACCAAAGTGAAATAATCCAAAACAAATATCCAACATAGGAATAAAACCAATCTCAAAATTGAACTGAAAGTCTGGGCGACATGCCCTAAATAAAACTGAAACTGATACAAGATTTCCTACTCTAGGAATGAATGAATGATGCGTCTAATCCAAACTCCTTCTAGCATCCACATATGATGCAGCTCCGTGTCTCTGGAATAGAATATCAATCCTTCGTCCCTGTGGCTGGACACCTAAAAGGTTTTGAAAATAGTTTTATAGCAAGGGTTAGAGCCCAACATATTTTGAAAATATTTAACAAGTGAATTAACTGCAGTAATTTAAAATGCATGAATGCGCTTCATATTTAAGTTAGTGTCGCACTCCTTTGTGGACATTCTCACCCCTCCACTATTGTGCACACCTACCGGTTACCTTAACCCCACTTAGTTGTACTACCCCATCCAACTAGTCCTGGTATAACCTTCCCTTGCCATACTACTCTAACCCGAGTATAATGATTATTGAATTATAAGTTATCTCACAATTAACTTAATTAATTCCTTCTTAATTAGTAGCATATAACCGTGTCACAAGTTATATAAAGTAAATACATCACACACTGTATTATTACCCGCATATAATATTGAATACCATTATATACGTACCTTTACTAAAACATCCACACATATAACATACGTATATCCATTGCTCTGAGTATACCCTCGTCGGATGATTCCCTCTAAAATGCTATCTCACTAGGTGTGCTCACAAAACCTAGTTCCCCAAGTTGGAATCGCTCACCAACTTGGCCCAAAATATAAACGTAGTGGAGGCGGTCATATTCCTTCCCTGAAAGTGAGATAAATCCCTCACCTATATATACCGGACGCTATGACCTGGGGATATACTCGCCCTACTCCTCAAGCTAGGGGATTCACCCAGACCGCGCAACCTCCCTTGATAGCGCTAGAGTATATGAATTAAATAAATATCTAGTCACTGATATTTAATATCACACACAATATGTACATG
Organism: Sambucus nigra; assembly: GCA_949130495.1. Classification (NCBI taxonomy): domain Eukaryota; kingdom Viridiplantae; phylum Streptophyta; class Magnoliopsida; order Dipsacales; family Adoxaceae; genus Sambucus; species Sambucus nigra. The sequence continues at coordinate 128,294,615 of OX422216.1, read as the reverse complement.
TATATATATATATATATATATATATATATATACTATCACAACACCGTATATATATAATATAAACCCTGGCTTTACCGTGTACTCAAAATCCCATACACTGTTTGTAATTTAATATCACACACAATATGTGCAAGTATATATATACTATCACTACACTGTATATATATAATATAAATCCCGTACACTACCTATAATATCCTGAGTCTGAGGCCCGACTCAACGTAATTAATTTTCTCACTTAATAATTTATCGTCTTCCCGAGTCTATGGTCCGACTCTAATATTTTTAACTCCCACCTCAATTTATATAATACTTTCCTCGAGTCTATGGTCCGACTCCAATTAAATTAGTTAACACACTTATTAATTTAATACTTTCCCGAGTTTATCACCCGACTCTAATTAAATTAACTAACACACATATTAGTTTAATACCTCCCCGAGTCTATCGTCCGACTCTAATTTAAATTAATTAACACACATTTTCATTTAATACCTCCCCGAGTCTATCGTCTGACTCTAATTAAATTAATTAACACACCCATTAATTTAATACCGATCCGAGTTTGTGGCCCAACTCCCTGTTAATTAATTCACACATTAATTAATTTACGCCAATCCGAGTCTGTGGTTCGACTCTAATAAAATTAGTTAACACACTTATTAATTCAATACCTCCCCGAGTCTACAATCCGACTCTAATTAAATTAATTATCACACTTATTAATTTAATCCTACCCGAGTCTGCAATCCGACTCTATTTAAATTAATTATCACACTTATTAATTTAATAACTTGGTGTCACCCAACCATTATCCCCGGACCCTCTCACTTGGCCCATACCTTAATATTTCCCGAGTCTACCGACTCCAAATTAATTACTCTCTATCAATAATTAATTTAATACTTTGGTGTCACTTAACCAACATACCCGGACTCGCTCACTTGGCCCATTTTACATCTTAAAATTTCATTCCCACATATTTTCCCACAATTTGTCACACATTTATCTCCATAAATTCCCCAATTATATTTACCTATAATTACCAACTTACCCAAACTCGCCCACTGGGTCCATAATTAAGTATTCCACTTCAATTCCTTTAATAATGTAGTGTCACCCAACTACAATACCCGAATATTACTTCTCGACTCAATATCTATACTTATGAATTATTTCCCCAAATCCGTTCATCTCATAACATACAATTTCCACCCTCCTACACCCAATTATATCACCCTATAATTGTTAAGGAATATGTGCATCACATGAATTTATCACTAAATAAAGTAAGGAATTAAATATTAAATAAATTTCTCTTTATAAACAAAATTGACCGAACTGCCAAGATTCCTGAACCATCGATCGATCAAACCCCCTGGGTTGATCGAGCGATCAATCCAGACTTCGTCTCCTCCAGGCAACTGTTTTCCACCATTGACGAAAATCCAAGGTTTTTATCCTTAAATCCAACCTCTAATCAAAACACATCACCATATAAATATGTTTAATCTACATCCTACACATCATATGGATCTTAAGATACACAATTTCTCCACTTACTATCATAATTTCCCGAAATGGGTTTTCCATTAAAATTCATCAACTTGTTCTAACAACCAAATTCCAAATCCAAATTCCACCAGTTTATATTCTGGATTTTTATGAAAAATTAGATATCTATACTCAGAGATATACAACACAACAATTTTTACCATGAATCTCATTCAATCGTTCCACGAACAAAAACCCCATTTTTGTACCCATTTATCCCCAAAACAAATTTTGGTTTACACATCACTATGATATGAATTGATTATCATCAATTTAGAAATCACAATAGTTAACCACTTGCTTGGAATTGTTCGTACGGTCTAATTCCGTTGGTGTAGACATTGGTGGATGAAGAACACCCCAAATTAACCCTTTAATTTGGCTCCAAAAGCTCCCAATTGCTCTTGATTTGCTTTCCCCCAATTTCCCTCTCAATCCCTAGGCTTAGAGTTGTGTTGATTGTCATTCCCTAATCTCTCAATTAGGTTAAAAACATCCAATCCCGTTTTTGGCCATGTGGGCCTAATTAAAAAGGCCCAACTCACCCATTGTGGGCCCGGCTAGGCCCGAAAATACCCGAGACCCAATTACCACCCCTGAATACTCTTTTCTGACTATCTCGACCCATCCGGACGCAACCGCGTACTCAGAATTTTCATCCAAAATACTTTTCGAAATTTCCAAATTTCGACTTCAAAATGTGACATACGAGATTTTGAACCATTAAACTTAAAAGTCGCCAATTATAAATAATTCGGCTCACTCAAATAAATTCTCCAAGTCATGAATTTAACTTTCTTCAATTTAAATATTTTTATAACTATTAAAAATAATTAAATATTAAATCTTCCAAAATTACGGGGTGTTACAAAAACTAATTGTTTTACTAAACTGAAAAGCTGGCAAGCTCCTAATTGGTTACATAAACATAGTTTACTAGAATATTTAAAACATGCATATTTATATATTCTACTAGCATTTATAAATAATGGTGTGCACTTAGTAAAATTGTTTTTAAATACAATTTTCTATAAATTTGACAAAATTAACAAACATGTATATTTATATTATACATATTGTGGGGACCTAAAATATTAGTTAGGCTCAATTAAGACTAGCCGACCAAGCCCAATAGTATCAGAGGCACGGCTGACCCAACTGCTCAAAGAAGTCAGCACAAGTATTTGTCACGTTGATAAACACGAACACTTATCATGTCCATATTGATAAGCTCAAGTTGGTTACCTATAATCTCAATCGAGATATTTAGGAGTCACCACATAAGCTAACGATAAGATGGAAGAGTTACTTAAACTATTCGACCACTACGATTTTACACCATTATAAATACAATCCACACCATAGGGATAATAGGGGATGCATTTTTGAAACTTTGAGAGAACTTAATAAAATACAGCGACCTCTTCGTGGGCGTAGGCAATTTTTTGAACCACTTATATTATTATGTTGGGTGATTGGCATCTTACATTCATTCTTTTGTTGATTTCTGGAATCCTTTTAATTGTGATTAATTTGTACTCATAATTGGCGTCATCTATGGGAACGATTTCCTTTCCATGAAAGCAATCTTCACAAGGAACAACTACGATGTCTCATCAACCTAACAGTGCACCCTAGACTAGAGACATGCGAACTGATGTGGTTCCACTAAGGATCAGGTTTGAGGTTCGCAAAGATGGTAACCTAAGGTTCCGACCCGAATGACAGCCTTCGGAGGAAATCCATGTGCAGGCCTTGGTCTACTCAGATCTTACACCTAGTTAATACCTATGAAGCAATGCTTTAATAGCATGAGGAGGAAAATTACCTCCAAGTTGAAGAGAATTCTCGCCTGCAACGGAGATTAAAATAGATGGAGAAATAAGTCCATCAGAGCTGAAAGCATCGAACTCAAACTCCTAGCCCTCAGGTGAGCAAGACTCACAACCGAGGAAAGAGAACTAGGCGCAACCAAGAAGGTTCAGGGCATAAAAGTTATCAAGGCAGGCACCACAAGGATGACGAACGCCACATAAATGACATAAGGAATTTAGTTCCAAGGGAAATTGAACAACATCCGGATCATAGAGGGGCCAAGTCAACCAAGGAGCTAGCAAGGAGAACCCTCATCACCCAGATGAAGTCTTATTTCTCAAAAACCATCGAAGAGGACCCCATAAGAAGTTTGTAACCCCTAGGTTCAACGTCTACGATGGCAAGACTAATCCAATTGAACATGTTTGGTACAGTGTTGTATCACATTTTTCCTTCCAACTTGGGTGATGTTGCCCAAAAATATTTCAAGAATCTCCCTTATAGATACATCAAGAGTTTCAAGGTGCTCATCAAATCCTTCACTACTCGTTTCATCACCAGCAACTTTAATTCCAAAAGAATGGACTTGCTTCTCACAATGAAAAAGAAGCCACATCAGTGTCTATGCGAATACGCCCAATGCTATTGGGAAGTATTTAATAAGGTAGAAGATTTCTCAGAGTAAGTTGTGGTACCATCCTTTAAAATATGTCTACCCCTTACGTCAATGCTATATCAATCCCTTGCCAATAAGGAAGCTGAAACCATCGATGATCTCCTGTCACACATTGAGAAATTTTCCAAGGTGGAGGATGTGCTCCACACTAGGTAAGCTAATACTGGTCGCATCATAGCAAATAAAGGGGCGATAAGGAGAACACCCCTAAAAAGGGGAATAAGAAGAAGAATTGTGCTAAGAATGGGGGCAAAACTGATTCCTCTAAATCTTTTCAAGACGTCAAAAAATCTTTTAAGGAGCCAATCTACAAGATCCTAGAAAAAAAAACCAAAGATCAAGTAGTTTGTAAAGTGACTAAAGAATATGGGAGGTGACCTGACTAAAAGGAACAATGCGCTCCGATATGCATTCCACAAAGAAGGTGGTCAGAAGATAAAAAACTATAAGGCACTCAAAGCTTATCTGGAGGAATTAACCCAAGCAAGGCATGTGAACGAGTTCATTGAGAAGAATTTTAGCATGGCCACGGCCATTGGCGACTAGAAACCAGACAAATTTCCTAGATGATAACATGGGGGCACGAGTTCGATGTCATACAGAGCATCTGACCTTAACCAGATCGAAGGGAATGTTGTTCATATGGAACTCAAGAAAGTTACAACTATGATGGAAGCTTTCAAGATTAATCCAGCTAAAATCCAGGCTTATAAGCACCGACTACCAGAGGACGTTGACTATAACAAGCACATCATCTTCATGGAGGAGGACTTGGTTGGGGTACGAACCCCACACCACAACACTCTAGTAATCACTCTCAAAATTGTGAATTGGGAAATGGACAAGCTATTAGTGGACCAGGGGAGATCTTCAGAGGTGGTGTACCTAGATCTCTAGATAGAGCTATTTCACAAACTCAAGCTTAAGATATCATACCTCAAAGAGGTAATCGTTCCTCTGGTCATTTTTGTGGGGAAGATGACTATGTTGTTAAGAAAGTGGTCCTTCTAGTAAGGGAATGGCATATTTTAAAATTACATTGAGTTTTTGGTGGTTGACATAGAGTTTCCTTACCACGCCGTTTTAGGCAGGGGTTGGCTTCATGCCATGAGGGGTGTCCCTTTCACTTACCATCAGAAGCTCAAGTGTATCACGAACAGAGGGATAATGAAGATCAGAGGTGATAAATAAGCTGTTTGGAAGTGATTCATAGACTCTATTAGGCCAAAGTAGGAAAAAAATAAAGATCAATAAGTTGTTCCGGAGGCAACCCAGGATGGGGATACTCCAACCAAATAGCAACTATGACATGGACGACTAGGGGTGGAAGAGACTAGGATCCACCCCACTGATAGGGTTATCGAAGACCTAGAGGAGGTTATTTTTTTATAAAGCCAAGATAGAAAGAAAGTTTTTGATTAGGACAAGCATGTTTGTCCTTGAAAGGGAGGAGTTGATCGCCTTCCTAAAATAGAGCTTAAATGTATTGGCATAGGAACCACATGAAATGTCAAGGATCGATCCTAAGATTGCATGTCATCAACTCTACATGGATCCAATGTTTAATATGACCATACAAAAGGCTTGTCGAATAGCCCCAAATGCAAAGGCAATGGAAAAGGAAGTAGGCAAACTTCTGGATGAAAGGTCTATGAAAGAAGTTCAATTTTCAAAGTGGCTTTCAAATTCGATCGTGGTTCAAAAGAGCAATGGAGGATGGAGAGTTTGCATATATTTCATTAACCTCAACAGGGTCTGTCCCCAGGACATCTTCCCCCTGTCGAAGATAGACCAGGTGGTCGACGCCATAGTAGCTCATGAGCAAATGAGTCTTCTAAATGCTTACGCGAGGTATCATCAGAACCATCTATTCAGTATCAACAAAGATAATACTTCATTTATAACACCAGTTGGTCTGTATTTATACAATATTATACCGTTTGGACTCAAGAATGAAGGAGCTACATATTAGAGGTCTGTCACCATGATGTTCTAACACAAGATGTGGAGACCATGGAGGTATACATCGATGATATGCTCGTTAAGAGTAAGAATGAGAGTGACCATCTATAAGACTTGACTAACACCTTTGAAATCCTCACGCACTATTGAATGAAAATTAACACCAGCAAGTCTTTATTTGGAGTCCAATTAGGAAAATTTATAAATTATCTCCTCAGCAAGAGGAGGATTGAGGCTAACCCAGATCAGAAAGAATCTATCAATAGGGTTCAGCTGTTAAAGACATTACTAGATGTCCAAAAGCTCATTGGAATGCTCGTAGCACTCAACTATTTCATTTTAAATTCGTTTGAGCACTACCGACCATTTTTCCAGTCGTTCAGGATGGAAAATGGCCTCATTTGGAGTGACGAGTTCTCTTATTCCCTAGAGGAAATCAAATCATACCTTATCACATCTTCACTGGTTGTGATCCCTGATTAGGGGGATCCCCTCTACATTTATCTCGTAGTATTAAGTCATGCAGTTAGCTCAGCCTTGGTCTACGCAAAAGAGGCAAAGCAATTTCCTATTTAATGCACCAGAAAAACTCTCTTAGATGCCGAGAAACGCTGCTTGCCTCTAGAGAAGTTGGTTTATGAATTGGTGATCACTTCACGAAATTTAGAGCATTAATTTGAAATCCATTCCATCACTGTCATTACTTCCTTCCCTCTTACAGTTTTCCTTCACAAGGTTGACCTTTTTGGATGGATTTCAAAATGGTTTGTAGAGTTAGGGAGGTTTGATATTCACTTCTAATAAAGTAAAACAATAATAGAGCATGCTCTGTCCGACTTCATCATAGAATTCTCTAAAGAAGCCCCATCGAACAATAACAGGTTGGTCAACTAGAGTTATACGACCAGGCCCAACGCAAAAATTGGACATTGTATGTTAATGACACCTCCAATTCAAAGTGGGAAGGCATGAGCATTGTCCTTGTGATTCCATAGAATGATATGATTGAGAAAGGGATCAGCCTCGGATTTGATGCCTCTAATAATGAGGATGAGTATGAGGAGCTCATCGTCGAACTTTACAAAGAACATTTTCTCGGGGCAAGAAGACTCAACGTTTATTATGACTCCAAATTGTTGTTCAATTAATTCAGTGGGAATTTCAATGCCAAAGATGACAGGATGACAACCTACCTTTAGTTGTACGTGAGCTAGTTTAGAAATTTGAGGAAGTTCACATTTAATTGTTCCCTTAAGGTCAGAATTGTCATGATAATGCTTTAGCAGCACTAAGCTCAGCAGTGGACTCAGATCTTTGGATAACTATAAAAGTTTGATTCCACGCTAAGACCAGTATGGATAAGACGGCAAACTCTAAACAAGTCATTTCCATCAATAAAGGTCCCAGTTGGATGGACAACATCATAGTGTACTTGTAGAACAAAACACTATCAGCCAATAAGAAATTGGTCCATTAAGTGAGGGCGAAAGATGCACATTTCTACTTAAATATAGGGGGGAAGCTATACATGAGATCCTTTAAAGGTCCATACCTCCAGTGTTTGCACCCAAATGATGAAAAACAAGTTGTTTCAAAACTTCATGATGGAATATGTGGAAGCCACGTATGAGGAAGACCTTTGGCATTTCAAGCAATCAAAGAGGGCTAATTGTGGCCATATATTAAGAAAGAAGCAAGTGTTTATGTTAAAAAATGAGAGAAGTTCCAGAAATTTTTTCCCATGGTCCAACAACTAGCGAACGATTTGAGTCATTTGACTAGCACATGGCCATTTGCAAAATAGGGGTTGGAGATCGTGGGACTACTACCTGTCGCACCTGGAAATCGGAAGTACTTGTTGGTAGGCACATACTATTTAACCAAGTGGGTAGAGTCAGAACCACTGGCGAACATATAAGATGCTGACGTGATAAGGTTCATTTGGGGCAACATTATAACACATTTTTGGTTACCGAGAGCCATCATAACTAACAACGATACATAATTTAAGAGTGGTCCTTTCCAGAATTTTTGTGAAGAGCGTGGAATCAAGAACCAATTTAATTCAATAACGTAGCCTCAAAGAAATGGTCAAGTAAAAGCCTCCAACAAAATGATAAGGAAGTGTGACGATATGAATAGGCCCAAGGAAGTGTGACGACATGACCTAACAGGTAAGAAAGTCGGAATAACACGCGCAAGGCATAATAGACTAGAAAAATGCATATAAATTGGTATTAACTTAATAAATTCGATAGTGCCCAATTACAAAAAGATAAAAATTACATAATAATAATTACAAAAGCACAAATATCTATAATAGTTTATGGTTGATGAGACAAAAATTGTTCTATTTACTTCCTCCGATAATGCGACTCAAAAAGTGTCTCTAATGCATGATAATATCAACTCAAGTATAAGCCGGTCGCATAAGTAATAATCTGAGCAAGTCGCGTATTGACTCAGGGAATAAGACGGATAACGTGAGGATGAATAGGATATATGAATGACCTCACGCTTGACTCAAAGAAAGGAAGGAAAAGATGATTGTTTTTGGGAAATTCTTATCAGCTAAAGAAAATTAATTAAGATGGTGAACTAACTAAGCATGCAATGTGAGAAAATGGAGTTGGAGTACAATCCCCCATACCGATTGTAATTACTTAGGACCTAAAACCTTCAAGAACCTAATTATCGATTCAAAGAAACCTTATAAACTTTCTAAGCATGCGATATATGTGAAGTTTACTCCTCACAATATCAAATCAAAAATCACATTTAATGGGAATGATAAATTATTGACACTCGTATTATATTCTTAAACATTTCGATTGCCTATGGCAAACAAAATTCAAAGACCTGCAATGTTTGTTTAAAAAAAAAATTCAAACCTTTGAATTAATTAGGTATTATGTTTCATTCATAATACCTAAGTTGGGTTCATGTACCCCAACCCTTTAAGAACTTATCTGGACATAGTGAACTTATCATGGGGGAGAAGAGAGAGATAGATATTGATACGTCTCCCCCTCAAGAAGGTGCGACGCGGTCTTGCACCCCTTTTGGGAAAGTTGCTTCGTCTGTCATCGGTGTGGGGGTAAATGTGAACAGATAGATTCGCTAGCCTATATTTCACCAAATAGACAAAAGAATATGTTGCCCCTTAAAGAGAGTGACATCAAGGACAAACTGATGCATACAAAACCAATAGTTCGAAGGTTCGGGGGCTAAGTTACGGAATGGGAAGGTGTTAGGCACCCATTCCGCCCTTTTAGTCTCTCATGGGCTAGTGTTATTATCTTTCTTTTTATATCCCCGTGAACTATGTGAGCGTGTTTATATATTGGAGATCGAATTTATTCAACTCATACCATGAACAAGGTAGAGTGAGGTCCTCCATAGGAATATTCCCAAAATAACATATGTAGAAAGTATGATATGTGCATTCATCACGATATTGATCGTTATTAGGAAACAATAATATGTGTTGGATGAAATGCAAACAAGTATGATATATATAAATATGAAAATGGGAGATTTTTGAAAACTAAGGAAATAGAGAGAATTGGAAAATTTGACTCAAGTCTCAGATTTTAATCCGAGACACCTACGTAGTCTATAAAGGCATTAAAGTTCACGTAGTTTGAATGTAGCAAATGGGTGGGGTTTATCCCATAGATTCGAATGGAAATTTATTATATGTGTATGTGTATAAAGTGTGTTGTTTTGATTTTGGAAAAAGTGTGATGGATAATTTCGTTCGGAATTTACGGGTGTAACCCTCTTTTATTTATTTTTGGGATTTTTTTGCAGAAAATCAAGTATGTACAATTTACTAATAAAAGTGTAGATATTAATGTGTACGAACTAAAGTAAGAACTAGATTATGAATCTAATGATTATTATGAAAAAATAAGGAATTTAAAGAGAGAGGGAAGGAATTGGACCTTCTTTGAAGCTTGATCTTTGATCTTGGATGAACTCCATTGAATGTTGATGAATGTTGGTGAGAGAGAAGGATATTTTGCCAAATTGGGTATGAAAACAATCGGAATATAAGCTTGAGTGGAATTTCACATAAGGAACTTCATTGATTTCGAGGGAATGTTGCTGAGATCACTGATGTTGATGGATCAGTTTTCCCCTTTTGAAGTGAGGTCATGGCCTCTATCTATAGGGTCAGGGGGTGCCAATCATCCTACCCCAGGGAATGCCTATCAGCATGTGTCCCCAGACATAGTGCCGATAAGCAGGGATTAGGACCTGCTAATTTGCAGTCCCGTGCAAATATTCTGGGAAAACGATCATAAAACACAAATCATTGATCCAAATGGGTAATATCGGTTGAAAGATATTTTAGAGACCTTCAAGAGTCCTTCAGACTGCTCCCGGGTTTGGGAGTTGAATTTGGGTCAAATATCGCTCGGAAACGTACACCGGTCCTTTGGACAGGAGATCATCCGATGCAAACGGATCGTTCGTTCGCATGGTAAGTGACACACCCCAACTCAGTTACTTATAATTAAGTTTGAAAGTCAAAGTGAGTCAAATCATAATTACCTTAACCAAACCATAAACACGAGTATCCTTTTTTTAAGTTATTAACAAGAATCAATAAAACCAAAAGCCTTTCACAATTTTAAGGTAATTATGCTTATTCAAACTTACTAAAAAGATAAGTAGGCTTAAATTTACCCATTTATGTTTGACCAAAATATGGTTTTATGCATCCTTTGCTAACCTCACTTACCTTCTAGATTTGACAGTGATATCACAATACTTGAAAAAAACATAGGAACCATGAGCAAAATAACTCAACAAATGCATCACTACTAGACTATTGCATAGAATTAAATGAAATAAATCATATCCCCATGATGATATATGCATACTTATCAGGACCATTCATAAAGAATTACCAATTATATAATTATCCAGCTCATTCAGAAAGAATGACCAATTATATACTTATCCGGCTCATTCATAAAGAATGACCTACTTATCTAAATCATGATTCATATATTCGGTTTGCAATAGACAATTCTCCCCCATTCATAGTTGAGGAGTAACCCCTTGTCTTTAAAAGACAAATTATCCTCCATTCCGGGTCGAGGAGTAACCTCCCATTTCGATGAACCAAAATGAACAAATTCACATTCAATATTATTATGAACAAATTCAATATAATATATCTTACCAATAAGTGATATTCAGATCATATCCCTAACCATGTACAATACATCTTACCAGTGAGTGATATTCAAATCGTATTCGTAACCATGTATAATACATCTATTTCCCGTGAGTACACGCACCTTGACCAATTCATGTGTTTTTCCCTTGCCTTTGTCTGGCGCTTGTTCAACCGGTTCTACTTTCCTTTCATATATAAATTCTTACAATATTATTATCATCATAAGGATATTAAAAATCCAAAGACTAACTTAAACTTAACCCAATTCATAAGCATCAAATCATATATCGTAAATGAAGTCCAATCTAACTTGATGATAAGATATTTACCATACCCATCCAAATATAATTTAATTTCTTCTTAGTAGTTACATACTTAACATATTGGGATCCAAATCCAAAAGATGACATATTATTTTAAGTTTCCTAGAGCAAGATATGACCACTTTTTTCCTACACAACAAATTTGCCCTATAGGCTCCTCTATCGTTCAATCAACTTCCAGGAATTTTCATAATTTTTTGTATCATAATATATCAACCAACAACAATAAACGTATTAAAAAATACAAAGTTAATGTTTCATAATTTTTAAGGTTCATTTTCTATGTGAAGAAAAACATCGAACATATGGTGTGCATACTTACACTTTTGGGGCGGATTTTATACATGAACTTTAAACTATTACCAAAGGTTCATTTCTTGGTATTTTCACATAATTATCGGATATTTTATAAATATATGAGTTTATTTTCATTTCCAACTATAGTTATTCAATTCCAACAAATATACAAAAAGATATAGAAATTGGAACACATAAGGGTTCTAAACAAGGCTATATAAATGATTTACACCTTCGACTTGCTTTAAACGTGTATCCATCCTTGCATACTCGCAAAGGCATGAAAGTTTAATAAACAATTGATGATTTATATCCATTCAATCAGTAATGTCAAAAAAAGGAAAAAAGATTTATGGATATAATTACCTAAGGGATATTTACGTAATGTTCAGAGGATTTTTCTCCAACTTCTCCTCGTCCTTCTCTTCCTAAGCCTTCCAGTTCTATCTCTCCAGGACAAATTCTTTCATGGCTACATTTCGATGAAGGAGGAGGTTATTTAAAAGTTTATAAGTCGTCCAATCTTGCACTCGCCTTCCAACCAATCAATTTAAGACATTTGTTGGACATAAAAGACAAAATACCATTTAAACAGATGGACATGTTTGCCCATGTTTTGTAATTTTATCATAAATACCTACTCGGGGCTCTGTTTTACACACCGTTTGGTGTGTTAAAAACTTAAATCGTATATCTACAACTTTTTTAGTTTTCACCTCAAGTCAATTATTATATTATAAGGGTCAAAACCAATCTCCAACTTGAACATTCCTGCAGAAAACATTAAAAAAATTTGTTTGTAACTAATTCGATACCTCATGAGTTATGAAGGTAAGATTAGACTAAACATAATAACTTAATTTTGTATACACCAATAACACATTATTCACATTCCATAATATAAGCATGATTTAAACATGATATATCATAAGAATATACAGGTTGTCACAACTTTCCCTCCCTAGAAAATTTCGTCCCTGAAATGTAATATGAATTTCACTTACCAAACAATTGAGGATACTATTTCCTCATACTATATTCCCTTTCCCAAGTTGATTATTTAATTTCATGGGTCCTCCACAAAACTTTAACTATGGGACTACCTTTTGTCCTTAATACTTGCTCATTTTGATCAATAATTTTCACTACTTCCTCGATGTACGACAAATCTTCTTACATACTATCTTCAGTTTCTTTATCATTTATACGTAAGGATAATCATTTAATGATTTCTTATCAATGAAAACCAATTCCCAGCACATATATATTACTTCATGACTTTATATATTTATGTCGAACATTCACATATAATAGATTATCAGTTGTATCAACATATATTCATAATGAGTGAACATTCTTAACAAACCTACTATCATTCTTTACCTTTCTCCCTTCATTCCTATAGTCTATCCTTATCATCGTGTAATATTTCAAATTATAAATATCATATTATCAAGCTAGCTTATTACACATCACATTTCCATCTTCCATCCAACACCAAATACATTTGTTTGACCTTAACTACTTTCTGTATCATTTCTGAAGTTTAAGAGTGTGTTAAATATAATCCTTATAATTTCTTAATTTAAATGCATCCTCACTACTATTCATATAACGAAATTGAATAATCATTCACTTAATTTTCATTCTTAACCAAGATTTCATATTCACCTTCATGTATATAATGTTGTCATGCACTATGGACTCAATCTAACTTCTCACTATATTCCCTTTTTTAATATCATTTAATTGTTCTTTAACTAAATATCCAATGACCTTAGCAAGACATTTATCCAACACAATAATTTTATAATCATAATCTTATCCCAATGTTTATTAACATGATATTTTTATACAATATCATTAATACACTCCTCTTACTCGATTGGTAACATGGATGTTAAACGTACCATCACCACTTAAAAATTTAACCATACTTACCATCCCCATAATACTTCTCTGACTATTATATGTCGTATTTCTTTCAAATAACCTGTACAAATACCTTAATATATCACATTCTGGTATCTCACGTAGCACGTTATCCTTACTCATACTTTTTGGTGACCCCGTATACTATCAATCATATTCATTATATGTCATACTCTTAGAGATAACACGTACGTACAATAACAAATACAGCTCAATATTCACCCAAACTAGTTGTCGATATTCCAACCCGAATATCATCTTTTCCATACTCATACAAAACACATACGCTTAAAAGGGCTCCTCAATATTTTTAAATTCCAACTCTTTAACACCCCGTCTCAACTTTACTATTCATATAAGCATTTCAAAACATCATAATGGTAAAATCCACTACATATACTCATACTATTAAAGAATTATATCTCAATTCTTATTACTATTTTCTTCTACTTATCATAATTCAGTATGAACCCATATTTGAATCAATTGTCATAAATTGACTAGTAATTGAATTTTAGACCATTTCACATATTAACTTTAAACATATACAACTATTAATCTTCTCACTTCACCTTTACCATGCGAATCTACATTTTATTCTCACTTTAACAATTTAAGTCTCATCATAATCATGTAATGGTAATTCTCCTCACATTTTATCCTTTAATGGAATATGGGTTCCCGTACCTCACTCTCCTACATAAATGGGGCACACAACAAACCATGGCTTAATAAGTGACACAACACAAGTCCACATATAGCAGTATAAGAAGAGATCACTTCCAATACTTCACAATTTTCGTATACCACATTTTGTCTTTAAAAAGTTTATTTCAATGGCATGTTTGTCCATACCATAAATAAAACAAAGCAATGATTCATATTAAAATACTTGTATTCGCTGTTATCCCCGAATAAACTTTAGCATCTCATTTTCTTTCCTGTAAGATCCTTACATTTGTATCCCGTACAACAATATATATGTATAACTAATAGATATTAGTCAATAAAGCCAATTTACTTATGACTCAAAACGATTTCTACTTCCACTGCCAAATCTAGGGGCCCCTCACCCCAGAACCTCTAAAACCTAGGCTCTGATACCAAAGTTAACACACCTCAACCCATTTACTTATAATTAAGTTTGAAAGTCAAAGTGAGTAAATTCGTAATTACCTTAACCAAACCATAAACACGAGTATCCTTTCTTTTTCCTGTTATTAACATGAATCAATAAAACTAAAAGCATTTAACAATTTTAAGGTAATTACGCTTATTCAAACTTACTGAAAAAATAAGTAGGCTTAAATTATCCCATTTATGTTTGACCAAATCTTCGTTTTATGCATCCCTTGCTAACCCCACCGACATCCTAGATTTGGCAGTGATATCACAATACCTGAAAATTATAAACATAGGAACCATGAGCAAAATAGCTCAGTAAATTTATCACTACTACACTATTGCATAAAATTAAATGCAATAAATCATATCCCCATGATGATATATGCATACTTATCCAGGCCATTCATAAAGAATTATCAATTATATACTTATCCGGCTCATTCATAAAGAATGACCAATTATATACATATCTGGCTCATTCATAAAGAATGGCCAACTTATCCAAATCATGATTCACATATCCTGTATACAATAGAAAATTCTCCCCCATTCCTGTTTGATGAGTCACCCCTTGTCTTTAATAGACAAATCTCTCCCATTCTGGGTCGGGGAGTAACCTCCTATTTCGGCAAACCGAAATGAACAAATTCATATTCAATATTATTTTGAATAAATTCAATAGAATACATCTTACCAATAAGTGATATTTAGATCATATCCATAACCATGTATAATACATCTTACCAGTGAGTGATATTCAGATCGTATCCATAACCATGTATAATACATCTTTTTCCAGTAAGTACACTCACCTTGGCCACTTCATGTGTTTTTCCCTTGCCTTTCTCTAACACTTGTTCAACCGGTTATTCTTCCCTTTCACATATAAATTCTTGTAATATTAGTATCATCATAAGGATAATAATAATCCAAAGATTAACTGAAACTTAACCCAATTCATAAGCATTATATAATCCTATTGAAATCATATATCGTAAATGAAGTCCAATCTAACTTCATGGAAAGATATTTACCCTACCCAAATCATAGGCCAAATATGTTTTAATTTATTTTTAGTACTTTAATCCTTAACATATTGGGTTCCAAATCCAAAAGATGACATATCATTTCAAGTTTCCTAGAGCAAGATATGCCCATTTCTTTGCTACATAGAAAATCTGCACTATAGGCTTCTCTGTCGTTCAGTCCACTTCCAGGAATTTTCATAATTTTTTGGCATCATAACATTATATGATATCTCACCCAACATCAATAAACGTACTAAAAAATACAAAGTTAAAGTTTCATAATTTTTAAGGTTCATTTGCTATGTCAACCAAAACATCGAACATATGGTGTGCATACTTACACTTTTGGGGCAGATTTTATATCTGAACTTCAAACTATTACCAAAGGTACATTTCCTTGTATTTTCACATAATTTTTTGCCATTTTATACATATATGAGTTTATTTTCATTTCCAACTATATTTATTCAATTCCAACAAATATACAAAAAGATATACAAGTTTGAACATATAAGGGTTCTAAACAAGGCCATATAAATGATTTACACATTTGGCTTTCTTTAAACGTGTATCCATCCATGCATACTCATAAAGGCATGAAAGTTTGGTAAAAAATTGATGGTTTATATCCTTTCAATTAGTAATATCAGAAAAAGGAAATAAGATTTATGGATATAATTACCTAAGGGACATGTACGTTATGTTCCAAAGATTTTTCTCCAACGTCTCCTCGTCCTTCTCTTCCTAAGCCTTCCGGTTCTATCTCTTCAGGACAAACTCTTTCATGGCTAAATTTGGATGAAGGAGGAGATTTTTTAAAAGTCTTTAAGTTGGCCAACCTTGCACCCACCTTCCAACCAATCAATTTAAGACATTTGTTGTACATAACAGACAAAATAACATTTAAACACATGGACATATTTGTCCCTGTTTTGTAATTTCATCATAACTCCTTACTCGGGCCTCTGTTTTATACACCATTTGGTGTTTTACAAAATTAACTCGTATATATACAACAATATAGTTTTCACCTAAAGTCAATTATTATATTATAAGGGTCAAAACTAGTCTCCAACTTGAACATTCCTCCAGCAAACTTTAAATTTTTTTGTTTGTAACTAATTCAATACCTCATGAGTTATTAAGGAAAGATTAGACTAAACATAATAACTTAATGTTATGTACACCAATAGCAAATTATTCCCATCCCATAATATAAGAATGATTTAAACATGATATATCATAATTATATCTGTGTTGTCATAACTTTCCCTCCTTTGAAAATTTCGTTCCCAAAATGTAATATGAATTTCACTTACCAAACAAGTGAGGAAACTATTTACTCATATTTTATTCCCTTTCCCAAGTTTCTTCCTTAATTTCATGGATCCTCAACAACACTTTAACTATGGGACTAATTTTATTCCATAATACATGCTCCTTTCGACCAATAATTTCCACAGGTTCCTCGATGTACGATAAATCTTATTACATATTATCTTCAGTTTCTTTATCATTTTCACGTAAGGAAAATCATTTGATGATTTATTATCAATGAAAATCAATTCCCAACACATATGTTACTTCATTCCTTTATATATGTATGTTGAACATTCATATATAATATATTATCAGTTGTATTAGCATATATTCAGAATGAGTGAACATTTTTAACAAACCTAGTATCATTCTTTACCTTTCTGCCTTAATTCCTATATCTTATCCTTATCATAGTGTAATATTTCAAATCATAAATATCATATTATAAGACTAACTTATTACACATCACATTTCCATCTTCCATCCAACACCAAATACATGTGTTTGACCTTAACTACTTTCTGTATCATTTCTAAAGTTTAACAGTATGTTAAATATCAACCTTACAATTTCTTAATTTAAATGCATCCTCACTACTATTCATATATCTAAATTGAACAATCATTCACTTAATTTTCATTCTTAACCAAGATTTCATATTCACCTTCATGTATATTATGCAGTCATGCACTATGAACTCAATCTAACTTCTCACTATATTCCCTTTTTCAGTATCATTTGATTGTTCTTTAACTAAACATACAATGACCTTAGAAAGTAATTTATCCAACACAATAACTTTACAATCATAATCTTATCCCAATGTTTAGTAACATGACATTCTTAAGCAATATCATTAATACCCTCATCTTACCCGTTTGGTAACATGGATGTCAAACATACTATCATCTCTTAAAACTTTAACCTTACCTACCAACACCATAATACTTCTCTAACTATTATATGTCGTATTTCTTTGAAATAACCTGTACAAATACCTTAATATATCACATTATGGTATCTCACATAGCACATTATACTTACACATACTTCTTGGTGACCCCGTATATTATCAATCATATTCATTATATGCCATACTCTTAGTGATAACACGTACGTACAATGACAAATACAACTCAATATTCACCAAAGAATTTGTCGGTATTCCAACCCAATTAGCATATTTTCCATACTAATACAAAACACATACGCTTAAAAGGGGACCTCAATATTTTTAAACTTCCAACTCTTTAACACCCCGTCTCAAATTTACTTTTCATATAAGCATTTCAAAAGATCATGATATAGCCGTATATACCCTCGGCCATGCCGAGGGCGCCCTGCACCTCATTAGGCTCCGGACGACCCCTCAGGAGGTCGACCCTTCATCAGGCTCTGGACGACCCCTCAGGGGGCCGACCCTTCATCAGGCTCCGGACGACCCTCCGAGGGTACGACAATACGGGGCCCAAATTAGGCCAGACTCATTACCGAAAGGAACTTTTCCATCGGCCTCATATCAAAGGCCGAGGGTGACATCATCACAGCGCGTGGTTTGGGAGACGCGTGGAACAGTGCGCATGAGGCTCACATGGCACATGGGAGACCGTTATAACAAAATCACACCCTCACGTGAGGGAACATTATGTCATCATTTGGCATCTACAGGTGTCAACATGGGATTGGCTAGATCATCATTCACATGCACCATGCATACTTGGGGGTACACTACACCCCCAATACCTATTTATACTTGTCACCTACAACCCTACTGGGGAGATCGATTTGATAATTGGAACCCTAGCTAAAATTCTATTTGTACACACAGTAGAGAGAGAAAGTGAGCTTATGAGCATTGTATCCAATGCCATTAGTGCCCATACTTAGTGGATCACGAACTCACAGTGGATGTAGGCCAAATTGGCTGAACAACTATACATCATTGTCTTATTCCTCTTATACTCATCTCCTTCTACAGACTTATACACTTACATCTCTATGGCTGCCATGGCTGCCATTGTTTGAGCTCATCATCACTTATCCGGTGGTGCTAGATTTCACCATCATCAGTTTGGCGCCGTCTGTGGGAACGAGAAGACATCTCTTCCCTTGTACATCTTGACCTCACTGGGCACTCTAGTGGTGAACCAGCTCTCCCCCTGAGAGGAGATGTTTCACCATTGAAAGAGACCCACTAAGGTTCTCAAGCTCACCAGTCTTTTCTTCAGTTCAGCTTTTCATAGCTCAAACACATGGCACCTGAGATGCCACCACCACCACTTCCCCCGCTGGATGATGGGGGAGGACCCAGTTCCAGTCAGCCACCACCTCAGTCTGAGATGACTGATGTGGCGGCAGCCTTAAAGTCTCTGGCAGCAAGCCAGCGGATGATGCAGGAGCAGTTCACAGCTCTAAGCCATAACATACTAAGACCACCAGGGGTTTCACCTGAGATGATTACTCCGGCAGTAGCTCCAGGACAACATGAAGCCAGGGGACCACCCCAGGCACCACGCAAAGACCTGCCACCCCCTCAGCGGCGTAGGGATGTTGCTGACCCCCGTCATCTACGCCTGGGGAGGCAAGGAAACCCTTGTCCTGAGGACAGGTATGATGACCTGGAGGGAGAGAAGGCCCCTATAGAATGCTGGGAACCATATGAGGTCTCCAACAATATTGTACGACCTCTCCAGGAAAGTAGAGGAAAGTGCGGAAGACCAAATCCTGATGATCGCCCGAGAGGCTCTGCTTTTGATCACATGAGAAGGGGGTCAGCCTTTGAGAAGCTGGGCCCAGTAAATGACATGCGGGAAAAATTATCCAGGTCAAGGAGTGCTGCGAGGTCCAGAAGGGAGGCGACAGATGGCCGACCCCAAGGACAGGATGACGGTCAAAGGGAAGTAAACAGCCAACACAGGCCTGTTACAACAGAACCCTCCGTCCACCTTAAAGAGACGGCAGGCGATAACATCGGCCAAGCCGACCCTGCGAGTCCCTGGAATGACTCAATCTAGCGACTAGAGGATAAGATCGGTGATATACTGAAGAGATGGGACCCTCTTCAGAAGGGATACACCATAGGCTCACCCTTTGTGGAGAAGATAGTCAACTGCCCTATGCCATCAAGGTTCAAGCCACCTGTGGTCACCCCAAGATACGATGGGAGCACCAACCCTGTCCACCATGTTGAGATGTATCAATCAGCAGTAGACATATACTCTATCTCACATGAAATGAGGTGTCGTGCTTTTTCTGGTACCCTGACGGGGGCTGCACATATCTGGTACACGTCTCTTCTAAAAAATTCCATTGAAAACTTTAAGCAGTTGGCAGACCGGTTCATCCACAACTTTTGCTTTGGGGTGAGGCCACAAAAGAAGACCACCCATTTGCTCTATGTTAAGTAGGGGAAGAATGAGAGTCTGAGGGACGACAGCCAAATTCAATAAAGAGAAGCTGGAGGTGGAAGACTATGAGGAGAACATAGCTATGACAACCCTGATTGGAGGACTCCAAAAGGGGAAGCTGTTATGGAAGCTTACTGAAGACCCTCCGAGGACGATGGCTGAATTGCTATCAACGGTAGGAAAGGTGATGGACGTCGAAGAGGCGATGGCAGTAAAATATGAAGACGAAAAATGAGGCGCTAGTGGGTGTAAATACCCTAAGAAGAACAAAGAGGGGAAGAAGAGGTCTACGAATGAGAGGTTTGCTGGTTACACCCCTCTAACGGTCAGCTGTGAACAAATTCTCAATGAGATAAAGAGTGACCGATCCCTGAAGTGGCCTGAGAAGTTGAGGGCAGCCCCCAACAAGAGGAACAAGAATATGTGGTGCAAATTTCACCAAGACCACGACCAAATAACAGACAAATGATTTGCTCTGAAAGATGAGATTGGAAGATGCTGAAAGAAGGGAAGCTTAGAAAGTACGTCGACAAAGGTGCCTTCAAGAGGGGCCAAGGGGACGACCCTAGATAGAAGCGAGGTGATGCATGTAGAGAAGGTCCTCAAAAAAGAGGGGGCGACCCTTCTGATGATGAGGACGACCCTGACCTCCCGCCGAAAGATGACCAAGGTCCTGTCAAGAGGCTTAATATGATCTCGCTTAGAGTAGGAATGATCTCCAGGGGTCTAGCAGGAGGAGGGTCTGAGGTCGCTGACAGGAAGGCCCATGTGGCTGAGGCCAAGGCAGTGACAATGACGGTACATTCAACCTCTCTGGAAGTCAAGTCCGAAAAGAGGAAGAAGGTTGATATGGACACTCTGATAGTGGGGTTCTCGAGAATTGACTTTAAAGGCCTCCTAGACCCACAGGACGACCCACTCGTCATCACAACTAGGGTGCACGGGTGTGAGGTGTCGAGGATATTGGTCGATGGGGGCAGTTCTGCAGATGTAATGTTTTGGCCATGCTTCAAAGCCTTAGGTCTCAGACGTGCTAGATGTAATACCCCGTATTTTTATAGCTTTTAAATTATGGGATTTATAAAATTTAATTGAGATAAATTAATTTAATTTTAATCCAGAATGTTGCTTTAAATATTTACTAGCGTGACGAGAGTTAGTAATTATTGGAAATTTGTTATCTGTTGAATATTACTGGATGAGTATAGTAATTTATGAGATTTATTGTTATAATATTATCACGTGTGAATAAAATGACAATTATGGAAATTTAAGTCGGGACGCGCCTGTGTCGTGTCGGGACTAAATGTTGATTAATAAGTGAATATTTTATAAGTTGTTCCTATGGTCATTTTGAGTGTGCCAGCATGTCCGAAAGGGTCGAGATAGTCAGAAAAGTGTACCCGAGGGTTTAGTTTGGGTCTCGGGGCGTTTTTAGGCCAAATTAGTACCCCAGGAGGGCGTTTTGGACATTTCGCAATTATGGGTAATTAAACCTACGAAAATTAAAAGGGTTATATAAGATATCTAGGTTGTCTTCTAGGGTTAGAACAACCAAAGACAAATGACGGCCATTGGAGAGGAAGAGGAGAAGCTCTCCAAGGAGTTTTAGGCCAAGAACGCCTCCGATTGCACCGTCGTCACCACCAACGCGTAGATCGCGAGATGGGGAACGAAACCACACCAATTTCGGCACCAAACCAGATTTCTAAAAATTCCAGGCAAGTGTTTATCTTTCTTATTTTGTTGATGCATCTTTCATATTGGTTTAGGAATGATTAGGATGAATTGTATGGAAGAAAAACCCAATTTGAGATAGGAAATTGCATGTAGTGATGACTTAAATGATATTTTAGAAACCCTTTGTCATGTAAAGGATTAAGAGTTTGATTAAGAAAAGAGTTCTAATTAGATACAAACACTAAAAATTTTATTCTGGATGATCGGACCATTGGAATCGCTTGAAATATTAGTATGTTGTAGCGAACGGTGAGACAAGACTGCTGAACAAAAATTCAGCCTGATCGAACGATCGGATTTCTAAAAATCTTATTTTTACTAGAGAGTTTTATGTTTTGAGGACTCTTAGAGAGTTTTATATTTTGAGGACTCTTAGAGAATTTATATTTTGAGGACTCTTAGAGAGTTTTATGTTTTGAGGACTCTTAGAGAGTTTTATATTTTGAGGACTCTTAGAGAGTTTATATTTTGAGGACTCTTAGAGAGTTTTATATTTTGAGGACTTTTCTAAATAAAAAAAAAATTCAATTAAAACTCCATTTTAATTCCGATTTCGAAACCATTTGAAATTCTCATCTTTGAAAATAAAATTCAAAATCCTTTAATGTAAGGCGAAAACTATAATTTTGGGATATCTTACATGAGGAACAATGTAAGTATATGTTAAAGAGAGAGAGACACGTAAGAGAGTTACTTTGGGACAAATGTGTATACCTACTGAATTTTATACTTGGGAGGATAGAATCCGTGAGCGTGATGTAGTAAGTGGAAAAGTTCCTCAAATTAAAATAATATGTGAATGGTTATACGTGATAACTAAATAATGAGAAATAATTACAAATTTCGTAATTATGGGAATGAGAATTTACCCATTATTGAAATGGTAATGTTAGTATAGTTATATGATTGTGTATGCATATACTATCTATGTGTGAAAATCATGCCCACGCTACTTGCTATCCCTGAGGTTTCCGCGCTGGGACAGTCTTATCTCAATGGGACCTTTATGGGGGATATTGACTTGTACCCTAGAAGATAGATATCCTTAGTACAGGCTATCGGAATGATAGTTCAGACGGTCCTAAGAGATGCGGGTATGTGCTTTCCTCTTAGAGACATGGAATCTATGCTTCGCCTCATTTTGTTTGTGTATAGGTATCCTTGGTACAGGCTATCGCTGTGATAGTTCAGACTGTCCTGAGAGACTTGGAATCTATACTTTGTCTCAATATTGTTTGAGCATGTGTTGATACAGTTCGAGAGTGATTCCGAATCTGTATTCCCTTAGTACGAGTGACACGGGGATTGGATAGTAGAGTATGCCCGCACCATAGTTGTTATTTGGGGTGCTGTTGTGATATATATATATATATATATATATATATATATATATATATATTTTATGAGTAGTTAATATATATATGAAATTTTGAAATCTGGAACTGCCTACTGTGATGAGACATGTAGGACATGGTTGGTGACTCAAATTGTAAATACTTGTTTTGAGAAAGTATAATATGACACTGGAAAACTTTATTGATTTATAAAGTTAAAAATGAGACCTTTGGTTGCTAATTGAAATATCCTTTTCGAACAATTGAATCGTTAAATTTTGAATCTTACGAGTAAGCTAAGATAAGTTAAATCATTGGGAAGATTAGTGCGATAAATGATAAGACAAACCGTTGGGAAGGTTAGTGCGATAGGTGTGCACATTAGAAAAGAGGTGAGAATTCCTCAAGAGAGTGACGCACTAATATGTTGTTGCATTGGCCTGTATCAATTTAAATACTTGCTTAACAAATTTTAAATCATATACACTATCGGGCTCTGACCCGTTTCTCTCTCTCTCTCTCTCTCTTGTATATATATGTATGTATTACAGGTGCCCAGCCACAGGGGCGTCTTGCTTAGGATCTCTTGGAAGGAACGCGCTGCAGCTTAGGTGGAAGTTGCAGGACTCTTGATTAGACGACTTCGTTCATTCGGATCCACTCTTATTACTTTCATCTAGTTGGGCATGTGTAGCTCTTTCCATTATTCCGTTGTTATTGGACATTTGTATTTCAGTTATTTCCAGTATTGTTACTATGGGATTTATTCAGTTTGGATGTGTGACTTTAGATTTCGTATGTTGACATTCGATTGACGAATGTATTAAATTAATTGGATTATGTTGCAGAATTTAATGTGGTGTGATTCTTACTTATTGAATGTAATAAAATAAATGATTTTTCTTTAAATAAAATTTGGAAAGTATGTATGAACATGGTTTTGACACTTAGCTTAATTAATTAGGGTGTTAAATTGGAAAAATTTATTTTTCGACAGTGATGCTAAGAATGGACCAACTGTTCACCTTGATTTAATTTAATAAAGGAGTGATCGCCCGGTATTTAATTAGGCGGGGTGTCACAAGTGGTATCAGAGCATCAGGTTCTAGTGTCCTTAGGATCTGTATGGCTTATTATGCTTTCAGCGTTGCTTTGTTTGTTATAGAGCCCTATGTTTAGGATTGTTGATTCCCTTGACGAGATTTCGTTCTCCTGCTATAATGTGTATACACTAGTGAATTCTAATTTCATTCGGATGTGTGCGTGTGCCGAGCGATGACGGATGTCAGAAGAGGACCGTTAAGCGTACATCAGGAGGCAGGGCTCAGTTGATATTATGAAATATATCCGAGGATGATGACAGTAGTAGAGGTCACCTCCATTATGGCACGAGAAGCCACGACTAGAAAGGCGACTAAGGTGCAACAATGATTTTTCAAATGCTGTTATAGTCAAATGAGGTGCGAGGGTAAACTTACCCAACGTATTACAAAAATTTGTAGAGACCGTCAATGGGAAATTTTAGAAATGAGGAAATTGTATGTGTCTTTACCAAAGGAGGTAATGTACCCAAAGGCTTAGATATAGGACGAAGTGTGGCAAACTAAAATTTAGAGAAAATTTTCTTGGCTTTCGGGATGAAATTATAATGGTTGGAGTCAACCACCAATTTTAGAAGTGGAATGCTATGCCTATAGGAGAACCTTAGGTACAGTGTTGATCGTATGTTCCTTCCTCAACTGTTCAGGGTGAGAAGCAAACATGGTTCTGAACTCATCGCGGGAGGGCATGACAGAAGTCCGATTGTGGATATGAACCCTAATCATTAGCAAATTTTGTATCGAAAGATGTAGATACGAGTGGAGGAAACGACTCCAAGTGGGAGACCAACTCGTAATAATAATTGATAATACTCGAGGAGGAAATTCTGATGGACAGTTGATTCATAGGTTGACAATGTTGTATTTTGTCAATAAAGATGATAATGCTCCTTGTGTGGGAAGCTTAAAGAAATCGAAGAATTTAGTCGAGAATAAGACTGAATACAATGGTGGTGATATAGCACCAAAAAGAGATGTGGATATACATCAGGGGACCCATTTAAATGATTCGGATAATGGAATTCTTACCAAGTGATGGTAAATTCAGTAAGTGCTATTATAGATAGTAACATGATCTTTATGGCCTAAAAAGTTAAAGGAACAATCAGAATGGTTAACAGGAATCGAGTTTACTAAAGTCCGAGAGGAGGACAAATCCTAACCTGGTTAGTAGGACAGGTGGTAAGTGGATTATGTACTGAGGTATTTTGTGCGGAGTGAGATCGCTCATGATAATATGTTCCAAAGTGAGTATAAGGACAAGAATACGGTGCCTAGTAAAAGGCAACGATTAAAATAATTTTGTTATGGTTTGGACAGACGTGTTACGTCCGAAAACCATTTGCCCAGTCAAGACGATTGACAAGGTAGAAGTGTAAGTTGTATCCTCAGAGGATGAGGCGTGTTTATGTGACACGAGCGAGTCACCATATTTTGTTCATTGCTAGATTAGTATGTGAAACGAGTTTAATGCATATCATTATAAATGTTACCATTATCTGAATATTTTCCTTAGTATAGTGGGATTTTTCTTTGGTGCTATCCGCGGGGGATGAATGAGTATATTAACAGTGTTTTATACTTTATTGAGGCTAGTCGTTGTAGTGATGCGATACACGAGTATGATATTATCTTTGTTAAAATGTTATAGAAATGGATAGTATGATAGTGGGCATTTATTGCAAGGCTATCAGAGTAGTTACATTAGCGCAACATGTTTTACGTTTTGTTTTGGTGAGGCTTTACCTGTAAGAAGGTTCGACTCGCACTTATATTATCTATCCTAGAGACTTCGGAGGAGATAGTGGGCTCGAGATATTCGATGCCAAAGTATGTATAGACTTTGTCAGTATAATTCCGTATGTATCGGGATTTACCGTTGGGTGAAAATATTTGACTCAGAATTATGTTTAGCATTCCGGACTTAGTGATAGGAAGAGTGCATTGTTATATTTATCCTTAAGAGATGTGGGAGTTAAGAGTTATACCCCTAATGTTAGAAAAGGGAAATTTAGAGAATTTCAATCGTATGTATCCGAGGTTTATAGAATGTAATTACCATCAACCAATACGGGATGATAGTGAAATTGGTGAAACGTTCTTTGTCAAGCATAATTACGGGAGAAATTATAACTTTTCTGTCAAGGGACGGAATAAAGGGGTATATACTATGGACGGAGGACCTAATGGATTTCGATAACTGATAGTGCTAGGTAGTAGTGTATCGGGGGGTTCCTTGTTTGGATTTCTCTTTGCGAGACATCCCACACATGAAACTTAGCGTAAGGTTGGAAATAGGGAGACGTTTAGTCACTATTCCATGAGTTTGGTACCCTGGTCAAAATGGGATCAAGTAATTATGTATGTAAGTTGGAAGTTGAATTTTGATTTAAAGCCGTTGGAGCCGGTGGTGTGGTAAGAAAGCATTGAACGTTACCCCATGAGTTGAGGGGTGGAACGATGATAAGGAAGATTTAAAATTTTGATTTTTAGGGTGATTAAAGTGTTGTAATCACGCTGCAAGCACCAGGGAAAATAAAGAATTTGTTTATTAGTATGGATCGTATATGATGCTTACACTAGTATGCCCGGTTTATAGGGTGTGTAGACATCCTGGTTAACTGATGTTAAAACTCGTCCGAGATGAAGGGGCGTGGCAATGGACGTATGGAAAATGTGTTGGTGGGGTTAACAGAACGAAGTGTAAGTGATGTAGTGGATTAAACGTCACATGAGGGCGATAATCCATACATAGGTGTGCAATTAGAATAACACACCCAAATTTGAATTGGAAGATTGTGGAAAGCCATTTAAGAGGAGTATTCCTTAAATGGAACAGAATTAAATGATTATGAAGAACACTCGGAGCGGAGTTGTTAGTAGGCAAGTATGAGAGCGACTTGCACATACAAAGGGTGATGATGTTGGTATGGTATAAGAGATCCAGAAGTGCGCCTCGTGGAGAGAAGAAAACGGGTGGAACTTTCGGCATACTACAAGGAAGGAAGGGGAGTATTATGTGTCACTTAATGTGAGACATTTCAAGGAAGAATCGATGTTTAGCGGGACGTAGTGATAGTCTCTACATACACCACCCATGGGTAAGGTTGGGTTGAAAGAGGAGAATCAACCAAAGAATTTTGTGTTTAGCTATAATTGCTGAAATTGGAAGAGGGCGGTAAAGTCAGTACAGTCCTTGGATGGGTTTCCATCCTCAAAACAAGATCAAGGGTTTATCCCGAACATGTGAATTAAGTCGCCGAGAAGGAAGTGATTGATATTCCTTTGGGCTGGCTTACAATATTAACTAGTATGCCCCAGACTTCCTTTGAAAGGAAGGATCGCGCCAGTGCATGGTCCGGCGCAGTATAAATTTCTGAATCAGGATCAGATTGGTGAATTCCACCTTTGATATGGGATTTCAGGAACCAGTGGAGATAAGATTTCGTTTCAAGTAGGATGTATCAGCCTTAGCCAGGGAATAAGGGCATGGTGATTAAAGATTAGTGGATCCACGTGAAGGAGATTTTGGAATCTTGGTACGATGATTTCAAGAATGCTCTGTAGAAGCACTCGTACCTGTTTGTCGCGTATGAGGTACTTATTAAGGTTTTGTTATGGAAGAACCTCGACTATTCTCCTTCCATATGTTTAGAGGAGAGTAGATAATCAGAATTTTTGGATCGGTCGAGAAAATATCCGATAACTATGGTAGAATTCCACGACTGTTTTAGACGAGCAAGTGTGATCAAATGTTCGTAATATTTTCTTAGAATGGGAGTTTTGTATATGAATAAATCCGATTATTTGTCATGTAGTGAGGTGCGGCCTCCTAATGATAGTGAGATAATGAAATGTATAACGTACAGGCGTGACCTATGCGAATATTGTCGGTTGGGAGCACAATGTTAAGTGTCTCCAATGAGAATGTAAAACAATGTTGCTATGAAGAAAGGGCTATAGTGATTGAGCGCCGTAATGTGTAGTTAGTTTGTGTACGGAAAAGGATATACAGAATTGTGCTACCTGATAGGCCTTATTTTCCGAATTTCGGGACGAAGTTCAGTTATTAGGGGGGAAGTATGTAATACCCCGTATTTTTATAGCTTTTAAATTATGGGATTTATTAAATTTAATTGAGATAAATTAATTTAATTTTAATCCGGAATGTTGCTTTAAATATTTGCTAGCGTGACAAGAGTTAGTAATTATTGGAAATTTGTTATATGTTGAATATTACTGGATGAGTATAGTAATATATGAGATTTATTATTATAATATTATCACGTGTGAATAAAATGACAATTATGGAAATTTAAGTCGGGACGCGCCTGTGTCGTGTCGGGACTAAATGTTGATTAATAAGTGAATATTTTATAAGTTGTTCATATGGTCATTTTGAGTGCGCCAACGTGTCCGGAAGGGTCGAGATAGTCAGAAAAGTGTACCCGGGGGTTTAGTTTGGGTCTCGGGGCGTTTTTAGGCCCAATTAGTACCCCGGGAGGGCGTTTTGGACATTTCGCAATTATGGGTAATTAAAACTACGAAAATTAAAAGGGTTATATAAGATATCTAGGTTGTCTTCTAGGGTTAGAACAACCAAAGACAAATGACGGCCATTGGAGAGGAAGAGGAGAAGCTCTCCAAGGAGTTCTAGGCCAAGAACACCTCCGATTGCACCGTCGTCACCACCAGCGCGTAGATCGCGAGACGGGGAATGAAACCACACCAATTTCGGCACCAAACCAGATTTCTAAAAATTCCAGGAAAGTGTTTATCTTGCTTATTTCGTTCATGCATCTTTCATATTGGTTTAGGAATGATTAGGATGAATTGTATGGAAGAAAAACCCAATTTGAGATAGGAAATTGCATGTAGTGACGACTTAAATGATATTTTAGAAACCCTTTGTCATGTAAAGGATTAAGAGTTTGATTAAGAAAAGAGTTCTAATTAGATACAAACACTAAAAATTTTATTCCGGATGATCGGACCATTGGAATCGCTTGAAATATTAGTATGTTGTAGCGAACGGTGAGACAAGACCGCTGACAAAAATTCAGCTTGATCGAACGATCGGATTTCTAAAAATATTATTTTTACTAGAGAGTTTTATGTTTTGAGGACTCCTAGAGAGTTTTATATTTTGAGGACTCTTAGAGAGTTTATATTTCGAGGACTCTTAGAGAGTTTTATATTTTGAGGACTCTTCTAAATAAAAAAAAATTCAATTAAAACTCCATTTTAATTCCGATTTCGAAACCATTTGAAATTATCATCTTTGAAAATAAAATTCAAAATCCTTTAATGTAAGGCGAAATCTATATTTTTGGGATATCTTACATGAGGGACAATGTAAGTATATGTTAAAGAGAGAGAGACACGTAAGAGAGTTACTTTGGGACAAATGTGTATACCTACTGAATTTTATACTTGGGAGGATAGAATCCGTGAGCGTGATGTAGTAAGTGGAAAATTTCCTCAAATTAAAATAAGATGTGAATAGTTATACGTGATAACTTAATAATGAGAAATAAATACAAATGTCGTAATTATGGGAATTGAGAATTTACCCATTATTGAAATGGTAATGTTAGTATAGTTATTTGATTGTGTATGCATATACTATCTATCTGTGAAAATCATGCCCACGCTACTTGCTATCCCTGAGGTTTTCCTGCTAGGACAGTCTTATCTCGATGGGACCTTTATGGGGGATATTGACTTGTACCCTAGAAGATAGATATCCCTTGTATAGGCTATTGGAATGATAGTTCAGACGGTCCTAAGAGATGCGGGTATGTGCTTTCCTCTTAGAGACTTGGAATCTATGCTTCGCCTCATTTTGTTTGTGTATAGGTATCCTTGGTACAGGCTATCGCTGTGATAGTTCAGACGGTCCTGAGAGACTTGGAATCTATACTTTGTCTCAATATTGTTTGAGCATGTGTTGATACAGTTCGAGAGTGATTCTGAATTTGTATTCCCGTAGTACGAGTGATACGGGGATTGGATAGTAGAGTATGCCCGCACCATAGTTGTTATTTGGGGTGCTGTTGTGATATATATATATATATATATATATATATATATATATATATTATGAGTAATTAATATATATATGAAATTCTGAAATCTGGAACTGCCTACTGTGATGAGACATGTAGGACATGGTTGATGACTCAAATTGAAAATACTTGTTTTGAGAAAGTATAATATGACACTGAAAAACTTTATTGATTTATAAAGTTAAAAATGAGAACTTTGGTTGCTAATTGAAATATCCTTTTCGAACAATTGAATCGTTAAATTTTGAATCTTACGAGTAAGCTAAGATAAGTTAAATCATTGGGAAGATTAGTGCGATAAATGATAAGACAAACCGTTAGGAAGGTTAGTGCGATAGGTGTGCACATTAGAAGAGAGGTGAGAATTCCTCAAGAGAGTGACGCACTAATATGTTGTTGCATTGGCCTATATCAATTTAAATACTTGCTTAACAAATTTTAAATCATATACACTATCGGGCTCTGACCCGTTTTTCTCTCTCTCTCTTGTATATATATGTATGTATTACAGGTGCCCAGCCACAGGGGCGTCTTGCTTAGGATCTCTTGGAAGGAACGCGCTGCAGCTTAGGTGGAAGTTGCAGGACTCTTGATTAGACGACTTCGTTCATTCGGATCCACTCTTAGTACTTTCATCTAGTTGGGCATGTATAGCTCTTTCCATTATTCCGTTGTTATTGGACATTTGTATTTCAGTTATTTCCAGTATTGTTACTATGGCATTTATTCAGTTTGGATGTGTGACTTTAGATTTCGTATGTTGACATTCGATTGACGAATGTATTAAATTAATTGGATTATGTTGCAGAATTTAATGTGGTGTGATTCTTACTTATTGAATGTAATAAAATAAATGATTTTTCTTTAAATAAAATTTGGAAAGTATGTATGAACATGGTTTTGACACTTAGCTTAATTAATTAGGGTGTTAAATTGGAAAAATTTATTTTCGACAGTGATGCTAAGAATGGACCAACTGTTCACCTTGATTTAATTTAATAAAGGAGTGATCGCCCAGTATTTAATTAGGCGGGGTGTCACACTAGACTCGTCCCATACAATCATCTATTGATTGGGTTCAGTGGGGAAAAGGTTCATCCACTTGGAGTGTATGAGGCCGATGTCAGGATGGGGGACGAGTGGCCGAGATGGCTTACCAAGAAGGTCAGTTTCTTTGTGATGGATAAGCATGTGTTTTTGGCCTAAACATCATACTGGGGTGTGTGGCCCTCAAGGGGTTTGAAGCTGTGCCATCTACGGTCCATCAGATGATTAAATTTCCTACCCCTTACGGGGTGGGGGAAGTTCAGGGAGACCAGATAACAGCACGAGAATATTACTACAACTTCGCTGAAGAAAGGGAGGCGCACAAGAGGGCTACAACCACTTACAATATTGATACCCTAAACCCCAGGGATGAGACGAAGCTAAAGAAAGGAGAGGCCGCGGAAGAGGTAGAATCCATCATCCTCGATGAGGATGACCCAAAAAAAATAGTCTAAGTCGACAAGTCTCTGAAGCACAATATCAAGAAAGACCTCATTAAAATGTTGAGGAGAAGACGAAGCATCTTCGCGTGGAGTCATGTAGATATTCCGGGGATTGACCCTAAAATCATGTGCCACAAGCTCAATGTGGTAGAAGGAGTGAAGCCGATAAAGCAGAAGAGGAGAATTTACTCTAGAGAAAAGTATGAGGTCATTAGGGACGAGGTCAAGAAATTGGAAGACGCTGAGTTTATGAGAGAGGTTATCTACCCTGAATGGTTGTCCAATGCAGTCATTATCCCAAAGGCCAACGGGAAGTGGAGAATGTGTGTGGACTTCACCGACCTCAACAAGCACTGTCCTAAAGACAACTTCCCTCTCCCCTGCATTGACCAGATGGTAGACGCTATCGTAGGCCATGAGCTCATGAGCTTCATGGATGCCTATTCAGGGTACAACCAAATCTTCATGAACCCTGAAGACTCGGAGAAGACAGCCTTCATTACTGACAAGGGGACATACTGTTATAGGGTCATGCCCTTTGGCCTAAAAAATGCGGGTGCAATGTACCAACGCCTCGTAAATAAAATGTTCGAAGACCAAATTGGGAAGTCTAGGGAGGTCTATGTAGATGACATGCTGACTAAGAGTTTGAAGGCAGAGGATCATGTGGAAGATCTGGAGAGGACCTTTAATACGATGGAAAAATACCAGATGAAGCTTAATCCGGCCAAGTGTGTCTTCGGGGTCGGAGCAGGGAAGCTCTTGGGGTTCATTGTCAACCAAAGAGGCATCGAGGCCAATCCTGAAAAGATAAAGGCCCTTATTGAGATGAAGACCCCCAAGTCCATTAAAGACGTTCAGAGGCTCACAGGGAGAGTTGCTGCCTTGAACAGGTTCGTATTTAGGGCCACAGATAGGTGTCTACCATTCTTCAAAATTCTTAGAAAAGCCTTCGAATGGAGTGAAGAGTGTGATGAGGCCTTCAAGGAATTAAAATCATACCTGGGGTCTCCCTTTCTATTATCACGACCCGTACAGGGTGAACGACTTTATGTATACCTCGCCGTCTCAGAGTCAGCCATCAGTGCAGCCATTGTGAGAGACGAAGACGGGGTACAGAAGCCTGTGTACTTTAACAGCAAGGCACTCCAGGGGCGGAGAAAATATATCCAAGGATAGAAAAGTTGGACTACGCCTTGATCCATTCATCGAGAAAGATGAAGCCATACTTCCAGTCCCATACAATGGTCTTCCTCACTGACTCTCCCCTTAGGCAGGTTTTGCACAAGATGGAAAAATCAGGGAGGTTAATGGCCTGGGCTATAGAGCTGGGGGAGTTTAACATAGTGGTAGCCTAGGACGGCCATTAAGGGGCAAGCATTGGCAGACTTTATGGCCGATATTACTTAGGAAGATGATGAAGCCGAGGGTGAGAGCCTCGGGAAGATAGATACCCGACAGGGTGAGCTCACCGACACACCTACAGATAAGGCTGGGACGAGCACCTCTAGAAGGAAAGTAATTGAAAGAGAAGAGGGAAGATTTCTCTTTAGACAGGGGTCACTCACCGAAGTAGGTTTCTCAGAAGAACACACCGCGTGGAGTCTCTTCGTCGACGGGTCCTCTTGCGAAAGCGGGAGCGGAGCTGGATTAATAGTATCAGCACCCGACGGCATAGACATTGAGTACGCCCTGAGGTTCAACTTCAAGGCATCCAACAACGAGGCCGAATATGAGGCCTTGATAGCAGGCCTATCCTTGGCCAAGTCTCTTAGTGTCGGCCAGATTTTGGTTCATAGTGATTCGAGGCTAGTAGTGAATCAGATACTAGGAGCCTACGAGGCCAAGGACGAGAGGATGGCTAGGTACCTTGAGAAGGTGAGGTCGTTACTGAAGGGCTTCAGAGAAGTGAAATTAAATAGGATACCTAGGCTCGACAATGGCCGTGCTAATGCCCTTGTGAGGCTAGCCTCGGTAACTAGGACAGACATCAGGAGGACGGTCCCAGTAGAAATTTTTCTTCGGCCAACTATTGAAGACGCTGAGGGAACACTTAGCAATTGCCTAAATGTTTCTCAGGATGCTTCGTGGATGGACCCCTTGAACAGGTACATTAAAGAGGGGGAGATGCCAGAAGCAAGGCAAGAAAGGAAGAAGTTGAGATACAGGGCTGCAAAGTTCACTGTCATTGGGGACACCTTGTACAAAATTGGATTTTTACTCGGCTTACTTAGGTGTGTGCACCCATCTGAGGTCCCTTCCCTTTTGCAAGATGTGGACGAAGGATCGTACTCAAGCCACATTGGGGGAAAATCCTTAGCGAAGAGGATGATCACCCAAGGGTACTGGTGGCCGACCTTGGGAAAAGACTTCGCGACATATGTAAAAAAGTGTGATAAATGCTAGAGATTTGCCACCATCCCTCACCAACCCCATCAGCCTCTTACCTCCATTACATCCCCATGGCCATTTGCAGTGTGGGGGATCGACCTCGTAGGACCCTTACCAAGAGCAGTCAATAACTATCGATTCCTCATCGTAGCTATTGACTATTTCTCAAAATGGGTGGAGGCCGAACCGATGGTGACAATTACAGAGTAGAAGACCTTCCAATTCATCTGGAAAAATGTTATATGCATATATGGTCTCCCTAACACCCTTATCTCGGATAACAGGACTCAGTTCAAGAATACCTCTCTACAGAAGTACTGTTAAAGGGTGAGTATCAAAAAAAATTTCTCCACCCCAGGCCAACCCCAGGCCAATGGGAAAACAGAATTTACAAGTAGGACAATCCTAGATGGAATCAAGAAGAGGCTTGAGGAGGCAAAAGGAAGATGGGTCGAGGAGTTATATGCCGTGCTGTGGGCATACAGGACGACAGTGAGGACATCTACCGGAGAGACCCCATTCATGCTAGCTTATGGCTCAGAATCCGTCATCCCTATCGAGATTGGGTTTCCTACTCATAGGGTCCAAATGTATGACCCCCAGAGAAATACAGAAGAGAGGATACTCGACTTAGACCTGATTGAGGAAAGGAGAGAAGATGCCAAAATAAGGCAGGTCACCTACCAGCAGAGGACCGCAAGGTTTTACAATCAGAGGGTGAAGCAGAGGCCATTTGCAGTGGGGGACTTGGTCCTCAAAAAGACTTGGCAAAAGCCCAAAAAACTCCATCCTAATTGGCATGGCTCATATAGGGTCATCGATGAAGTCGTCCCTGGGACCTATAAACTAGAAAACCTAGAAGGGGAACCCTTTTCCAACCCCTGGAATGCAGATCATTTGAAAAAATACTATCAGTAGTGTTTTAAGGTCTTGATAGAACATAATTGTAAAAGGAGTTGCTCCAACAGAACACTTGGAAAATTAATGAGAAATATCAGTGTTTCCCCTCATCCCGTGTTTATCAGTTCTAGTACGCATGAAAACATTTTCAGAGAACGGCCCTCGGCTATAATGTGGGTCAATGGAGGGGACGACCCCACCATTGTCCTCAAGAAAGACGAGGGAATACTTGATTAAAAACCATTAGTTTGGTTATTGGAACCCTCGGTTATAATGAGGGTCAACGGAGGGGACGACCCCACCATTGCCCTCAAGAAGGATGAGGGAATACTTAATTAAAAACCATTAATTTGGTTATTGGAACCCTCGGCTATAATGAGGGTCAATGGAGGGGACGACCCCACCATTGCCCTCAAGAAGGACGAGGGAATACTTAATTAAAAACCATTAGTTTGGTTATTGGAACCCTCGGCTATAATGAGGTTCAATGGAGGGGACGACCCCACCATTGCCCTTAAGAAGGATGAGGGAATACTTAATTAAAAACCATTAGTTTGGTTATTGCAACCCTCGGCTATAATGAGGTTCAATGGAGGGGAAGACCCCACCATTGCCCTCAAGAAAGACGAGGGAATACTTGATTAAAAACCATTAGTTTGGTTATTGGAACCCTCGGCTATAATGAGGGTCAATGGAGGGGACGACCCCACCATTGCCCTCAAGAAAGACGAGGGAAAAATTGATTAAAAACCATTAGTTTGGTTATTGGAACCCGCGGCTATAATGAGGGTCAATGGAGGGGACGACCCCACCATTTCCCTCAAGAAGGACGAGGGAATACTTGATTAAAAACCATTAGTTTCGTTATTGGAACCCTCGGCTATAATGAGGGTCAATGGAGGGGACGACCCCACCATTTCCCTCAAGAAGGACGAGGGAATACTTAATTAAAATTCATTAGTTTGGTTATTGTAACCCTCGGCTATAATAACGGTCAATGGAGGGGACGACCCCACCATTGCCCTCAAGAAAATACGAGGGAACACTTGATTAAAAACCATTAGTTTGGTTATTGGAACCCTCGGCTATAATGAGGGTCAATGGAGGCGATGACCCCACCATTGTCCTCAAGAAAGACGAGGGAAGACTTTGTTGAAAAAACCATTAATTTGGTTATTATAACCCTCGGCCTATAATGAGGGTTAAGGGAGGGGACGACCCCACCATGGACCTCAAGAAAGGCGAGGGAGGGGTTAGTGATAATATAAAAAATTCACAATGCAAATCACATAAGAGATGAGTATGGAAGACAACAAGAGGCATTATATTACAAAATGATGTTCGTTTTACAAAAATAGAGTACAAAAATATTGATTACACTAAGAGGGTATAGGCTACAGGCAGCCACCCTATTGAGCAATATTAGAGGGCAAGGCCTCAACATCAATGGGATATTCTTCTATGACCGTGACAGGCCGAGCCTGAGACGTGCCCATGGCCATTTGCAGTGTGGGGGATCGACCTCGTAGGACCCTTACCAAGAGCAGTCAATAACTATCGATTCCTCATCGTAGCTATTGACTATTTCTCAAAATGGGTGGAGGCCGAACCGATGGTGACAATTACAGAGTAGAAGACCTTCCAGTTCATCTGGAAAAATGTTATATGCATATATGGTCTCCCCAACACCCTCATCTCGGATAACGGGACTCAGTTCAAGAATACCTCTCTACAGAAGTACTGTGAAAGGGTGAGTATGAAAAAAAATTTCTCCACCCCAGGCTGACCCCAGGCCAATGGGTAAACAGAAGTTACAAAAAGGACAATCCTAGATGGAATCAAAAAGAGGCTTGAGGAGGCAAAAGGAAGATGGGTCGAGGAGTTATATGCCGTGTTGTGGGCATACAGGACGACTATGAGGACATCTACTGGAGAGACCCTATTCATGCTAGCTTATGGCTCAGAATCCGTCATCCCTACCGAGATTGGGTTTCCTACTCATAGGGTCCAAATGTATGACCCCCAGAGAAATACAGAAGAGAGGAGACTCGACTTAGACCTGATTGAGGAAAGGAGAGAAGATGCCAAAATAAGGCAGGCCGCCTACCAGCAGAGGACCGCAAGGTTTTACAATCAGAGGGTGAAGCAGAGGCCAATTGCAGTGGGGGACTTGGTCCTCAAAAAGACCTGGCAAAAGCCCAACAAACTCCATCCTAATTGGCATGGATCATATAGGGTCATCGATGAAGTCCTCCCTGGGACCTATAAACTAGAAAACCTAGAAGGGGAACCCTTTTCCAACCCATGGAATGCAGATCATTTGAAAAAATACTATCAGTAGTGTTGTAAGGTCTTGATAGAACATAATTGTAAAAGGAGTTGCTCCAACAGAACGCTTGGAAAATTAATGAGAAATATCAGTGTTTCCCCTCATCCCGTGTTTATCAGTTCTAGTACGCATGAAAACATTTTCAGAGAACGGCCCTCGGCTATAATGTGGGTCAATGGAGGGGACGACCCCACCATTGTCCTCAAAAAGACGAGGGAATACTTGATTAAAAACCATTAGTTTGGTTATTGGAACCCTCGGTTATAATGAGGGTCAACGGAGGGGACGACCCCACCATTACCCTCAAGAAGGCCGAGGGAATACTTAATTAAAAACCATTAATTTGGTTATTGGAACCCTCGGCTATAATGAGGGTCAATGGAGGGGACGACCCCACCATTTCCCTCAAGAAGGACGAGGGAATACTTAATTAAAAACCATTAGTTTGGTTATTGGAACCCTCGGCTATAATGAGGTTCAATGGAGGGGATGACCCCACCATTGCCCTCAAGAAGGCCGAGGGAATAATTAATTAAAAATCATTAGTTTGGTTATTGCAACCC
Organism: Sambucus nigra; assembly: GCA_949130495.1. Lineage (NCBI taxonomy): Eukaryota > Viridiplantae > Streptophyta > Magnoliopsida > Dipsacales > Adoxaceae > Sambucus > Sambucus nigra. The sequence continues at coordinate 128,256,067 of OX422216.1, read as the reverse complement.
TCGGCTATAATGAGGTTCAATGGAGGGGACGACCCCACCATTGCCCTCAAGAAAGACGAGGGAATACTTGATTAAAAACCATTAGTTTGGTTATTGGAACCCTCGGCTATAATAAGGGTCAATGGAGGGGACGACCCCACCATTGCCCTCAAGAAAGACGAGGGAAAAATTGATTAAAAACCATTAGTTTGGTTATTGGAACCCGCGACTATAATGAGGGTCAATGGAGGGGACGACCCCACCATTTCCCTCAATAAGGACGAGGGAATACTTGATTAAAAACCATTAGTTTAGTTATTGGAACCCTCGGCTATAATGAGGGTCAATGGAGGGGACGACCCCACCATTGCCCTCAAGAAGGATGAGGGAATACTTAATTAAAAATCATTAGTTTGGTTATTGGAACCCTCAGCTATAATTACGGTCAATGGAGGGGACGACCCCACCATTGCCCTCAAAAAAATATGAGGGAACACTTGATTAAAAACCATTAGTTTATTTATTGGAACCCTCGGCTATAATGAGGGTCAATGGAGGCGATGACCCCACCATTGTCCTCAAGAAAGACAAGGGAAGACTTTGTTGAAAAAACCATTAATTTGGTTATTATAACCCTCGGCCTATAATGAGGGTCAAGGGAGGGGACGACCCACCCATGGACCTCAAGAAAGGCGAGGGAGGGGTTAGTGATAATATAAAAAAATCACAATGAAAATCACATAAGAGACGAGTATGGAAGACAACAAGAGGCATTATATTACAAAATCATGTTCGTTTTACAAAAATAGAGTACAAAATATTGATTACACTAAGAGGGTATAGGCTACAGGCAGCCACCCTATTGAGCAATATTAGAGGGCAAGGCCTCAACATCAATGGGATATTCTTCTATGACCGTGATAGGCCGAGCCTCAGATGTGCCCATGCTTTCAACGTGCTGAGATTCCACTTTGGCTAGGGCTTCAGTAATCAATGGATCGTCCAGTTGAACTGCCTCCAGAGCGGGGCGGACGGACGACACTGCATGAGCGAACTTTAAGACGACCCATCGACAGGCCGTCCTAATTCTCCTCTCCAAGTATTCAAGGCCGAAGCCTTGAAACTCGTCCGAGAGGTTGTAGGCCTCCACAGCATTGGCCTCGGCTTTCTTAACAGCCACCTCTAGATCGGCCTTGTGCTGAACCTCCAAGTTGAGCAAATCTTCATCCTTCTCCTTTATGAGAAGGTCCTTGGCCTGTTGGTCGGCATCATGTTGTCTCATCAGCTCATCTAACACCCTGGCGTGCTCAGTCCTGGCACTCTCCAGTTCAGCCCTTGCAGTCTCGAGCTCTGTCTGCAGGTCGGCCTCATACTGAATGGCCCTCTCGGTTTCATGAAACTTTTGTTGATTCTCAGCCATCCACTTAGTGGCTGAGGTAAAGGCACAGACAGACTGCACAGAAAAAGACACTTGTTAAGAGGCTAAGGAAAGAGTTAGTGAAAAATTCTACTAGATGAAGTAAAAATAAGTACCTGAGCCAGTGCGTGCAGACCATAGTCATACACCTTGGCCGGGGGCATCTTTGATAGAAATTCATAATCAGCAGCCGAGGGGGCAGAAAACATAGACGCCTTGGCTTCCCTTAGGTTCGTGATCAGGGAAGATGGCTCGGCCTTCAGTGATGTCAAGTTTTGGGACCAGAAGACCCCATGCTAGAAGAGGAGCCAGTCCCCTCAGATGAATCCACCCTTGCCCTCATCCTAGAATCCGGCCGAGGGTCAGAAGGGACTTCAGGCTCTTTTCTTTTGTGACCGTCGGCTGTCGGTTCAATAAGTGTCGGCCCCACGGCCTTTGTCTTCCTCGGAGCCTGCTGAGGCTCCTTGCCATTCTTTTTACCTAAGCCAGATAGCAAACTTGGGGCAGTCATTTCCCAGAGTTGATCAGATATACCAGAGGGACGACCTGAAAGGAGGACGATACATTAGAAAAATGCAGAGGCAAAGATGAAACACTTGAAAAAGTAACGAATGAGCAAAAAATAATGTAACTCACATAGCTCTGTCAGGGGGACGACCCTCAGACCAGCTTATTTGAGGAACTTGGGGGTCATCAGATCTTCAAATTTTATAATCTCACCCCCTCTCCCTCGTTCCCTCAGGTACTCAACTATGTCTTTCTCATACAGACTAAGTCCGGAATCAGACCTGACCTTCATCGAGGGGTTTGACCATCTCCTGGGAACCCTCGGACTATCGTCCAAATGTTGAGACTCGGTGGAAAATTCCCACTCCCCAAAAATTAAGAAAAATATCTTCTTCCAATCGTGGTTGGAGGTCTGTGCCACATGGAGAAGTTTTTTGTCAAACCTCCTCGCCCCCAGGTGGTAGTACCCAGGCTGTTTAGACGAGGAGGTGATATTGTAACAGGCCAAAAATACGTCGGCCGATGGCTCATCAGTGAAAGAATTATTCCACAAGGAGATGTAGCCAAGGATCGTCCTCCAGGAGTTGGGAGGAAGCTGAGAGGGGGCAACGCCGAGGGCTGACAGGATATTTACGACAACCCGATGCAAAGGGAATCTGACACCAACCTTGAACATTTGTTCGTATACTGCAACCTCTCCCTCTTCACCCTCGAAGGCCCTCTCAGACTCAGAGGGAACCCTCATAGTTATATTTGGGGACACTCCATAGGCATGCCTCCACAGGAAGAGGTCACGGTCCCTAACTGAGGAGATATAGGACGAGGCATGGGAGGTGTTAACCTGGTCATCATCTGAGTCCTCACCCTCGTCCTCTGTCCCCTCTCCCTAGGCCTCATCACCTTCCAGAGACCTCTGGGGAAAATCCATCTGGAAGGCATGTGGGGATAGGGTTGTCACAGGGACAGCCTCAGAAGCAACCATACCCTCGGCCTATCGACCTGGGCTTAGACCAGACGTCTCACTTCTCCCAGAAGGTCCAGCACCAGTTGGCGACGACGCTCTCTCATCCATCTCTCCTGAATAACTCTCGGCTGGATGATGGGATGACCCACAAGACTCAGATAAATCAAATGGTTTTATGGTGGCTAGAGGAATGGGAAAGATGGGTCGGCCCCTCGTCTCCTCTCCTCCTCTTCCTCTATTCGCCTGATCTCTATGAAAAGATTCTCTCGCAAGGATGGGAACTCCTCGGCTAAATGATAAAGCCTCCTAAGCATTAAGGGGGAGACCCTACACTTAGAAGAATTTGGGTAACCTAACCTAACTATAAACAAATCTCACAATTGACCAGGGTGGACTTTTCGATCAAAACCTAAGAATTGAAGGGTTTTCTATCAAGAACAATTCAAGAACAACTTACCGGAGGTTACACCGGAAAAGCTATGGAACAGCCTAAGAAAATCTAGCCCTATGAGCTTAAAACAGGAAAGCAAACAGAAATGAAGATAAGTAGGGCACTAGGGTCGAGGTGTTACCTGAGGAGGAATGGCGAAGCTGCTAAGCTTGAAGGTTCAAAAACTGCAGAAATGGCAAGAAGGTTGGAAGCGAGAGAGAGAGAGATCTTGGGCGCGAAGAAGAAGAAGAGAATGAATGGTTTAAAAAATTGCTTATATACCTTAGTAATGAGTGGGCCCATTACCCAAGCCAAAGCACAACCCACGAGAAGGACATCATTAGGGCACAAAGCCCCAAGCAGCATGTAGCCGCCATGTCTTGAAAACTGGAACGACATTGGATAATAATTTGATAGCTGTCACATCAGTTTGACAGGTGTCACTCATCAAACAGACCATACACTTAGTCTCAAAAGCAACATTATCTCTCAGCCATCTCAGCATCATCTATGGCTAAGGGCTGGGGGGTGATTGATATACCCGTATATACCCTCGGCCATGCCGAGGGCGCCCTGCACCTCATCAGGCTCCGGACGACCCCTCAGGGGCCGACCCTTCATCAGGCTCCGGACGACCCCTCAGGAGGACGACCCTTCATCAGGCTCCGGACGACCCCTCAGGAGGCCGACCCGTTATTAGGCTCCGAACAACCCCTCAGGAGGCTGACCCTTCATCAGGCTCCGGACGGCCCTCCGAGGGTATGACAGTACGAGGCCCAAATTAGGCCAGACTCATTACCGGAAGGAACTTTGCCCTCGGACTCATATCAAAGGCCGAGGGTGACATCATCACAACGCGTGGTTTGGGAGACGCGTAGAACAGTGCGCGTGAGGCTCACATGGCACATGGGAGACCGTTATAACAAAATCACACCCTCACTTGAGGGAATATTATGTCATCATTTGGCATCTACAGGTGTTAACAGGGGATTGGCTAGATCATCATTCACATGCACCATGCATACTTGGGGGGTACACTACACCCCTAAGACCTATATATACTTGTCACCTACAACCCTATTGGGGAGATCGATTTGATAATTGGAACCCTAGCTGAAATTCTGTTTGTACACACAGTAGAGAGAGAAAGTGAGCTTATGAGCATTATATCCAAGGCCATTAGTGCACATACTTAGTGGATCACACACTCATAGTGGATATAGGCAAAATTGGCTGAACCACTATACATCATTGTCTTATTCCTCTCATACTCATCTCTATGGTTGCCATGGCTGCCATTGTTTGAGCTCATCATCACTTATCCGGTGGTGCTAGATTTCAGCATCATCAGATCATAAGGGTAATTTCCACTACATATACTCATACTATTAAAGAAGTATATCTCGATTCTTATTACTATTTTCTTCTACCTATCATAATTCAGTATGAACCCATATTCGGATCAGTTGTGATATATTGACTAGCAATTGAATTTTAGACCATTTCACATATTAAATTTAAACATATACAACTATTAATCTTCTCACTTCACCTTTACCATGTGAATCTTCATTTTATTCACACTTTAACAATTTAAGTCTCATCATAATCGTGTAATGGTAATTCTCCTCACATCTTATCCTTTAATGGAATATGGGTTCACGTACCTAATCTCCTACATAAATGGGGCAGACAACCAACCATGGCTTAGTAAGTGACACAACTTAAGTCCACATATACCAGTATAAGCAGAGATCACTTCCAGTACTTCAAACTTTTTTTATACCACATTTTGTCTTTAAAAAGATTCTTTCAATGACATGTTTGTCCATACCACAAATACAACAAAGCAATGATTCATATTAAAATACCTGTATTCGCTGTTATCCCTGATTAAACCTTAACATATCATATTCTTTCCTTCAAGATCCTTACATTTCATATCCCGTACAACAATATATATGTATAACTAACAGATGTTAGTCAATAACACCAATTTACTTATGAATCAAAACAATTTTTACTTCCACTGCCAAATCTAGGGGCTCTTCACCCCAAAACCTCTAAAACCTAGGCTATGATTCCAAAGTTTACACACCCCAACACAGTTACTTATAACTATGTTTGGAATTCAAAGTGAGTCAAATCATAATTACCTTAACCAAACCATAAACATGAGTATCCTTTTTTTCCAGTTATTAACATGAATCAATAAAAAGCCTTTCACCATTTTAAGGTAATTATGATTTTTCAAACTTAATGAAAATATAAGTAGGATTAAATTAGCCCATTTACGTTTGAGCAAATCATGGATTATGCATCCCTTTCTAACCCCACCGACATACTAGATTTTACAGTGATATCAAAATACCTGAAAAACATAAACATAGGAACCACGAGTAAAATAGCTCAACAAATGCATCACTACTACACTATTGCATAAAGTTAAATGTAATAAATCATATCCCCATGATGATATATGCATACTTATTCGGACCATTCATAAAGAATTACCAATTACATACTTATCCGACTCATTCATAAAGAATGACCAATTATGTACTTATCCAACTCATTCATAAAGAATGACCTACTTATTCGAATCATGATTCACATATCCTGTATGTGATAGGCAATTCTCCACCATTCCTGGTAGAGGAGTAACCCCTTATCTTCAATAGACAAATCTCCCCCATTTGGGTTCGGGGAGTAACCTCCCATTTCGATAAACCGAATTGAGTCAAGTCATATTCAATATTATTCTGAACAAATTCAATATAATACTTCTTACCCATAGGTGATATTCAGATCGTATCCCTAACCATGTATAATACATCTTACCAGTGAGTGATATTCAGATCGTATCCGTAATCATGTATAATACATCTCTTTCCAGTGAGTACACTCACCTTCGCCACTTCATGTCTTTTTCCCTTGCCTTTGTTTGACACTTGTTCAACCGGTTCTTCTTCCCTTTAACACATAAATTCTTACAATATTAGTATCATCATAAGGATATTAACAATCCAAAAAATAACTTAAACTTGGCTCAATTCATAAGCATCATATAATCCTATTGAAATCATATATCGTAAAAGAAGTCCAATCTAACTTCATGGTAAGATATTTACCATACCCAAATCATAGGCCAAATACATTTTAATTTTTTCTTAGTATTTTCCACCTTAACATATTGGTTTCCAAATCCAAAAGGCGACATATCATTTCAACTTTCCTAGAGCAAGATATGCCCATTTCTTTGCTACATAGCAAATCTGCCCTATAGGCTTCTCTATCGTTCAGTCAACTTCAAGGAATTTTCATAATTTTTTTGTATCATAAAATTATATGTTATTTCACCCAACATCAATAAATTTATTGAAAAAAAACAAAGTTAAAGTTTCATAATTTTTAAGGTTCATTTGCTATGTCAAGCAAAACATCGAACATATGGTGTGCATACTTACACTTTTGGGGCATATTTTATACCTGAACTTCAAACTATTACCCAATGTTTATTTCTGGTATTTTCACATAATTTTTGGATATTTTAAACATATATGAGTCTATATTCATTTCCAACTAAAATAAATAGATTCCAACAAATATACAAAAAGATATTGAAGTTTGAACACATAAGGGTTCAAAACAAGGCCATATAAATTATTTACACCTTCGTCTTTCTTTAAACGTGTATCCATCCATGCATACTCACAAAGGCATGAAAGTTGAATAAACAATTGATGATTTATATCCTTTCAATTAGTAGTATCAAAAACATGAAACAAGATTTATGGATAGAATTACCTAAGGGACATTTACGTAATGTTCTAAGGATTTTTCTCTAGCTTCTCCTCATCCTTCTCTTCTTAAGCCTTTCGGTTCTCTCTCTTCAGGCCAAACTATTTCATGGATGAATTTGGATGATGGAGGAGGTTATTTAAAAGTTTCTAAGTTGTCCAAGATTGTACCCACCTTCCAACCAATCATATTAAGATATTTGTTGTACATAAAAGATAAAATACCATTTAAATAGATGGACATATTTTCCCCTATTTTGTAATTTCATCATAATTCCTTACTCGGGCCTCTATTTTACACAGCGTTTGGTGTTTTACAAACTTAACTCATATATCTAAAACTATCTAGTTTTCACTTCAAGTCAACTATTATATTATAAGGGTCAAAACTAGTTTCCAACTTGAACATTCCTATAGAAAACTTTAAAAATTTTTGTTTGTAACTAATTCGATACCTCATGAGTTATGAAGGTAAGATTAGACTAAACATAATAACTTAATGTTATATACACCAATAACACATTATTCCCATCCCATAATATAAGCATGATTTAAACATGATATATAATAATTATATCCGGGTTGTCATAACTTTCCCTCCTTAGAAAATTTCGTCCCCGAAATGTAATATGGATTTAACTTACCAAACAATTGAGGATACTATTTCCTCATATTATATTCCCTTTACCAAGTTTCAACTTTAATTTCATGGATCTTACACAACACTTTAACTACGGGATTAACTTTATTCCTTAATACTTGCTGCTTACGATCAATAATTTCCACTGGTTCCTCGATGTACGACAAATCTTCTTTCGTACTATCTTCAGTTTCTTTATCATTTACGCACAAGTATAATCATTTAATGATTGCTAATCAATGAAAACCAATTCCAACACATATATTACTTCATGCCTTTATATATGTATGTTGAACATTCACATATAATATATTATTAGTTGTATCATCATATATTCATAACGAGTGAACATTCTTAACAAACCTAGTATCATTCTTAACCTTTATCCCTTCATTACTATAGTATATCCTTATCATCGTGCAATATTTCAATTCATAAATATCATATTATTAGACTAGCTTATTGCACATCACGTTTCCATCTTCCATCTAACACCAAATACATGTGTTTGATCGTAACTACTTTCTGTATCATTTCTGAAGTTTAAGAGTATGTTAAATATCATCCTTACAATTTCTTAATTTAAATATATCCTCACTACTATTCATATATCGAAACTGAACAATCATTCCCTAAATTTTTATTCTTAACCAAGATTTCATATTCACCTTCATGTATATTATGCATTCATGCAATATAAACTCAATCTAACTTCTCACTATATTCCCTTTTTCAGTATCATTTTATTGTTCTTTAACTGAACATACAATGACCTTAGCAAGTCATTTATCCAATGCATTAACTTTACAATCATAATCTTATCCCAATGTTTATTAACATTACATTCTTATGTAATATCATTAATAAACACATCTTAACCGTTTGGTAACATGAATTTTAAACGTACCATCACCACTTAAAACTTTAACCATACTTACCAACCCCATAATACTTCTCTAACTATTATATGTTGTATTTCTTTCAAATAACCTATACAAATACCTTAATATACCACATTATGGTATTTCACATACCACATTATCCTTACACATACTTCTTGATGACCCCGTATACGGTCAATCATATTCATTATATGTCATACTCTTAGTGATAAAACGTACGTACAATGACAAATACAACACAATATTCACCCAAGCCAGTTATCGATATTCTAACCCGATTAACATCTTTCCCATACTCATACAAAACATATACTCTTAAAAGATCTCATCAATATTTTTAAACTTCCAACTCTTTAACAACTCGACCAAACTTTACTATTCATATAAGCATTTCAAAACATCATAAAGGTAATGTCCACTACATATACTCATACTATTTAAGAAGTACATCTCAAATCTTATTACTCTTTTCTTCTACTTATCATAATTCATTATGAACCCATATTTCGATCAATTGTGATATATTAACTAGTAATTGAATTTCAGACCATTTCACATATTAAATTTAAACATATACAACTATTAATCTTCGCACTTCACCTTTACCATGTGAATCTTTATTTTATTTACCCTTTAACAATTTAAGTATCATCATAATCTTATAATGCTAATTCTCCTCACATCTTATCCTTGAATGGAATATGGGTTCCCGTGCCTCACTCTCCCACATAAATGGGGCACACAACAAACCATGGCTTAATAAGTGACACAACTCTCAAGTCCACATATACCAGTATAAGAAGAGATCACTTCCAATACTTCACAATTTGGGTATACCACATTTTGTCTTTAAAAAGTTTATTTCCATGATAGTTTGTCCATACCACAAATAAAAGAAAGCAATGATTCATACTAAAATACCTGTATTCATTGTCATCCCCGAATAAACCTTAACATCTCATTTCCTTTCCTTCAAGATCCTTACATTTCATATCCCGTAAACAATATATATATACAACTAACAGATGTTAGTCAAACAAGCCAATTAATTTATGACTCAAAAAACTTTCTACTTCCACTGCCAAATCTAGGCGCTTCTCACCCCTGAACCTCTAAAACCTAGGCTCGGATACCAAAGTTGACACACCCCAACCCAGTTACTTATAATTAAGTTTAAAAGTCAAAGTTAGCCAAATCATAATTACTTTGACCAAACCATAAACACGAGTATCCTTTTTATCCAGTTATTAACATGAATCAGTAAAACTAAAAGCCTTTCATAATTTTAAGGTAATTATTCTTATTCAAACTTACTGAAAAGATAAGTAGGCTTAAATTACCCCATTTATATTTGACCAAATCATGGTTTTATGCATCCCTTGCTAACTCCACTGATCTCATAGATTTGGCAGTGATATCACATTACCTGAAAAACATAAACATAGAAACCATGAGCAAAATAGTTTAGCAAGTGAATAACTACTCACTATTGCATAAAATTAAATGCAACAAATCATATCCCCGTGATGATATATGCATACTTATCAGGCCCATTAATAAAGAATTACCAATTATATACTTATCTGGATCATTCATAAAGAATGACCAATTATATACTTATCCGGTTCATTCATAAATAATGATCAACTTATCTGAATCATGATTCATATATCGTGTATGCCATAGACAAATATCCCCCATTCCGGCTCGAGGAGTAACCTCCCATTTCGGTAAACCGAAATGGACAAATTCATATTCAATATTATTATGGAGAAATTCAATATAATATATCTTACCAATAAGTGATATTCAGATCATATCCCTAACCATCTATAATACATCTTACTAGTGAGGGATATTCAAATCGTATCTTTTACCATGTATAATACATCATTTTCCAGTGAGTACACTCACCTTGGCCACTTCATGTGTTTTTTCCTTACCTTTGTCTGACACTTGTTGAACCAGTTCTTCTTCCTTTTAACATATAAAATTTTAAAATATTAGTATCATCATAATGATATTAACAATCCAAATAATTACCTAAACTTAACGTAATTCATAAGCATCATACAATCCCATTCAAATCATATATCGTAAATGAAGTCCAATCTAACTTCATGGTAAGATATTTGCCATACCCTATCATAGGCCAAATATATTTTAATTTATTCTTATTAGTTTCATCCTTAACATATTGGGTTCCAAATCCAAAAGACGACATATCATTTCAAGTTTCCTAGAGGAAGATATGCCATTTCTTTGCTACATAGCAAATATGCCTTATAGGCTCCTCTATCGTTCAATCAACTTCTAGGAATTTTCGTAATTTTTTTGTATCATAAAAATATAAGATATTTCACCTTATATCAATAAACGTATTGAAAAATATAAAGTTAAATTTTCATAATTTTTAAGGTTCATTTTCTATGTCAAGCAAAATATCGAATATATGGTGTGCATACTTACACTTTTGGGGAAGATTTTATACCTGGACTTCAAACTATTACCAAAGGTTCATTTCTTGGTATTTTCATGTAATTTTTGGGAATTTTATTCATATATGAGTCTATTTTCATTTCCAACAAATATACAAAAAGATACAGAAGTTAGAAAACAAAAGGGTTCTAAACAAGGCCATATAAATGATTTACACCTTCGACTTTCTTTAAACGTGTATCCATCCATGCATATTCGCAAAGGAATGAAAGTTTAATAAAAAATTGATGATTTATATCCTTTTAATCAGTTATATCAAAGGAGGGAAACAAGATTTATGGATAGAATTACCTAAGGGATATTTACGTAATTTTCTACGGATTTTCTCCAACTTCTCCTCGTCCTTCTCTTCCTAAGCCTTACGGCTCTCTCTCTTTAGGACAAAATCTTTAATGTCTTCATTTGGATGAAGGAGGAAGTTATTTAAAAGTTTCTAAGTAGGCCAAGATCTCACCCACCTTCCAACCAATCAATTTAATACATTTGTTGTACATGAAAGACAAAAGACCATTTAAACAGATGGATACCCTGTTTCGTAATTTTAACATAACTCCTTACTCATGCCTCTTTTTTACACACCATTTGTTGTGTTACAAACTTAACTCAAATATCTAAAACTATGTAGTTTTCCACTCAAGTCAATTATTATATTATAAGGGTCAAAACTAGTTTCCAACTTGAACATTCCTATCGAAAATGTCAAAAAAAAAAATTGTAACCAATTCGATACCTCATGAGTTATGGAGATAATATTAGACTAAACATAATAACTTAATGTTATATACACCAATAAGACATTATCCCCATCCTATAAGATAAACATGATTTAAACATGATATATAATAATTATATCCGTATTGCCACAGTAAGTCAGAATCATGCACGGGGTGGAATGTTGAAAATGTTAGGAGGTGTAATTCGACATTATAAAGAGTTTTGCTCCATTTGGTAGGTTGACCTTGGTCAATCGGGGCTCAAAAGTGCGTGAGGACCTCTCCGAGTAAAATGGATCATTCATTCGTACCTTAGGTTTAGATCACGCATGGGTTGGACCTTTAAAAAGGGTATTCAGTGCCCTTAGGAGATTCATTCAATCTCGTTTGAGATGAAGAGTGAAATTTGCTCAAACGGAGGTCGGGAGAGCCCGATGGCATCCGAATCGATTTTCGGGGGGAAACTAATTGATTGTTCGAATGGCTATGTTGTTTCTTTCACGGGGCGGACAGTTGGAAAGGGGTTTCAGTACCCTTTAAAGATTCAAAGAGATTTTGTTTTGATGGTGAAGTTAATTGGGTCAAATCGGGGCCCGAGAGTGCTCGGTGGCCTCCGAATCGATCTTCAGTAGAAAAATGGATCGTTCGTCTGAACCGTTATGCTGATTCATACACAAGGTGAACCATTGAAAAGGGTATTTGGATCCCTTCAAAGATTCAAAGAGTTTTCGCTCTGACGATAGAGTTGAGTGGTGTTAAACGGGGTTCGAGGGCACTCGGTGGGCTCTAAATCGGTACTCAGAGTGAGACCTAGGGTTTATGGTGAGATGTGAAGGTGTTAGGGACCTAAGGGGAGACCTAGGGGTCCTATAATGTGGTGTCTATAGATCCCCTCGATGGGTGAGCGTGGAATAAGTGATAACCATCGAATAGACACCACATGATAGAGGTCGGTTCCTGTAGACCTAAGGGATGAGGATATCCGATTCATAGGGTCGAGGTCGATGCTGAGGTCATAAAGTGATGTTAGGGCGGCTAATTCTGAGGACCTAAAGGAGGTGAGGAGTAAGGAGGTGACCAATTCTGTGAGCCGAGGTTGGTTTTGAGGATCTAAATTATAGAGACCAATTATGAGGGCTTAAGTAGAAACGACCAATTCTGAGGGCTTAAGATAGGGGTGACCAATTCTAGGGGTCAAAGCCAATTCTGAGGGCTTAGATAGAAGTGACTGATTCTGAGGGTCGAAGCTAATTTTGCAGGCTTAGGGGTGAACAATTCTGCAGGTCGAAGCTAATCCTGAGGGCTTAAGTATAAGCGACCAATTCCGCGGACTTAATAAGGGGTGACCAATTATGTGGGTAGAATCCAATTCTTGGGGGTAAAGTAGAAACGGCCAATTTTGAGGGGCGAAGCCAATTCTGCGGGCTTATTTTTGGTGAAAAATTCTGAGGGTCGAAGTTAATTCAGAGGGCTCAAGATATAAGCGACCAATTCCGCGGTTCGAGGCCAATTCTGCGAGCTTAAGTATAAGAGACCAATTCGGAGGGTCGAATCGAATTCGACGAAATTATTTGGGGTGAAAAATTCTAAGGGTCGAAGCCAATTCTGAGGGCTTAAGATATAAGCAACCAATTCTGCGGGCTTAGGGAGAAATGAGCAATTATGAGGGTTGAAGCCAATTCTGCATGCTTATTTGGGTTGACCAATTCTGAGGGTCGAAGCCAATTCAAAGGGCTTAGGTAGAAGCGAACGATTCTGAGAGTTGAAGCCAATTATGAGGTCTTAAGATAGGGGTGACCAATACTTTGGGTCAAATCCAATGCCGAGGTCTTAAGTATAAGCGACTGATTCTGAGGGTCGAAGCCAATTCTACGGGCTTATTTAGGGGTGACCAATTTTACGGGTCAAAGCCAATTCTGAGGGCTTAGGTAGAAGTGACCGATTCTGAGGGTCGAATCCAATTCTACCGACTTATTTAGAGGTGACCAATTATGAGGGTCGAAGCCAATTCTAAGGGCCTAAGTATAAGCGACCAATTCCGCGGCCTTATTTAGGGGTGACCAATTTTACTGGTTGAAGCCAATTCTGAGGGTTTAAGTAGAAGTAACCAATTCTGCAGGTCGAAGCCAATTCTGAGGGATTATTTTTCCTTTGGGAAATTTGGGGACTCCACTGGGGATGTGAGATATTTCTCTGGGTATTTGGTATTAAGTTTCGCATGGGAAAAGGGAGTGATCCGAGGATTTTGAACTGCGGAATTTTTGGAATTTTGTGACATCCTTTGGAGATATTTCTGGGGAGGATTGTTCTCTGGAATTCTACTGGGGATGTAGAAAAAATGCTTTTCTTAGTGAAAAGGTTCCCAAAACTAATCTGGTGATTTTTAGAATTTTTTGGGGATTTTTTTAGAATTTTGTAGTATTTTTTTGGACTTTTTGTACGAAATTTTAAAGGGGGTGCCGACCAACATAGATGGAGGGGTGCCAAATGGCAGTGGCACAATGTTTTGGGGTGCTTCAGATGACGTCTCCATGTCGACTATACGTGCCCAAGGGACGACAAGGCTTAAGGATGTTTGGGAGCACCTTCCATCTGTGGTACACTGGATGGTGTCATCGGCCTGCTTTAGGAGATTGGCATCTGCTCTGGATGAGACGCCTCGTTCTACATCCATTCTGTGTTCTCTGGGTGAGATATGGTGGGACACTACCCATAATTTCCATTCGTCTTTGGGGAGATGATAGTGACTCCCATTGATGTTGAGTACATACTGGGGCTGGACTGCGATGGTGCTCAGATTGAGGTGGACAAGACGCTAAGGGTGATGTCGGAGGCGATAACATCGACATTAGGTGATGTGTAGAGGGTGGTCTCTGGAGTTTTTCTTCATTTGTCTCTGTTGAGGGATCTATTATTGAAGTGGAGTATTGATGAGAGCATCGGGCAGGAGGTGCGTCACATGGCCCGCTTGTCAATTCCGCTTTTGCTAGGAGGTTTTCTCGTGTTGACGAGTGGAGACGTCGTGCACTTGTGGTTTTTTCCATTCTTAAGGGCGTTCTTTGACACCCGCCTTTATTATTGGGGGATCCTTACCTTGGCAACCCTTTATTATTCTCTTTATATATTCAGTTGGTGCTTCCGGTAGTCCTTTACTGGAGCCACGTATCTTCTGGAGGTATTTTTTATTTTTTAGCATTTTTTCTTCATGCATTCACATTTTTCTTCATGTGCTTTTTCTTGATGTCTTAAATACTGGCCTTTTCCTTTTGCACAGGTGGTTTAATGAGGTGATAAGGTTAAACAACCAATTGGTATCTTTGAAGTATGACTCTGTTGGGGACTTCTGATAGATGTACCGGTGGCAGAGGTCCAACCGACAGTCGAAGAAGTCTCTCTCTCTAGAGGCGGTGCGTCAGCCCCTGAATGGCCTGACAAGCGAGCGGGTAACCCTCTTTTATCTTGAGACTGTCCTTTCCTTTGATGATCTTTTATTGATATTGATATTTTAATCTTATTGGGGATTTGCAGGTGACCTTTTTATCCTTGGGGGATGACCATTCAACACACTGGAGTGACTGGGGGACATGCGCAAACGTGGGGTCTGTTGGCGTATGAGTTTGGCCATTCTTGGTACCTTGGGTATAGGGTAATCCGACAGATCATGGATGATGAGGTTGATGTGATTTTGATGAAGCCCCCTATGTTCATGAGGCGAATGAAGGAGATGTCAGAGGATGCCCTGGTGGTGACGATGACGGATAGTCGTATTCAGTGCATACTGATACAATGATGATATATAATTATTTGGATTTTGTGTCGAGCTGGTTGATGCCTCCCAGTATATACGATATGATGCCTCTTCCTCGCGTGGGTTCGAGTCGGTAGGTGGGTTCCTCTCATAGTGTAGGCGGTGCGATGACATCAGCGACGACGACGACTTCGGAGGCTCCCTTTGTACGTTTGTTCTCTCCTAGTTACAACATTCGATGAGCTGATGGAGGGTCAGTGCATTTACAACATTGTCCCAATGCGATGGAACCAAAGGTATTGGGCATGACAGATGAGGTCCTTCGACCTGAGGTACTCTTTGTGTTACTCTGTCTTTTGATTTCCTGATTCCTTTCTTCTTCTTTCAGACATTACTGGTTTATTTTTATATTTTATTTTGCAGCACATTCGGGTCTCCACAATTTGGCTAAGCGATATTAAGGATTGGACATATTTGGCGATTGCCCATATTCGTGAGGTGGTTACGATCCCATCTTGTTTGGTGTCGTCTGCCTCGTCCGGGGAAGGGTCGAGTTCTGGAAGTGGTGGCACATCATCTCATCGCAAGGGGAAGAGGGCGCGCCGTAGGGATGGAGGCTCATAGAGAGAGAGAAAAGAGATAAATAAGAGACAGAGGAGAGAGAGAGAGAGAGAGAGAGAGAGAGAGAGAGAAGAAAATGGGTTCAGGCTGAGTCCCATTGTCTTGTTCTTTTTTTTTTCCTACTAGATGTCAAAGTAACACAGAAAACTATATACAAATAATGATGAAGTTTTTATTAATTCTTGCTTTGATGACAATGGACATGATCTTTTTACTTTGCTACGGAGACCGTAAAAAGAATTTGAAAATTTACTTGAGAAGGATTTTATTGTAAAATAGGATAAGTAAAAGTATGAGGAAATTCGGAATTCTGTTACAATAAAATTTATTTTCATTAAGTTTTTTTTATTTTGACAAAGGAGGGAATTTTCGCAAAATAGGGGTTGTCGATCGGCATGACCCTGTTGAAAGTGCAGAAGCCCCCAATTTTTAAATTCAAATATAATGAAATGGTTTAAATTTCAATTTTCCAAAAGTTATTTAAAATTTTCTTTTCTTAAAGAGAACAAACCAACTTATGAAAAAAAATAAAACTAAACTAAAAGTGAAATTAAAACTACCCGCACAATTTTCATTTCGACTTAGACACACATTAATCCAATTCAAGTTAAACTTTCATATTATCAAGATAAAGTAATTTTGCATTTGAATTAAATTGAACATACCCACACATTAAATTTGCACCAAATTAAATAGATTGTGATTTTGAACTAATTTTATCTTTTAGTCCTAAGCATGCATCTAGGTGATATAGCAAGATAAAATAAATCTCAATCGCACTACGCCGGATGTACGAGTAAAACCCAAATGGGAAAAACATCGGACGACCCTAGACTTAAGTCCACTAAGTACGGTTTTAAAATTACAAGACAGATGACTTACTTCCTCGACTCGACTCCCTTCAAGACTTGACGTGTCTTCTTGTAAACACCTCCGCCTAGTCAACAACCCCGAAACTCCACCGAAATCTTGGAATCCACCAATGAGACTTTTGGAAAACCGTCAACCATCAATGAAGCCTTTCTTCGAGTGGGAATGTCACATCAAACAAAGCTCTTCTCCTTTATAAGTTGAAAAGAAAACTCAAACTCTCTTCTTCAATGGTGTAGAGAAAATCAGTGCCAAACACTCCAAGAAATATATATTTGTTGAAACTTGGATATAGACAAACATATGGGTGTATATGTGTTTTGAAAGGAATTTACTCCATAAAACTTAACACAAAAAAGTAACTTTTTCTTCAAAGTATTTTGCCCTAATGACTCTTGGAAATGTGAAAAAGTTATCTTCAAAAAGTTAGTTCATGAACTTAAGAAGTATGTCAAAAAGGAAGTGGAGAAAAGTAGTGGAAAAGTGGAAAAAAACTGGCTTAAAACTGTTCCCGCAATTTTTTCCATTAGAAATCTAGTTCGAACGAGACTTCTAACGAAGAGACAGAACGAAAAAAAAAATCTCGATTAAAAACTGATTCGAACGGCTTCTCTTTAGAACGAGGTCGTTGGAATGACCTATCTAACGAGGTCTTAGGCCATGGTTCTAGATAATTTCGATACGAATGCGTGGCTGCCAGTTTCGTATTTTTCAATTTTTTTTTGGATTTGATATGATTTTTCTACTGAAAGGTGTCCGAGAACAAAATATTTAGAACTATGAATTCAAAAAAAGTTAAACAAAAAAATACTAACACCCAAAATAAATTTCTAAATATACCAAATAAATAATCTTCCAAGCTCCTATACATATATTAAAATGCATTCATACCTTAGGAGAATGGAACCATCTTGATGACGTACAAACGAGCCACAACACACACGACATTTGATGAAGCTTTAATATCTTGGCCGCTACGTCTTCAACAAACACATCATAGGCTTGAATGGATAAACTTGAACTCTATCCTATGACTCAAATATTTTTGTCCGGAATTGAGCTAAAACTACAAAGGACTCAATTGGAAATTTGTGTCCTTACAAATCTCCCCCTTTGACTATTTCGGGACAAAAACCAAACAAAAATCCTAAAGGGCCGTGAAGCTCTACTAAACTAAAAAATATCCCACCCAAAATAAAAATACAATGCTTGAAAACAACCCAAGGATCAATATCTTTGCCCGATGATGAATGTTGCCATTTAGAATAATTCCTGCACACTTAAGCAAACTATCAAATGCATAGGGAATATCAATATATTAAACGCAAAAATAAACACTCCCCCTAAATGAATTCTCCCCTTTTATCAAACAAATGACCTACTTAGAAATACGTCTCCCCCTAAGATAAATCTCCCTAAACTAAGATATGATAGGTTTAGAATAATTCCTGCACACTTAAGAAAAGTATCAGACGCATAGGGAATATCAATATATTAAATGAAAAAATAAATACTCCCCCTAAATGAATTCTCCCCTTTTATCAAACAAATGACCTACTTAGAAAGACGTCTCCCCCTAAGATAAATCTCCCTAAACTAAGATACGATAGGTATAGATACCATTTCCCCCTATCAGTCTCCCCCTTTTTGTTCAAGAATAGACAAAGGCTAAAGAATCAAAACTTAACTTATCTCCCCCTATTAAAGAATATACACCCCTTAAACTAAACAAGGGATAAATAAAATGGGATAACAAGCTAAACATGCGTGAGTGCATAAAGTGATGAGAACATTAAAGCACATAGGCAACTAAAATTCAACTAATCCAACAAATAACATCGGATACCAACTACGATGCAATAAAATGATACCAATATGATATATAAAGTATTAAGAATGTGATATCAACAAAGAATGCAACAAGATGGATACCAATTATGAATTAAAGCATAGATGGACTAGAAAAGCAAGGCAAAGACCAAAAACAAACACAATATCATATATATGCATACACAATATATTCAAACTAAGCATAAGTACACACATATAGATATAAATACCAAAATGACACAAAACACAATAAGTTTTTCACACTCGTATGGAAAAAATGTGTCATATGGAAACGAAAGTTTTGGGGTGTGAACTAGAAATAATTAAATTTAGACTCAATCACTTAAAACATGTTCACGGAGTTCTCAATTGATTTCAAACTTCATCACATTTGAATATAACCTCATGTGACAATATAGATTGAACTCAATGAACAAACATACACAATGCATACAAGCCTAGACCTTTGATGATTCGACCAACCAATCAAGTCATGACATTGAAAACGCAACTAGGATAAATGGACATTGTGCAAACCGTTGATATATCATCCAAACTCCCTCAATAAGCATATATATTATTCTTTTGAATGAATAAATTAACTAAACATAGGCCTTGGCAATTATTTTTCTTTTTAATGCCATATTTTCTTTTAGGCCTTTGGACCACATATTTCTTTTAGGTCCAAACAAATAGTGGCTTACTATTCACAAAGAATAATAAATCCTTTCGGAGCCCTTCCCCGTGCACATTTATATATCACATTCTTTATATCTCACAAATCTCACGTGCAACGGATTTTGGCATGCACTAGTCCTCCTAGGTCACATAACATATAGATGACAAGATTGGTAGGAGAACACCTCACAAAGCTCAAATATACATATGAAGTTAAAATTGCAAATGAGCTCGTGCATGTGTGAATTGAGGCATATAAAAATAGAATCCATTTAAATCACACACAAAATCCAACTACTCCATGCAAGCATGGTAAAGAACATAATAAGGATATACAATCTAAACCAAAAGTTCTAGCCACATGGGACCGTAAAAGATGGGATTCAAACACAAGTATATGCCACATAAAGTGTGTCAAACTAAAATACACACATAATAAAAATCTTTTTGAGTTTTTGAAATTTTTTAACCAAATATAAAAAATATATACTCAAAAGACACACAGAAATCATTTGTATTTTTCATTAATCTTAAATTGCTAAAAAGATAAAATGCAAATGATAAACAAAAATCTTTTTGTATTTTTCATTT
The DNA here is from genome assembly GCA_949130495.1 of Sambucus nigra. Lineage (NCBI taxonomy): Eukaryota > Viridiplantae > Streptophyta > Magnoliopsida > Dipsacales > Adoxaceae > Sambucus > Sambucus nigra. Next base: position 128,235,878 of record OX422216.1, on the reverse strand, counting down.
AATGCAAATAAAAATGAAAGAAGTATAATACAAAAGATAAACAAAAATCATTATTCTAGCATGTGTTTAAGCATGGAGCATAGACTAGAAAATGACTAAAACAAGCATACAATTAGCATGGGTGATATAGCATCAAGCACAAAAGCTAAAGTATGCAAATAAAATTGACACATTCAACCTTTTGATTTTGCAAGGGAGGAGGCATGTGAAAGTAAATGAGAATTAAAAATCCTATCTTGTAAAGCTACCAAGTCAGATCTCCTAACCCAAACTAATGACGAATGACTATCTCGGGGTGTAGGAATATTGACCACCTTTGTTGCCTTACATTGGGATTTTCTAGGAACTCGTTTAAAATCAAAATAAAATTTCCTAAGATGACCTTTTCGACCACAATGTGCACAAGTAAAAACACATCAAAAATTGGTACCTAAGGATTGATCTCTAAAGGCTTTCCTAGGTGATTCTCCTAAAACATGAGTTTTGGCTTTATGAGTAGATTCATTACAAGTATCGAAGCCTAAACCACATGTGTCATTTTTAATTTGGACGGTTCCTAATATTTTATCTAATTTCTCTGAACGACACTCCAAATCAAATTTGACTTTACTTGAGTCTTTTAATTTATTTTGTAATTCTAAAATGTTAGAGTCTAAAAAAATATTGCGCTCTTCAAATATGAGAATCTCCTTTTTTAAGGATTCCATTAAACCTTTAAGGCTATCTCTCTCGCCTTCTAAATATTCAATCTTCTCACAAAGAGTTATCTCACGTGCCCTAAGGTCATTAACTAATGCACTATCATCAACGACCTTGAGACGCTCTTTTAAACTTGCTTCTAACTTCAAATTAGCTCTTTTTAATTTAATAGATTCTTCATAAAGTTCCTGAAAAGCATTTTAAAGCTCACTCCCATCAACCTCATTCTCACTTTCACTCTCTCTTTCTTTTTCAATTTCACTACCATAAAAAACAAGGGAATCATAAACTTTGACCTTGGAAGTGTCATGTGTTAAAATTTCATCAATAGAAGATTGCTCACTATCACTCACATGAATAGCCATAAAAGCCACAAAGTTGGGCTCGGTGGGGGAATCAGATCCCTCTTCCTTATCACTATCACTAAGGGTTCCGTTATATGAAATAGGTTGTTTACCCTCTCTCCTTAGTTTAGTGAGGCACTCAATATCCCTATAGCCATAACCCTCACAACCAAAACACCTATTTGACTCGTCCATATTTAAATTTTCTTTAGGAATTTTAAAGATCTTTTCGTCTTTGTCATGCTTAGAAGTTTCAAATTTTTTAAAATCATTTTTAAATTTATCTTTGTTAAATTTAAGAAATTTTTGAAATTTCATAGAAAACAAGGCCATATCTTTCGAGTCACTATCACTCTCGCTCTCTACTACTTGTTTTCCTCTTTTCGGGCTTTTAAAGCAACGCCCTTTTCTATTTTCTTTTCAGTTTTAGAGGGAAACATGTCTAGTTCATAGGTTTGTAAATCACCTACGAGCTCTTCTAATTTTGTAGAGGCTAAAGTTGGTAAAGAATTTAAAACGGTCACTTTTGGAATAAATCTATCGGGTATGGACCTTAAAATTTTCTTTACAACTCGGTTGTCGGGTATTTTCTCTTCCAAATTAAATGATGAATTAATAATATCGGAAAGTCTAGCATAAAATTTATCAAATGTTTCTTTTTTGTTCATTTTGATGGTTTCAAATTGAGTAGTGATGTTTTGGAGTTTCGAAGCTTTAACGACACTAGTATCTTCATGAGTGATTTATAAAATATACCAAGCTTCTTTAGCGGCTTCACACATCATAATGCTTCAGAATTCATCCGGTGTGATCGTGCTAAACAAGGCATTTAAACCACAGGAATTAAAATTTGAAATTTTAAATTCATTCTCACTCCATCTATCAACGGGTTTGGGAACACGTTCATTGTCTACTAAATGTGTAGGTGGGGACCACCCGTTAACGACAAATAACCAAACTCTGTCGTCGATAGATTTTAGTGATGATTTCATTCGCGCTTTCTAATGCGTGTAGTTAGAACCATTGAAAATAGGAAATTTAGAAAATGGGAAAAATTCCATTTTGGCCAAAAATATTTAAAGGATCTTAGCGAAGTAGTTTATCGTTTTTGGCTCTGATACCACTTGTTGAAAGTGCCGAAGCCCCAAGTTTTAAATTCAAATATAATGAAATGGTTCAAATTTTAATTTTCCAAAAGTTATTTAAAATTTTCTTTTCTTAAAGAGAACAAACCAACTTATGAAAAAAAATAAAACTAAACTAAAAGTGAAATTAAAACTACACATACAATTTTCATTTTGACTTAAACACACATTAATCCAATTCAAGTTAAACTTGCATGTTATCAAGATAAAGTAATTTTGCATTTCAATTACATTGAACATACCCAAACATTAAATTTGCATTAAATTAAATAGATTGTGATTTTGAACTAATTTTATCTTTTAGTCCTAAGCATGCATCTAGGTGATATAGCAAGATAAAATAAATATCAATCGCACTACGCCGGATGTACGAGGAAAACCCAAATGGGAAAAACCTCGGACGGCCCTAGACTTAAGTCCACTAAGTACGGTTTTAAAATTACAAGATAGATGACTTACTTCCTCGACTCGACTCCCTTCAAGCCTTGACGCGTCCTCTTGTAAACACCTCTGCCTAGTTCACAACCCCGAAACTCCACCGAAATCTTGGAATCCACCAATGAGACTTTTGGACAACCGTCAACCCTTAATGAAGCCTTTCTTTGAGTGGGAATGTCACATCAAACAAAGCTCTTCTCCTTTATGAGTTGAAAAGAAAACTCAAACTCTCTTCTTCAATGGTGTAGAGAAAACCGGTGTTAAACACTCCAAGCAATATATATATGTTGAAACTTGGATATAGACAAACATATGGGTGTGTATGTGTTTTGAAAGGAATTTACTCCATAAAACTTAACAATAAAAAAGGAACTTTTTCTTTAAAGTATTTTCTCTAATAACTCTTGGAAATGTGAAAAAGTTGTCTTCAAAAAGTTAGTTCCTTCACTTAAGAAGTATGTCAAAAAGGAAGTGGATCAAAGTAGTGGAAAAGTGAAAAAAACTGGCTTAAAACTGTTCCCGCTATTTTTTCGTTAGAAATCTCGTTCGAACGAGACTTCTAACGAAGAGACAGAACGAAAAAAATTGTCGTTTAAAAACTGGTTCGAACGACTTCTCGTTCGAACGAGGCCATTCAAACGACCTATCTAACGAGATCTTAGGCCATGGTTCTAGATAATTTCGATACGAACGTGTGGCCACAAGTTTTGTATTTTTCTATTTTTTTTTTATTTGATATGATTTTTCTACTGAAAGGTGTCCGAGAACTAAATATTTAGAACTATGAATTCAAAAAAAGTTTAACAAAAAAAATACTAACACCCAAAATAAATTCCTAAAATACACCAAATAAATAATGTTCCAAGCTCCTATATATATATATATATATATTAAAATGCATTCATACCTTAGGAGTAATGGAACCATTTTGATGACGTAGAAATGAGGCACAACACACACGACATTTAATGAAGCTTTAATATCTTGGCCGCTACATCTTCAACAAACACGTCATAGGCTTGAATGGATAAACTTGAACTCTATCCTATGGCTCAAATGTTTTTGTCCGGAATTGAGCTAAAACTACAAAGGACTCAATTGGAAATTTGTGTCCTTATAGACCCCTATCCTACCTATCGGCACATTAGTCTAGTCCAATCATCCCAAGGCTTTGATTGCACTTTCTTCAATTGCTTGGTACTTAGTGGAGCAAGTTTTACTCCGATTTTTGCAAGGTTTCTTGTCTTTACTTGATAGTTTTCATGTATAAATAGGGGTGTGAATGGGGATTTTCTCCTCACACTTTCATTCCCTTTATTTCTCACATTGTTACTTGCTTATTATCTCTTTGTTTTGCAAGATGGCTCTCCCTGGTAGCATTGAGTTTGCCAACTACTTTGAAGCCTTGGAAGCAATGCGTTCTTACAATGTTGATTATGATGCCTTCCACGTGCGGTGAGTCTCTTTGTGGTGTAATCGTCCTATTGAGTGGAATATGCTGATGGCGGAACTTGAGTTCTGGTACCCCGAGGATCATGTTTTTCTCTTTGGGTTGGATGAAATTATTCCTACCTACGAGGAATTTTCTACCATGCTAGAGATAAGTCACAGTGTTGCTGCGGCTTTACTGAGTTTTACCGTTCTTCGAGAGAGTTGTTGGTTGGACTTATCCATATCTCACCTTCGGCAGCCAGGCCGTTGGTTATGGGAGGAATGATTTCCCTTTCGACGGTGCTGTGATCCATTCATTCGCATGATGTGGGTGATGCCGGCTATACTAGGGCCAATATTCTGGGCCTGGATTCAAAAGTGTTGTTGGTGACATGGGAAATGTTGGTGGACCCCCAACTTGTGGCTATCATTTCCTAGATGTTGTACCATCAAAATCCTATAATGGTGATACTGGTGGAGACTTTAATTGTTCTGAATGCTTGGAGGGACGGTCATTCTGACTTTCTGAGGGGTATCCCTATAATGCTATTCATGTGGATGTTAGAGAGGTTTCTTATGGTGGTCCCACCTGAGTATCCTTTTTCGGTGGTGCCAAACTTCTTCTCTCACTATTTCATTAGCGTAGACCTGGATATTGAGAGTTGGGGGGAACTGGTTTATAGAGCACTGTTCTCGAGGCTTGTGCTGGTCTATGACTTGGTGGGGGAGCTATTGCCCATTCTGGAACTCAGGGAGTACCAATATTTTTGGTTGGTTGGCCTCAAGAACACCTCTTTCTACTTTCCCATGCGGTTTCTGCGCTAATTTGGTTAGGGGAAAATCGTGCCACCGCGGATGTGACAATTCGGATAGGAGAAAATAGTGCCATCGCGGACACTAAACTTCTTTCCTGTGAATGACTTGATGGAGCATATGCGCATGCAGCTTGGATATCTATGGGAGAATTGTCATCCGTTGACCCGTCCTTCTCAGGTTGTGGGTAGAGTCTGAAACGTCTCTAGGGACTACATGAAGTGGCTGTGGAATAAGGTAGTGCCCATGATACTGGCTGTGGAGACTGGGCGAAGGTGGTTTTACATATCTAACATCATGGAGGGAGGTGTTGTGGTTTTCCTGAGGCTCTATGGAGAATCTGCGATGTTCCATTCAGGCGGGGGAGGTTTGGGGACCCTAGGATGCAGGTGATGATGAGACATGTTCCTCTAGTAGCTGCGAGTAGGATTTTGTCAAGATTTTGTAATGAGTTTGGTTTGTGGGAATAATAGAAGGGGGATTTTCAGTAGTAGTGGGGCTTGGTTTTATCTTGGTTTTAGGAAGGTAGGATTAAGTTTGACAGGGGAAGTCAGTTGGCTCCCTATGCTGATGTAATCGAACTGAAATTTCAAGTAATGAAATAAAGAATTTTTTAATCATCTAGTTGTACCTCTTGATGACCTTTGCATTTTGAATTATCTATACCAATCGCAAAGGCATACATAATACTTTTGTTTCTGTATGTGTTAAAATGAACTATCGTTCTTGGGGATAAGAAAAGAATATCATTTTGTGAAAAAGAAGGGGGTCGTGGTCATGTAAATGGATGAGCTGCCTACGTACCTCTGAGGGTTTTGAAGATTCTTTGAAATTCATTTCTTTTTAAGAAAAAAGGTTTTTATGTGATCAGACCCCACGTAGTTCTGATTGGGGGGAAATAAAGAGTTTTTTTTATAATAGAATAGAAGGGAGATGAGAAGAGTCATAGCTCACCGAGATTTTGGAGTAGGGGTAGAATTTCTTGAGACAATCCACGTTGACTGGACGCGCCATTTCTTCTCCATCAAGGTAAGTGAGCATAACGGCGTCGCCTAACAAGATCTTTTTCACAATATAGGGGTTGCTCCAATTGGGATTGAATTTCCGTCTGGGGTCCCAGATGGGCTCTACTATTTTTTTGAAGTCTAAATCCCCTTCTCTTACACCGCGGTCCTTGACTCTCTTGTTTAATGATCGCTCTATACGGAGATAGTACCCTTGTATGTGATATAGATCTTTTAGCCTTCTTTCATCCAATAGGGACAACTCGTCAAGATAAATTTAGTTCTAGTCTTCCTCGCTGACTTTGCTTCCTAGCATGACGTATAGGGAAAGGATTTCCAGCTCCACGGCTAGGACTACTTCCATGACTTACACTAGAGAGTAAGGGGTAGCCCTAGTAGAGGTTCGAACGGAAGTGTGGTAGCCCCAAAGGACGTAAGGGGTCTTGTCGACCTAATCTCGATAACTCTCGATCATTTTAATGATAATGGGCTTGAGGCTCTTATTGCCTGCCTCGACTGTGACATTGGTCTAAGGTCGGTATGGAGAAGATTTGTGTCTTTGAATTCCATACTCATCGACCACTTTTATAACTTCTGCCTCGAAGTGTAACCCATTATATGATACCAGCTCGCGTGGGACCCTATATCAAGAAATTATGTTTTTCCAGATGAACTTGGCCACCTTCTTGGCATTCATAACTACGTATGACTTGTCTTTAACCTATTTGGGGAAGTAGTCAATGGTAACTAGGATGAACTCATAGACGTTGGATTCTTTCGGTGTAAGTTTCCCTATGATGCCAATGTCCCATGTGGAGAACGCTAGGGAGAAGTCATGTTATACAATTCCCGCGAGGTAAGTGCTATAGGTTGGAAAATTGTTGGCATTTGAGGCATCTTTAAATGTAGGATGTGCAATCCTGAACCATGGTAGTCCAGTAGTAACCCTGCCGGATGATCTTTTTGGCGAGAATATGATCGTTCATGTGGCGTCCACATTCCTTACTGTGAATTTTCTGCATCATTTCTTCAATGTCACCTTCTCTGATGAATCTTCCATTTAGGTAATCCCACAGCTCTGGAGCATTATAACCTCCTCTTCAGTCGAGTCTAACGAGTAAATCTGAGTTCTTCTTCTGACGCCTGATAGCCTATGCTACATGGAGGAAAGGCTTGCTTCAAAATAATAGGTTCAATTATGCCTTGTTGTCTTCGTCCTAGCCCCAATTCAATCATAAAGTGCATGTTCTTAAACATCTGGATTACATTTACATTTTCATGAGGGTTATATTCCAGATAAAAACTATATTTGAAGTCATCTCTGCTGGGAGTAGGAGTGGTTCGACGTAGAATCCTGACAGTAGCATATCATTCACCCTGTGTTGTATTTCAAGTACTAGATTACTCGTACTTGCATTCTCGGTGCTGTCACTGTCTCCCAAGATGGTAATAACCTTCCCGTTGATGAAGAAATTTAATTTTTGATGAAAGGAAGAAGACACCCTTTTGACTCTATGGATCCATGGTCATCCGGGCAGTAGATTGAAACATGCTGAGATGTCGATGACTTAGAATTCAACAATAGGATTTATAGGGTCAACCCCTATTTCAAGTTTGATAGATCCCATTACTTCTCAGTGGGTGTTGTCGCAGACACGTACGACAACAGAGGTTGGAGCAAGGTAGCTCACTTTTAATCCTAGACAATTAAGAGTTCTTAGAGGGAAAACATTCAGAGCAGATTCGTTGTCGACGAGAGAGAGGGGGATAGTTTTCCCCATAACTTTAATACAGATATTAAGAGCATGATTGTGGTTGGGATCAGTCTTAGTGATTTCTTCTTCAAGAAAAGGATAGCATTCAAGTAGAGGTCAAGGATCTGACTAGGTTCACTGCTTCTTCTGAGTGGTTAAGGGAGGAAATGTGGGTCCTGTGAGTGGCTTGATTAGGTCATTTCGGTGTAGTTGGGAAGACATAAAAAGACTCCATAAGGTGATGTTGGCTTGGGTTTTCTTCAGTTGATCGAGGATCTTACTTTCCTCGAGGGTCATTTTAGGCATAGGGAGATCCTCGGCACCCTTTACTTTATCGCTCGCTGACGATTGCAGAGTTGGGATTTGGTAGTGACTTCCTGACCTGGTCATGTGGTTCATAGAAGAAGGGAAAAATAGAAATCTTATTTCTTTATCTATATCGGGTTGTTCATCCACCTTGTTGATTTCTTCGAGCATCTCCTCGAATGATATCATCCCACATATGTTGTCTCTCAAACTAGTCTTTTCTGAATCTTTCCCTTCATCTGAATCTTTGAAATCTCTCCCCTATTCGGTGGCAACAATATTGTCCTTCCATGACAATTCAATGCACTCCAAAACTTCCATGGCCTCTTCATATAATTCATCCCATTCGATCGGGAAATACAGAACTAAAGGGACCAGGTGCCCTTATAATTTTAAAGCATCGAGTAGCTCGGATACGCTAAAAATATCACCAGTCTGTTAAAAAAAAATCATGATCTGGACCATGTCATCTAGGCTGACTTCGTTGATTGGCACCACCCAATTGTTTGACTCTCAAGACCATTTCCGATCTTCTAAGTATAACCCAATAAATCTCTGACAGTCGATGGTCATCTGGGAGGGCAATTTCAGCCCTAACTCTAAGAGTTGGTTCAACACTTCTGATAGTTCCATATATTTACCTCCAGAACGGGTGCGGAGAGTGATGCATGATCGGGTGAGGAAGGATAAGGCTTGATCAAAAAATCTGGTAGGGTGTAAAAGAAAATATAGGCATGTTTGGAGAGGTTTAGGAGAGTATATGGGTATGACTGGTGATTTACTCGGCATAATTTGGGTGAATGGGTCAAATTCTGATTCTTCTTCTATGAAGATGGCATTTTCATGATTCAGGAGTGGATTAAGGGTAGTGTTTGTCTTCGGATTAGCTGGTGGGCCGATGACACTCTGGTGAATTAGGCCTTAGATCACATTTCGAAGATGGAAACAATGGTCAGTGGTATGGCTAGCGGTTTAGTGAAACTCACAACGGGCATTAGGTTTAAAGTTTTGTAAAAGTGGGTTTGGTAATGGACGGGGGTCCAAAGGTTTAATCATATTTCAACTCAACAGGTTCTTGTAGACTTTGGAGAGAGGTGCATGAAGCTCGGTGTATTGCTTCAGGACTGGATTTGGGTGACTTTATGGTGCCCATGAAGCGGCAGGCTGAGAGATATTATTGATGGTAGAAATCGTGGTACTAGCAGGTTTTTTAAACTTTTTAAGAGGAAACTATCCATAGGTTTTCCTCAATTTTCTTCTATCTCCCCTCCTTCTTCTCGGAAGGGTCGAAAGTGAGGGTAATACTGTCCTCCCACTGTTGCTCGAATATGAGGTAGGAAGTTATTCTTTACGATACGGACATGTTCTTCTTCGAAAGACTGAACGGTCATAGTAGATGATTTTTCCCTCCACCTTTCTATGAAGGTGCTGACTGATTCTCTAGGGTTCTTCTTAAGTATCTCTAAGTAACATCGAGTAACTTCTAGCTCTTCGTTATACTTTTACTATGACATGAACTCACGGGAAACATCTTCCCAACTACGGTTTTTGGATTCCTTGAAGGATAAGGACCAACGAAGAGCACTGTCTTTCAAAGTCTACTGGAACATCTGGGCCATTATTTCTTCAGAAGCCCCTAGGAGAGTCATGGCTCGAAGATAGCTACGGAGATGAATGATCGGGGGTCCATTGCCTCCAAATTTTTCAATATTGGGCATATTGAATTTTTTCGATAACCAGGCTTTAGGATAGGGAGACATGTGGGTGAAGTCCAAGTAGTTCCTAGAGAGTCTGACTTGATCGAATTTATTAGTCAACATCTTAAGGTATTCCTTAATCTTGTTCAATTCTTTCGCTTTTAGGTCAATAGTCATAAGTAAGTTATCCCCTGGCTGAGTAAGGTTTGGCATAGGCAGATGGGCTAGCGGTGGCCCATTAATAGGAGGATCATGGGGAGCGTGCTGGTATTCCTTGGGAACCCAAATAGGCTCAAGTGCCAGAGAACACATAGTGCGAGGGAAAATGAACTCGAGATCTTTGGGGGCAGGGATCTAGTTTCTTTTCATCTCGTGAACCTCGGTTTGAAGGTTGTTAATTTTGGCAATGAGCTGAGCTAGAACGATCAATAAATCTAGTTGTACATTCAACACTTGATCCGTGTTCTCCATGGAATTCGGGTGAATCTCAGACATGGAAGAAGTAAAGGGACTGACAGAACTTCAGGGCGGTTCTACTGAAGACCGAGGCCAATAGGGAGCCAGGCCAAGGGAATGCGATCGATCTAATAAGGAGAAAATTGGGATTTGTTTCCGAAAAAGAAAAGAAGGGGACTTTTTTATTTTTAGAAAAGGAGGAAAATATTTTTGACATTTTTGGAAAACGTGAGGACAAAAATGTTTTCTTTGACACCTTTTTAAAGAGAGAAAAAAAGAAGAGAGACGGGTCTCAACATGATTATAATGTTTATTAGGTTCTCACTTGTATTAAGTTTGCCTAGATGAAAAAAAGAAATGCCGGACGGGACCCAATCCTGGAAAAATTGGGTTCGCAATTATGTAAAAACTAGGGTTGGACTTGTTACCAGGCTCATGGGAAGAGTCTCGTTTTAAAAATTGTGAGAAAATTTGGGTAGCAGACGAACCCAGAATTTTGACAGAGTTTCAGGTCGAAACCGAAAATCTTATATGTGTGTCCTAGGCTTGACACCTATATGCGAGTATGCAGTTGTTAGGTTAATTGGAAGGTGTCCCCCCCTTTGGCATGAATTCCACGATATATGTCTTACTTTTGAGGGAAATTGGTACGTGTGGACAAGTCATTTGATATACCTGAGTGTACGTGAATTGCCTCACTATATACCTCGTGAGGATGATACGTGTGAGAGAGAGTTCGATATACTCGACATACGTGAACGAGTTCCTTGCGATATACCTCTTGTCATGACTTCCATCAAGAGGTACTATTCGGGGGGACCGTTCGATATATGCTAAAGGTACTTGGCCAATGGAAGGGGAGAGCCATATCTCTTAGGCTAACTGCGACCTGTCGGACCAACACCCATCATAAAGTGACTCCCCAGTTATGGGACAAAATTTGGTCAATATCAATGCTCTTTGGTGATGTTTTGTGTACCATGTATGATTCTTTGATTAAAAACCTATAATGAGAGTATCTTTATTGATCATGCCCAGCTGAGAATGAGGTACAAGTATAAATAGTGGAGCAAGGATAAAAGTTTGTGATAAGTGTAAGTGGGCATACATATATATATAAGTGGAGGTGTGTGTTAGTGACACCTAATCATGAATTTCTACGTGGTGTGTGCAACATGTGGATATACATGATCACAGGTGAACGTGGTGTCAAGTGTACATGAAAAATTTCTACAAGTGTGTGAATAGTAGCATAAGCATAAGGTACATATGTATAGGAAATAATAAGGGGGAAATGAAAAATATGGGATATACAAGAAAGTAAAACACCCATGCGAACAAAGTCCCTAAGCCTCTTAAAAATAGTCCCCAACAGAGTTTCCACTGTGTCCATCCCGGTCGGCGCTTAGGGGAGGAGAGATAGATATGTCTCCCCCTCGGGAAGGCTACGTAGCGGTCTCGCACCCCTCTTGGGAAGGTTGCTTTGGACGTCTTCGGTGTGGGGGTAAATGTGAAGAGATAGTTGCCAGCCTATTTTTCACAAAATAGGCAAAAGAATATGTTGCCACTTCGAGAGAGTGGCATCAAGGACAAACTGATGCATACAAAACAAATAGTTCGAAGGTTCGGGGGCTAAGTTACGGAATGGGAAGGTGTAAGGCACCCGTTTCGCCCTTTTGGTATCTCATGGGCTAGTATTATTATCTTCCATTTTATATCCCCATGAACTTTGTGAGCGTGTTTATATAATGGAGATCTAATTTATTCAACTTATACCATGGACAAGGTAGAGTGAAGTCATCCATTGGAATATTCCCAAAATAACATATGTAGAAAGTATGATATGTGCGTTCATCACGATATTCATCGTTATTAGGAAACGATAATATGTGTTGGATGAAATGCAAACAAGTATGATATATATATATATAAATATAAAAGTGTGAGATTTTTGAAAACCGGGGAAATAGAGAGAATTGGAAAATTTGACTCGAGTCTCAGATTTTAATCTGAGACACCTACGTATCCTATAAAGGCATCAATGTTCACATAGTTTGAATGTAGCAAAGGGGTGGGGTTTATCCCATAGATTCGAATGTAATTTTATTATATGTGTATGTGTATGTGTATAAAGTGTGTTGTTTTGATTTTGGAAAAAGTGTGATGGATAATTCCGTTCGAAATTTACAGGTGTAACCCTCTTTTATTTGTTTTTGGCACTTTTTTGCAGAAAATCAAGTATGTGCAATACATTAATAAAAGTGTAGATATTAATGTGTATGAACTAAATTAAGAACTAGATTATGAATCTAATGCTTATGATGCAAAAACAAGGAGTTTAAAGAGAAAGGGAAGGAATTGGACCTTCTTTGAAGCTTGATGTTTGATCTTGAATGAACTCCCTTGAATGTTGATGAATGTTGATGAGAGACAAGGTTATTTTGCCAAATTGGGTATGAAAGGGATGAGAATGTAAGCTTGAATGGAATTTCACATGAGGAACTTTGCTGATTTCGAGGGAATGTTGTTGAGATCACTGATGCTGATGGATCTATTGTTCCCTTCTAGAGTTAGGTCATGGACTCTATTTATAGGGTGAGGGGGTGCCGATCGGCCTACTCCAGGGGATGCCTATCGGCATGTGCCTCCAGACACAGTGTCGATCAGGACCTGCCAATTGGCCGTCCCGTGTAGATTTTATGGGAAAATGATCATAGAACACAAACCGTAGATCCAAATCGTAAACATTGTATACCGTTAGAAAGGTATTTCATAGACCTTCAAGAGTCATTTGGACTACTCCCAGCTCCGAGAGTTGACTTTGTGTCAAATGTGGTTTGAAAGCACACGTCAGTCCTTTAGACGGGAGATCGTAGGACACAGAGGGATCGTTCGTTCGCATGGTTATCAGAATCATGAATGGGGTAGACTTTTGAAAAGGTTAAGAGGTGTAATTTGACATTCAAAGAGTTTTGTTCCATTTGGAAGGTTCACCTTAGTCAATCAGGGCTTGAAAGCACCCGAGGACCTCTGTGAGTGAAACGGATTGTTCGTTCGTACCTTAGGTCAGATTCGCTCATGGGGAGGACCTTTAGAAAGGGTATTCAGTACTCTATGGAGATTCATTCAGTCTCATTTGATCTGAAGAGTTAACTTTGGTCAAACAGAGCCCGGGAGCCCCAATTGGCCTCCGGATCAATTTTTGGGGGAAACTGATCATTCGTTTGAATAGTTATGCAATTTATTACATAGTGCAGACTGTTGGAAAGGGGTTTTAGTGCCCTTCGAACATTCAAAGAGCTTTTCTCTTACAGTGAAGTTGATTGGGGTCAAATCGGGGCACGGGAGTGCCAGGTGGCCTCCAAATTGATCTTCGGTAGCAAAATGCTTCGTTTGTCTGAGACGTCATGTTGATTCATGCATGGGGAGAACCGTTGGATTGGGTATTCAGAGCCCTTTAAATATTCAAAGAGATTTTTCTCTGACGATAGAGTTGATCGGAGTCAAACAGGGCCCGGAGTGCTCAGTGGGCTCTAGATCAGTACTCCGGGTGCGACCTAGGGTTTACGACGACATTGGGAGGTGTTAGGGACCTAAAGGGAGACCTAGGGGGTCTTAAATGTGGTGTCTACAATGGGTTCTACATTGCATGAATTCATTAGTACGTAAATATTGTAGCTAAGCAGACGTAAATAAGTTCCAACAAGAAAGTAAAGAAGAAGAATGTAAAAATAAGACAAATCTTGTAAAGAAAGAAAAAAACTCTTATATTGAAGAACAACACATGAAATAATGAAAAATTTATGATATTCTTGTAAATTTTGTTCTAAGGTTTTTTGCCTCCTTCTTGCTCTCAAAACTAGGTTAAAACATGTCTAACTTACTCCTAGAATAATGAATGATTAATAATCCACGGTTTTACAAGCCTTTTAACAAAAACAAACTCTTAAAATATAAGTGGGATAACTTGTAATTTATGTGCATCAGAGAATCGAACCAATTCTACTTTCAGAATCAAATAGGTTCTGTTTTATAGTATGGCCAATGTTTTGGGCAGATCGAATCGATTCTAACTCTAGAATTGAAACGGTTCTATCTTCAGAATTTCATTGATTTGCCTCTTTGATTCTTCTAATCTTATCATGCTCATATCTTTTTTTACTGTAGCTCAGATTTGGTTGTCATTTATTCCTATATACTTGTGAACTCGATGTCTTCGAATTATCTTGAGGTTTCGCATTTGGATTTCGACTGTACAATATGTAATTTCCCTCGACTTTCCTTCTTTTCTTTTCGGTTCACATTTCGGTTTCTCTTTTTTTCACGTGCATGAAATACCTATAAAATATAAAAGAAATACATGAAACATAATGTACTTGAAGGAATAGGTTAATAGCAATAATATGAGATAAAATCATCTAATTAACATCGCACGGGATAACAGAAGTAGCTAAATTATGGGGATTAATACGAAGAATTTATGCATAATCATACCCCGTAACTTATAAATTGGATCGTCGGGGGGAGTGTAAAATAATCATATCATGGTCCAAACACTTGAAATACATTTTATTAGGATATAATGTCTTTTTTCAGAATGAGCGATTGCATTTAGCATATCCAACGGGTCGTTAAGCCCCTACGTCACCCTAGTAGGACGAGAGGTGTCTCGTGAGGGTTTGAAGTGAATATACCCACAAAATTTGATTTTTGACTAAAATAAAGATCAAAATACTTAATAATTGTGAACTTTAAACTCCCCAAAAATAGGCACCCTGAATTCATATTCAATAGTCTCAATTTGTTATGTGTGTGCGAAGCCAAGAATGAAATCTCTAACTTCCACCTGATTGATCATTATGTTACTTTCAAAAATTCATTTTGATTTAATTCACGCAAGACACTCTCACAAATGAATCACTCGAAATGAGTCTATTTCTCTCTGTATGCGTTATATAAAGAGTAAATATAATGGAACACGAATTTACGCACACAAATAGAAAGAAAAAATGTTTGAGGTGAATAGATCTCATCATCGGATTATGGTCATTGGAAAAAGGGTAAACATTACCTCTTATTCAGCCGATTAATCTATCTTATTAACTTTTCATGTCTTGGGATATCCACGCAATAATTAATATCGTTATTTGGACTCGATTATGAATTTTTTGGATTATAATATAACGGTTAATATAGGAAGGGTCGGATAATTTGGAGATGGAAAATTTTACTTATGATGCCCGTTGGCACTTTTTCGGGCATCTACTCATCATTTTTTTCTATTTTTTTTCATATTTTTCACGTTTTTCTGTATTTTTTCTTGCTATATTTGTTTGAGCATATTTTTTTTCTTGCCCATTTTATTGCACATTTTGGAGTTTATTGATGACTTTTATTTTTTATTTTCACAACTCCGAGCTTCATGGGCTTTTCGGGCTAATCAAACGAATTGAGAATTTTATTCGACTCATTTGGGTTTGCAAAAAGAGATAATTATTCACAACTTTTTATGGTTCATATTATTTTCGGGGGTAACAAATGATTGTCTAACGTCATTTATCTTAATTAATGATTATTTTACCATATGCATCTAGAGATTAACTTTAATTTTGAGATATTTTAGTGTGTTTTCAAGACAATATGTCACTCGTTTCCCACCACTGATCAAAACAAAGGAATAAAGATCCTTAACGATTTATTCAAAGAAAAATTTAACTTTGATTTAATTTTGACTCGAATTTATTTAATTACTTACAAAAATGATAGCATTGAAATCTCATCGGGTCAATTAATCTCCACAGTTATTTGGAAAGTCGTCTATTTTTGCCCAATTTCCGTTTTTGGTCAATTTCGGATTTGTGTATTTGAATTTTACAATTTGAGACTTCAAACAAAATTTTAATGATATTTTCAAAGCTTTTAAATTCTAATTTTTATTTATTTTGAAAGGAATATATTTTTGGCCTTTTTTGATTTTTTTTTTGGAAATTTTTAACAGATTTTTTTTTATTTTTTTTTGGCATTTTGCAATTTGTGAACTTTAGGAACGCTCATACACCCACCTAACTTAGATTTTGCAATGTCCTCATGCAAGAAGGGCTGAAATCTAAAAAAAGAAAGGTGTGTAAAAAGAGAGCAAATAAACAAAATGCAAAATTTGTATTACCAACAACCACACAATTATGGTGCAAAATAAAAAGGAGACAAATAATGAAAAGTAGAAGAACTATGAAAATAAACCCCGATAAACTAATTTGAGGTCCTAGGGACATTTGGATCATAGGGGTCATAGTAGTACGGAGGAAATTACGAATTAGGACCCATTTGATGCGATACATTTCTTCTTGGAGGCTGACCATCATAGTACTATCGCGGAGATAGGTGAAGCGGTCCTACCGATAATCATTAATAAACCCGTCAAACCACACCTCGAGCGTGTCAATGTGGCAAGAAATATCATTCTATTTCGGCTCGTATTCGGGATCGTCCTCCTCCTCGTACTCCTCTTCCTCCCCCTCATCCATGAGAATGTCCTCTTCCACGTGAGCCTCCGATTTGTGAGGATGTACGAACCGCATTTGCCGAGAACTCCTTATGAGGGAGGAAGCTCCAATAGTCTTTGGTAGGCCGGGACAAACGCGGTGGTGCCTCTGTTCTCACATCCTTAAGGATAGAAGTGATGAAGCGAGCATAGGGAAAGGCATATTTTTCGTTCCAATCGTACGCAACATGGACGATTTCCCCATAGAAAGTGAGGGCGAGGTGGATAGTGGTTCCCTCATCGGGGAGATGAAAAAGAATATTAGCTTTGCGAATTCGGAGGGCGGTATTGATGGTTTGCAAAATCGATCCACAAATGATGAGAAATGATAAGTGGGCCTATTCATCTAGGTTGCCCATGGGAAAGGAATCGCGTGGATAATGGTCATTTGGGGAAATCCTTGCAATGCATTGGGCCTTGTGTAATGGTTGGTCCATAATGGGGTGGGCGTATTGTTGCGAGTCGGGAACTCACTTGGCCCACATTTTCTGGATAACGAGGTCGAGATATAAGCAGACGATGGTCTTGTTAACATATGCCTCACAAGTTGTGCTTGTTAACTTTACAAGGGTGCTATAGAAAGTACGAACCTCGTTGATCAAATATCCTCACCGAATTCCTCAAAGAAAGCACACCACCACTGGTGGCGGAATAAGTTGGTGACCGATTGGGGTAGCTCCCCCCAAATTATCTGCCACTCAATATGTTGGGTGCAGTGCACGGATAAGAACACCTCTCACCAATCTTATTCTTGATCAGAGAAGTAATGGTGGTCATGCCCTTCGAAGATTTCCATCTCATTGTAATTCTTAACGGCATCTTTAACTTGGGCCATATCAAATGATAGATTGAAGTCGTATGGGAGAGAATAATTTTTTTAGAATTATTGAAGTGGTGAGTGTAGCGGTGGAGGGAGAGTGGTATTTATAATTGAGGAGGGGTGGTTTTGGTGGGAAAAGGGTATGAAAGTGGTGGGAAAAGGTGGAGGGAAATGAAAAGGAGAGAGGTTTTGGTAAAGGGAATGTTTTTGGAGGGTGAATTTCAGATTGAAATAGGGGATGTATGCGGGAATTGAAAAGGAGGGAAGGAATGGAGGGGATGAATGTGGAATTTGAGACAATAGAATCTATTTTACTCTGGACCCGAATTGGTTCGGACCTATTTTTTTTACTCGCTTAGAAAATTGAATCGGTTCGACCATGTTAGCATAAACAGGGCGAACTAGTTTGAATATCATCTAGCCCACACTCGAAAATCGAATCGTTTCTACCCTAGAGTATGCCCAGGGAGAACTAGTTTGGGTATATGGTTCTATGACTCTAAATTCCATCTTTTATAACCTCCAAGCATAGGCAATGTATCCGACTCAATGCCCACATTTCCAAAACTTTTCAACCTATGCAGCTAGATTAGGCCTCTCAAAATCTCACCGTGATTTAATGTAAACTCTCTCGTGTTGTCCAACGGTGTGCGTAATCCTTTCTAAATCGTGACTCGTAGACCTCTAATAACCTAACCTAACATGACTCAATATCTTACAATAATACTCACGTCATACGCATCAGGGGTGCGATAACCTCTCAACCTACTCACTCAACCCCGTAAATGGGGTTCGACAACCAAATTGTGTCACTTCCTCAACACAGGCCTCTAGGTATGGCTTTAGGAATTGTCTATTCACTTTAAATGTGTCTCCCCCTTAGGATTTTCTAACTCAATGACTCCATGGGCAAATACCTCTCTCAAAATAAATGGGCCAGTCCACCGCGAACGTAACTTACTGAGAAAGAAGTGTAATCGAGAGTTGTATAGGAGAATTTTTGACCCGGGTGAAACTCTTTTCTACGTATATTTTGCTCATGCATGAGTTTCATCATTTCTTTGGATATTTTGGCACTCTCATATGCATTGTTGAATATTTCTTCCAACTCATTCAATTGAATCGTGCTTCACTGGCTTGATCCAAGTTTTTGTTTAACCTCTTTATCGCCA
Organism: Sambucus nigra; assembly: GCA_949130495.1. Classification (NCBI taxonomy): domain Eukaryota; kingdom Viridiplantae; phylum Streptophyta; class Magnoliopsida; order Dipsacales; family Adoxaceae; genus Sambucus; species Sambucus nigra. The sequence goes on along the minus strand of OX422216.1, from coordinate 128,217,258 downwards.
AATATGCATTATGATCTAGCTCCACGGAGAGATGGCAAGGCTTGCCATAGATAAAGTAAAATGGGGACATCCTGAGGGGATTCTTGTATGTAGTCTAGAAAGCCCATAGTTCATCGTTTCACATGATAGACCTATACTTTCTGTGGTGACAATTATTATGCAACACAAATAAATAAGAAGAAACCCTTCACCAAGTGATAACAAGGAATATAAAATTATAATCACACAACAAAGGATGTACGTGGTTCAGCAAAGATGTGCCTACGTCCACGGTGGTGCATTCGATATTATTTCTATATACTCCGGAGAGTAATTACAGAGAATACAACTTGTCCTTTTGCCCCGGACCTAGGGTTTAATATATATGCACATGTGGGTAAGTGGGGGTGATGGGTTCCTCCACGTTTTCCATCTCCCCTATCACTTTCCTTCATGGGGACGTGGAGGGAGACCGGATCAATATAAGAGAAGAGGGGCCTGGTCTTTGGGCCGCCAGGACTGGGCTACTAGTCCAGTCTTAATGTTCTAATTTCGGGTAACCACAATTACCCCTAAATTTATTGGGCCATGTTTATGGTCTCAACAGATTTAAATGATTAGCCATAATGGCTATTTTGCGATTCCTCGAAAGATGTGGAGTTAATTTTGGCGGCACCCTCTTCGCTTACTGTGCACTATGATTAGAATTTGAAGGCTTATTGGGATAGTCACTTTTCTCCCGTCGCTTCAGTCTTTCCAGTATTCTTCTATCTTCTGAGAGCTCTAGCGCCTCGTACCTTCTTCTCTCAATTTCCATTCCCATTGCTTCTTAGTTGTCTGAGCTCGCGCTTCTTCATCACTTGAACCGATCTTCTATTTTGTAAGTTTCCTGTGCCCTTCCCTTGTAATTTCTCTTTGGTTTGTAGCTTTTCTTGGGTTTTCCAATGGCGAAGATTGGAAATAGGTCAATCTCTGAATTTAGGAAGTTTTACAACATCCCTGAGTGGGTAGATATTGAGTGTTGTGCCTCCACTCTTAGGAATGTTGGGATATAGACGATGCTCACTAGATCCATGTTCTATTGCTTTCCCAGGGGGGACTCACTTTTCCTCCCAATGATTTGTTCCTGCATTTCTTTGGCTATTTCAATATTATTCCTACACAATGATCGCCCAATGTGTGGAAAATAGTGAATGGCGTCCATAGGATAAATCAATTGTTTGGAACTAGGTTAGGGCTCGCCGAGGTCTGTTTCTGTTACTCCTTTTCTCGAACTAGTTCTGGTGTCCTTTACCTCAAAGCTAGGAGTCCTGGCAGGGTATTGGTAGTAAATCTACCTGATTCCCATAAGGACTACTGGCAAGAAGGTTTCCTTATTACAAATTGTCAATTTTCTCCCCAATTTGAAGGGTTGAGGTTTGAGAGGTTCTCTGTTCCCTTCTATGGGGAGGAATACATAGGTAGACATTGTACTATTATTTTGATTTTTACTAATTTGTGACCTTTCTAACTCCTCTTTTGCTTCTTCTTCCACAATGAGGTCAAAGAATTTGGAGCCTGCTCTCAGCGAGGTTCGTATCTCAGAATTGGTTAAGGCTTGGAATATCAGGGAGCCTTTAGGTGACGGTGAGCATCCCAGGTTTGCTGCCTTTCTGCTCGAGTATAAGAACATTGGCTCCAGCTTCATAGCAAAGCTTGTGGATAGTATACCAGAGTTTGAATCCTTCGAAGAGACTGTTGCAGAGCCTATCCAGTTGGACGAGGAGGAGAGCAACTCTGAAAGTGACTTTGTAGGAGCCGTGAGTAATTTGGGTGGAGGGAGCTTTGATAGTAGCAGTTCCTCTGACTGTGAGGAGGTTTCTGAAGCTCGAAGATCGTCGAGCACTCTAGAAGTTCAAGTGAAGAGATGGTTCCTCCGAGGAAGAACTTGATTAGAGATAATGATGAGGAGGACCACGTGCTCCTTCCACGGAGGTCAAAGAAGCAGAAAGCTACTTCTGGGGCTGTGGCTACTGGTTACCGATCCTCCGCTCAGGAGCAGGAGAGGAGAAGGAAGGAAGAGGAGCATGTGAGAGAGAGAGAGAGAGAGAGAGAGAGAGAGAGAGAGAGAGAGAGAGAGAGAAAGGAAGAAGATGGAAGAGAAGAGGAGGGTGAAGGAGAGGAAGAAGAAGGAGAGTGAGAAGGAGGAGGAGAGAAGGAGGGCAGAAGCGAGGATGAAGGCCGGGCAGGCCTTAATCCCGGTGTCCGCGCTGCCCGAGGGGGCTTCTATGGTAATTTATCCCCAGTTGGCCCTAGCTCTGCTTGAGAGAGCTGTTCTCCCGGCTGATCACCAAAGGGTAGTAGGGTCGGAGTAGTTGGCCCTTCAGGATAGTCAAAGGCTTGCTCTGGTAAGGTTTTTCCCTTTTCTCCTACGTTGTTCTGAATTCCCTTATTTTCCTCTTCAAATGCCTTCTTTTTTCTGCAGTTCGTTACTGACTTCGTCGTGCTCTATCGTTCACGTGACGAGCTCGTGAAGAGAAACAGCGAGATGGAGGAGGAAAATACTGCCCTGAAGATGAAGGGTAAAGAGCTCAAGGCTAGCTTTAAAGCCGTTGATGCTACTTAGATTTTATTCGATCTGTCTCTTGCTACTGCTAACAAGGAGAAGGGCACAGCAGTCAAGGACTTGAAGGCGCTGCAGTAGGCCTATGACCTGGTTTGCTTGAGCAAGCTAGCGGTTGTTGAGGACAACAGGATGCTGTCTGCAGAGCTGAAGAAGAAAGAGTCTGAGGCTGTCACTGCTAAGGAGGACTCATACAATTCCAGTTGGGCTGCACCATATGAGGATGCTGAAGTTCAGATAGGCTATATTAGTCGTCTGAACTTCAAGAAAGGCTGGAATAATGCCCTTTTGGCTGCTGGCGTTGACATCGATTCTCCCTTGTTTGACAAGCATGATCGAGGTCCGAAGCCAACCATGGATGAAGTTCTTGCCCCAACTGTTGAAGGCGCCGATCCTGTTCCTTAAGCGACCCCTGCTGATGTTTCTCTGGTTGTGGGGATAGAGATTATCCCTGCTGAGGGCGATGCTCCTGCTGATGTTGACAAGGGGAAGGGGCCATTGACCTCTGGGCCGCCTGAGGTTGTCAATTAGTTATCGACCAGGATTGCTCTGTATTTTTGTTTTTTCCATTCTGTAAACTTTTATTTTTTCAGTTCGATGTAACTTCAATCTTCATTAATGAAAAAGTCTGCAATTCTGCTTTTACTGATTTGTGCCTTTCTCTCCCTTTTCTTTCTCTTGCTTGTAGTTAGTTGATGTGGATGATTACATTCCCGCTACTTCTCAGTTGGGTAGGACCCTTGGTCCTAATGCAAGTCCCGAAGTTCGCCAGGGCTTTGTTAAGCTCTACAAGTCCCTTAGGTCTAGAAATCAGAAGTATAAGGAGAAATCTGAGCTCGTGGTCAGGCTGAAGGACAAGCTCCAGGAGATGGAGGACATTGGTGCTTCAGTGCAAGAGGAGGTTAATGTGCTGAAGACAAAACTATTAGAGGCCTCCGAGATCAACCAAGTAGGGGAGGTTCTTCATCAGGAGAATGAATATCTGAGGAGAGAAGTCTTACGACTCAGGGAACATGCACCGAGCAGTGTTCGAGCAGTATTATAAGGCTCCTTATCATCGCGAGATGGAGATGATCATAATGTTACCCCTCCTATATCGCGAAGTCTCACTTACCCTCCCCTTTCGCGAGCTAGTAGGAGCACCAGGAGCAGAAGCAGGGAAGGAGAAGATCTTCGCGATAGGGAAATGGAAGAACTCCGCGGTGATGTTTAGCGAGCATATGTAATCGCTGCTGGGCTTCAAAGGGACATCACCCAGTTACGACACTTGTTCAAGAAAGGTCCTTGGCAAGTGTGGGTTGACGGTTATGATCAAGGATGGTCGGATGCTCCAACAAGGCTATCTAAGTTCGAGGATATTTCTTTCATCAGGGGATGGCTAAGTGACTTGAAGGAGCTACAAGTCCCGAGGAACTCGGTGCTATGGTATCGCCATGAGATGTCTTCCTCCACTCTGGTGCCCAACCCATTGAGGAGGGACGATCGATGGATTCCCATGGATGCTATTCCTCGGCAATTATTGGAGTCGGATGCGAATGAGGTTGTGGAAGAGTTTTCTCTTGCTCCTGATGATGGATGAAGAACTCGAGTGGCTGATTATCTTGCTCGGAGGCTTCCACCCCTTGAGATTTTGCCAGTTGCTATTTTTTTATTTTTTGATAATGTAAATTCTTTAGGCGAGCTCGCCGACTAAACATGTATTATCATTGTTGTAAATAAGATGGATTAATGAAAAGTTTATGTTTTTGGGCAATTTTGCCAACTAAATGTGTATATCCTACTTCTCATATCCTTGCTGCTTTATGATCTTTTTATTTTGTTATGCAAGTGTTCCCCCAGTCCAGTATAATACCAAAGTACCATTATCCCCCACTTTACCTTTTGGGTTGTGTTGTCACACTCCCTTAGGCCTGAGTAGGGCAATTGACGAGGACACACCTGGTGTTGGATGTCTTCATCCGATCAGGATTTTGTTCAACCGAAGTAGGTTTGATGACCAGTATAAGATTTGGTCATATTGCCTAAGAATCCTCTATAGGGCTTTATATATTGCCAGGGGCAATGCTAAGAGGTCTCTTGTGTTTTATGACGATGACCTGAGGAGGGGTATTCCGCTGCTATAGTGATCAATGTGCTTGTTATTTGGAAAAGATGTGTGATGAATGCAGCTGTCACCAATCAGAGTGTAACCAACTAAGTAACTTTCATTAGTAATAAGGAAAATGAACTTCTGTTTTCATAACAAAAGAATACAATAAAAAGATCTAATAATAGAATTTCTTAAGATTAGTTGCGTTCCATACTCGTGGTATTTCTCTACCCTCCATCGTTTCCAAGTGATAGGCACCTTGCAGATCGTCTTTAGTTACTTTAAAAGGTCCTTCCCAGTTTGGGCCTAGCTTGCCGTCTGACGACTTCACTGTGCTTCCCAGGACTTTCCTTAGAACATAGTCCCCAACTTGGAACGTTCTCAAGCTAACCCTTTTGTTGTAATGCTTCGCGAGTTGTTGCTGATAGTTCACTAGCTTCACCAGGGCCAGCTCTCTACGCTCGTCGGCTAAGTCGAGTTCAGCGAGCAATGCTTCATCATTCAGGCCTTGGTCGACAAGGTTGGATCTCATTGTTGGCAAACCAGCTTCTAGTGGGATGACTGCTTCCATGACATATGCCAGCGAAAATGGGGTTTCTCGTGTTGCTCGTCGAGGAGTGGTTTAGTATGCCCATAGAACATGGGGTAGCTCTGTTACCCATGCGCCTTTGGCTCGCTCTAATCGCTTCTTTAATCCATCGATCACAGTTTTGTTGGAAGCTTCAGCTTGGCCATTGCTCTGAGGGTAGGCCACCGAGCTGAAGTGATGTCGGATCTCGTGTTCGTTACAGAAGTTCTGAAAGGGGCCACTTTTGAACTGCGTTCCATTATCGGTGATGATGGTTATGGGGATTCCAAACCGAGTGATTATATTTCTCCATATGAACCTTATCATATCAGCATCTCGGATGTTCGCCAGGGATTCAGCCTCGATCCATTTGGTGAAGTAGTCAGTCGTAACCAATAGGTATTTGCGATTGTCGGCGGCGGTAGGAAGCGGTCCCACGATGTCCATTCCCCATTAGGCGAAGGGACATGGGATGGATAGGGACTTCAGGTCGCTAGTGGGTTAGTGGGTCATAGGAGCATGGAATTGGCATTTCAGGCATTTGCGAACATATACTGCGGAGTCCTTTTGCATGTATGGCCACCAATAGCCTTCCTTCATTGCTCGAAAGGCTAGAGACCTTCCTCCAATATCACTTCCACAGATTCCTTCGTGAAGCTCGCGTAGCACTTACTCGACATCACCTGGGTGGACACATCTAAGGTAAGGACCTGAGAAGGATTTCTTATACAAGTCGCCTCCTGTGGATAAGTGAAAGCGAGCAGCTTTGACTCTTATCTGGTGGGCAGTTTTCTTGTCATCTGGGAGCGTGCCATCCTTTAAATAGTCCTTTAAGGGGTCTATCCTGCTGGGGGATGATCCCACCTGGAGTATTTGTTCCACGTTTGGTAACTTGTTGTTGTGGTTAATGCTCGGACAAATGAGGAAATCGATGGGGATGACCCTCTTAAGGTCAGAGTCAACTGCCGAACTCAAGGCTGCTAAGGCATCAGCATGACTGTTTTTCCCCCTAGGAAACTGTTGGATGATGATCTATTCAAAGATTGACGTTAATTCTCTCACTAAGGTGAGGTAGGCTGCCATTCTTTCATCATTTGCATTGTAATCTCCACTTATCTGATTGGATACTAGTTAAGATTCGCCGAACACCTGTAAACATTTTGCTCCTAGAGTTTGTGCCTTTTGGAGACCGGCTATTAGGGCTTCATACTCTTCTTCGTTGTTGGAGGCTGCAAATCCAAGCCTGATTCCTTTTTTGAGGATTTTGTTTTCTGGAGTGATGAGGACAATGCCTATCCCTGCTCCCTTTGAGTTGGAGGCTCCATCAACGAAGAGTCTCCAGGTTCTCTCTGTTGCTTTGTTCTTCTCTTGCCTTATTGGTTAAGGTTGGTTGGAGAGTTCTTTCGGCTATGAAATCAACCAGGATTTGACCCTTGATAGCTGTCCATGGTTAAAATTGGATGTCAAATCGACCGAGCTCGACTGACCACTTAGACAGTCTTCCCGACAAGTCCGCTTTCCTTAGGATCGCCTTAAGGGGATGAGATGTAAGGACAATGATAGTATGAGCTTCAAAATAATGCTTCAGTTTCCTCGAGGCTATTACAAGTGAAAAGGCGAGCTTCTCCAATGGAAGGTACCTTTGCTCGACGACTAATAAGGTCTTGCTCGCGTAGTAAACGGGGTGTTAGATTCCTGCAACCTCGTATATTAACGCAGAACTGACAGTGTGATTGGATACCGAGAGGTACAGGTATAAAGAATCCATTTGATGTGGTATGACAAGCAGCGGTGAAGAGCTTATGTAGGACTTGAGCTCGTCCAAAGCTCGCGAGCAGTCTGGGCTCCACTCTATCAGTTTAATCCCCTTTAGAAGCTGGAAAAAAGGCTTGCACTTCTCGGAGGATTTGGAAATGAAGCGATTTAAGGCGGCGAGCATTCCAGTGAGCTTCTGCACATCCCGGATTGTTCAAGGGGTTTGTACCCTATTGATTGCATCGATCTGGTCTGGATTAGCTTCTAGGCCTCTCTTACTGACCAAGTACCCAAGAAATTTTCCTGACTGGACACCTAAGGAACATTTTCTCTCATTAAGTTTCATTCAGTACTTCCTGAGGATTTCGAAGGTCTTTGACAGGTCTGAGAGGTGATTTTCCTTCTTCTTGCTCTTAACGAGCATGTCATCGATGTAGACCTCCATTGTGTCTCCCATTTGATCCTTGAACATTTTAGTGACCAGCCGCTGATAGGTTGCCCCGCATTCTTGAGCCCAAATGGCATGAACTTGTAGCAATATAACCCAACTGGCGTGATGAATGCCGTTTTGTCTTGGTCTGGGGCATACAAGGGGATCTGGTGATATCCTGAGTATGCGTCCAGGAAACTCATTTGCTTGTGAGCTGTAGTGGCGTCTACTAGTTGGTCTATCTTTGGGAGGGGGAAACTATCATTTGGGCATGCTTTGTTGATGTCAGTGAAGTTGATGCAAACTCTCCACTTCCCATTATTCTTCGGAACTACTACTGGGTTGGACAACCACTTGGGGAATTGCACTTCCCGTATGGATCCTGCATCCAGCAATTTTTTGACTTCCTTTTCGACCGCTTTAGCCTTCTCGGGTGCAGTTCTCCGTGCCTTCTGCGTGATTGGCTTGAATGTGGGGTCGATGTGAAGCTGATGATAGACCATACTAGGATCGATTCCAGGGAGCTCGTATGGTTCCCATGCGAAAAAATCTATGTTGTGCCACAGCAAGGTCGTCAACTCCTTTTGTTCTTGGTCGGTGAGAGATGCTCCAATCAAGAAGACTCTACTACTGTCACCAACTTCAGCCATAACTTCTACCAGGTCCTCGACGACACGCTCAGAGGGGAGGAGCCTGGTCTCCTCTACTACAGGTCTTCCATACTTTAATTTTTACTTGGAAGGTATCACACCTTATTCAACTTTCTCACTGGGTTGGCCGACCTTCTTCTCTAGCTTTGGTCGGATGGATGCTATGAAGCACTTCCTCGCCATCGCTTGGTCACCATGGATCTCCATTACTCCTCGCTCGGTTACATACTTGAGATTATAATGGTAGGTCGAGGAGACCGCCTTCATCGCATGAAGCCATCCTCTACCGAGGATGGCCTGGTACGGTGATTCGATGTCAACTACCAAAAACTCAATCATCTTGGAGAGGTTCCCAGCACGAACTGGCAGCACTATCTTGCCCAAGGGCATGGTCATTTTTCCAGCGAAGTCGACCAAAGGAACAGTAGCTTCCTTTAGGTCGGTGATGCTCCACTTCAATTTCCTAAATAGGTCGAGGTACATTACTTCGGATGAACTTCCTTGATCGATGAGCAGCTTGTCGATGTCAAAGTTGGTTATCCTGAGTGTAATGACCAGGGCATCATGATGTGGGGTCCTTACTCCCACCAAATCTTCATCCGTGAAAATAATATGCTTGTTATCGTTGACGTCCTCTACTCGTCGACGCTTTCCTGACTGTGATTTTGCTGGATCGATTTGAAAAGCCTGCATTACCGCTGTAAGTTTTTTCATTTCCATTCGAGCTGAGTTCCCTTGTATCTGCTTGACGTCAGATACTCCGTGGATTACTGCGAACTCATGTCCAGCATCATCCTCCAGCACGTTATCGGGTCTCGCCTCTCTGTTGGTAGCCACTTTCTCTGCCCTCTTTTCCACAAAGTCGTTCAAATGACCGGACTGGGCCAACTCCTCGAGGTGGGACTTAAGAGCTTTGCAGTGCTCGGTCTTATGTTCTCCCTCTTTGTGAAAAGCGCATCTTAACGCACTGTTCCTCTTAGAGGGGTCTCCCCCCATTTTCCTGGGCCACTTGATGAATGTCTCATCTTTGATCTTCATGAGAATTTTGTAAATTGGTTCTTTGAAGATGGTGTTGACCGCCTGGAATACTTTCGACGCGTCATGGTTTCCTCCGTTCTTTCCTCCTTTCTTCTGATTCTCAGTTTTCTCACTTCCCTTGGTAGTGAGCTTAGCTCGACCGTTTTCTCCTGTATTAGGGCGGGTGACATCTTCCACCTTTGCGTATTTCTCGATTCGATCCATTAGGTTGTCAATAGTAACAGCTTCCTTCTTCGTCAGGGAATATTATAGGAGGGAAGATTAGGGACCCCAATATTGAAGGAGGCCACTGCCACTTCCTCTGCGCAGTCCTCAATCTCATTGAATATCTCCCAGTACCTCTTCGCGTAGTCTCGGAGGGTCTCTTGAGGCATTTTTTTCATTGTTAGTAAAGCATCCATCCTTTTGGGATGGAAGCTACTGGTAATGAATCGGGCCGTAAAGAGTTCGGCTATGGATTTGAAATTCTTGATCGATTGGTGGGGGAGCCTTTCGAACCCCTTATGCGCTAAGTCATGCAGGCTCGAGGGAAAATGCGGCACATTAGGGCATCTCGGTGATTCCAAAGGGTCATGTCCTGTCGATATTGCCTGACGTGATCTATGGGATCAGTCTTTCCATCGTAAATCTTAAACCTTGGAATGGTAAGTTTTTTGGGGGCTTCTTCCTCTTCGATTTCCCTCATGAAGGGTGACTTCATCTAGGTTTTAAGAGCTCGCCTTGCGAGTTCTCTGGTTGATCTTGTTCCGTGGTGAGCAAGATGTTGGTCCATCTCTCTGCGGACTAGATTTCGTATGTTCTCGTCGCTACGAGGAGGGCTCTGGTAGTGGCGAGCTCTTTGCAGCTGTTCGCGGAGGTCATCGTCTGACTCTCCTCCTTCGACCTTTTGAGATTCTCTCCTAGGTCTCCTTACTCGGCTGCGAGACTTGCTCGCCTGAGGGCTAGGAGTGCGGTATGGGCATCTCCTGTTATCAGGACAAAGCTCCATCTACAGTCTTTCCAGCCTTCTTCTCAAGCGAGCGTTCTCAGCCTCGTATTTTCGGGAAGACTCTCTCTGCTCGTTGAGTCTTGCCTCGTATGCATCAATCAATCTAGATATCTGCGTGGACCTCACTGGTCCCTGACTTTCTTTTGAGGCTGGCCTTTCCAGGCGATCTCTCTGATCTGAACGTCAAACTTCAGACCTAATCCTGCGAGGAGCGGATGGCTCTTTAATATCTCCTTCCTGAGGGACATTGCTGTTGTGACCGGACATCTTAAACTCCTTTCTTGGTGTGGGATCTTCTCAGGGAAAGACGAACGCTTCCCACAGACGGCGCCAATTGTGGTGACAATTATTGTGCAACACAAATAAATAAGAAGAAAGCTTTCACCAAATGAGAACAAGGAATATAAAATGACAATCACACAACAAAGGATGTACGTGGTTCAGCAAAGATGTGCCTACGTCCACGGTAGTGCAGTTGATATTATTTCTATATACTCCGGAGAGTAATTACAGAGAATACAACTTATCCTTTTGCCCCGGACCTAGGGTTTAATATATATGCATATGTGGGTAAGTGGAGGTGATGGATTCCTCCACGTTTTCCATCTCCCCTATCACTTTCCTTCATGGGGACGTGGAGGGAGACCGGATCAATATAATAGAAGAGGGGCCTGGTCTTTGGGCTGCCAGGACTGGGCTACTCGTCCAGACCTATAGTTTTAATTTCGGGTACCCACACTTTCTATTAGGATTGACAGTCTTCTGTATAACTTTCTTAATCTCATGATGTGATAGCTCGGCATGCCCGTTTGTTTGGGGGATATAAGTCGTCCCAACCTTGTGGATAACTCGTAACTTTCTCATGAGTTTTTCAAATTCCCTATTACAAAAATGCGTGTCATTATCACTAATGGTTTCCTTCAGAGCTTCAAAGTGAGAAAGTACGTGTTCGTGTAAGAACTTAATCACCACTTGTTGTCATCTATCCGAGTAGTTATGGCCTCAACCCATTTGGACACATAATCTACTGCGACAATGATGTATAAGAAACCAAAGGAGGGAGGCAAAGGTCCATAAAGTCAATGCCCTAGCAGTCGAATATATGGATGATGAGAATAGGGGTTAATGGCATCATATCTCGTTAAGTGATGACCCCCATCCTTTAGCATCTATTGCAATATTTTCAATATTCACTTACATCCTGGAAAATTGTGGGCTAATAGAGACTGCTTTAAAGAATCTTAGTGACCGTCTTATTCGTAAAAAAATGGCCTCCACAAGCTTCCATATGATAGAAATGGATGATGCTCGGTATCTCATTATCCGATAAACATTAGCATCACACACAAGCTCAAATTGAAGGGACAAATCCGGATCTTGCATAGTGGGAGAGGAAACAAGCATGATTTTTAATTTTTTAAAAGAAATTTGGCCCGCTTCATTCCACTCAAAGGGGGTGTCTTTCAAAAGTATATTGCTTAAGAGCCTAGAAATGGCACTAAAGTCCTTAATAAATTTGCGATAAAAACCCGTGTGGCCTAAGAAAGAGAACACATCCTTTAGTTACATAGGTGGGGGAGTTAGGCAATGGCGTCAATTTTCACCCTATCTACCAAAATACCTTTGGACAAAACGATGTGGCCAAGAAGTATGCCTTCGGTAACAATAAAATAGCACTCTCCCAATTTAGTACCAAGTTCTTTTCCACACAATGGGCTAACACTTTTTCAAGATTAGAGAGGAAAAGGTCAAAAGAGGGGCCGAAGACACTAATGTCATCCACAAAAACCTCAAGGCCCCATTTGACCATATCGTTAAAAAGACTAATCATGCACCTTTGAAAGGTTGCGGGTGCATTACATAATTCAAAAGGCATATGTTGTATTCAAACGTGCCAAAGGGACATGTGAACATCATCTTTTATTGATCTAGCACATCTACCTCAATTTGGTTATACCCGAAATAATCGTCAAGAAAGAAATGGAATGGGTGTCCCCTTAATCGCTCTAGCATTTGGTCGATAAACAGTGAGTGGAAAGTGATCTTTCTTTGTGCTAGCATTGAGCTTCTGGGAGTCAATGCAAATGCGCCACCCGACGGTGGTACATTGTTGAATAAGCTACCCTTTGTGTTTTCGACCCTATTCATTCCCGACTTCATCAGGATGACTTAAATAGGACTCGCCCACTTGCTAAAGGGTAAATGGTGCTCATGTCCAATAAATTAATAATCTCCACCCTCAGGACTTCTTTCATCGTGGGATTCAAATGCCTTTGCATCTCCCTCGAAGGCTTCACGTCCTCCTCGAGGTGGATTTTATAGGTACAAATTAAGGGAATTATTACCTTCAAATCCACAATGCTCTAAACTATGGAGCTACCTTAAAATAGATAGTAGTTTACCCTAGATAGTAATTTACCCTCTTGATCTTTATTTAGGCTCGAGGAGACAATAACGAAAATGCCTCATTATCTCCCAAATAAGCATATTTTACATTTGAGGATAGTTTCTTGAATACGAGGGTGGAAAAATTTTCATCGGAGGGAATCATGCATGACTCCCTCGGTGGTAGTTCCTCGAATTTAGAAACCCATATAACATCTCTCACATGCTCATTAATCTCACTCTCATCTAAGGTCTCTCTCAACTCACCCACATCACGTTCGAAATCTCTATACGTCCCGTCGCTCTCACTAGTCAAAATAAGGCATGATCCTAGCTAATCCCCACTATAACTTCCCTTGATGTGCTCATCTACTACCTCCTCTATAATATCCACCTCGTGAAACTCGTCCTCATCACCCACTTACTTGGCACTGTTAAAGGTATTTATTTTGATGGTCATGTTCCCGAATGTGAGTTGCATCTTCCCATTTAAGTATTAATAAGTGAATTAGTCATAGCTAAGAATGGGAGGCCAAAGATTATGGGAACATGGTTCCTCGAGGGAGCGGAGGGATCCGTGTCCCAAATGACAAAATCCATCAAAAATTAGAAAGTGTCCACTTGGACTATTATGTCCTCAATAATCCCTTGAGGTATACGATCCGTGAGTTGGAGAGTAATCTTAGTTGTATTAAGGTCCCCCAAATCTAATTGCCTATAGAATAACGGAGAATATTAACACTCGCCCCTAAATCTAATAAGGCTCTCTCGATGCGGTTCTCTCCAATGATGCACGAAATAGTCAATGCACCCAGATCTTTAAACTTCAAAAGGAGGTCACTTAAAAGAACTGAGCTCACGTTTTGTGCAAGGTAAACATTATTTTTCACCTTTAATCTATGTTTCACCATTAACAAGTCTTTAAGGAACTTTGCATAGGCAATATTTTGCTTGATTGCCTCGAGAAAAGGTAAATTAAGCTTGACTTGCTTTGGCACATCTATCACATCTTTACGGGAGGCTTCTTTACTAGGATGAACCAACCATTGAGGGAAATGAGCAGAAATGTGAGGTTTCACTACAACCTCAGGCCTAATAATGTCATCATTGTCACTCTCATTCAAGGGGGCATCTTTGACCTCTTTCATGTCGGGCGAAACCTTCTTGTCTTTAAGCTCATCGTGTGGGGGAGGTGATAGATCAAAAACTATCCCACTATGTAGAGTGGTAATGGCTTGATATTTCTCTTTAGTATCGTTGAAAGTAGAGCTAACACTATTTTGACCTTGGGGAGGTCTTTGGCCTAAGGCCTAAAAATTGACCTTCTCTTGGACACATAAGGATGATTGCAACTTAGACAACGATGCTTTTAATTTGGCCAAGCGTTGATCGCCAACTGAGTTTAATAAATTGGTTGAAAGTGTCCTCGAGGTTTCTACGTAGTGGGGTGATATACGGTGCATGAGGTGGTGCTTGCATAGGGGGATCTTGTTAGAAATGAGGGAGCGGTGGCGGAGGCGAGGCAACATGTGAATTTGGATTCATCGCTGCGTGTGGTTTCCCATAATTGAAACCATGATGGTTCTTCCACGAAGGGTTATAGGAATTCCCATTAGGGGCATTAAAACTACCCTTAAACCTTCTACCTCTTCCACTTGCTCTTGAAGCATCACTTTTAAGGTGGGTATCGTTGATCATTCCTTAATTGGATGTCCCACATCAAAAATTGCACAAACCTCCTCTATCAATGCTTAAGTGGATCCGGATGTTTCTCTTCTCCTCAATTATACTATGAATTCCAATATCTTGTAAAGTTGGTTGATTTAAACCTTCAACTCGGATTCTTTGTCTAAATAATATAGTTCGTACGCAAAAGGAGCTGTGGACATTTGTCGAGCACGGGATTGGGTGTTTGGATCGAATGTTTGCCATGCTTGAGTATTCTTAGCATCATACTTAATGTGAGCTTTTGCATCATCCACATCTAACCCTAAAAACTCCCTGGGTGGTTTCAGCGAGTTGTTTGGAACTTAAGTTTATCCCATGATAGAAAAGGAGATGAGTCTCAACTTCTCAAAACTGTGGTGTGGGCACATATTAAGCAGCTCATTGTAATGCTCTCAACATCTATCAAAAGGCTCATTTTTTAGTTGTCTAAACGTTTGAATTTAAGATTTAAAGGAATTGATTTGATGTGGGGGAAAGAGTTTTTGGAGAAACTTTGGTTGTATGTCACTCCGCGTTCCAATCCACTTCAGTGCCAAAGACCATAGATAACCATTAGGGAGAATGGAAAAGTTTGAGGCAAATGACATCCGAAATGCATATTTGATCAGTGAATTCACGCGTCCTCGAACACTCTAATGTAGAGGTAGGGTTTTTTTGACGCCATCCCATGGAATGTAGGGAGGATTTGAATCATCCCATTTCGAAAACAAAACTACCCCGCATTATATGGGAATATAATGCATCCCAGAGCGAGGGTTCGCTCGGGATATAAGAGGTCTCTTATAGAGAGATATGAAATCTCACTCTCACTCATACCAAAACTACCTTTATCCGACATCACAATCACACTAATAGTATCACTTCCATATCTGGACTCTCTAGACGTGTGACTCGCGATGGAGTTAGGTGGTGTAGGAGGTTGAACCCAAAATTGTGGAACAATTGGACTGTGTGGGCTATCATGATTATACTACACTATGAGATTTTTCGTGAATTATTGTAGGATTAGACTGAGGAGTTGGTTGAGGATTTTTCATATAAGGATTTGAGAGATTTTTTTTTCGATTTTTTTTTTTTGAATTTTCTAAATTTTTTTGGAATTTTCAGAATTAGAGTCAAATTTTAGATTATTTCGATCAGACCTAAATGTCTACCCAGTCCTCGAAAGCGGTGCCAAAAACTTGACGTAACTCAAAAAGTGTCTCTAATGCATGTTAATATCATCTCAAGTGAAAGTCGTTCGCATAAGTAATAATCCGAGCAAGTCAGGTATCGAACTTAGGGAATAGGATGAAGAACGTGACGACAAATAAGAAAGATGAATAACCTCTTGCTTGACTCAGGGAATGAAAGGAAAAGATGATTGTTTTGGGGAAATTCTTATCAACGAAAGAAAATCAATTAAGATGGTGAACTCACTAAGCGTACAATAATAATTATTTGATTTTAAATCTATATGAGAAAATGGAGTTAGAGTACACTCCCTTGTTCCGTTGGTAATTACTTTGGACAAAAAACCCTTCAAAAACCTAATTCTCAATTCAATGAAACATTATATACTTTCTAATCATAAGACATATGCGAATATGAATCCTCACAATATCAAACAAAAAATCATATTTAATGGGAATGATAAACTATCAAAACTTGTATTATATTCTTAAACATTCCTGTTACTTATGGTGAACGGAATTAAAAGAGCTACATTATTTGTTTCAATAAGATTTCATACCTTTGAATTATTAATTAGATTTTATCCACTTTTAAAATCATCTGTAATGCCTAGGTTAGGTTCATGTACCCCACCCCTCTAAAAACTTAGCCGGGCATGGTGAAATTACAATTTATCATGGGTTTTACGTTGCATGACTTCATTATTACGTAAATATTATAGCTAAACATAAGTAAACGAATTCCAGTAAGAACGTAAAGAAAAATGATGTAAAAATTAGACAAATCATGAAAGCAAAGGAAGAAAACACTTATATTGAAGAACACCACATGAAGTAATGAAGAAATTAATGATATTCTTTATTAATCTTGCTCAAAGGTTTCTTTCATCCTTCTTACTCTCAAAACTAGGTTAAAACTTGTCTAAATTTCTCCTAGAATAGTGAAAGAATAATAATCCACATTTTTACAAGTGTTTTAACAAAAACAAACTCTTAAAAAATAAGTGGGATAAACTTGTAATTTTTGTGCATCAGAGAATCGAACCGTGTCTACTTTTAGAACCAAACCGGTTCTATTTTCCAACGTGGACAACGTTTTGAACAGATTGAACCAGTTTTAACACTGGAATCGAACCGGTATTGTCTTTAGAATTTTATTGCTTTGCCTTTTAGATTCTTTTAATTTTCTCACGCTCATTTCTTTTCGATCATAGCTAGAATTTGGTTGTCATTTCTTCTTATAAACACATGAAATCGATTTATGCAATTCTTATTATTTTTCATATCCAGATTTCGATTGTATAATTATGAAGTTTGCCCTTTACTTTTTTTTTTGCTTTTTGATTCTTATTCCGATTTCTCTCTTTCATTCACATGCATGAAATACCTGTTAAATATAAGATAAGTACACGAAGCATAACGTGCTTGCAGAAAGTGGTCAGTAGTAATAATATGATATAAAATCACACGATTAACATCGCACGGGATAATAAAAGTAGCTAAATTATGGGGATAAATACAAATAATTTATGCCTAATAATCTGACCATTGTCAAGGTTAGGCCTGTATTCATCATCACTGTCATGACCTTCTAGGTAGCTCTCGACAAGTTAAAAAGGAATGGATCTACCTCTTTTTGTACGCAGGGCACTTAATTTAGTATATCTATCATAGTTGACAGTCCTCGAGTTCCTTATCAACCTTGAGGGTGTTCAACCAGTCGTACAGGTAGGCAATGTATTGAGCTTCCTACAACCTCACTGGGGCGTCTTGCCAACCCTCATCGTAACCTACCGCCCAAGCCTCTCGGTGACCCATCCTAAATAAATATTGAATACTTTTGTTATCGGGACTTAGACTCATCACCATCCCAATACTCCTTTGAACTCGCTCTTCTGCTTCAGAAAGTTTTTGCTTCAAGTCATCATTTTTTAACTGGACTAGAGTGTCGACCTCACCTACGTCCTTAGATTTAGCCAACTGGGACTTCAAGACATTTACCTCTTTTGCATGAAATCATTCACATCTTCCAAGTCTTTGAGGTCATCCTTTAGCTTGGCAACCATAGTGGGCTGGTTCTTGTAGGCATCAGTCCTCTTTATTAAAGCCCTATAGATTGACAAAATGCTCAGCGAGCCTATGCACTAGCATCTCGCCCAAACATATTGTTTAAGTTGTTGGAAGAAGGGATTTCCTTGGCGACAGGCTAAAGCAATAGTTCATAAAAAATGCATAAATTATCACACTCAAGAAAATGGAAGTACTATTTTTATTAACAAAATAAGGGGTAGGAAAATCCATTATAGTCCAAGGAAAGAAAAAGTGTACAATGGATGAGTAAAAGAAGAAAAAAAACTAGAACTATGGGCTTCACTTCTTCACTCGCTCTTATGAATCAACCTCTTTCCCCTTGGGTGCCACCTCCTTCTCCTTAAGCTCCACCTCCTTCTATTTAGGATCCACCTCATTCACCTGGTTGGAAGTACGACTAGTGGAAGGCTCATCGTCAGCTATAGGGGGAGGACCTGGATAGTGGAGAGAAAATAACTCAGATTTCGTGATGACTCTAGCTTTAGCCAAGGCCTGGTACCAACCTTTCTTAAATCTCACCTTTTGAGCTTGGGCAATCTGTAACATGGCTTCATCTTACGCCTCATCTCAGCCTTATTTTAAATTGACGTCCTTAGCGAGGGGAATTTGAGCCACCTCTGTAGTCAATCGAGAATTCTCATTTGAGAGGTGAGTGTTCTCCACCTTCAAAAAATTATTCTCGATCTTAAGCGAGGCCATAACCTCAATAGTGATCTTTTTCTCTTTTTCATGGGCCTCCTTGTCTTGGACCATAGACTTCTCATACATTTGGAGGGTCTCAATCACTTCATCATTTAATTTAGACTCGTCGATGCGACCATCCAGAAGACTAGTAAACTTTGCCATAAACTGTAAAAAAAATATTGAGTGTTAGGAAATATGAGAAATAGCACTCAAGCAGACCAAATACAATAAATAAAGAAAAGACCCTAAAGAGAGATAAAGTTTGGTATGTTTGGAGAGAAAGTTGGCCAGGTCCCAGTATCTTTAATCGCTCGCGATCACTGCCCCCCTCAGCAAGCCTAGGGTAAAGGTTGGATTATAGTCTACAGACTGGGCCTCAAAGACGTTAGAAAGAGAAGGGGGAATATTATTCTTGTTTTAATAGGCCGTAATGGCCTTATTCTTATCTTCCTCCTTCTTTTTCTCCTATTCATTCTTCTTCTTTACTCTTACTTTTTCTTGGTGACCAATCTTAGGTCATCAGACCTGAAGGATTAACCTTCTGCATTCTTTTGAGACTTGCCCCTAGTAGAGAGAAGGACATCATCGTCATCCTCACCATCCATAAAAAGTACTATCTTTTTGGTGGGAGACATTGAGTATTCCTCCTCTAACTGGATTGACCGAAAGTCCAATGATTTAAAAGAAGAAGAAATTTTGTCATTCGGGATAGGAAGATTTATTATCTCATCCATCGGGCGAGCAGTAAAGCTGGGGGGTAGTATTAGTGTACTCAACAGAAAAGGCTGTCGACCTGGGGTGCTCATTATCAGGAAGGTACTCTCTCACCCTATAAACTTTAGTTGATCGATAACATTGATATATTAAAGGGAAGACTTCTTGTTTTTCTTGTGAGCCATTTCAAGACAAAAGAGAAGAACAATTAGAAAACAACAAATGGTAAACAAAATATAAGAGATTATAAGGACACGTGTCAACCTATGTGACCATCCCTCTAGTCAGGGCACATAAACCCTGTGTATTCTTCATCATTAGGGAGTTGCCAATTTCTAGAGATGATCCCTAATCCCAATAGCCTTTGTTAAAATGATATTTAAGACCAACACTCTCTCAGCCTTCCTCGCCTTCAAATAGAGGAGGCCATCAAACGTATGAAACCAAGTGTAACAATGTCTGATCTTTGGGATGCCCAGGTTTGTCCCATAGAACTTACCATTGAGTATTCACCAAGTATTGGGAGCACACTGAGCAAGTACCACCCCAAAGAATTCAAGAAATTCCAAAAAAAAATAATTATGGGGGAAATGTCAACTCCCCTTGGACCATAACCAAGGTGTGAATCTAGTGCCCCCCTTCGATGTCTCTGACATCTTTAGGCATGGGTCACAATCGATGTCCACCTAAGAAGGAATAAATTAGGTCTTTTTGAATTCATCAATACTTTTTCCATGGATGGTCGACATTTTTAGAAGAAACAATTATCACTACTGAAGCAAATAGAAGGGGGAAGAAGAAGAAAGATGCGAAAGTAATAGATGAGGATGGAGACTTACAAAGGTGAAGAAATGCGAAGACAAAAGGTCTGGAGTTTTGATAGCAGAAGATTGTAAGAAAAGTGATGATTTGGTGTTGATGCAATATAGTTTGAGACCTCGTGCACAATCATAAGGTGCGATACCCAAGGAGATTTTGGCGCTTCACTTCTTGCTCAAACAAGCATAGCCCATGGAGCTCCTACATAATTACAAGTCTACCCTGTCGATTTAAATTCAAAAGAATGGATCAAAATAATTTGGTCTATAAGCAATGATAAAACCTATTGGACCATCAAACCTTACCCCAGAGTTTTTAGGGGTAATTATGGGGACCCAAATTATTAGTTAGGCCCAATTGAGACTGGCCGAACAAGCCCATCAGTATGAGAAGCATGCCTCTAACACCCCGCGCATTGCTAGCATTAGCCGCCACCAAAACCACACCGAGGGACACTAAATTAAATACCATTCTTAGCATGTGACAGATATGAGACATATTAAATTTTCATCCACAAGATAAACAATCATATCTAAACCAACTAACTAATCATCCATGGAGTAATATAATCCATTACTATGTTAAACTCCCAAAATAATCCAACTCCATAATTATTTAAAACTCCAAATGAAATAATCCAATAAAGTAACTCACTGAAAACTGTAAACAACTTTAGAATCGAGTGGACCACTAAAATCCATAATGAAGTCTCATAATATAAACGACTAAATAAAGGAAATCTAATCTAATAAAGTGAATAAATGAATAGACTACAGTTGCACCTCCAAATGATCTCCAATAAATCCCATGTAGCTACACCCATGTTACACCTGAAATGTTAGTCAATGCACAGGGTCAGAGCCCTGAGCATGGACACCTACTACTCGTCTCAAATATGGTCCTTGAACCCAGAAAATATCATTATATGCAATATACACGGAAGTAGAATAGTTTAAAATAAACGAGTAAATTAAGATGCGATAGAAATAAATCACTATCTACCCACAACAAAATCCGTTTAAAACCAAAGTTCAATTTAGTGTGGGACTACCGCTTAAACCCATAACAAAGTTCGTCTAAAGCCCACAACAAAGTCCGTTTAAACATTTTAGTGTGGGACACCCACTTCAAGTCTTACATTATATTAGTTATGTGACTCCCACATGTTCTAAACCACACTCATTCCCCTCACTATGGCCAGTCAGCCCGGTTCACTGTCAGCTCTGCACACACTCGTGAGCTTCCACTCACAACATGTCACTATAGCTCGTCAGCCCATTTAACTATCAGCCCGCACATACTCATGATTTCACACACACCCACGTCGCTATAACTAGTTGGCCATTTATCTATCAACCCTGCACATACTCACATCGCCAATATATTTTATTACCCATTTATTATCTTAGGTATTATTTCTCAATTTCTCAGGTTTAATCATTTATCATCTTAAATTAGCCCCACCCTTTATATGCGACATGTAATTCTCTAAACACCCTTTGTCCCATACATAAAGGTTACCAACACACCAATATTTCCTTGCATATTATTTAGGAAGAAAACTTACTAACCAACACAACTTATCCTCACACCTCGGCTCGATAATCAAAGGAACAACGTAAAAATCAGCCCCACCCAGAAAATCCCTATTCATTGAATCAGTTTGGTGGTCCCTATGTGTGTCTTAAATCAAACCAATTTTAACCAAATGATTATCCAACTTTTAATTTGCACCAAACCAAGTTGTGAAAAATAAATTCTTACTTTAAACCAATTTTATCTAGACTAATCTTAAACATTCATCTAGTGATTAAAGCAAGTAAAGTAAAGTAAAGAATACTCACAACGCCGGATGTACGAGGAAAAAACCCAAACAGGAAAACAACCTCGGACGGCCCAAGCCAGACAATCACTATGCAAAAAGGTTTTACAGAGACAGATTAGCCTTACTCAATGACTCAATCGCCATGGGTCTTGACGTACCTTCTGATCTTCTACCGTTCTTCAATAGTGCCCACGCAGAAAGTCCTTCCACGATACCTGTCAACAACACACGCGTCCATACGTCTACGATGTCGAATAAGAAGTCCTTCTCTTTTCTTAACCACAAAACCCTCATGTTCAATTATAGAACAAACCTTCTTGGTGCAGTAAGATCACATAAACATATAATAATGATATCTCGGATCTTTGAAAACTCTAAGGATGTGTTTAATCTTCGAAACCTTAGAAAAATATGGTCAGACACGTTTTTGGATCGTAAACAGTTTTTCTAGAATGAACACTTGTAAACTCTGACTAAACCACGCTTTAAATACAAAAAATTCACCGACTCGAAAAACGTGTCGCTCGAACGAGAATGGCAAGTCATTCGCGCGACATAGTCATCTCGTTTGAACGACGCCGCGTGTCAGTTTGAATTTTTGACTTTTTGTTTAAAATGTCTCTTCCAAAAGAGATCCAAATAAGTCAAACACTTTTTCGAGCTTATTAGAATAAAACGTAGTTTAAAACATTTAAAACACTTTTAAAACATTTTTCTTTTTAAAATTACATCCTTATGTTTTATAAAAATAATTTCGAGCACCATTAATTATACGCATTTATACCTATGTGATCTCGGAATGAAATTAGCTTAAAGACGAATACACCAATTAAACTTTGGCATGATTAATTCTTTGAAGCTTTGCCGCAACGTATTTAATTTCTTCAATACATCATAGACCAAGTGAGATCGTGACAAAATAAAATCTCTCTATGACATATTACAAACACAGTTTTGTTCACGGAATTAAGTCAAAACAATGCAGGGACTTAATTGGAAATTTATTTCCTTATAAATCTCCCCCTTTGAATATTTCGGGACAAAACTAAACCAGTGAAATGCCTATGCTGGGACATCAAGCTGTATGACTCCTAAATCCCATCCCATAAACCCAAAGTAAAAAATTACACGACATAGACTAATATATGTAGCATCGGCGAGCATGAATTATCTGAAAGTGATGTATATTTGAAATCACAAATCGATGAAGCATGCCTACACACATGAAACAGACAAACAAATACCTAGTGAAGTATGGAGGAACAAATGAAACCAATATATATATCCAAATGATACCAATTTTACAATAGATACCAATATGAATAAACTCTGAAAAATCATTTGTTAAACAATTGAGCACAAAATGATACCAAATTTAAACTAACAATTTGTAACATATGCAATCAAATAAAAACATGCTCAACAAATCACAAATCTCCCTCTACATCACATATATCTCTTCCCCTTTTTGTCTCGAATAGACAATCCGGTGAAAAGATAAATCACTCAACAAGTATCTAACATGAGAATATACGAATTTGAGGCAATTTGAAATCGCTAGATAATCATGAAACAACCAGCTAAATATGATCAAGTAATAACAAATCTGTAGCTAGTAAACCAATAAATCACACAAATAATATATCAATATAATCAGGTGTGATAACCGGACTATATGCAAAATATCAATATGAGAGAGTAAAACCTGCATATAAAACATTTAGTCCAGAAAACTTCCAGCAATACCAAAAAATATCATCAAAATAAACCACTGGACTAAAAACCAGAATAAGCAAAAATCTAAACTATCATTTGAATGAGCTAGGGACGTCGCTAAAATTCAATGAGGACGACGCTTGAACAAGACTTCGCGCGACATGGAGATGTCACTCGAACGACTTCTCGCGACAGGACAAAATTTTCCACTTTCCCAGAAATATCTTATATTTTTGCCTTGTGAAAAAATTTTCAAAAAAAATTCCAAGAAGGGTCTGACAGTAGCAAAATAGTGCTAAAACAACAATCTTTCAACTCAAAACGTAAAACTGCATAAAAACTAACAATGCAAGTTACATGAAAACATAGTACTGATGTGCTCAAACATGGACATGGAATGTATGGGCATGGAACTACAACAAATAATTCATAATTCCATCACGTTGAAATGATCAAGAAGCTCTAATTGATAGCGATAAATCATCAAACTTTATCATAGCCATATGACAATTAAAGTGTGAGCTTAATGAACTAAACATACTACATGCACACAAATCCAGAATTTTGACGATTCTACAAACAACAACGTCAAATTGCAATGTATCAACATTAGGATTAGTTGTGCAAACTCGTTTAAATTTTCTCCAACCAAAATCCAACATAAATATATATTTTTTCAAGTTATTTTGAGGTTTCTAGCATTCTCAACTTAGATAAAATCTTATTAGCCCTTTTCTTAGCATATTTTTTTTGGGCTCTTTTAAATGGTGGCTTTCACGACGAGTTAATTTTGAACTCTCATAGCCCTTTCCTGTGAATCACTCATCATTTTTTAATTAGGAACCAATTCAAATCCTCACGGTACACGATTATTACATGCACACTTCTTTTTAAGTCTAGTTACGCATAGATGACAAGATTGAGATAAGAATGCCTCACCAAATTCAAATATGCAAGAGAAGTCAAACATCCATATAAACTCATGCATGTGCAATGTTGGCATATATACAAAATTGAATCAAAATGCATATCAACTTCGAAACAACCCTATATAAACAATGGTTAAGATCATTTGGAGCATCAATAATAATGACCAAATGTACTAGCCACATGGATAATAAAATGATGGGGGTGGGGGGGTCCGAGCGCACCAATATGTCACATCAAACATGTAAACTGAAAAACAAAAAAAAAATAAGAAAAAAAAAATATTTTCAATTTTTCAAAAAATTTATCAAAAACAAAATCTTTTTGTATTTTTTTAAATAAGACTCAAACAAATGAAAAATAATCAAAGAGATAAACATGTCATAACAATAGGAAGAATATATCATAAAGTAAAACTAGCTTATGACAAATAAAATTATGCAAGAAACTATCCATAAGAAATAACATGTGATGCATCGTGTGCAAGCATGTGAGAATCAACCAACCTAGAATTTAGCATCTCGAAAATGTATTTCCTAACCAAAATAGGTGTATACCTAACAAAACGGGTTTTGGGAACCAATGGGACACTATGTTTAAACTTCTTAGGGTCTTTTCTAATATCAAAACAAAAACTCCTAAAGTGACCTTTCCTACCACAATGCGAACATGTGTAAACTTGACATGGAACAGGACCTTTAGGTTGACCTTTCCTAACACCCTCGGATGTGATTGATCCTCTAAAACAAGTAATGGTGTTTACATTAGCAACGGAAGCATTATAACAAGAGGAGCCATTACCATCACTACACAAACTATTCGAGTCATTTGAAATACTTTTAAACTTCAAAACTTTGAAATCACACAAAAAATTAAGTTCCTTAAACTTTAGGGACTCCTTCTTTAAATTATAAATTACCCCTAGAAGGTTATCTCGCTCCCCCTCAATGTGAGCAAACTTATCCCTAAGATCCTTTTCTCGTGCCACAAAATCATTAATCGAATTATTTTCCTCAACGACACAAACCCTAGAATTTTTCAAATCATCTAACTCTTTTTCTAAAATGAGGAGTTTATCATCACTCTCCTTTTTTCCCAATTGTAACATATTAAAATTATTAAACAAGGAACCAAACTTCTCACGACAAATATGTCTTTGAATTTGAAACGTTTACAAATATTCAATCATATTTTTAAAACAGGAATTTTCTTTCTCCAAAACTTCAATACTTTTTGCAAAATTTAAATTCAAACGATGTAAATCATCAAAGCTTATAGAATCCATCGAGAGAAAGTAAACACAAGAGAGATAAACAAACACACGGGATCATAAAACAAGTAAATTATGTTTTCTAGCTTTGATACCAATTTCAATCAGTTTGGTGGTCCCTATGTCTGTTTTAAATCAAACCAATTTTAACCAAACAATTATCCAACTTTTAATTTGCACCAAACCAAGTTGTGAAAAAAAAAATCTTACTTTAAACCAATTTTATCTTAACTAATCCTAAACATGCCTCTAGTGATTAAAGAAAGTAAACTAAAGTAACAAATACTCACAACGCCGGATTTACGAGGAAAAAACCCAAGATGGGAAAACAACCTCGGACGACCCAAGCCAGACAATCACTATGAACAAACGTTTTACAAAGATAGATTAGCCTTACTCAATGACTCGATCCCCACGGGTCTTGATGCTCCTTCTGATCTTCTACCATTCTTCAATAGTTCTCACGCAGAAATTCCTTCTTCCACAATACCTGTCCACAACACACGCGTCCACGTATGTCTCAGTGTCCACCGAATGGCTTTGATATGTCTACGATGTCGAACATGAATTCCTTATCTTTTATTCACCATAAAACCCTGATGTTCAATTGTAGAACAAACCTTCTTGGTGAAGCAAGATCACACAAACATAAAATAATGATATCTCGGATCTTTGCAAACTCTAAGGATGTGTTTAATCTTTGAAACCTTAGAAAAACATGTGCAAACACGTTTCTAGATCATAAACAATTTTTATAGAATGCACACTTGTAAAATCTGACGAAACCACGCTTTAAATACGAAAAATTCACTGCCTTAAAAATCGTGTCGCTCGAACTAGAATGGCAAGTCATTCGCACGACATAGCCGTCTCGTTTCAACGAGACCGCTTGTCGTTTAAACGATGTCGTGTGTCAGTTTGACTTTTTGTTTAAAACGTCTCTTTCAAAAGAGATCCAAATAAGTCAAACTCTTTTTCGAGCTTATCAGAATAAAACGTAGTTTAAAACATTTAAAACACTTTTAAAACATTTTAAAACATTTTTCTTTATAAAATTACATCCTTACCTTTTATAAAAACAATTTCGAGCACCATTAGATATACGCATTCATACCTATCTGATCTCGGAATGAAATTAACTTAAAGACGACTAAACTAGCACCAATGAAACTTCGGCATTATTAATTCTTTAAAGCTTTGTCGCAACGTCTCAATTTCATCAATACGTCATAGACCAATTGGGATCGTGACAAAATAAAATCTCCCTATGACATATTACAAGAAAAGTTTTGTTCACGGAATTATGTCAAAACAATACAGGGACTCAATTGAAAATTTATGTCCTTACATTCGTAAACAGTCACCACTATATAGTCCCATACCTAGAAAGCGATAACTACCCAAAGGTCTACTAACTAGTCGCATACCTAGAAAGAAACCTAAATAAAGGTGAGTGTCCTATCTATCCCATAATCTCATCGTTCCCACGGTGTCCAACATAATAAAATGCAAGTGACATAAAACTAAATTTTCCATTCATTACACTATTTTTCCCAATTTAATCCACAGACTATTAATTATATCAATTAATGTCCCTTGAATCATAAAGTTTATTAAACCACACTTTTCATGAAATTAATCAATTTATAATCATATGCATGCGGTAAGATTTATACCACAAGAATGTAGTACTACGTAACATCCACAAATTTTTTCATTATTTAACATCATACAAACTATTAAATGAACTTCCTACGTGAAGACCTACACGAAAAGACCTTAATGTCAATGACACCCAACTCTTTACCCTAACATGCAAGGTTTTGATTCTTCATTCATATTAGAAATTTTCATAAAAAAATAGTTTCGGACTATCTTCCACTTTCCCTAATTAATCTCTCTAGTTTATTTTAAGAAAACTCATATAATTAGTGTGTAGGCCATAAAAACTATGCACAATAATGAGGGAAAGCAATAGAGGTAACTTGGCCTGGGATTTGTTTGAAGAAATATGATTGTGCAGATGCATTCCTCGCGAAAGACAAAGATTCGTTCTTGTATCGTCTTGAGAAATCCCGATTTATCTTGACAAATTTTAATTTGAAACTCATGTATAATGGATATAGGGTTTAGAGGTGGAAGATGATGAAGATTTAAGAGCCTTCTAGTTGTAAGGTTATGAAAAAATGATTGAAAAAGCCTAGCCCCGAGTTTATTTAAGTAGGAAAAAGATTAGAGTTTAATTGGCATAAGAATTCTTTTGAAAATAAAATATTGTGCTCTTCGACCTAGCCGAACCTCTTCAGCCTGCCCCCCGAACCGGTTCGAGGCACCTAACACCCGAAAATCCCTTATTTTATTTAAAAAGTTGTATTACTTAAAATTTATTACTAAAAATAAATAAATTCCAAAATTTTATTTTCCTGGATTTTGAATTAATTTTAAATAATTCAATTTAAATTTACAAGGTGCTACATACTTCCCCACAAGCACAGGAATTTCGTCCTCGAAATTCCACTAAGCGTAAATGGGCAAAAATAAAATAAGAATCACATATGCCTGCCCATAAGTGCCACTATTAGGCGCCCATACACTCAATATTATCTTCACGTATAACACGATAAAATACAATATATATATATATATATATATATATATATATATATATATATATACGTATCTAGAAAGTAGTACTTACCGAATTATTAGCCACGTCGTGGCTCCTGCTGGCCTGCGTCGATCTGAGGCTGAAGAAAATAACACCAACGCACTCCGATCAGTGTTGGTACCACTGACACTCCCTGAACACTTGGCATTACTTGTACTAGAGGCCTTTGGCCTTGCTTTCCAATGCCCCTTAGCCCACTTGCCCCTGTGCTCCTTGGCCCTGCTGTCCCTAAACACCTAGATGCTCGGTGTCCTATCTCCCCACAACTGAAACACGTGCCTCTAAAAGATCCATATTTCCTGTTCGTCACTTGCTCCTCTGACTGTCCCTTCCCTTGCATCTGAGGGCTCTACAGGACACTACTACCCTTCTACTCTTTTTTTGTCCTTTATTTCTTCCATCTCCCCAACTTCTTTTGATAATTTACTTTCTCCTGCCACAACATCATTGTGACGTCCACCACTTGAGTGTATGTAGTGTACACCGGATTCCCTAACACCATCTGTCTGATAGACCCTGACAATCCTTTGATAAAACACTCCATCATGTTTGCCTCATTATTGACCTCCTCTGGAAAAAACATTGATAAATTAGTAAACCCTTGCTCGTATTCGACCACTGATTTTTATCCTTGCTCCAAGTCCGAAAATTCTCTTTTCTTTGCACACCTAATCGCATACAAAACATACTTATTATTAAACTTGATTAGAAAATACACATAATTCAACCGATCCCTATCGTCTGATGTGGTGACACTATCCCACCACTGTAAGGCATCTCCGGTCAGCATAAATGTGCAATACCCCGTATTTTTATGCGTTCTAAATTTAGGGATTTATTAAATTTGATGTGAGCTTTTAATTTAATATAAATCCGGAAATTAATTATTTTTTTTATTTACTAAAGTGACGAGAGTTAGTAATTATTGGAAACTTGTTGAATATTACTTATGAGCAAAGTAATATATAATATTGGTTCTATTAAATGTCACGAGTGAATAAAATGACAATTTTAGAAATTTAAGTCGGGACGCGCCCATGTCGTGTCAGGACTAAATTTTGATTAATAAAAGTGAATAAATTATAAGTCGCTCGTATCGTCATTTAGAGTGGGCCAAAGTTCCTGGAAGGGTCGAGATAGTCAAAATAATGTACCCGGAAGTTTAGTTTGGGCCTCGGGGCATTTTTTAGTCTTAAATAACACCCCGGGAGGGCGTTTTAGGCATTTTGTATTTTTGGGCTTGGAAACCGACAAATTTTCTAGGTTATATAAGATTCTTAGGGTTGTCTTCTAGGGTTAACACAACCAAAAACAAAAGACGTCCATTGGAGAAGGAAACGAAAAGATTACCAAGGAGTTCTAGGCCAAGAACTCCTCCTTTCGCACCACCGTCACCGCAAAACGTTAGATCGCGCAACGAGGATCACCACCACACTGATTTCATCCACAAATCAGAAGAAAAAAAATCTCAGACAAGTATTTATCTTCCTTAATTTAGTTAATGCTTCATTCATATTAGTTTAGGGTTGATTAGGATGAGTTTTTATGAAAGAAAACCTATGTTGGAGGTTAGAAATCGCATGTTGTAGAGAGATAAACATCATTCTGGAAATCCCCTTCACATGTAGAGGTTGAACCACGAATTTCTCATTGGATTAGAAGTTGAAATTCTGGAAAAAGAATGAGAAGAACTAAGTTAAAGAAATTTTTAGGGTTCATGAGATTTACATAGATTTTGGCCCTTTTAATTCATGATACTTGATGAAAACTTGCATGCCTTACGTAGAATATTGTTCATTTGGGTTTATAATTCTTG
The DNA here is from genome assembly GCA_949130495.1 of Sambucus nigra. Taxonomy (NCBI): domain Eukaryota; kingdom Viridiplantae; phylum Streptophyta; class Magnoliopsida; order Dipsacales; family Adoxaceae; genus Sambucus; species Sambucus nigra. The sequence goes on along the minus strand of OX422216.1, from coordinate 128,187,344 downwards.
TGGTATAAATTTCTGGGAGTTTGGGAGTTAAAAACGTGGATTTGGATGATTTTGGATGATAATTCCCGTAACTGGTATTCTGCAGTTTTCGTCATACCTGCTTGATCGATCGATCGAGCCAAGAGCATCGATCGATCGACCCCTTTCTATCGATCGATCGACCCTTTCTGGAAAACTAGATTTTTTCTTGTGTTTACTAAATCCTAGTATATGCATAGTAAACCTTGATTAATGTTATTAGGACATAATGAAACGTAAAAATGACTAGTAGGGTCAAGGTAAACCCCGTTAAGTGGAACTTTAATGGAATGGGAAAATGAAGGGTAAACGGGGAAATATTCATACCAAAGAAATCTAACGCACGCAGACTTAATAATCAAAATGTCTAGGATTTGGATTAGAAGGTAAGTGAGGGCCTACTAAAATTGGACTTAGGTAAAGGGAATACTTCGAGAGATGAGAAGTGAGTTGAAATAAATTAAATTTTGAAAATAAAATGAATAAGTCCGTTATAATAAATGATCGAATAAAAATTGTACTAAGAATGGAATAATATAATGCTGGGCCGTGGGTGTACCTAATTTATGAATATGAATAGTTATATATCTATATGACTCTGTGATTGAATATATATCGTATATGTGTGTAAACAAATTATGCCCGCACTACTTGCTATCGTTGAGGTTTCTGCGCTGGGACAGTCTTATCTTAATGGGACCTTTATGAGGGATATTGACTCATACCCTAGAACATGGAAATCTTTGGTACAAGCTATCAGATTGATAGGCATACGATCCTAAGAGACGTGAGGGTATGTGCTGACCTCTTAGTGACTTGGAACTATGCTTCGCCTCAATTTGTGTTTGTTTGTATTAATACAGTTCGAGAGTGATTTCGAACTAGTATTTCCCTTAGTACGAGTGATACGGGGACTTGATAGCAGAGTATGCTAGAACCATAAATATTATGTGGGGTGCCAGTAGTATATATGTATTATATGGGTAATTAATGTATATATATATAGTTTTGAAATTTGTAACTTCCTACCGAGACTAAAAGAAGTTAATTAATGGATAAATATTTCGGTTTTATTATATATGGCTGAAATGTTGTGACACTGTTGAAGACTTTTTAATCAAATAAGAGTTATGTGAAAACCTTAAATTCCTGGAATTTAATCATATTAGTCCTAGAAATTTGATGCGAGGAAAACCGAGTGTTCGTGTAGGGACACTATCGTTGATTTCGGCTCCCGCTCGACATGCAAAAGAACCTAAACTACAGCTACACTTGACAAGCAAGTAGAGAGGTAAGTCGGGTATCGAGAATCCACAGGGAGTAATTGAATTTTAGATGTTAATTGTTTTAATTACTTCAGGAATAAAAGTGTAAAACATGATAGGTGGTTATGGTGACAAAAGAAAAGAATAAGTTAATGCTAGATTAAAGGAAAGCGAGGATCGGGATCGCATTCTACCAAACGGATCGAAACAACTACTAATTAGAATTGAGGCTCGAAAGCAATTTAATCGAGCATTTACAATTAAGCATAAACATCACGCAAGAAGGAATTTAACCCAAAGTTGCGAGATAAAACATTTAACTGAAAAATGGTCACACGCGGATTAAATTCGGATAATCGCTATAAACACTAACGTTGCATGACAAAGAAAGTTAAACGCATAATAATCCGACTTTAATACGCGCGGTTTCAATTAAATGCGATTTTACACGGAACCCTAAATTTCGAGGTCCGAACCCGAAAATGGCGGAAATGCAATCCCGAACCTATTTATCTACGGACTAAGCATGAAATTAACTAAATTAAACTAATTAACTAAGAAAGCAGTAAATTAAAGCAAGAAAACCTAATTATAAAGCATGGAAATTATCTAGAAAGCAAGGAAAGAATGAAAACAAACTATATTAAAGGAGAGGGAAGATGAATAGTCAATCTTACAACCAATTTGTGTGTCAATCCAAGAGAAATTGAAGAAGAACCAAGCAAAAACCCTCCAACCCTAACTAAAACTAACCTAAAAACATTCTCGGGCTGGTCCCTTATTACAAAGCCAAAATTTCGCTTATATAGTAAGTTAGAATAAAAGAAAAGAAGAAAGAAAAGAAAAGAAAATATCTGCAGAAAAACAGGGGATCGATCGATCGACCCCTTTGGTCGATCGATCGATCAAGGGAAAATTTCGACAATCCTGAAAGGTCGATCGATTGACCAGAAAGGTCGATCGATCGATCAAGCAGGGCAGAATAATGTAGCAGCAGCCCCTGCTTCTTTTCTTCTTCTTTTCTTCTCCTCTTTTGCTTTCATGTATTTCCTCCGTAAGAAACGCCGTAACTTCTTCGTTATGAATCGGAATCGCGCACCGTTTGCGGCCACGCGAAGCTAGCGAGGAGGGCTACAACTTCCGTGAGATGTCGGGCCAGGTATCCAAGCTATGAAAAGACTAAAATGCCCTCGAACGTGCGGTTGTGTACGGAACTTCGCCGGAATGCAACCGAACTTCATACTAAGCATCCAAACACCTACAAAAGCTCAATTAACCCCTGCAAAACATGTTAACGTAGAAATTCGAGGGGTGTCTGGTTAATGAGCATTAATATAGGGATTAAGATACCCGAGGGGGCTAATAACGCGTAGGTTAACGGGTGAAAAAATGCAATATTTGCGTCGCATCACACCCCCTAACTTACACATTGCTAGTCCCTAGCAATGAAATAGGAAACGACAAGAACTACAAGCAAACCAAAAGCAGGAGAAGTACAAAAGTATGGTATAAAAGCAATAAAAAGATAAGGCCACTTTCGCGGGCGATTCGATTGCATTTAGCATATGCAATAAGCCGTTAAACCCCTAGGTTACCCTAGTGGACGAGTGTCGTCTCGTGAGGGTTTTCAGAGATGGTACCCACAAACATCACATGGTTTCCTCAAAATATGCCCAACCCAACATGCAACAAGCCCAATAATGGCGAAACGGATTTCATACGCATTATTAGCAAAGTGAATGAATTCACACAAAAGTCCAAATCATTAACATTATAGAATACACCTCATAGAATTGAAACTCTAACATGTGGGAGGGGGGAGAGCAAATACAAAATATGATTTGGCAAAAACTTAAATAATTCGGATAAACATAAAGCAACCATATATTCAATCCTCACGGGCATTACACTCATCAAGTGAATTCACTCGAAACAGGGAGGTAACACACGGGACATGCGGGCATAAAGAGTAAATGTAAATGGAAACTAGGCCGCACACATGTCACAGAAGAAGAACGCTATATATAAATTGAAAAACTGTAATCTCAATGAAAGGATACCGCACACTAAAAGAGGCGAAATGCATTTTCACAGATTATCACAACTATTATGACTTTTAATTTACATCAACCTAAGATCACATAGGACTTTTTAGGGTTATAATGTAGGTATGGCTAAGGTACGAAACGAAGGAATATATTTACGAATTCAAAGTGTTCGGAATGAAAACTCGGGATAATGGGATAATGCGGGCAATAACAAAATTGGAAAAACAAGTTCCAAAACGGCATTAGATATATCATCGGGGAGAGTAATCAAAGCTTATTGAACATTATACACAACATTTACAACTTTCTCTTTCTTTTCTTTTCTTCTTTTTCTCATTTTCCTCTTTTGTTTTCTATTGCTTTTTGCTTTCTCTTTTTCTTCACTTTTTTCACTACTTTCTTTTCTTTTCTTATCAAACTCTCATATGCCTAAAATTGCAACCGCAATACAACAACAACATTCAATCCCAAGTAACATTACAAACAAAGGTATGTAAGGTGTATGTATGGCTTAAAACTCCAATTTGGAGTTGGTTATGGGATTTTGGGTAATGAAATGAAAGGCTAGTATTTAGGCTCAAAGGGGTTGACTAGGGAAACATATATGGTGAGGTCAAGGCTAATATGGGTGATATAACAAAGATTGCCTATGATCATTTCACAAAGTATACGCAATTCTCAAGTCAAAACAATATATGAAAATCATGATCAAGTAACACATTTCAAGTATGAACTCAATTAATGAACGGTCAAATGAAAGAATAGTGAGATTACCAACGAATTCAACATTTTCAATGAGAAAAGAATAGTGTATAACACTCACAAACGATGAAAGGTACAAAGCTTACTCGGTGTAAGTATATACAATGCAACAAAAGATTACCGAGTTATACAAATCTTAAACCAAATCAATAGAACAAGAAAAGTGCATATGCTCATGGGATAAAGTTTAATTCATGAAGTTATTCACAAAATCAATGATTTGAGGACTAACGTCCAATAACTTCTAAAATTGAGAACATGCATCATTGAGTTGTCTATTGGATCGGGCAATTATTGAAATTTATCACTGGAAACAAGGCAAAATGCTCAACAAAGGAGAAAAAAGAAAGAAAATATTTTTGAAATTTTTCACAAAAAGGCATACTAAGTAACTAACAAGTAAGCAAATCAATGGACTACTCATGAAATGGATAGAATATCCTACACCCCCTAACTTAAATGTTGCATTGTCCTCAATGCGCATTAAGAACACAACACAAAAAGAGGAAAAGAACGATATTACCCAAAATTGGAGCGATCTCCATAAGCACGAGTCCAATGAAATCTACAAAACAAGTTAGTACCGAGCATAGCAAAAACAAATAATAAAAAGTTAACTAATTACACTAGACTAAATTTAAAGGAAAGAAAAATAGGAAAGAAAGAAAATTAAAAAGCTAACTATTTACAACCTACTATTTAGACTTCACACTAACTGTACACTAGAAGTCTAAATAGTTGAGGGTCCACCCAAAAAGGTATTTGACTTTGAAAGATCAACGGTGGACCCTCCAAAAGGAACATGCCTCCCGGAAAATAAGAATTCCGTTTGAACAACGGAAGGCATGTGGGTGGTGAAAAATGTGAACCATTGCCAATTTGAAATTTTGGGCGGACGATGGGGGATTTGGATATCAAGGGGGAAAGGTACACTAGAGATCCAAGAAAAATCGATTCATATCCCAAAGGTTTTTCAAATGGAATGGGAGATGGTGCACACATGAGGATAACATCCATCGAAAACAAGTCCGGTAAAGAGTCCTCATCGGCAAAAAGTGTAGAAGTTTTAAAAGTTTCTACCGACTCACAGGAATCAACCGGTAATTCTAATGGTTCGATCACGGAAAACGAATATGGTGATGAAACAAATTCAATCTCAATCGACTCATCGTCGGAAGGAGATTGAATTTCAGGGGAGAAAGATTCACATTCGATGAGAAATTCTCTGAAAAATCGAGGTGAAACACAAGTTTCCACCTCCTCGTTGTTTTGTGAATAAGAATTCATCTCATCGCAAAGTGCACCAAGTCTCATTCCAGCGTCATTTAGGCTTTCCAAACCTTGGGAGTAAAGAAGCAAAGTCTCTTCCAAAGTAGGCTTCCTCGGCTCAAGAGCCTCGAACTCCTCATTTGGTTGAAACTCATCTTCGAAAGTAATGAAATAAGAATCGTCATTGGATTCGAATAATGAATCCAACTCAAGCTCCCAATAACGATTTTCATTCCGATAAATGTTTTCAAGTCTTTCATTTTCAAGAAAATCTTGAAAATGATAAACTTGAAAACTATCCCCAAAATATGAATCATTAGAATGACCGTAATAACTATAATAGTAGGACATGATTGCCTCGGTGTTTGTAGATGGAGAATCCGAGCAAGAAAGTGAGCAACCGCGAATCAAAGTTTCTTAGCGCTCAAGTATGCAAATCCTGCAAAAAAGGTTAAAACAAGGAATATAAATACAAAAGGAAAAATACTACGAAATAATAAAATAATTACAATCTAAAACACACTCCCCGGCAACGGCGCCAATTTGATGCCGGGCGGAAAAAGTGTGCGCGTGTAAAGTGCACAATCGTCGTGTGTTTCACCGCCGCGATACAAAGAAAACCTAAGCTACAACTACACTTGACAAGCAAGTACAGCAGTAAGTCGGGTATCGTAAATCCACAGGGAGTGATTGAATTTTAAACATTAATTGTTTTGATTACTTCATGAATAAAAGTGTAAAATAAATAAAGGTAAAGGTGAAAGGGTGGTTATGGTGACAAAAGAAAAGAATAAGTTAATGCTACATTAAAGGAAAGCGAGGATCGAGATCGCATTCTACCAAACGGATAAAAAAAAATACTAATTAGAATTGAGGCTCGAAAGCAATTTATTCGAGCATTTACAATTAAGCATAAACATCACGCAAGAAGGAATTTAACCCAAAGTTGCGAGATAAAACATTTAACTGAAAAATGGTCACACGCGGATTAAATTCGGATAATCGCTATAAACACTAACGTTCCATGACAAAGAAAGTTAAACGCATAATAATCCGATTTTAATACGCGCAGTTTCAATTAAATGCGATTTTACACGGAACCCTAAATTTCGAGGTCCGAACCCGAAAATGGAAGAAATGCAATCCCGAACCTATTTATCTATGGACTAAGCAGGAAATTAACTAAATTAAACTAATTAACTAAGAAAGAAATAAATTAAAGCAAGAAAACCTAATTATAAAGCATGGAAATTATCTAGAGAGCAAGGAAAGAATGAAAACAAGCTATATTAAAGGAGAGGGAAGATGAATAGTCAATCTTACAACCAATTTGTGTGTCAATCCAAGAGAAATTGAAGAAGAACCAAGCAAAAACCCTCCAACCCTAACTAAAACTAACCTAAAAACGTTCTCAGGCTGGTCCCTTATTACAAAGTCAAAATTTGGCTTATATAGTAAGTTAGAATAAAAGAAAAGAAGAAAGAAAAGAAAAGAAAATATCTGCAGAAAAATAGGGGATCGATCGATCGACCCCTTTGGTCGATCGATCGATCAAGGGAAAATTTCGACAATCCTGAAAGGTCGATCGATCGACCAGAAACGTCGATCGATCGATCAAGCAGGGCAAAATAATGCAGCAGCAGCCCCTGCTTCTTTTCTTCTTCTTCTTCTCTTCTCCTCTTTTGCTTTCTTGTATTTCCTCCGCAAGAAACGCCATAACTTCTTCGTTATGAATCGTAATCGTGCACCGTTTCGCGGCCAGGTACCCAAGCTGTGAAAAGACTAAAATGCCCTCGAACTTGCGGTTGTGTACGGAACTTCGCCGGAATGCAACCGAACTTCATAATAAGCATCCAAACACCTACAAAAGCTCAATTAACCCCTGCAAAACATGTTAACATAGAAATCCGAGGGTTGTCTGGTTAACGAGCATAAATATAGGTATTAAGATACCCGAGGGGGCTAATAACGCGTAGGTTAATGGGTGAAAAACGCAATATTTGCGTCGCATCAAAATTGTCGGCATGGAATATAATGAGGAATTTGAATTAAGTTAATCTTTTGGGATTAATAGTGCAGTAGGGTGCACACTAGAAGAGAAGTCAGACTTTCTCAAGAGAGTGTCGTTACTAATATGTTGTTGCATTAGCTAGTAAACATTTTAAATACTTGCTAAACTAATTTTAAACTGTTTTTACAATCGGGCCCTGACCCGTTTCCTATTTTTCTCTTCTCTCTTGTATATATATATATATATTACAGGTGCCCAGTCACAGGGGCGTCTTGCATAGGATCCTCTCGAAGGAACGCGCTGGAGCTTAGGTGGGAGTTGTAGGCCTCTTGCTTAGACGACTTCATTGTTGATTCCACTTCTAGCACTATTTATTCAGTTGGGCATGTGTCGCCCTTTGCATTATTTCGTTGTTTTATTAGATACTGCGATTAATTAATTTTCAGTATTTATACTTTGGGATTTATTCATGTCAGGATGTTTTCCTTTAAGTTTAAAGTTGGAATCATTTAGTTGGATGTTTAATTATTCGGATTGTCTGTTCCAGTATTGTGGTCGGGTGAATCTGAATTTATGAATTATGTAAAGTTTTTAAATATTGGTTTTAATTGAAATTTGGAATTGAAGTCTTAAAAATAGTTTTTGTCACTTAGCTTAATTCATTAGGGTGTTTAATTGGAAAAGTTATTTTTACGACAGTGATGCTAAGAGTGAACCAGCCATTCACCTTGATTATAATTTAATAAAGGACTGATCACCCGGTATTTAATTAGGCAAGTGTCACAGGTGGTATCAGAGCATTAGGTTTTAGTGTCCTTAGGATCTTTACGGCTTATTTCGCTTTCAGCTTAGCGTTCTTGTTATAGAGCCCTATGTTAGGATTGTTGTATTCTTGCTTTTACGATTACGTCTTCAGTTATTTGTGATTTGATAATAACTATAGACTAATAAACTTCCTTCTCGTTTGAGATGCCTCCGAGACGCGTACTCCGAAACATAGATGCTCAGATCGAGCAGCCAGAAGCTCCGGTTCAGGGAATGATGAATGCAAATGGGGTAGCCTTTATTGTTGCTCAGGTAGTGAATGCCGCATTAGCGGTAGTGCAATAGGCCCCACCCCAGATTCAGGCAGTGGCGCCAGTACTTGAACAGCTTACATCTGCATGGGAGCGGGTTAGGGATGCCTTTTAGAAGGCGCATCCCCTGAGTTCTCGGGTAGTTCAGATATCATCATTGTCATCCAGTGGAAGAGAGATATCTAGAGGCATCTGAATATGTATGAGTGCACAGATGTGCAAAAATAGTTTTTGGCTTCCTTAAAGCTAGTGGGGGTCGCTTTGCAGTGGTGGGAGTCCACCACCACCTTGGAGGAGAGGGATGTTATCCCGATTTGTCATTGTGGGAGCGGTTTGACCGCAAATATTTTCCATCCGTCGTGCAAACTGAGATGAGGCAGAAGTTACTGAGCTTGAAGTAGGAGAATATGACTGTTGCTGAGTATGAGGAGGAGTTCACGAGACTTCCCACTATAGTGCCAGATGAGGCACCCACTAAGGAGAAGAAGATACTGCTATTTGTTGATGGATTAGCCTGGAGGATCCGTCAGCACCTCATAGGCAATCTATCCTTGAGTACCTACTCTAACGTACTCAATGCCGATTCCATCTGCAGGGAAGAAAGCGAGAAGGAGACTCCGACCAGTAACGCAAGACAGGGGGTAGTGGTGCTAGTGGAGCACCGACATCTCAGGGGCAGACTCATCAGCATGAGAAGAGTTCCCATCAGGGGGACCCTGCCAAGGGGTTTCGATCAGGTGATTCCAGGCAGGGATTTGGTGGATTTCGGCAGGGTCAGCAGGGCCGGCCTAATCAGCGGGCCAGCAAGGCCAACACCGTCAGAAGCAGGGTCAGTAGTAGGGCCAACAACATTTTCATCAGGGCCAACCGGGCCAGTGGTGGGGTGTTAACGGCCAACAGGGCCATGGTCAGCAGGTTCAAAGGGGAGGTAATTTCTTGGGTCGATGTTTCGGGTGCGGCAAGAATGGCCATAGGCGCCAGGATTTTCCAGAGGGAGAGAGGGCCCCACAATAGAAGGGTGTCCGTAATGAGCCATAGAGGCCACTTTTTCCAGTCGCCCTCCCAGCACCAGCTCAGGTACCATCCCTACCCGCCATTCCAGCCGCTCCAGTACAGCAAGGGCAGTTATGGTACGAACATGTCTATAACGTCCACCAGGTAGCAGCTCCACAGGCACCACCCGCGATTGAGGGTATGTTTCCTATCCATGGTACTATATGTCGGGTTTTATTTGATACTGGGGCGACCCACTATTTTATAGCTACCCATTTTGCGAAGGCCTTAGGGTTATTAGCCACAGTAGAAAGCACTGTAATGTGTGTAGACTCACCACTAGGAAATGGATTGCTAATTTTCTTTATATGTCAGTGTTTAGGAGTGGAGATTGGTATCTTGGTATTACCAGCAGACATGTTAGTCTTAGATATGAATGAGCACGATATTATTATTGGTATGGATTGACTCGCAGCTTATAGAGCCATGATAGATTATTTCGGTGGAAGTATTGTCTTTGCCATTCCGGGGCAAGAGATGTTTGTTGTGGTGATGCCTCGCCCAGAGGGAGGCTCGACCGCTCATTTGTATTACATAGAGGAGGATACCTGTAAGGAGGTTTTGATTCCCTTAGACTCGATCCCAGTTGTTCATGAGTATTCTGATATATTTCAGGATATACCAGGCCTACCCCCCAGTCGAGAGATAGATTTTATCATAGATTTATTACCGGATACTCGACCTATAGAACGCGCTCCATACCGTATGGCTCTGGCGAAGATGCAAGAGTTACAAGATCAGATAGAGCAGCTGTTAGGTCAGGGCTTCATTCGCAGGAGTACCTCACCTTGGGGAGCTCTAGTTTTGTTTGTAAAAAGAGAGATAGTTCGCTGAGGCTATATGTGGACTATCGAGAACTGAACAGGGTCACGATACGAAACAAGTATCCGTTGCCTCCAATCGATGATCTGTTAGACCAGCTGAGGGGAGCAACTTTCTTTTCGAAGATTGATCTGATTTCAGGGTACCATCAGCTACGTATTAGGGAGCAGGATGTTTCAAAGACTGCCTTCTTGATGAGATACGGGTCCTATGAGTTCAGAGTGATGCCAATTGGACTCATAAATTCTCCAGCCATATTTATGGACTTAATGAACCGAATGTTCAGAAATTTCTTGGATCAGTTTGTCATCGTCTTCATAGATGACATCTTGATATATTCACACACCGAGGAGGAGCATGCCGAGCACTTGAGGCAGGTTCTTCAGACTCTACGAGAGCATTAGTTGTATGCTAAGTATGAGAAGTGCGGGTTCGGGTTACGATAAGTGCAGTTCTTGGGGCATGTTGTTTCTAAATAGGGGATAGCAGTTGACCCGAGTAAAGTGTCAGCGGTGAGGGAGTGGGGACAACCCATGACACTGACAGAAGTATGTAGTTTCTTGGGATTAGCCGGATACTACAGGAGATTCGTTTGGGGGTTCTCCAAAATAGCGGGCCTATTGACGAACCTGACTCATAAGGGGATACCATATGTTTGCGATGATGCTTGTCAATTGGCTTTCAACGAGCTAAAAGACAAGCTTACTTCAGCACCGGTCCTTGCTTTACCTAAGTCGGGCGTGGAGTATCTGGTTTACACCGATGCCTCTTTACGGGGACTTGGGGGAGTACATCAGCAGGAGGAGAAGGTTATAGCTTTTGCCTCTCGCAAGCTTAAGCCACACGAGAAGAATTACCACACACACGCCCTAGAGTTAGCAGCGGTCATTTTTGCATTGAGGATATGGAGACATTATTTATTAGGGAAAAAAATTCACTTGTTCACAGACCACAAGTCACTGCAGTACCTGTTCACTCAGCGAGAGCTGAATATGCGTCTGCGCAGGTGGTTAGAGTTTGTAAAGGACTATTAGTTCGACATACAGTACCATCCAGGGAAGTCCAACTTAGTTGTCGATGCATTGAGTCGTAGACCGGTAGATGATGTAGCGGAATCTGGAAAGCAAAATGGAAAGAGTTGGGTCACCAGGACGCAGTAGCTCGTTCCTTCATATCTGTCATGACAATGACACCCGAGATTGTTACAAGGGTAATACAGGCACAGAATGGAGACCCATTTTGCCAGGAGCAGATTGTATGACTTTTAGCTGAGGGTTCTGAGTCCTATTCTGTTAGTTCTGATGGGGGTTTGAGTCTTAATGGGAGATTGGTGGTCCCAGAAGGAACAGACTTACGTCATGCAGTGATGACCCAGTCTCACGGGTCCAGATTTGTGGTGCATCCTGGGGGAGATAAGATGTACCAGGATATGAGGCGGCAATATTGGTGGAATGGGATGAAAAAGGACATTATTGAGTTCGTGTCCAAGTGTTCTACCTGCCAGCTGGTAAAGGTGGACCACCAGAAACCGTCAGGGTTCCTTCAGCCATTGAAAATACCCGTGTGGAAGTGGGAGAGTATTCTATAGATTTTATTACTGGGTTGCCTATATCACAGCGGGGCTACGACTCCATCTGGGTGATTGTGGACCGTTTGACCAAGGTGGCTCATTTTTTGTCAGTGCGGACAGACTATACCACGGGTCAGTATGCTCAGTTGTTCATTACTGAGATTGTCATATTACATGGGGTGCCCCTGAATATCGTGTGAGATAGAGATAAGATCTTCATGTCACATTTTCTGGGAGAGCTTTCAGGAGGCCATGGGTACAGAGTTGAGGTTGAGTTCAACTTATCACCCAAAAATAGATGGACAAATAGAGAGTACTAATCAGATGTTGGAGGATATGCTACGCATGTGTCTCCTTAATTTTGGAGGAGGTTGGGAGACACATCTTCCACTGGTAGAGTTTGCTTATAATAACTCTTATCAGTTTACGATTGGTATGGCTCCATTTTAGGCATTGTGTGGAAGGCCTTGTCGTTCTTCAACTTGTTGGCTCGAGGTGGGGGACAATAAGTTGCTAGGACCAGAAGTTATTCAGGAAACCTCAGCTAGGATTGAGCTCATAAGGAGCCGCATTCGAGTAGCCCAGGATAGACAGAAAATTTACGCGGATGCGAAACGGTTCTTTCGAGAATTTAATATGGGGGACTAGGTATTACTACGCGTTTCTCCTATAAGAGGAGTGATGAGGTTTGGGAAGAAAGGAAAGTTGGCTCCAAGGTACATTGGACCATTTCCTATTATAGAGAGGATTGGGCCGGTAGCATATAGATTGGGGTTGCCAGAGAACTTGCACCGCATTCACGATGTATTTCATATTTCGTCATTGAGACAATATCTTCGGGATGATATGGCCCACAACCACATCACGATTGAAGAGATTGTCTTAAAGCCCGACAGCTCTTATGAGGAGAGGCCAATGGCTATCCTAGACCATAGCGAAAGGAGATTGAGGTAGAAGGTAGTTCCACTTGTACATGTCCAGTGGGAGCATCATAATGTGGAGGAATTCACCTGGGAGCGCGAGGCAGATATGCGCGAGAGATACCCAGATTTATTCTTACCAGGTATGCCTTATTTTTCGAATTTTGGGATGAAATTCCGTTATTAGGGGGGAAGTATGTAATACCCCGTATTTTTATGCTTTCTGGGGATTTATTAAATTTGATGTGAGTTATTAATTTAATATAAATCCGAAAATTAATTATTTTTTTTATTTACTAACGTGACGAGAGTTAGTAATTACTGGAAACTTGTTGAATATTACTTATGAGCAAAGTAATATATAATATTGGTTCTATTAAATGTCACGAGTGAATAAAATGACAATTTTGGAAATTTAAGTCGGGACGCGCCCATGTCGTATCAGGACTAAATTTTGATTAATAAAAGTGAATAAATTATAAGTCACTCATGTGGTCATTTCGAGTGCAACAAAGTGTCCAGAAGGGTCGAGATAGTCAAAATAATGTACTCGGGGGTTTAGTTTGGGTCTTGGGGCGTTTTTAGGCTTAATTAACACCCCGGGAGGGCATTTTAGGAATTTTGATTTTTGGGGCTTGGAAACCTACGAATTTTCTAGGTTATATCAGATGGTTAAGGTTGTATTCTAGGGTTAACACAACAAAAAACAAAAGACGGCCATTGGAGAAGGAAAGGAAAAGCTTACCAAGGAGTTCTAGGCCAAGAACTCCTCCGTTTGCACCGCCGTCACCGCAAAACGTTAGATCGCGCAACGAGGATCACCACCACACTGATTTCATCCACAAATCAGAAACAAAAATTCCCAGGAAAGTATTTATCTTTCTTAATTTAGTTAATGCTTCATTCATATTAGTTTAGGGTTGATTAGGATGAGTTTTTATGAAAGAAAACCTATGTTGGAGGTTAGAAATCACATGTTGTAGAGATATAAACATCATTCTGGAAATCCCCTTCACATGTAGAGGTTGAACCATGAATTTACATTGTAGTAGAAGTTGAAATTCTGGAAAAAGAATGAGAAGAACTAAGTTAAAGAAATTTTTAGGGTTCATGAGATTTACATAGATTTTGGCCCTTTTAATTCATGATACTTGATGAAAACTCGCATGCCTTACGTAGAATATTATTCATTTGGGTTTATAATGCTTGTGGTATAAATTTCTAGGAGTTTGGGAGTTAAAAACTTGGATTTGGATGATTTTGGATGATAATTCCCGTAACTAGTATTCTGCAGTTTTCGCCATACCTGCTTGATCGATCGATCGAGCCAAGAGCATCGATCGATCGACTGATCGATCGAGCGACCCCTTCTGGAAAACTAGATTTTTCCTTGTGTTGATAAAATCCGAGTATATGCGTAGTAAACCTTGATTAATGTTATTAGGACATAATGAAACGTAAAAAGGACCTGTAGGGTCAAGGTAAACCCCGTTAAGTGGAGATTTAATGGAATGGGAAAATGAAGGGAAAACGGGGAAGTATTAATACCTAAGAAATCTAATGCACCTAGACTTAATAATCAAAATGTATAGGAGTTGAATTAGAAGGTAAGTGAGGGCCTACTGAAATTGTACTTAGGTAAAGGGAATACTTCGAGAGATGAGAAGTGAGTTGAAATAAATTAAATTTCGAAAATAAAATGAATATGTCCGTTATAAGAAATGATCGAATAAAAATTGTACTAAGAATGGAATAATATAATGTTGGGCCATGGGCATACCTAATTTATGAATGTGAATAGTTATATATCTATATGACTCTGTGATTGATCATATATCTTATATACGTGTAAAGAAATCATGCCCGCCCTACTTGCTATTGCTGAAGTTTCCGCGCTGGGACAGTCTTATCTTGATGGAACCTTTATGGGGGATATTGACTCGTACCCTAGAACATAGAAATCCTTTATACATGCTATCGGATTGATAGTCAGACGGTCCTAAGAGACGTGAGGGTTTGTGTTGACCTCTTAGTAACTTGGAACTATGCTTCGTCTCAATTTGTGTTTATTTGTAATAATAAAGTTCGAGAGTGATTCCGAACTATTATTTACCTTAGTACAAGTGATATGGGGACTTGATAGCAGAGTATGCCAGCACCATATATATTATGTGGGGTGCCAGTAGTATATATATATTATATGGGTAATTAATGTATATATATATATATATATATATAGTCTTGAAATTTGTAACTTCCTACCGAGACTAAAAGAAGTTAATAAATGGATAAATATTCTGATTTTATTATATATGGTTGAAATGTTGTGACACTGTTGAAAGAGTTTTTAATCAAATAAGAGTTATGTGAAAACCTTAAATTCCTGGAATTTAATCATCTTTGTCCTAGAAATTTCCGGCATGGAATCTAATGAGGAATTTGAATTAAGTTAATCTTTTGGGATTAATAGTGCGGTAGGGTTCACACTAGAAGAGAGGTGAGACTTTCTCAAGAGAGTTTCGTTACTAATATGTTGTTGCATTAGCCAGTAAACATTTTAAATACTTGTTAAACTAATTTTAAACTATTTTTACAATCGGGTCCTGACCCGTTTCCTATTTTTACCTTCTCTCTTGTATATATATTCATATATTACAGGTGCCTAGCCACATGAGCGTCTTGCATAGGATCCTCCGAAAGGAACGCGGTGCATCTTAGGTGGGAGTTGCAGTCCTCTTGCTTAGACGACTTCATTGTTTATTCCACTTCTAGCACTATTTATTTAGTTGGGCATGTGTCTCCCTTTCCATTATTTTGTTGTTTTATCAGATATTGCGATTAATTAATTTTTAGTATTTATATTTTGGGATTTATTCATGTCAGGATGTTTTCCTTTAAGTTTTAATGTTGGAATCATTTAGTTGGAAGTTTAATTATTTGGATTGTCTGTTCCAGTATAGTGGCCGGGTGAATCTGAATTTATGAATTATGTAAAGTTTTTAAATATTGGTTTTAATTGAAATTTGGAATTAAAGTCTTAAAAATAGTTTTTGTCACTTAGCTTAATTCATTAGGGTGTTTAATTGGAAAAGTTATTTTTACGACAGTGATGCTAAGAATGAACCAACCGTTCACCTTGATTATAATTTAATAAATGACTGATCACCCAGTATTTAATTAGGCGGGGTGTCACAAAATGTAGCCAACATCTGTTATTATACATCATTGTAGTCCATCATTCTCAAATGTAGTTCTCTATCTCTCCTCCACTATTGAGAAACCGTTGGGCCAGATCCCCATGCGAAGGTTAGAGGATTGACCCTGTGGAAGCTAGCCCTTACTTTATCCCAAGTCGAGGAAAGCATTCCCTGCTGCAGCACCTCTAAATTCGACCATCTCTGTCCACCAACCTCGATAATGGTCGTTGTGGCCTCACGTACAATTATCGCTAACTCTTCGGCATTTAACACAAACTGCCTTTGTCTCTCCGGACTTGCTGGACCAGAAATTGACCACTCTATCCTATCTAAAGTCCGTGACAACCCGCCTACTAAAATAATAGGTGGCCGGCTCAATACTCTAATAATCACAGGAATCATAGATTGTCCATTCTCAGCATCACTGTCGATTAAAATAATAGTACGAGATAACCACCAATCATTTTAGAAAACGGACTGTCAAATTTAAAATTTTGTAAGTAAAATAAAAACACTTAGACAATCCAATTTGCAAAAACGGTGGATACCAAAAATCAACGGATAAATGAATGACAATATGCATAAATCAATAACCGAATAAGCTGCCGGTTAACAGACCAATACAATTAGTTACACCGAGTATTATAATTTAAATATCACATTATATTAAATGAATACAAAGCATGGGAAACAGGCCCGAATAATAATAAACTGAATGTAACAAGAGTACAAAGATAAAAGCATCTATAACAAATATCCTACAACATCCGCAAAATGCTATAGCTCCATGACAGCTGTAAAGGAATGGTCAATACGGGTGTCCTTTCGGTAGAGCACTTGAACGGACAAAGAGTTACATGCAAGACAAAGAAATATAGACGGGTTAGGGCCCGGTTTGATATGATTACCATGTGACTAAAATGCATGACAATTAAGAGCGTAATTATCTCTCGCAATATAACATAATGGTTCTCACCTCTCAAATCTAAAAGCACAACCTAGCGCAATATCAAAGATGATGCTCAAAGATCATATATATGCACGGGAGGGATCATCTACATCTACTCATGGAGACATCAAATCAAACGTTTACACTCTACATGCACAACTCCTACTTCTCTTTAGGAAAGATATAAATGGCAATTCTTTTTATCAAATGTTTACCAAATCAATTTCATTTCAAAACTTTCTTTACCAATTCTATTTCCTTTCTTCCATCCAAGAAATATATATAATTAAAGCAACTTTTATTATCATAAAATGCTTTTCCGTTTCATAACATCCCATTTCCCTTCTTCCATCCGGGAAATGTATTCAACTTTCCATTTCCTTTCTTCCATCCAGGAAATGTAATTAAAGCCATTCTATTATCATAAAATGCTTTAATATCAATAATGTCCCACATTATTTTCAATAGTTATATATCATATAACGCATTTAAGACTGTCCGTCCGGGTTTCCCCGTTGTGCGTGCCCCTAAATGGATATCATCTTCCAGGGCCTATCACCAAGACAACCTGGGATCCTAACGAAACGTCGGGAAGCGGCCATATTCCTGTGGGAGAGTCATAACCACACCCAGAATTACCTCACCATCGCAGAAAAATATACAATAAACGCTCATATGGCCTAGGACTATATCCACCCTACATTCATTAGCCAGGGGGCTTCACCTCACGCGCGCAACTTCCCTTATGATAGCGATTTAGAGAGGTGTGTTTCCATAAATTAACATTTATGAAAATCATTTCTTTTTCCATTTAAAAACATCCATATTTTACTTTCTGAGAAATCATTTATTTTCAATGATGAAATACCAATTTTAGAATGTGCATTTCTTATTCTTAAAGTCATATTTTATTAATGACCTAAGACCCGAAGTGCCAATATCCTCACACTAGTCTCCAAGAGTCAAAAACAATATTCCAAATCATCAAAGTGAGTCCCCCCTCAATAATTGTCTCCCAAAACTCCCAACATTATCATTCTACGTTCGATAGATTCTCGGTTAACATCCTATATCAAACGAGACATTAACCACTATAAACTAACCCTCGGGGTAAGCCCAAATATCCCATGCAAGCCTAGGACCATTACTCCCTTGATACATGCCTCTAGGACCCTATAATACTTCCCAACGGAAGGTTAATAAACCTTGATCCTAAAGGAGAAAGGGGATAAAGCAAAACTAGAAAATCTCACAAAAACAGGGCATCCGAATCGATTCGCCCCTGATTGCGAATCAATTCGCCCAAAAGTGAATAGATTCGGTGAGTAAAAACCAACATTCTGCCTCAGCCGAATCAATTCATCCCCAACCCTAATAGATTCAATTTTCCAGACCTGTAACCTTCCCTATATCTGAATCAATTCACCCCAAGGCCGAATCGATTCGGCCCTGTAGAATTGCCCAATTTGGGCTACGGGTTTAAGAACCCTAAAATCCCAAAAGCCCTAATCTTCCAATTTTTCTCAACATCAATAACAACTAATTTTCCCAAATCACTTCTACACAACTAAGGACTAATATATATTCCCCAAATCAAGTTTAAATCAAGATTAAAGGATTAAACATCAAAAATTCCCAAAACCCATAAATGGTTTAAATCTCCAAAAAACTAACTATACATGTAATTTATCACGTTAAATCAATAACTAGCAAGTAAGAAACTTGCCTCAAGTTTGTAGTCTCAGATTCTCCTCCGGTAGCAACGATTTTCGACCTCAATCTTCCATTTTTCTCTCTTTTATCCCATTTTCTCCCAACTCTCTCTTCTCTCTCGTGGCTTATAACATAAGATAAGGGATAAAAGGGGTTTGTGAGATTTAACCGGGTCCTAAACATTAATTCCCCTCTTTTAGATGTTAATACACCATTAAAACACCTTGTAACTACATAATTGAGTCATAATCTATCAAAAGTGCCTGAAACTCAAGAATACAACTTGGCACTTATTTTGACTATCTCGACTATTCTAAAACCAACCGCACCCCCTATTTTGGCATTCAGAGTAATGTACAATATTTTTATGTCCCTACATCATGTTATTTCAGCAATTATGCTCAAATTTTAATATAAGTCATAACCGTCGTTTAAAGTACATTAAAGTACAACGACGCAAGAAATCACAATATAGTGCTATTTACCCTCTCATAACGGTAAATAGGCAAAACACGGTAAATATTATCCCTTAATATCACGGGGAATAATATTTACTCCCACTTCCTGTATTTTATAAAATTAGCCCATCAGGCAAAATAATATAAAATAGTTGCTCAGAAGTCTGGGTTGTTACACAGTCCTCCTACTGTTCTCTATCTAAAAATACAGGAACAAATACAACATTAGACTCAGAATAACAAAGATTATGAATCATCAAAAGGAATCAAATATAGCAGCGTGGAAAACTAAAGCGAATTCATAACCTACGAGACCTAAGACCATGCTCTGATACTATATGTAACACCCCTCGCATTCCTGGCATCGGCCGCCACCAAGAGCACGTCGAGAATCACTAAATTAAATACAATTATTTAAATGTGATAAATATAAGACATATTAAATTTTCATTCACAAGAGAAATAATCAGATTTAAACCAATTAAATAATCATCCATGCAGTTATATATGAAAAAGCTGTTACTTAGGTTGTTTAATACAAGATTAAACTATTGAAGTAACTCCGAACTATTTTATGAGGAAAGTCTTTTCTTTAAATCAAATTAGTATAATCCCAAGACGTGTTTAATAAAACATATACGAGATCAGTTCAAGATTTGTTAAGAGGTTTGGTAAAATAGTTTAAAATAACTAAACTCAACACAACCGCAAGAATGAGATGAGGAGATGTAGAAAGATTAAGGACAAGGCATTTTTAACGTGGTAAAACCTCATCCAACTGAGGAAACATCCACGGTGACTTCTAAGTCACAAACCAAAAATCCACTAAAATAAAATATTCAAGTTACAAACTATATAACACACATGCACACAAATCAGACCTATACAAGTTTAGAAATGTACCCACCGGTTTACATCTAACTTCTCTGCAGTTCTGATGTTGATGTGGCTTTCCCAGTTTGCTAAGTTCTCCAATTTGTTCCTGTGTTTATGTCGACTCTTGATGATTCAAGATCTTTTAACCAACACTTATGTGTTATAGTGTGTCAAGTGTTTTTGCGGGTGCTCTAATACATGCATGCGCACACACACTTAATTTATACAAACAGTCCTATCAAATTACAAATCAGATATATATGCTGTGATTTTCAATTTCTCTCTTATTAGGAAACAAAAGAACTCTGTTTGACCTTTTAATTAATCCCAGAATCCAAGGTTACCTTGCTCAGAAGACGGTTCAAGGTCTTAATCAATTTCAGAGGGTTTTGAAAATATTTTTGAAATTGAAAACCACCGATTGTGATTCCAACTAGGTCAAAACTCTTGTTTCAAAAGAACTAGAAACATAAAATAATTTTGTTGATTCTAGAGGTGTGAAAAACATTTATAGAAAATAAATCAACAAAACTGATTTCTCAAGATGAGAAACTAAATATGCAAATCTAAGTGTAATATAACATAAAATGACCAGATCTATAATTTCTATGAAAAAGAAATACAGATCTAACCTAAATGTTTAAGTTGGACACAAGATCTTAAACTCAAGATGATAAACCACGAACAGGCTTTCAAACCAACTCAAAAACAACTCTCAAACACTCACGATTGGAGTTTGGTGTAAATGGTTTAAGAAAAAATGAGTTAGGCTTGAAACTGGATTATGACGATTTAGGGTTTATCTCTCTCTCTCTCTCTCTAATTTCTCTCTCTTCTCTCTTCTCTCTTCTCTCTCTACTTAGAAGAAATGCTAAAAGTATCATAAGGCTGAGGGTAAGCCTCCCTTTATAGTGAGAAAAGAAGGATCGAGAAGGTCAGTTAAAAAACAAGGACTGAGATTAAGTTAAGGACGAAAGACTTTGATCCAACGATTTAAGAACATCGGTATACTAAACAGCTTCTGATTGGACCAGAGAGGTTTCACATGGATTGGCCTCAAACGCATGCAAAGCACTGATAACAACGATCCAAGGGCTGATAATGGACAACGACTATGTGTCTTCAAAGAAACACAAATCGGGTCGGTATAACTGTGACAGGTGTAGGGCTACGATTGAACCTCACACGCATGTTTTGAACATAAATACATAGACACCCTCAAATATCAAGCTCTTTCGAATCCTACCCAAACCAACTTTCAGGTATGAAAACCTAAAATCAAGAATTAGAGAATGACTCCAAAAGCTTTTTAATCCAAATTTTAATTTCCAAAAAATCATTTAAAAATTATTAAAAATTCCCAAAAATTATTAAAATCAATTTTAAATGGGATTAAACACACACAACTCTCACACAATAATTTTATGTAATATACATGGAATGAATGCAATACTAATGTGTGTGGATTATTGTGAATATACCTTTGAACAATAAAAAAAGAGGATTGAAGAGTAGAGTCTGAGGCTTTTTGTATTCTAGGGAATGGACTCAATTTTGTCACTATTTCCAAAGTAGATGAGCACTTATAGAATGTAGACTCAAGTGAGTCCAAAGTATAAGGTGCTTCAATATAATCCATCACTATGATAAACTCCTAAAATAATCCAACTCCATAATTATTTAAAACTCCAAATGAAATTATCCAATGAAGTAACTGATTGAAAATCATAAACAACTTTGGAACCAAGTGGCCCAATAAAATCCATAATGAAGTCTTATAATATAAATGACTGAATACAAGAAATCTAATCTAATAAAGCAAATAAATGAATAGACTTTAGATGCACCTCCAAATGATCTCCAATAAATCCTATGCAGCTACTCCCATGCTACACCTGAAATGTTAGTCAATGCACAGGGCCAGAGCCTCGAGCATGAATAATTGCTACTCCTCTCAAATAGGGTCTTTGAAGCTGGACAATAACATTATATGCAATATACATGAGAATAGAATATTTTAAATTATACTAGATAAATTAACATGCGATAGAAATAAATCACTATCTACCCACAACAAAGTCCGTCAAAAGCCCAAGTTCAATTATTTAATTACCAATAACTCCATTTCTATTTATTTAAGCAATTTACTTAATTTATCATTTTTCTTATTTTATTTATCATTTGCGGTGCTCCTGCATTTAAGTCTTACACTATCTCCATTGTGGGACTTCTACTAGGTTTTAAACATTTTAGTGCATGACTCCCTATTAAAGTCTTACATTATATTAGTTGTGTGAGTCCCGCATGTTCTGCACCACACCCATTCCCCTCAAAATGGTTAGTCAACCCAGTTCACTGTCAGCTCTGCACACACTCGTGAGGTTCCACGCATGACACGCCACTATAGCCCGTTAGACCGTTCAACTGTCAGATCGCACATACTTGTGATGTCATAGACACCCACGTCGCTATAGCCAATCAGCCCCTTTAATGGTCATCCCTGCACATACTCGCACCGCTAATATATTTTAATTCTCGTTTATTATCTTAGGCATTAGTTGTCAATTTCTCATGTTTAATCATTTATCATCTTGAATTAACCCCACCCTTTCTATGTGACATGTAATCCTCAAGATACCCTTAGTCCCTATAACAACCCAGTCTTTTGAGAGACTATTTTATATTATTTTGCCTGATGGGCTAATTTTATAAAATAGGGGAAGTTGAAGTAAATATTATTTCCCTTGATATTAAGGGATAATATTTACTATGTTTTGTCTATTTACCGTTAT
Organism: Sambucus nigra; assembly: GCA_949130495.1. Classification (NCBI taxonomy): domain Eukaryota; kingdom Viridiplantae; phylum Streptophyta; class Magnoliopsida; order Dipsacales; family Adoxaceae; genus Sambucus; species Sambucus nigra. Next base: position 128,164,545 of record OX422216.1, on the reverse strand, counting down.
GAGAAGGTAAATGACATTATATTGTGTTTTATTGCGTCGTTATATGTAAAACGACGGTTATGACTCATATATAGACTGGAGTATAATTAATGAAATAAAATAAAGTTGGAACACAAAATTGATTCATGTTATTTTGAATGCCAAAATAGGGGGTGTTGTTGTTTTTAGAATAGTCAAGATAGTCAAAATAAGTGCCAAGTCGTATTTTTGAGTTTCGGGTACTTTTGACGCGTTATGACTCAATTATGTAATTACGAGTCATTTTAATGGTGTATTAACATTTAAAAGAGGGGAATTATGTTTAAGACCCATTTAAGTCTTCTGAACCCCTTATATTCTTCATTTTATGTTATAAACCAAGAGAGAGAGAGAGAGAGAGAGAGAGAGAGAGAGAGAGAGAGAGAGAGCTTGGGAGAAATGGAGAAAATAAAGAAAAATGGAAGATTGGAGCCGGAATCCGTTGCTACCGGAAGAGAATCCGAGACTACAAACTCGAGGCAAGTTTCTTACTTGCTAGATATAGATTTAATGTGATAATTTGAATGTATAGTTAGTTTTTGGGAGATTTAAACCATAAATGGGTTTTTGTTAATTTTGGTGATTAAACCCTAAATCTTGTAGTTTAATTTGATTTGAGGAAAATAAATTAGTTACTTGATGTGTAGAAGTGATTTGGTAACAATTATTGTTGTTGTATTTGGGTGGAATAACGAATAAAAAGCTTGGAGATCCGTTAATGGCCGAAACAGCTTCTCAGAGAAGAAGTTGCCCACCATGATCGATCGAGCGAGCATGGGGGATCAATCGATCGAACCATCGATCTATCGATGGCCAAGGGTCGATTGATCATCCCTTCTGAAAGTTGGTCAAATTTACAGGGACGATTCGATTTGGCTCCCAGGCGAATCGATTCGGTTTGGGGGTAGGCTACAGGTCTGGGAGTCCAAATCGATTCGGGTTAAGGCCGAATCGATTCGGATAGATGCAGAATGTTGGTTTTACTCATCGAATCGATTCGCTTTTTGGGAGAATCGATTCTCAACAAGGGGAGAATCGATTCGGCCCTAAGGTAAATAGATTCGGCTGCCCTATTTTTGTGAGATTTTCCTTATTTTGTTTTAGCCCTTTTCTTTTAGGTTCGAGGTTTAGGAACCCTCCTTTGGGAAGTAATGAGGAGTCCTAGAGGGTTGTTTTGGGTAGACAAATACCCTAGGCTAGCATGTGATTATTTGGGGCTTATTCCAAAGGTTAGATTGTGTAGGTTAATGTCCGAATGATATAGGAAGTTAACCTAAAATTTATAGAAGGTAAAAATGTTAATGTTGAGACTTTTGGGTGATAATTATTGAGGGAGATTCACTTTGATGATTTGGGATATTGTGTTGAACTCTTGGAGGCTAGTTTGAGGATAATGGCACTTCGGGTCTTAGGTCATTAATAAAATATGACACTAAGAATAAGAAAGACATATTCTAAAATGTGGTACTAAATGAATAAGTACAAATGATTTTTGAGAATGTAAAAGTGAATGATTTCAAAATGGAAAAAAATGATTTTCATAAATGTTAATTTATGATTACACACCTCTCTAGATCTTTATCATAAGGGAAGTTTGCGCATGTGGTGAAGCCTCCTGGCTAATGAATGCAGGGTGGATATATCCCTAGGCCATATGAGCATTTATTGTATGTTTCTGCGATGGTGAGGTAATTATGGGTGTGGTTATGACTCTCCCGCAGGCATATGGCCGCTTCCCGACGTTTCGGTAGGATTCCAGGTTGTCTTATTTGATAGGCCCTGGAAGATGATAGCCATTTAGGGGCGTGCCCAGTGGGAAAACCTGGAGGGGCGGTCTTAGAAACGTTATATGATATGATACATATAACTGTTTGCAATAAAGTGGAAAATTATTATTATTAGAGTATTTTATGATAATGAAATGGCTTTAATTACATTTCCTGCATGGAAGAAAGGAAATGGAAGGTTAAATACACTTATCGGATGGTAGAAGGGAGGTGGGATGTTATGAAAAGGATAAAGCATTTTTATGTTAATAAAACTTTCTTTAATATATATATATATATATATATATATATATATATATATATTCCTAGATGGAAGAAAGAAAATAAAAATTGGTAAAGAATGTTTTGAAATAATATTGATTTGGTAACATTTGATAAAATGAATTACCATTTATGTATATTCCTAAAGGAAGAAATAGGAACTGTGCATGTAGAATTGTGAATGGAGTTATTTATGTCTCCTTGAGTACTGTAGATGAGTTCTGCCCTTTCATATATGATCATTGAGCATTTCATTGATATTGCTCTAGGTTGTGTTTTAGATGTGAGAGGTAAGAATTATTATGTTAATTGCGAGAGGATTACGCACTTAACTGTCATGTATTTTTGTCACTTGGTAATCATATCAAACCGGGCCCTGACCCGTCTATATCTATTTGTTTTGCATGCAACTCTTTGTCCGTTCAGGTGATCTACCGCAAGTACACCCATATTGACTTTCCATTCCAGTTGCCCTGGAGCTATAGCATTTTGAGGATGTTGTAGGATATTTGTATTAGACGCTTCTTTCCATCGTACTCTAGTTATGTTCAGTTTATATATTCGGGCGTGTTGCCCAAGCTTTGTAATAATTTATTATACTATGATATTTAAATTGTAATGCTCGATGTGACTATTTGTATTGGTCTGTTAACCGAGAACTTATTTGGTTATTAATTTATATATTTTCTTTTATTTACTCGTTGATTTTTGGTACCCACCATTTTTGCAAATGGAATTGTCTAAGTGTTTTTCTTTTATTTACAAAATTTTAAATTTGACAGTCCGTTTTCTAAAATGATTGGTGGTTATCTCATACTATTATTTTAATCGATAGTGATGCTCATAGTGGACCATCTATGTTTCCTATGATTATTAGAGTATTGGGTTGGCCACCTACTATTCTAGTAGGCGGGTTGTCACAGATGGTATCAGAGCATTAGGTTCTAGAGTCCTTAGGAATCTGTACGGACGTATTGAGCTTTCAGCATTACTTCTGATTTGTTATTGAGCCTTAGGATTAAGATTGTTGATTTCTATTGTGAGATTTCGTTCTCCTTCTATGATATGAGAAACCCTAAAATCTTTTGTGCGTTCGTGTGAGACTCGTAAGTAGACAGATGAAGGGCGTCAAGGAAGGCCATTGTGAAGGCGTCATGAGATGGGATTACTAAGAGCTGTAAGATGTAGTCGGGGATGAGGGACGCTTTAGAGCTCGCTCCCTTCGTAGCTTTTTTTTTATATTGCTATCGCGACTACTAAGTATAGTAGATATAGTTTTTGAAGTAACACTACAAGTAGAGAGTGGTACTAAGTTGTGATTCCTAACGACATCAAGTTTGAGTTGAAAAGTCCTTGGTAAGGACCATAGGTTATAGTTAAGTTCGACGGAGGAAGTGTAACCTCGTTCGGTGGAAACATATGGCTCAGGAGTTTTATCCTAGAGAGGGGTATAGAAGTGTCTAGGTGCAAAGATTGGAGGAAAATATTTCACCCATAGGAGTAAGGTTGAAGTGGCGAAAATGGTAGTCGCCATATTTTGGTGGAGTGGGAAGTTTTGCCCATAGAGAGGGCCCTTTAGTTGAAATTATAGGCTCACAAGTAAGTGTTTCTAACACTTCTAGAGAAGTAGTGTTCATGATGCCCCATTGGTGGATATCCACCAGGGGAAGACTCATTGAAGTAAGGTCGGGGAGGTTAGTAGAATGTTCTCTTTGTTGAAAAAGTTAAGGGAACTACTCGTTTTGATCTTGTTGATTAGAGAACAAGGACAAGAATAGGGTGCCTAGTTGGGGCATAGATGGAAGTAGTTTTGTTCGGATAAGACTAGGATAATGTGTCTAGGAACCATTGGTATTGGCCAAAGATTGGCAAGTATGTTGGCGGGAATTTCCACCTTAGTTGGGGGTGGAGCATTCCTTCTGAGAAGATGGAGTAGTGTGTTATTAACCCTAGATTTGGGTGTGTGAATTGAGCACGTGGTGCTATTGATTTTATTATAGAGAATGTATCTATGTGACTTCCATGATGGGGAAATTCTATATTTTTCCTTCACTCGTTATAAGGCGAGTGATGATATTTTAAAAGTAAATGTGTGATATGTGCTACTCGTATTATATGTATTATACGGGTGGAAATATTCTTGGTTTGGTTGGAGCGATAGCAAGCGAATAAATTGCGAGGCTATCATAATTGTAGTTACAGAAAGGAACTAGTTGTTCTATAATGTCTCACCTGGATACAAGATTGGGACTTTATAGGGATGGTTTAATGTATGTAAGGATTTTCTTTTTTATTCTATTTCATTCATTTTGCATGTATGTTGTCACCTTATCTCCACGACCAACAAAGTTAAGTAGTAATGTATAGGAGGGGTTCCTTGTTTGGATTTCGCTTTGCGAGACGCTCGAAGCATGAACCTTAATGACGTTGGGAGTGGAGAGACGTTGCATTTATTTTCTTTCTCTCTTTTTGTGGTTGGAAAGCTGGGTTGGAAGGTTTAGACGAGAATCACGTGATTGAGTGATTCAAGGGCTATTAAAGTGCGATATAGAAGCACTGTGAATCGTTTTCTCCACTAATCGATGTGAGGGAGACTGAGATAAGAAAGTAGAATTGAGACTTATGGTTATGACCTAATGATAAGGCCATTTAAAAATATGTATGTATGTATAATGGGATAAAGCATTTGTGGCATCTTACAGAAAGTAAATGCCAGATTAGTTAAATTTTTAGTTAATTGAGATGGTAGGACATAGAAGTAGAAGTGCATTAGTAGAATTAAGAGTTAGGATTTTAGCAGTACCAATCATGTGCCTTCAACCATTACATCTTGATGACCGAAGATGCAAGGTAGTAGTGTAACGGGAGGGTTCCTTGTTTGGATTTTGCCTTGGCGAGACATCCCACGCATGAAACCGAGCGAATGTCAGAAGTTGAGAAAGGTCTTGAACACTAGGGATATAACTAGTGTAATATTATACGACTTCATTAGGATATGTAGATCGACATTAGGATTATTAGGACGTAAGGCCCTTAGGGCACGTGACGTTATTTTAGGAAGGCGGTAGGGAGTTGATCACAATAGGTTTGTGGGTTAACTCTAAGTAGGATTTGGTCCCTAGAATGAAGAAGTATATTATCTCGAGTGATTCGAAATGTTAGGACATAGAAGGTGGGGCCTCTCTTAGGTAGATTGTTACATCGGTAACCTAACTTTCGGGGAGTTAAAAGGATGAGATGATCTTTGCTCCTGCACTCGTGTTGTTAATATCGAGAGTGGATTTAACGAACGAGTCTCTGCCAGGAATGAGAAGTAGTAATACGGGAGAATGGACCCATTGTTTATGCGTCTCACAGACTTAAATTTTATGAGAAATGTTATCCCCATCTTGATTTGAAGTTCGAAGCGGTTGTACTCACCTTAAAGGAATAGAGGCACTACTTCCTGGGCAGGAAATTGGTCTTTTCATGAGAAATAATTTGGAGTTCGTAAAGGACTATCAATTGGATACTCCCTTTCGCTAAGGAAATACGGATAGGGTAGCTGATGCACTGAGTAGAAAACCCATCGGAGAGATTAGTTAAGGAATGGAATTCCAAGTGGAACGAGCTTAACCGAGAGGATACTATAGCAAGAGCATTCATGTCCATGATTTACCATTTCACCTACTAGTGTGAAGAGAGTAGTATGGAGTGAGAACGGATATATCCATGGACATCTTTATCGAAGTGCCGATATTGCAACGGTCATGATCCTAGTTGAGAAAACTATTGATCATTGGACCAATCGTTGCTTACCCAATTAAAATGGGTGGGTGCGGAGGAGTATTCCCAACTCTTCATAGAGGAGTTATGGAACTATATGATGTTCCTATTAAATCAGTGTTGGACCGGGACAAGATATTCGTGTTAAGGTATTGGTAAGGTTTCCAGGAAGTAATGGGAACTAAATTGAAGTTGAGTACGACCTACCACCCTTAAGTGGTTGAAGTTAGCTTAATGCCGAAAGGCATACCTTGAATGGGGGTGTTGACTTAAAGAAAGTATGGTAGTAGTAGATTTTATGGGTCAAATTTTTGTACAATAGTTCGGATCATTTTCTATAAGTATGGTGCCGTGTGTGTGACCTAGTGTAGTCGGGTGAGTAATTTGTTTGTTCGTTAGAATGGAACCAGCGGATAATATATTCCTTGGGCTTGGAGTGGTCTGAAAATATTTCTTTAGTGATTGGGCACATTGATCCGCATACTTTTAAGTTTTACGCCAATGCGAATAGAAGTAAGTAGTATTGGGGTGAGCGATTATAAGTTAGAATAGTTATTCCCTTGTAAGGGTATAACGTGATTCGGGAAGTAAGGCAAATTGTGACGAGATATGTAGGTATCTCCTTCCGTAGTAGAAAGGTAGGATCGATAGTTCATGAGGAACGACTAAGTGCTAGGTTAGAGCACGAAGAGGGTAGACTAAGATCGAATAGTGATGACCTTAGTCTGAGTCCAATGGGGACGCCGCACTACCGAGGGATTTTCTAATAATGATAGAACGATAGTTTGGAATAGTATACCCTTTGTATTATTATAGGGTATGCCTGAATTTTGAGGGAAAAATTCCCTTCTAAGGAGGGGAGTATGTAACAATCCAGTCTTTTGAGAGACTATTTCATAGTATTTTGCCTGATGGGATAATTTATAAAATAGGGAAAGTTGGAGTAAATATTATTTACCGTGATATTAAGGGATAATATTTACTATGTTTTTTCTATTTACCGTTATGACAAGGTAAATGGCATTACATTGTGTTTTATTGCGTCGTTATATGTAAAACGACGGTTATGACTCATATATAGATTGGAGTATAATTAATGAAATAAAATGAAGTTGGAACACAAAAGTAGTTCATGTTATTCCGAATGCCAAAATAGGGGGTGCGGTTGTTTTTAGAATAGTCGAGATAGTCAAAATAAGTGCCAAGTCGTATTTTTGAGTTTCGGGTACTTTTGACGCGTTATGACTCAATTATGTAATTACGAGTCATTTTAATGGTGTATTAACATTTAAAAGAGGGGAATTATGTTTAGGACCCATTTAAGTATTCTAAACCCCTTATATTCTTCATTTTATGTTATAAACCAAGAGAGAGAGAGAGAAGAGAGAGAGCTTGGGAGAAATGGAGATAAGAGAGAAAAATGGAAGATTGGAGCCGGAATCCGTTGCTACCGGAAGAGAATCCGAGACTACAAACTCGAGGCAAGTTTCTTACTTGCTAGATATTGATTTAATGTGATAATTTGCATGTATAGTTAGTTTTTGGGAGATTTAAACCATAAATGGGTTTTTGTTAATTTTGGTGATTAAACCCTAAATCTTGTAGTTTAATTTGATTTGAGGAAAATAAATTAGTTACTTGATGTGTAGAAGTGATTTGGTAACAATTATTGTTGTTGTATTTGGGTGGAATAACGAATAAAAAGCTTGGAGATCCGTTAATGGCCGAAACAGTCTCTCGGAGAAGAAGATGCCCGCCATGATCGATCGATCGAGCATGGGGGATCGATCGATCGAACCACCAATCGATTGAAGGCCAAGGGTCAATCGATCGACCCTTCCAGAAGTTGGGAAAATTTGTAGGGACAAATCGATTCGGTTTGGGGGTAGGATACAGGTCTGGGAGTCTGAATCGATTGAGGTTAAGGCCGAATCGATTCGGATAGATGCAGAATGTTGGTTTTACTCACCGAATCGATTATATTTTTGGGCGAATTGATTCGGCCCTAGGGAAAATCTATTCGGCTACCCTGTTTTTGTGAGATTTTCCTTGTTTTGTTTTCGCCCTTTTCTTTTAGGTTTGAGGTTTAGGAACATTCCTTTGGGAAGTAATAAGGAGTTCTAGAGGGTTATTTTGGGTAGACAAAGACCCTAGGCTAGCATTTGATTATTTGGGGCTTATTCAAAAGGTTAGATTGTGTAGTTTAATGTCCGAATGATATAGGAAGTTAACCTAAAATTTATAGAAGGTAAAAATGTTAATGTTGAGACTTTTGGGTGAGAATTATTGCAGGAGACTCACTTTGATGACTTTATAGAATGTAAAAATGTTAATGTTCAGTTTATATATTCGGGCGTGTTGCCCAAGCTTTGTAATCATTTATTATACTGTGATATTTAAATTGTAATGCTCGATGTGACTATTTGTATTGGTCTGTTAACCGACAGCTTATTCGGTTATTGCTTTATATATTTTCTTTTATTTACTCGTTGATTTTTGGTACCCACCGTTTTTGCAAATGGGATTGTCTAAGTGTTTTTCTTTTATTTACAAAATTTTAAATTTGACAATCCGTTTTCTAAAATGATTGGTGGTTATCTCATACTATTATTTTAATCGACAGTGTTGCTGAAAAATGGACCATCTATGATTCCTGTGATTATTAGAGTATTGGGCTGGCCACCTATTATTTTAGTACGCGGGTTGTCACATCCCTATACCTAGATGTTTTCAACACACCAATATTTCCTGGCCTATTATTTAGGAAGAAAAATAACTAACCAACACCATTTGGCCTCACCCCTCGACTGACTAATCCAAGGAACAACGTAAAAATCATCCCCACCCTGAAAATTTCTATCTGTAAACCGTCACCACTATTGAGTCCCATACCTAGAAAGCGATAACTACCCAAAGGTCCACTAACTAGTCCCACACCTAGAAAGAAACCTAAATAAAGGTGAGCATCGTATCTATCCCATAATCCCTTCGTTCCCACGGTGTCGAACATAATAAACTAAGCAATTGATATAAAAGAAAATTTTCCATTCATCACACTAATTTTCTCAATTTGATCCACACACCATTAATTATATCAAATAATGTCCATTGAATCAAAAAATTAATTAAATCGCACTTTTTCATGAAATTAATCAATTTGTAATCATATGCATGCGATAAGATTTATACCACAAGAATTTACTACTACCCCACATCCATAAAATTTTCCATTATTTAACATCATACAAATTATTAAATGACATTCCTACGTGAAGACCTACATGAAAACACCTTAACGTCAATGACACCCAACTCTCTACCCTAACACGCAAGGTTTTGATTCTTCATTCATGTTGAAAATTTCATAAAAAGTAGTCCCGGATTATTTTCCACTTTTCATAATTAATCTCCCTAGTTTCTTTTAATAAAACACATGTAATTAGTGTGTAAACCATAATTACTATGCATAATATAAGGGGAAAGCAATAGAGGTAACCATGCCTGAGATTTGTTTGAAGAAATCTGATTATGTAGATGCATTCTTTGTGAAAAGTTAACAAAGATTTGTTCTTGGATTTGAGAAAACTCGGTTTATCTTGACAAATCTTGATTTGAAACTTGCGTATAATGGAGCTAAGGTTTAGAGGTAGAAGATGATGAAGTTGTAAGATCCTTCTGGTTGTAAGGTTTATGAAAAAATGATTGGAAAAGACTAGCCCCGAGTTTATTTAAGTGGTAAAAAGATTAGAGTTCAATTGGCATAAGAATTCTATTGAAAATAAAACACTGTGTTGGCCGACCTAGCTGAACCGGCTCAGCCTGCGCCAAAAATCCCTTATTTTGCTTAAGAAGTTGTATTACTTAAAATATAACTCCGATATCGATTCCGATTAAAATTCTACTTTCTAAAAATAAAAACCAACATATTTCATCACTAAAAATAAATAAATTCCAAAATTTTATTTTCTCGGATTTAGAATTAATTTCAAATAATTCCAATTTAAATTTACGGGGTGTTACAACGCCGGCTCCAAATACTTAAAGAATTCAGCATAAGTATTTGTCATGTGGATGAACACAAAAACTTATCACGTCCATATTGATAATCTCAAGTTGGTTACCTATAATCTCGGACGAGATATTCATGAGTCGCCACACAAGCCAACGAAAAGATGGGAGAGTTCCTTAAAAAACTCGATCACTACGATTTTATACCATTATAAATACAACCCATACCCTATGGCCAAAGGGGATCTATTTTCAAAACTTCGAGAGAACTTAATAAAATACAGTGACCTCTCCTTAGACGTAGTCAATTTGTCGAGTCACGTAATTTCTTGTATTGTGTGATTGACATCTTAATTCATTCTTTTATTTCTTTCTGGAATCCTTTTAATTATGATTAATTTTTACTCACACATATATGTGTATATAACACACGCATAAAACTTCCATACATACATGATACATGAATGTATACATATATGCATACATCATAAATGCATAAATATATACATATTTATACATTTACTAATCATAGTGAGTTATGTATGTATGCATAATTCAAATGCATACATACATACATACATACATACATACATACATACATACATACATACATACATGCATACATACATACATAAATGTATAAATATCTCTCTCTATATGAGGCAGGCTCTCATAAGGTCCACCTATAAGTCCACTGTGAATGTGTTAAATACTGTGTGATATCGATTTTAGAAAAATCGCAAATTTTCAATTTTGAACTTATTTAACTGGAGTCAATCTTTAAAACAATTAGATTAAACCCTAAAGCATGCATCTATGTGGATTAAATAAATCATGCAAATCCAACAAACACAAATCGAGATTCAGAATAAAAAAAACTCCTTTCGGGTAAAACCTTTATTTCACTATGATCGGTAAATTGCAACTTACATATACATTATGAAGTTCGCAATGAATCTGACACAGTAGATCCACATAGACACGCAACCTATATTAGTAATAAATTGACTGCAGCAAACCCAAAATAACCACAATTCTATCCTCAACCAGGAACACTTACAAGCACCCCCAATGACCTTAGTCTTAGTCATCCATAGACGTGTCTTCCCTATAAGAGAAACTCCAGCAAAATTGTATATTGGGCTCCAAAATGATTCACTAAAGTTATTGGGATGATTTATGAATCAAAATAAAGTTAAAACACCTTAAAAAGTGAGAAGATAAAAATTCTGCGAAAGCAGTTTTCGTATAATGAAACACTCACGTCTTCTGAAGCAAAAATGACTCAAAAACGAACTATTTATTTAAAAAATTGAGTTGGTGACTTCGCTTGAACGACATATCCAAATCGCTCGAACGACATATGATTTCGCTTGAAGGGACTTCGTGTGACCTATCAAACGAGGTTAAAAACTAAAACAATAGCATGTCATTTGATAAAATGATCAAGCGAGGTTCTCGCGAAGTATCAAGCGAGATAACAGTCACTTAAATAAGTTGTTTGAATGACTTTTTCATGTCGTTTGAACGAAATCAACAAAAATAAATTTTATTAAAACTCTCCCTCAGGACTTAGAAAAAAATTATTTTGACAAAAAATGACACCTCACATGTTTAAAAACATTTTAGAAAAATTATCCCAACATTTTAAATGAAACATTAAGGGACTTAAACACAACCATACCAAAATCTATCTCGCAAAGGCTTGTTTGTTGAAGAATGTTAACAGTCGGATTCGTCTTTATGCATGAATGAACTTGAACTTTTCTTCAACGGATGTAGCATTATACAACATACTCTAATGTAAACTGGACTATGTAAAATATGTCCCTACATCCATCCATGCGGATAATTTTTTTAAATAGTAAAAACAATAATTTGGGGTTAACTTTTTTGTGTACTATTTCAACATTTCAGTGAACCCCACAAAAAATATCAGCTTAAAATGATTTTTTTTGCTATTTTAAAAAAATCGGTCAAAATATGACAGTTTACCTATGTCTCTCTCTTATATATATATATATATAAACATATTTGCTAATTTTGTCAAATTTTCAATAAAAATTATTTAAAAACATGCTTACTTGTGTTTAGAAATTGCATTTAAATCGAGTTTCCAAAATACAAAATCAAATGGTCCCTTAATATTTTAGGTGTGTCAAACGTAAATTCTTATCAAAATTTTATTTAAACACAAAAACAATATTATAATAGATAACCAAAGAGGCCCTACGTGTCTTAAATAACATTTTAATTATAACCCTATCAATATCTGGGTTCACATCCAGTTCATTCACCAATAAAATAAACATAAATCGGAATATGAGATTAGAAAATATAACGACTCTATGAATATGGGCATTCCATTGATAAGCTTAAATATATTCATGATTGGAGATATTTATGTCATGGTATCATTATTTAACTGCAATAAAATCCAATATGTTATTACGCACTTGTAGGTACTGTTCTAATTATGTGGATTTTATTTTAGGGTCCAAATGTGTAATCTTTTTTTATATTACAATGGAAATTAAAAAACAAAATAAGGAAAAAACATCCCAACAGAACAAGAAAACCAATTGCAGCCTAGCATACTGAATCTAAGCAGTTTATGTTTAACCATGGTCCAACCTAGGCAATTTCCTAGGGCCCGTGGTTGAAGGGGCTCCATTTTTATTAACAAGTTATATAGTTATACTTAAGTATGTTGAAGCAATTTAGTAAATGAACACTGTAGTGTTTAAATAAAGGAATATTAGTAAATAAATTATTTAGATGTATTCTCTATCAATGGCTTGCTCACAATCACAATTGTAGGAGAGCCCTGTATTATATTCATGCATTATCACTGTTTTATTATTGTGAGATAAATGAAAAAAGTTGACATGAGTCATAAGACCTATACTAGAGAAAATGAATTGATAGGAATCATAAGATCTAAAATGATTTGGATATATGATGGTTGCGGACAACACCTGTATAACATGATTTGGCTTCATATATATACATACAAGGAGGGAGCTAAATTCTTAAAACAAAAACAAACAAAAAAAGTTTATTAGCAAATGGAAACTTGTTGCTAACTAAACATTATAAACAAGAAATGTAAGTTTAAATAATGATAAAAAAAAATAATAAAAGTCGTCAGATTGTAGACCTGACACCCCACTCAATTAAATACCGGTTGATCAGTCATTTATTAAATTAAAATAGGATTTCCGTTTGGTTCATTTTTAGCATCACTGTCGAAAACCATATTAATAACTAATAACCCAATTTGTTAATTAAGCCAGTGTCAAATTTAATCTTTCATTAAACAGATAAATACATGCGGAATAAGATAACTAATCCATGCACACAATCACTGAGTCTAAAACGATACTGGATACATAACTGAAAGACTTGCTAAATAAACCATCAGCTAAAAATCCCAATCCAAAATTGTAATCCAACAAATGAATAAATAATCCCAATACCGAGTCTAAAAGTAAATGGGCAACATGCCCTAAATGAAACTGCAGCTAAGATAATATCCCTAATCTATGAATAAAGAAATGATGCGTCTAATCCAAGTCCTGCATGCATCCACATATGCCGCAACTGTGTATCCCTGGAATAGAATCTCAAGTCTGACGTCCTTATGGAAAGACACCTAAAAGGTTTTGAAAATATTGGCAGTAAGGGTTACAACCGAAAATATTTTGAAAATATTTAGCAAGTGATTAAGTTTGTAGTAATTAAAATGCATGAAAACTATTCATATTTAAGCTAGTGTCGCACTCTCTTGAGATACTCCTCACCGCTCAACTAATGTGCACACCTACTGCTATCTCCATAACCTACCTAGTTATACTACCCCTCCTAACTAATCTTGTTGTGAACCCTTCCTTATCCACTACTCTAATCCGAGTAATATTACTATGAATTATTAAATTATATCACCAAATAATTCTTTAATTCTATTCAAATCGAACCATATAACATTTCTCTAGTTATAATAGTAATACAATTTCACTTTGTGTATTTTTCTCGTATATAAATTTTCACACTAATTATATACGTACAATTATACTACAACATTCACACACATGCCGTAAATAATATCCATCCTCCCGTAGTAATAACTCACTGGATGTTTTCTCTAAAATGCTATCACCCCCAAGTATACACAATCCAACCCAGATACCACGAGATGGTTTACTCACACCGAATTAGGGAATAAATAATAAGTGTAGTGAAGGGAGTTATAGTTCCCCGAGTGTGAGAACGAATCATACCCAAAGTGTCTCACCTCGAAGGAATCATTACATGAAATACTGGACACTATGACCTGGGGATTATAGTCGCCCTGCATTCACTATCCAGGGGATTCACCCACGTCGCGCAACCTCCTATGATAGCACTAGAGGGGTATCTAATTATAAAAATATCTTACAGTGATATTTAATGAGAACACAATAATATTAATATATATATATATATATATACCGACACACTATCAGTATACATTCAATAACTTAAACCCGACTAACCCATGTCTAACTTCCGTAGCACAAGTCCAAAAATATCCGAGTCTAAATCCACAACTCTCAATTTAATTATTTTTTTAAAGTAGTGCCACTCAAATATAATACCCGGACATATTTGCTTGCCTGCCCAAAAATTTTAAACCTTTTTAGAATTTATCACTGCAATTTTCGTAAATAAGTTTCACACATTTATTTTTCCTTCCCAATTATTTGTATTCACCCCTTACGTCCCTAAGAATGGGATAACTAAAAATTTCACTACATTTATCTTTGTAGTCCCCCAACAAGTGTCAGGACAAAATAAAGAAAAAGGGAAAGAATTGGGCCAGTTTATCCAGCATCTTTCGAATGACAGATTTGTTCGTTCGAATGACCTATGTCTTCTTCCCAAGCCCGTGGCTTCCATTGTTGTTCATTCCAGCTTCGAAACCTTAACCCAAAAATATAACTCCCAATGACTGTTTTCCAACCAATTCCAATTTCTCATTTACATCCTTAACTAACATCGATTTTTAGGAATGATAATAATAGTCTGAGTTGGGTTATTCCAATTTCGTCTACAACTTTTCTTCAAAGTTTTCTTTCAATTATCAGATTAACCACCTCGATTACCAAACTATGAATTTAACTTGGATTCTCACACTTTTGAATCATAATATAACATTAATCGTGTGACAACCCGAATATAATTATGATAAATTATGTTTAAATCACGATTAGCTTATGTGATATGGATAATATGTTATTATTATATCTAATGTTTAGTATAATCCTATTTTCATAAATCATGAAATGTCGAATTATTTACAAACACGAAATTTTGTTATTTTTGATAGAAATGTCCTTGTTTAAGACTAGTGTTTACCTATATAACATAACAATTGACTTGAGGTGAAAACTATATAATTGTAGACATATGATTTAGGGTTGTAACACAACAAATGTTATATCAAACTAATGTACGAGTAAGAAGTTAGGCCAAATTTACGAACAAGGGGCAAATCTGTCAATTCCCTTTAAGTGGTAAATTGTCTTTTATTAAACGAAATGGTTAAATTTGATTGGTTGGCTTGGGAGGAATCCTTGGCCAACTTAAACTCTCCCTCTAACTTATTTATTCATCAAATTAATCCCTAGGTTCAGTTTCAAGTGTTTTTAGCTTGAGGAAAGAGAAGGTAGAAGTTTAGGAAGAAAAGTGAGGAGAAAAACTGTAGAAAAAATCCGTAGAAATTATGTAAAAGTCCCGAAGGTAATCCTAATTTCAAATCTTGCTATTTTTAATATATTTATGATTTATATGATATAAATCCTTGATTTTTTTATTGACCTTTCATGCTTGGGTGCATATGTATGGATATATGCAAGTTTAAGTTAAGTTGAATGCATAAACCCTCAAAATTGCTTTGTATTGAAACCCCTTTCATTCAAACTTGAATATATTTTTGTGCGATTACTAGAATTCAGAAATTCCAATTGGATATGAAATTATACTCATATATTCATATCATATCCGATAATTAGGATTTACCTCCTTGTGTTTAGGCCGTAGTGATGGTTGAAAATTGGTACATAGTTGCTGTTTTTATATTTCCTTTCGGTATGCCTTGAGTTTTGTCAAGATTTTGACATAGAAAATGAAATCAAAAATTTTTGAAACTTTAATTCTATACTATTCAGTATGTGTACTGAAAATGGATTGAAAATCATGGAAATTTATACTTTAGAAAAATTATAAAAAATCTGGGAAATCGAACGAACAATAGAAGAGCTTGTAGGGCAGATTTCTTGTGTTGTAAAGAAATGGTCATAACTTGCTCTAGGAAGCTTGAAAAATTACACCGTCACTTGTACTGGAAAGTATATTCATATATGTTTTCATATATAAGGTTGTACACTTGTATTTATACAATTTGGGAATATAGGATGGTTGAGTATAGAAGACAATAATTCAAGGCCATACTGAATACTCCATGAAAAAATATTGCTATCTTCTCTTTCCAAAGAGTATTTTGAGCACATGTTTCATGTGTATATACATTGAGAATTATACTTTCGTGTTACTTGGTTTTGGTAATAAATTCCTTATGAGGTATGTCTTACGGTTGAATGTTCATAACATTATTAATATGTATAGCATTGTTTTGTCTTTACTCGTGTTTCATGGAATGTGACTTAAGTGGAATTATATTGTTGATCTATAGTCATTGAAAGTTACATAATTATGTTAGGATAATACTTATTATTGAGATTCAGTACTGATTTAGTAGGATTGACAGGTGTAAGGTCTAATCAACCCAGTTCAGCTCCTCCTAAAGGAAACGTGAATACATAGTTGACAACCCAAGGTGAGTGTACTCACTGGGAAGAGATAATTGTATCGTGTTGTTGATATGATTAGAATATAATGAATATGAAATTGTTCATTTTGGTTTACTGAAATGGGAGGTTACTCCCCGACCCAAAATGGGGGAGAATTGTCTATTAATGACAAGGGGTTACTCCTCGACCAGGAACGGGGGAGAATTGTCTATTTAGACAGGATATGTGAATCATGATTTGGAAAAGCTGCTCATTCATTATGAATGAGCCGGATAAGTTAATACATGATTATATAGACATGATTTATTGCATTTAAATTCATGCAGTAGTATAGTAGTGATGCATTCACTGGGCTATTTTGCTCATGATTCTTATATTCACATTTTTTCAGATAACGCAATGTCACTGCCAAATCTAGGAGGTCGGGTTGGGTTAGCTAGGAATGGAAGAAACAATGATTTTGTGTAAATGTAAATGATGTAATTAAGTTAACTTATCCTTCAAGAAAATTTTTATGGACATGACTACTTTGATGTTGTAAAAAGGCTTTCAGTTATATGGATTTACAATGATGACTCTGAAATTAAAACTCGTGTTTATGGTTTGGTTAGATTAATTATGGTTTGACTCACGTTGACTTTCAGACTTAATTATAAGTCACTGGGTTGGGGTGTGTCAGCTTTTGGTATCAGAGCCTACGTTTTATAGGTTCTGGAGTGAGAAGAGTCTAGATTTGCAGTGAATGTTAGAAATATATATTATTTGATACTAATGATTATGTTAGGAAAGATATGTCCATATGTAAGTTGTTATATCTTTGATTTATTTAAGATATAAAAGTATGGAAGGAGGAAATGTTAATTTGAGAATAGAAGATGAGGCTTCAAATATGGCAGCAGAAGCGGAGGTTGAGCAACCTGTTTATGGAAATGTAGAACCGAGCCCTTACAATTGACAGACATACAAAAAACGGCACGTGCTATGACTCTAATGGTAGAGCAACAAGCTAGATTTATGGCTCATGTGGAAGAACAACAGACCAGGCAACTGGAGGCACAAGCATTAGCTAGGGCTGAGGAGGTGATGCACCGGGAAGAATGGAGTACTTCACATGAGAAATTTATTAAAATGAATCCACCCTCATTTGAAGGAGCAGTTGATCCAGCAGAGGCATAAGAATGAGTTAAAGAGATTGAACTTATTTTTGGGGTGATGAGAATACCTGAAAATCAACGAGTGATCTTAGTGACATACATGCTGAAAGGAGAAGCTAAATATTGGTGGGATGCCATAAAACATTTGTTAATTACTCCAGGAGGTGGGAATGTGATCTCATGGGATGATTTTGTCAAAGATTTGTATGATAAGTATTTTCCGCCAATGTATCGAAAACAAAAGGAGAAGGAATATTTCATGTTGAATCAGGGGAGTACGACAGTTAGAGAATACGAAGCTAAACTTACAGCTTTATCTCGATTTTCTTCGAGGTTTATACAAAATAAGGAAGACATGTGTAGACAATTTCTTGACGGACTTGAGTTAGCTATTAAATCAAGGTTGTAGGCTTTAGAGACTGTTAACTATTCAGCCTTGGTGAACAAAGCCATTCTAGTAGAAAAGGACGTGAATGAAGCGAGAGGTAATCGAGAACGAGGCGTAAAGAGAAGCAGATTCAATCCAAGTTATCAAAAGGGTAGTGATACAGAATATTCAAGACTTGGGGGATAGAAATTCCAGCATGGTAGAGGTATGGGAGGTGGTTCTCAGAGGGGTGAGGCTAGTAGTGGAAGAGGTTCAGGAGCTTCACCGTAAGTAAATTCGAATGTTTATTTCTTTTATGGTACATCGGGCCATGTAAAGAGAAATTGCCCAAAGTTACAGAATATAAAATATTTTAATTGTCATCAGAAGGTCCATCTGAGAAAGAATTGTCCTATGTTATCTAGAGAAATTTTAGTTAGTAGTGTGGGGTCTCATAAAGGATCATCCCCAGGGAGTACAACCAGGGGAAGGGATACAAGACAAGCAAGTTGATCTAAGGCAGAAGGAAGAGTGTTTGCGATGACATTGCAAGATGCCCATGCTACACCAAAAGTGGTTACATGTAAACTCTCCATTGCAAACAAAGATTTGTATGCACTCATTGATCCTGGATATACGCATTCATTTGTGGCATCACATAGTGTTTCATATTTGGGTAGACCATGTTCATTTCTCAATTGTGCCTTATATATTTCTAACCCAATGGAAAGTGTGATTTTGGTTGAGCACGTTTATAAAGATTATGTCTTACGAATGGTTGAACAAGATTTCTATGTTGACTTGATACCATTGGCCATTCGGGATTTTGATATTATATTGGGGATGGATTGGTTATCATCATATCATGCTTCCATTGATTGTTTTTGAAAATAAATTACATTTCATCTTCCTGGTGAACTCGAGTTCCAGTTTACAGGGGAATGGAATGTTGTCCCTAATTGTCTCATCTCAGCAATTAAGAGCAGGAAGTTATTGAGTAAGGGTTGTACAGGGTATTTAGCGTATGTGGTTGATGTTAGTAAGGAAGAACTTAAAGTTGAAGATATACCAGTGGTTAGAGAATTTTTTGATGTCTTCCTAGAGGAATTGACAGGATTGCCACCCAATAGGGAAGTAGAGTTTTCCATTGAATTAATTCCAGGTACTGGTCTGATTTATCTTGATCCATATAGAATGGCACCAACATAGTTGAAAGAATTAAAAGTGCAATTTTAATATCTGATAAGAAGAGGCTTCATTCGGCCTAGTGTTTTGCCATAGGGAGCCTGAGTGTTATTTGTGAAAAAGAAAGATGGGACAATGCGATTATGTATTGATTATCAGAAATTAAATAAGGTGACCATTAGAAACAAGTACCCTCTACCTGGTATCGATGACTTGTTTGACCAATTACAGGGGGCCACAGTATTTTCGAAGATTGATTTGAGATCGGGTTACCACCAATTGAAAGTAAATCATAGTGATATTTCCAAAACAGCTTTTCGAACACGATATGGGCACTATGAGTTTTTGGTGATGCCATTTGGATTAACTAATGCTCCAAAAAATTTTATGGATTTGATGAACCGGGTCTTCCACCCTTTCATTGATTCATTTGTGATTGTATTCATAGACGATGTGTTGATTTACTAGCGTAGCATGGAGGAACATGAGAAACATTTGAGACTTGTATTTCAGATTTTGAGAGAGAAGAAATTATTTGTTAAATTTAGCAAGTGTGAGTTTTGGTTGAATGAAATTGTGTTTTTAGGGCATGTTGTCTCGAGAAATGGGATATATGTTGATCCAAAGAAGGTGGAAGCAATCGTTGAATGGGAGAATCCTAAGAATATGACATAAATTAAAAGTTTCCTAGGATTGGCAGGTTACTATCGCAGATTTATTAAAGGGTTTTCATCAATAGCATTACCATTGACAAAGTTGACTCGTAAAGAAGTGAATTTTGTATGGGATGAAGAATGCGAGAAAAGTTTTAAAGAATTAAAGAATCGGTTGGTTTCAACCCCTATACTCACTATTTCATGTGGACATGAGTCTTTTGTGATCTATACAAACGCTTCATTTTAGGGGTTAGGATGTGTTCTTATGAAGAATGGGGAGGTAATAGCATATGCTTCCAGACAATTAAAGATGCATGAACGAAACTACCCTACACATGATTTGGAGCTAGTAGCCATTGTTTTTGCTTTAAAGTTGTGGAGACATTACTTGTATGGAGAAACTTGTGAGATATTTACAGATCATCAAAGTTTGAAATACTTGTTTACACAGAAAGAACTGAATTTGAGGCAGAGGCGTTGGATAGAACTTATTAAAGACTATGACTGTACCATCCATCATCATCCTGGGAAGGCCAATGTAGTAGTAGATGCTTTGAGTCAAAAATCATCAGGGATTCTGGGTTGCATACGGTGTGCCCGTGTTGGAAATATTCTTGACTTGGCATCGATGGGGATTTAATTGAAGTTTTCAAAAAGTGAAGGATCATTATCACATGTCACAGTGAGACCTTTATTGGCAGAACCCATACGAAATTTGCAGATCAGTGATCCATTCCTTGAGAGGAAAAAACAAGATGTCCTAGATGGTAAATAGAGTGACTTTGAGATTAAGAATGATGAATCATTGTGTTTTAAAAAATGAATTTGTGTACCAAGTGATCCACCCTTAAAGAATAATATATTATAAGAGGCACATAGTTCTATTTACTCTATGCATTCGGGAGGTACCAAAATGTACAGAGATTTGAAAGAGTATTAAGGGTGGAACAATATGAAACGTGAGATTTCATAGTTCGTAGCTAAATGTTTAGTATGTCAGTAAGTGAAAGCGGAGCATCAGAAGCCGACGGGATTAGTGCAGTCATTGCCTATTCTAGAATGGAAGTGGGAACATATAACGATGGACTTTGTTACAGGATTACCCCGGTCACCAAAGGGGCATGATTCTATTTGGGTGATTGTAGACCGATTGATGAAGTCGGCCCATTTTCTTCCAGTTAAGACGACCTACACTGTTGATAAGTATGCACGTATGTACATTGATGAGATTATCCGTTTACATGGGTAACCACTATCACTTGTATCAGATAGAGATCCAACGTTCACTTCTAAGTTTTGGACTCGTTTACAGAATGCCATGGGCACAAGTTTGAAGTTCAACACTGCATTTCATCCACAAACCGATGGGCAATCTAAAAGGACGATTCAAATATTGGAAGACATGTTACGAGCTTATGTATTTGAATTCAAAGGTAGTTGGGAAGGAAAGGAAAAGCTTACCAAGGAGTTTTATGCCAACAACTCCTCCGTTTGCACCGCCGTCACCGCCAAACGTTAGATCGCGCAATAAGGATCACAACCACACTGATTTCATCTACAAATCAGAAATAAAAATTCCCAGGCAAGTATTTATCTTGCTTAATTTAGTTAATGCTTCATTCATATTAGTTTAGGGTTGATTAAATGTTGTACCTTTAGAAAAAAACTTTTCAATAAACGCTCCAAGAACCATATAGGAAATAGGGTGAACTCTCATTCCCCTTACAACCCTTATCACCATGGCTAACATGGCTGAAATTCCTGTTAACACACACATCCCTTATAAACCTCCTGATCAAAATACTATCTGGAAGAAATCCTTTGCAAGTATTCTCATGAACAACACTACGAAGGAACCATGTCTCAAACAGCCATCCATGTACAAAGGAGAACCAGCGATTCTATTCTCAGAAGATGATATTACCACACTAGCTGCTCATTTCCAACACACAATCATAGGCAAATTTTTGCATGGCAGACCTTCAATTGAAATCATCAGGAAAACCTTCCAAACTTTTTCATTAAAGTTTGATTTTACAGTTGGTCTGATTGACTTAAAGGACATTTTAATTCGACTTCAATGTGAGGAGGACTATGTTCGACTTTGGGTTAGAGATCAATGGTATATCGGGAAGTTCCCAATGCGTACTTTCAAATGGACATCTGATTTCCACCCAGAAGAAGAAAGCCCCATTGTACCAGTTTGGGTGAATCTACCCAATCTTCCAATTCATTTTTATGCGAAGTCTTCTCTATTCTCTATTGCTCAATTAATTGGGAAACCTTTGACCATGGACGCTTCAATTGCATCCTTATCTAGAACAAGCATTGCAAGAATATGTATTGAGTTAAATCTTTTACAAGAAAGAATCTATAGGATCTGGATTGGATGTGGTGATAAGGGTTTTTGGCAAGAGATATCATATGAAAACATTCCATCTTATTGTCAATATTGTAAGAAGAAGGGGCATCTAGAATCTAAATGCCTGATCAAATGCCCTCCTATAAATACTTTCCAAAAACAAAAAGGCAAAAGAGAATGTAAAGAATCCTGCTATTATACAAGATCAAGAAAATGGCAAAAAGCATCAACCTCTTCCCACGAATGCTGCTGCTGCTAAACAAATTCAAGAAACTGGACAAAAGATTCTGCTACTGCCTAAGGCTCAAGGGATATCTACAAACACATGTCCTTTAAAGTCTCAACTAAACCGAAGTTCTTCAGGAATCAAGAAAGGGCATTTAGATGACATTATAGAGGTTTTACAAGATGACAATTCTGAGACAGACTCTGAAGGGAAAGCTACAGATCTGATTGAAAGTTAGACCCACAAGACTCAAGAAGATCCTTAAATGCAGTTAAATAAAATATATCATGGTCACTACAATTCAGAGGAAACGTTGAGGGTGGATCAATTCCACCTCTCCCCAAAAGGTTCTACACTGCCTAAATATGACAATTCTTTTAAAACTTCAAAAGATTATCATTCAGATCAAGAGGAAAGAAAAAATTCAGTTCCAATGGTTGAAGAACTACAAAAATTTGCCTCTTGGTTAGATGTCAAATGGAACAAATATCAGAAACATCGAGCTGCAGCAACAAGGAAAGACAATGACACTGTTCCCCTACTTCTGATGCAGAAACATCTATAAACTCATGTATGATTTCTAAAAAAACTCCTATTGACCCTCTTTACAGAAAATTTACTAGGTCTTTAGGAAAATCTAAAAATATTATAACTAATCCTACATTTAAATGATGAACTTTATATGCTGGAATGTTAGGGGGGTAGGTAATACAGTAACTAATAGGAGAATCAAAAGACTCATTAAACAATATAACCTCCCTGCTATTGCCTTACTAGAGCCTAAAGTAGATTATGATAATACTCCCAAATACAAACTAAAAGGGAATTACCCAAACTATTTTAGTAACATATCCAATAAAATTTGGTTTCTTTGGTCTAATGATCTGGAAGTCCAAGTCAAGTATGATTCAGAACAACTATTGGGCCTTGAAATTTACATAAATTGTTTGAATGTTACTATTCATCTTGCTATTGTTTATGCCAAATGTACACCAATAAAAAGAATTAGTCTATGGCATGATATAGGTTCTGTCACTAGCAATTCTATTATTGAGTCTTGGCTTGTCATAGGTGATCTTAACATTGTTAAAGAAGATGCTGAAAAATCCGGAGGCAATCCTATAGATTTTAATGCTACTGAAGATTTTAAGGATATGATAAATGCTTGTTCCTTAATAGACCTAGGATACATTGGTTCCAGGTTTACCTGGACTAATCATAGGATTGCTGGAACTATTTTTTGTAGACTAGATAGAGGTCTGGTTAATCATAACTGGATTTTGAAGTTCCCTCAAACTAGTATAACTCATCTTCATAAAACTTGCTCTGATCATAGTCCATTACTTTTGTCTATTAAAAGAAATTTTGATAACTATCCTAAACCTTTTAAGTTTCAAGCTATGTGGTGTATCAAGTAAAATGTTCATGAGATTATTGAAGAATCATGGTTTGCTGAATTCCAAGCTCCTCCTTTAGTTAAATTTTCTTTAAAGTTAAAGAAACTTACAGCAAATTCAAAAACTTGGAACAAAAGCACCTTCAAAGATGTTTTTCAATCTGTAAAAGACCTTGAAGACTTAGTTTTAACTAAGGAACATGAGTTTGAAAATAATCCTTGTGATTCCTCTAGATCCAATTTATCTAAAGCTAGAGCTGAGTTAAATGTAGCTTTATTAAGAGAGGAAAGTTTCTGGAAACAAAAAAGTCACATAAAATGGCTTAAATCAGGTGACAAAAATACAAAATTCTTTCATGCTTCAGTTAAAGCTAGGCAAAGGAGATTAACTATCTCTAGAATTAAAGACAATCAAAATCATTAGGAAGAATCTAAAGAAGAAATTGAACATATATTTCTTAATCATTTCAAAGAAACTTGGTCTGCTGAATACATATCTCTTGATTCTTCTTTTATAGAAGTTATTAGTAATGATATAGATGTGTCCATGAATAACAAGTTAACTGAATTCCCATCAGAAGAAGAAATATTTAAATCTATATCCAACATGGATCATTCCAGCTCTCCTGGACCAGATGGTTTTGGAGGGATATTTTATTTAAATTTTTGGCATATTATAAAAAATGACTTGACTAAATCTATCCATTCTTTTTTTGCTGGTGCTGATCTTCCTAAAAGTTGGACTGCTACTTCTATTGCTCTTATTCCTAAAATTTCTAATCCTTCAACATGTTCCCAATTTAGACCTATAAGCCTGTGAAATTTCTCTAACAAAATTATCTCTAAAATTTTAAATGATAGATTGTCTCTTATACTTCCTTCTATCATTTCTCAAAACCAAAGTGGATTTGTTAAAAATGGAAGTATTCAAGAAAATATCCTTCTAGCTCAAGAAATGGTTCAATACATTAGTAAGAAATCTTTTGGTAGTAATGTTATCGTTAAATTAGACATGGAAAAGGTTTATGATAGAGTATATTGGCCTTATCTTTGTGAAGTTCTCAAAAAATTTGGAATTGTGAAGTTTTTATTGATTTAATTTGGAGGCTTATATCTAACAATTGGTTTTCATTAATTTTGAATGGTAAAAGCATTGGCTTCTTTCATTCTTTAAGGGGATTAAGGCAAGGAGACCCTTTGTCTCCTAGTCTCTTCACAATAGCTGCTGAAGTTTGAAGTAGAAATATTGACAAAATATTTTCTATTAGGAAAGCTATACCTTATGCTCATCCATATAAAAGTCAACTTATATCTCATTTAGGGTATGCAGATGATTTAATAATTTTTATAAATGGAGGTAAACATATCATAAAGTCCCTTATTGATCTTTTAAAAAAGTATGAAGCCACTTCGGGCCAGAAAATGAATTTTTCTAAGAGTTCCTTTTATACGGATAAAAAGTTATCTCATCATAGAAGAAACACTATAGAATCTATTTCTGGATTGCCTCACAAACAATTTCCTATGAAATATTTAGGATGTCCTTTGTTTAAAGGGAAACCTAAAGCTATTCATTTTTCTGATCTGATTTCTAGAATTAGGGATAGACTTCACATTTGGTCTTCTAAATTAATTTCTCAAGCTAGTAGAGCTACCCTTATTAGATTTGTGCTTAAATCTATTCATGTTTATACTATTGCTGTTTTAAACCCTCCTAAAATCATTATTAAAAGATTTCATAGAATTTTTAGTAAATTCTATTGGGGTGGCCCCTCAAAGGAGAATCCTTTTCAATGGACTAAATGGAATGACCTATGTTATCCATTTGATGAGGGTGGTCTTAACTTTAGGAAAATTGAAAATATTGTTTCTGCTTTTAGCATGAAATTATATTGGAAATATAAATTTGAAAATGGCATTTGGTCTAGCTTTATTAGAAATAAATACAAAAATGGCCTTAGAATTAATCAAGTCTCTTCTTCTATTAAAAGGATAGCTTCCATAAAAGACAAATCTGACTCATATATAAATGAAGAAAAAGCTATATGGATGGCCTCTATTAATGGTGATTTTACCATTAAATCTGCATACAATATTTGTAGACAAAGTAGGCCTTTATCTATATCTTGGAAAATAAATTGGATAAAAGAATGCCCCATGAAATTATCCAACTATACCTGGAAAATCTTAAACAATTTGTCCCTTTTGAATCAGAGATCCAAAAACTTGGTGTGAGACTAGCTTCTTTATGTAGATTATGTCAGAACGCTGAGGATAGCTCTCACCATGTCCTTATTGAATGTCCTATTGCGACTGAGGTGTGGAATTTCTTTGCATATATGTTTGGTTTGTCCCTTGACTTTTCATCTTGCAGGTCTATCCTTTTCTCTTGGTGGTTACAATTTGCTAAAAGGGACTATAAAACTTTACTATTTAAGGTAATTCCTAAAGTGATATTTTGGGAAATATGGAAAGCTAGAAACAAAAACCTTTTTGAAAATTGTCATACTTCTTCAAATAAAATTATTAAAAATGTTATCCTCTTGTCTTCTAATATTTTAGAATATTGCAAGTTTTACGACAAAATTCCCCCTAAAGATGATTTAATAGCTAAAACTTTTAATATCAATATTTTCCCGAAGAAGATTATTTTAATAAAGTGTCTTTGGAGAAAACCTCCAATTGTCACTTTTAAACTTAACATTGATGGTGCTTCTAAGAATACTCCAGGCTCAAGTGGTATTGGTGGTGTCATTAGGGATTCTCAAGGTAAATTTATCGCTGCCTTTTCTAAATCAATAGGTATTCAAACATCCTTTAAGGCTGAGGCAATGGCCCTTCAAGAAGGGATAAAATTGACATCTTCCTTAAATATTTCTAATATTTGCATTGAATCTGATTGTAAAATGTTAGTTGACATTGTTTTAAAGATAGCAAAACCTCCTTGGCCTTCACAAGATATATTTGATAATATCACTTATCCAACGAACTTCAAAATCATCCACACTTGGAGGGAAAACAATGCAGTAGCTGATTATTTAGCTTCAAGAGCTTCAGTATCTCAAATGGATGATTATTTCTGGAGTTTCAATTCTCTTCCGACATTGGCCAAAGGACATCTCAATATGGATAGACAAAATCTTCCAAATATTAGAACCATCATAAAGAAATTGTAATGGGGATGTGATAAATCCCCAAATTTAAAATTCTTTAGCTCTCTCATTGTAATGGGGATATATTCCCCATATTTCTTGTTTTTAAGTATTCTTTCCTTGTAATGGGGATACTTTATAAATCCACAAGTTTCTTTTATCTCATTCTAGAGTAATGGACCCATCCTCTAGAATTAAGTTTTGTGTTTGGGTTTGTAAGCTTCGGAGAGGCTTTTTCTCCTTTATGATATAAATAAAATGGGTGGGGGTACCGTCCCTCTTTGGAAAAAAAATGATCATTTGCCATTGATGGAATTCTCATATAATGATAGTTATCAGTCCACCACTAATATGGCTCCGTATGAAGCTTTATATGGGAGGAGATGTAGAACGCCTTTGTGTTGGGATGAAGTGGGTGAAAGGAAAATATTGGGTCCTGAATTAATAGATGTGACAACAGAAAAGATTAAAATGATTCGGGAACGGATAAAGATAGCACAAAGAAGGCAAAAATTTTATGTAGATAAAAGTAAGTATCCATTGGAATTTCAGAAGTGAGATTTTGTATTCCTGCGTATTTCACCGTGGAAAGGGGTCATGAGGTTTGGGAAAAAGGGAAAACTAAGTCCAAGATACATTGGACCATATGAGATGTTGGAAAGAATTGGGACCCTGGCATATAGATTAGCATTACCTACAGATTTATCCCGTTTACATGATGTGTTTCACGTATATATCCTTCGTAAGTATTTGGCGGATCTATCTCATTAGTTGAAAACTCAACCAATTGAACTGAAGGAAGACTTGTCGTACATCGAGGAACCATTGGAAATTATTGATCATAAGGAGCAGGTATTGAGGAATAAAGTTATTCACTTAGTTAAAGTTATGTGGATGAGACATGGAGTTAAACAATCAACTTGAAAAATGGAGGATATCATGAAGAAATAATATCCCCATTTTTTTGGTAAGTGGCCTTTATATTAAATTTCGGTGACGAAATTTTCTAAGGGTGGCGAGTTGTGACAACCCGAATATAATTATGATAAATTATGTTTAAATAATGATTAGCTTATGTGATATGGATAATATGTTATTAGTATATCTAATGTTAAGTAATTATGCTTAGTCTAATCCTATTTTCATAAATCATGAAATGTCGAATTATTTACAATCACGAAATTTTGTTGTTTTCGATAGAAATGTCCCTGTTTAAGACTAGTTTTGACCTTTATAACATAATAATTGACTTGAGGTGAAAACTATATAATTGTATACAAATGAGTTAGGGTTGTAACACAGCAAACGTTACATCAAACGGATGTATGAGTAAGAAGTTAGGCCAAATTTACGAACAAAGGGCAAATCTGTCAATTCCCTTTAAGTGGTAAATTGTCTTTTATTAAACCAAATTGTTTAATTTGATTGGTTGGCTTGGGAGGCAGCCTTAGCCAACTTAAACTCTACCTCTAACTTATTTCTTCGTCAAATTAATCCCTAGGTTCAGTTTCAAGTGTTGTTAGCTTGAGGAAAGAGAAGGTAGAAGTTTAGGAAGAAAAGTGAGGAGAAAAAGTGTAGAAAAAATCCGTAGAAATTACGTAAAAGTCCCGAAAGTAATCATAATTGCAATTCTTGTTATTTTTCATATATTTATGATTTCTATGATATAAATCCTTGATTTTTTTATTGAGCTTTCATGCTTGGGTGCATAAGTATGGATATATGCAAGTTTAAGTTAAGTTGAATGCATAAACCCTTAAAATTGATTTGTATTGAAACCCCTTGCATTCAAACTTGAATATATTTTTGTGTGATTACTGGAATTGATAAATTCTAATTGGATATTAAATTAGACTCATATATTCATATCATATCCAATAATTAGGATTTAACGCCTTGTGGTTAGGCCGTAGTGATAGTTGAAAGTTGGTATATAGTTGTTATTTGTATATTTCATTTCGGTATGCCCTGAGTTTTGTCAAGCTTTTGACATAGAAAATGAAGTCACAAATTTATGAAACTTTAATTATGTACTATTAAGTATGTATACTGAAAATGTGTTGAAAACCATTGAAATTTATGTCGTAGAAAAATTATGAAAATTCTGGGAATTCGAAGGAACAATAGAGGACCTTGTAGGGCAGATTTCTTGTGTTGTAAAGAAATGGTCATAACTTGCTCTAGGAAGCTTGAAAAATTACACCGTCAGTTGTACTGGAAAGTATATTTATATATGTTTTCATATTTATAAGGTTGTACACCTGTATTTATACAATTTGGGAATATAGGATGGTTGAGTATAGAAGACAATAATTCGAGGCCATACTGAATACTCCATGAAAGAATATTGTTATCTCCTCTTTCCAAAGAGTATTTTGAGTACATGTTTCATGTGTATATACATTGAGAATTATAATTTCATGTTACTTGGTTTTGGTAATAAATTCCTTATGAGGTATGTCTTACGGTTGAATGTTCATAACATTATTAACATGTATAGCATTGTTTTGTCTTTACTCATGTTTCATGGAATGTGACTTAAGTGGAATTATATTTTTGTTCTATAGTCATTGAAAGTAACATAATTATATTAGGATAATACTTATTATTGAGATTCAGTACTGATTTAGTTGGATTGACAGGTGTAAGGTCTAATCAACCCAGTTCAGCTCCTCCTGAAGGAATATGAATACATAGTTGACAACCCAAAGTGAGTGTACTCACTGGGAAGAGATAATTGTATCGTGTTGTTTATATGATCAGAATATAATAAATTTGAAATTGTTCATTTTGGTTTACTAAAATGGGAGGTTACTCCCCGACCCAGAATGGGGGAGATTTGTCTATTAATGATAAGGGGGTACTCCTCGACCAGGAATGGGGGAGAATTGTCTATTTAGACAGAATACGTGAATCATGATTTGGAAAAGTTGGTCATTCATTATGAATGAGCAGGATAAGTTAATACATGATTATATAGACATGATTTATTTCATTTAAATTCATGCAGTAGTATAGTAGTGATGCATTCACTGGACTACTTTGCTCATGATTCCTATGTTCACATTTTTTCAGGTAACGCGATATCACTGCCAAATCTAGGAGGTCGGGTTGCGTTAGCCAAGAACGAAAGAAACAATGATTTTGTGTAAATTTAAATTATGTAATTAAGTTAACTTATCCTTCAAGAAAGTTTTTATGGACATGACTACTTAATGTTGTAAAAGGGCTTTCAGTTATATGGATTTACAATGATGACTCTGAAATTAAAACTCATGTTTAAGGTTTAGTTAGATTAATTATGGTTTGACTCACTTTGACTTTCAGACTTAATTATATGTAACTGGGTTGGGGTGTGCCAAATTGATTCTCTAATCTACATAAACAATTCAATTCATAAACACCTATTTTTCATGTGAAAACCCACCCAAATACGAATTTGATTCACGCCCACTATGATATGAATTGGAAACTACAAATTAATTGAAACCAAGTTAACCACTTCCCTGTACTAATTCATTTGTCTAATTTTCTTTAGGGTAGAATATGATTTGATGAAGAACACACCCGTTTCTTCTTGATTTGGCTCTCAAAAGCTTCCCCAATTTCTCCTTCTTTTCTTTTCTGCAGGTCTAGGATTTTCTTTTTGAGTTGTGTCTGCCACAAACTCTCTAATTTAGTTTTTATATTGTTAATCCTGGAATTAAGCTTATGGGCTATAGGGGATGTCCTCACCGGTGAATGATTAATTTATCCACTTCGAAGATTGGAACAAACACACTTCGATGATTCTCCATGCAAGTAGCTCGCAGCACCCTACCTCGAAGAGTCTCCAACAGACCTAGCTCGAAGGATCCAATTCGAAGAACAAAGTCATAAGGATGATAGTAGTTTGTAATAAGAAATATAATGTTGAATTATATATTTTACCTTATGAATCTACATGTTGAGTGAGGTTGTTTGGTACCCACGAGGGACCATGCCTGGCAGGTCATGGGTGAGCTTTCATGCTCTATCAAGCAACCTCCTCTTGGGAACTTCGCAAGGACATGGTTTAGAGGATTGAGAACAAGGAAACATTGGGAATTATTACCAACCCTCTTGGCACAGTTGGACAAAACTTCACCAAGGAAAAATGTCACTCGAGCCTACTCATTACTTACCTATTTGAGTGAACCTCCTCGAGTTATTCGATCTCTCTCAATTCTTGCCCCCTCGAGGTACCTTGGTTGCTCACCCGCCTGACTGATGTGACCAGATACCTAAAAATAGTCACTGTTTGAACCACTTCTTGACGTCACGGCGTCTAATGTTCAGGGACTCAAGAATGCAATACTCAAGTTCCTTTATCCTTTGGATGGTAGGTTTAGCTCACAAAAACTGACCTCATAGTCGTCTTAGAGTAAGCCTCAAGCTGATGAGTCATATCCCTTATTAATGCCCTCAATACTTTCAATCAATAGAACGGTTTCCCGCTAAAACTATTAGATCCCATGCATTAACTGCAATATCCCATGCATTCAATGCACTCTACTAGAGGGATCGAGGGCATACTGACTCGAGCAGCCTCTTACCCATATAAATAGACCAAATAAACAAACTAGGGAGAGAGAAGCGACGAAGAGGAAAGTAGTGATGATGAGAGCGGTGATGAAGCGAGCAGCGATGAAGAGGAAGATATTGAGATTGGCGAGGGCAACGAAGATTATGACAGTGGTGAAGATTCTGATTTCTCACCCGCCAACGCTGAAATTAATCGCCATCTCTCAGCGGTGGAAACCCGGGTCAACGGTTTCATCACACAATATAATAGGGATCAAGCGGCATATCAACGGGATCAGGAGCCCTACCGAAGGGATACAATCATGATGCATCGTCTCCAAACCCACTTATATGAGCTCAACTTCGGTGGACCCCCTCCAACCTTCTTCTATGATCCATATGATCCCAGCGCGCCCGGACCTTCAAATCCACTGCCCCAGTGACACCCATTTCTATTGGTTGTTGTTTTGTGTTGTTGGTTTTTATTTAAAATGTTGGTTCTATGTTCTCCACCCTCTCCCTTGTAACACAAGTTTCTGTTATCTATAAAAAAATCTGCAATTTCAATTTTTGTTCGTTCTATTTTCTCGCACTTTTAATTCGCTTTGAGTTAGATTTTAGTCCTATTTTTCTGGAGGACAATGCAAAAGTCCAAGTTAAGTGCGGGGTCACAAGTGCATCTTTTTAAAACTTCACAAATTTTCAAAAATGCCCAAAAATTTCAAAAACAAATGAAAATTTTTGAAAAAGCCAAAAATATTTTTCTTCAAAATAAATAAAAATTGGAATTCAATTTTTCAAACATATCATTAAAATTTGGTTTAAAGTCTCAAATTGTAAAAACATAATACACAAAGCCGAAATTGACCAAAGATGAAAATTGAGCGAACGTAGACAACTTAGCAAATAAATGTGGAGATTAACAAACCCGGTGAGATTCGAACCTTTCCTTATTTTGAGTTTATAAATTAATCTGAGTTAAATGTTAACTCAAAGTTCTCTTCAGCATTCTAATAAGTCGTCGAGAATCTCAATTTTTTTCTTTGATCGATTATGGAAAATGTGTGTGATATTGCCTTGAAAAACATGAAAAATAGATCTCTAAACATAATTCATCGCAAGACGCATATGGTAATGCAATTAGTATTTCAGACAATGAAGTAGGCCCTCGTTTGTCACCAAAAAATATCGGCCAGCAAAAGTAACGAGAAATTACCCCTTTTGTAAAACTAAATTGAGCCGAATAAATTTTTCCCTTTCATTTGACAACCCGAAAAACCCCAATTGGCTCGGAATTGCAAAAGTTGATAATCCCAGAAATTAAGTCAAGAAAGTGCATAAAAAGGGGCAAGAAAAGAATACCTATGCTCAACAAAAATAACAAGAAAGAAAAGTGTGAAAAATAAAAAAAAATAGAAAGATCAGAAAAAGGAGCAAAAGCTCGGAAAAACATTAATGGACATCATAAGAAAATTTTACGATTTCGAAATTCCCAATCACCCCCATTTTACCCAATATACCTCTAACCCCCCAAAAAAGTCCTAACCGAGTCCTTTATGCAAAATTGGTTACCGCGTGGAAAGATAAAACACAAAAAGATAATAAAAGAGACTATAAATATTAATTAGAGGTAATGTTCCCATTTTTTTGTAACCGTAATCCAATGATGAGATCCGTTTACCATAAAATTTTCGTCTTTCTACTTATGTGCGTGAACTCAGTTCTAATACATTTACTCTTATAAATCACACATACCAAGAGAAAATAGCAACCCTTCCGAGAGATTCGTTTGTGAGAGCATCCCGTGAGATTTTGAAATCAAAAAGAATTTTCGAATAAGTAACGTAATGATCAATTGGTGAAAATTCGTGGTTAAATTTTTGGCTTCACACACATGCACTATGATCTGAGACTCTTGAACATTAATTGATGATGATTATTTTTCTGGAAAAGTTTGAATTATACGATTTTTGAGTATTTTGAGTTTTGTTTGAGTCGAATTTTGTGGGTATATTCGCTACAAACCCTCACGAGACACAACTCGTCTTACTAGGGTAACCTAGGGGTTTAAAGGCTTGTTGCATATGCTAAATGAAATCTCTTGCCCACGAAAAAGGTATTCTATCCCATTTTATTGAGTTGGATCATATTTTGATTCTTTTACATTGATCAAGACGATCAAAGTTCTAAGTTAGGAAGGTTTGATTAAGCAAAAATTCTTCCAAATTTACCCCTTAATTTAGAGGTTTTTATTACCTCAAACAATGTAAAACGAATTAGTTCATCTCATATCTTGGCTAATGGTTTCGTCTAACAAGTACCCCAAGTTTTGTGTATTTCTTATTAATTTCATAGGTATTTATTACATGAGAGGAAGAAAGAATCTGGAAGAAGCAAGAGAAAAGAAAGAAGATGAATCAAAAGGGTAGAAACATAATTTATACCAGGAATCTGGTTGAGGACCCTAAATAAAATCTCCCATTCGTGAACACATAGGAAGAAACAGCGCCCCAATCTGAGCTCTGGATTAAAAGTTATGAAGACCCGAAGATGCGAGATAATCACGAGATATTGAAGAGATTTTGAAGAGAAGTTGCAGAAAGCAACCTGTACCAATACGCTTTACTAGAAAAAGGGACCAGTCTGGGGTCCTAAATCACAGAATAAAATGATGTTTAGCAGACCAATCCGGTATCCCACAAAAATTGATTGGTTCGCCCCTTAAAATCACTGCATAACACCTTGTTTAGCGGATCAATCCGATTTGTTTGTAAAATGGATCAATCTGATTGCTGACCGGACCAGTCATGTGTGTCTTGACTGGATCGATTCGATGCTTGAGATTTGATCTGATCTTCTTCTTAGAGTTTTGCATCAATCCAACTCTTGTAAATTACGTAGGATATAAATTTAAAAGAACTCCTATAAAAATAGGAGGCTTCTAATTCATTATTTTTAGAGAAGCTTTGTAATTAGTTTAGAGAAGAAACAACAAAAACCCTAGTTTTGATTCCAGATTGTAGTTCAAGTAAATTCATTCTAATTATTTCTTTAATTATTGCAGTAGTTCCTTCTTTAGTAGTAATTTCCTTATTCTTCATCTTCAATGGCTAATAAAAATATTTTCCTTCATTCAAAACATGTTTTCTTCTAGTTTTAGTATGTCTAGCTAAGTTTTCAAGCGTTGGGGTGCATGAACCTCACCCAATGTAATTCATGTTAGTGCAAATAGAAGTTGGAAATAAAATTTTAGGTGAATTGTATCGTAGTTACCACGATACTACTTTAATTCAACCTTTGCTTACATACTGTGCGGCTACGATCCCTCATATATGTAATACTTAGGAGTAATTTTTAATTCAACCTTTGCTTACGTACTATGCGGGATACAATCCCTCATATATGTAATACTTAGGACAAATAAAAAGTCGGATTCATTTTGAGTTTTAATTCTGAATCTAGTGTCCAACGAAGTGAATTACTAGGGTGTGGGGGATTGTAACCCGACCTATCTTTCTCATCTTACAGTTAAAGCTTTAGTTTAGTCGTCATTTACCTTTAGGTTAATTAGAAGTAATTGTATTTCATTTAGTCCATATTTCAGTAGTTAATCATTTTCAAAATTGCATCTAGCTATAGTTATTTCACAATCTAGATCATCTTTTTCGTTTCTTTAGAAGTCAAAGTTAGGTTATCTTCGTCTTTCCAACGTCGTTATGACTTCGTTCATCCTGTTTCCCAGAGGATCGATACCCGACTTATCGAATTATTACTTGAGTGACAAGGCTTACACTTGAGCCTAAATAGCACGCACACTAGACACAATTGTGGTCGCGTTAATGTGAACCAGGGTAATTACCGGCGGGGCCATAATCAAGAAAGTTGGCATGGATAAAATCTGTCAAGAGAACGTTGTTGGCGTAATTAGAAACATCAATACTACCGATTCTTTGATAAGAGTCCTCCACCACACGGTCCAGCCAGGTATAGAAGGAACGAATAACAATGGAAACAACGGGGACTTTTACACCATTGGCCATGCGAACGACCATGTTGATCAAGTCCTTTCGAGGACAGTCATGGGTCTTTCCTGAAAGATAGACCTTCCATAGCAAAACCCAGATATAGTCCACTAACTCGGTCTTAGACCCATAGCCTTTTCCTGTTGGAGGCTATTCAAATACCTCCTTCCCCGAAGGGTTCTCCCTAGCTGCCTCGTGGGCTCTAAGAACAGATTTCCCCTCGATAAAATAAAAGTAACAAATTACTTTGGAGTAGGTTCACTTGTTGTAAGTGACCAAAAAGTCCTTCACTACCTCCTCTAGTTCCTCTCTCAGGGCTTTTTCTTCACTAAAGACAGCCTCCTCGAAGAAGGTATCAAACCCAGCAGCCTTTAACCCTAAAAGTTCGCATACATCTTCCAAGGAGATAGTAAACCCACCCCAAGAGGCCACAAAGGTGTGTGACCTGTGGCTCTAACGAGAACCCAACAGTTGCAGAGAAGTATTGTTCTTGGCAAGAGTAAGGTCACCCAGCCAAAGAGGGTAAGATAAGCCTACAAGGGCTAACTGAACATAATATTTGGAATGGATATAATCAGTCCAAGGGCCCAAACCCTCGCTGGCTCCCGAAGAAGCTTCAAACTCCACTTTTGAGTAGGGAAAATTGCCACGCTCAATTCGAAGGTGGGTAGCGGTGGCAGTGGGCAGGTAAATGAAGTCTTTAATGTACTTGCCTTCTTCCATCAATAGGTTAGGATTTTAAGTCGGTGCCAAAGCACTAGGTAATCGCTCCTCCGTCACCTAGAAGTGGTCGTTGTCTCCAAAATGAGGGGCACGACGGTATCATGCCCATTGAGGTTGGCATGCCTAAGTTACAGGAGAAGCGCCCCTAATAGGAAGAGTTCTTTTCACTGGTGCCATAAGAGATAAGAAATAAGAGAATGGAGAGTAACTGGAAAGGAAGCAAGCATTTCTTTCCTAACTCTCGCAGAAAAGATCAAACTCAGAAAGTGAGAACCCAACTGTAAGTTTGAATTGAGGTTATATCCCCTTTTATAGAGGCAACATGAATCCCAAAAGACGACAAAAAGTGAGGCTTTAGAAAAGTGTAATGATGGATCCCTAGAATAGTTTGGCTGGCGTGACTGTCAAATGCGCATGGCCGTGGAAAACCAAGGGTTGTTATGATGACATTTCTGGGGATAACATGACAATTAGCAGCGTCGATTACACGTCACTACACCAAAATGGCCAAAATGTCACCTTTCAGCCAGCCACCCTTGTCAAGGTCATTGACCGTGACAAAAAACACGCGTTTTATGTCACGGTCATTGACCTTGACACAATCGTGACAAGGAATTGTCACGGTCAATGACCATGACAAGGCCGTGACAAATTTACTTGTCACGGACTTGTCACAGTCATTGATCGTGACAATTCTTTAAATAATTGTCAAGGTCAATGACTGTGACACGACCGTGACAATGTTTACAGCAAAAACCCTTTCCCCCTTCTTTTTTCCCTCCCGTCGTTCCCTCCCTCTCTCTCTCTCGACGCTGCTCTCTCTCTACTTTCAGGTTTAATTCTCTCTCTCTCTCTCTCTCTCTCTCGATCTTCCATTTGTATGTATGTATGTTTGTGTGTATAAATATGTGTGTATGTGTGTATATATGTGCGTGTGTGTATGCATGTGTGGGGGGTGGGGCAGGGTAGGGGTATGGGTGGGGGTAGGGTGGGGGGTAGGGGGTGGGGCAGGGTGGGGGGGTAAGGGGTTAAAAATGGAAATAAATAAGTAATTTTCTATAAATTTCCAAAAATAATATCCAAAAATGTAAATGTAAATAATATCCAAAAATAATATCCAAAAATGTAAATGTAAATAATATCCAAAAATATTGGATAACAATTTATTTTCATTCAAAATAAATAAGTAATTTTCTACAAATTTCATAAAAAAATGAAGGTCAGCTTAATATGTGATTTAAGTGTGAAATAATCGCTATATACTTATACTAATGGAGAAAAAACCATATATGGCGTTTTTTGTTGACTTTATATGGTGAAATAATCACATGACTTTATATCCATAAAATAAAAGCATGAAAACTAAAAAACTACAATAAGGGTTAAAATGGCATCCGAAGTTGCTAAAAGCATGAAAAATAAAATATTTTTTAAGATTTGTGGTGAATAACTAAAGTTAAAAAAAGTATTACTTTAGTCATTAAATTACTTTTTGAATTCGGGCGATGTGCATAAATTTGTAGTAATTGTCTTATAATAAAGATCAATTAGTCTATGTTGTTGAAAATTTTGATCAAATTGGTGAGCCCTTCATATTTTAAAAATGTTGTTTTTATTCCTATTTAACTTTTCTTTCTATACACCCCTAATTATATTTAAAGTTTAATAAAATAGGAGTTATAGAAAGAAAAGTGGGGTTTCCATAATCTTACTTTGTCACAATTAATTTATATGCCTCAAAGTTATTTTATCAATCTTAGTTTATATTTGTGATAATACTTTATTAAATATTTTTATGGGAACTTGTTATACTAGAACTTAGATGAAAACTAAGTGATGAAAATAGTCCTTAAAATTGAAAATTAAATAAAGTTTATAAAAGTAAAGATGCTGGTAATACATCAAAGATAAATTAATAAGGAGTAAATAACAAAACGTGTTCAAGTGTATAACAAGAAAGAAAATGTAGTATTTAGATTGGGTAAAATTCTTAAAGTAATGTTAAGGAACTAAAAGACCCAAGACAACTGGCCAGTAAGTCACGGACCGAAAAAGCACAAAATAATAGTAGAAATTCAATACCTGAAATTAACATTGAGATTATTTTGAATAGACAGTCACTACTGTGTGTGTGTGTGTGTGTGTGTGGTGGGTGGGGGGCTAAAGTGTTACACTCCTGTTACATTTTCGATTACACTCCTGTTACATTTTCGGCGCTAAAGTGTACGAGGAAAGTACAAATGTACAGAACTCGGGAATTTCATACAAGGCTCTTACTTTCTTTTGAGCGAGCGCAAAAAATAAAAACCTCGTTGAAGCTGAAATGACTTACTATGGTGTAATCCAAAATATATTTGAATTGGATTATATAAGCTTCAAAGAGGTTGTATTTTACTGTGAATGGGTAAGAGTTGAGGATAAAAATGCTTGTAAAGTTGATCCTGTCACCAATTTATCATGGTTGACTTGTCCAAGTTGAAGAGCAACGACCACGTGAGCGATGAGCCGTTTGTTTGTGCATTTCAAAAGGTTAAGCAAGTGTTTTACTCGGAGTATATCAACAACGAGCCGTGGTCAATTGTCCAACACGCGCCAAGGCGTCTAAATAGTAGTGTGGATGACTTGGCTGCTCCTACCGAATATCAATCCATTTTTTATGATAACCCGAATTTGAAACAATTTTTCAATTTGTAATAAATATTTCAATTTGTACCGAAACATCCATTTTTAATGCTTTTAATTGATCTACACTTTTTTTCATTTTCACTCTTGTGTAGTGTGCGTGTGTGGAGAGGAGATTAATACATAAATATTCCAACTACATCTAAATTTTGTTTATACTAATCCATGAATATACGCTTCTTACCTTTAATAGGTGATTAGTACATAGTTATTTGGAGCGATGCTCTGCAAATTACTCCCAACCGTTATGTAGCCCAACATCACCAGTTGAAGTTGTCAATTCCACTTTCCATACCCCACCACTTGGAACTTCTAGCAAAACATAGGAGACCATTGAAAGGTGGAATTGACAACTTCAACTGCTGATTTTTGGCTACACAACGGTTGGAAGGAATTTGCAACGCATAACTCCATAGGATTATGGTATTTCTTAGTGTTTAGATACAAAGAGAATTATATTTGACACGATTGCCCGTGGTACATTAGTTGGACGGAGATGCCATATGAGCTCAAGTTAGCTGTTTGAGTGACACTACAGGTAATGTATATATATTTATATGTCAATTTCGATTTCGATTTCAATTACTATTTATATTTATCTATATTTGAGGGGCGGATACTAATTTTACTTTATTTCAATTCAGGGGACATGGAGTGTCCCTAAGGGTAGGCCACATATGCTCTATACTTATGTGTCTATTCGGACGAGAAGGGAAGGATAAGGAGGTGTCCCCAAGTGTCGCGGTAAAAAATCTCTTTTCCATGCAAATAGTTTGTAGATTTGAGATAATTGATGGTGATGTTGTTTCTTCTTAAATACTTTCTATTTTGAATATATATTTGCATTATCTTTAGTTTGTTTGGATATATGATGTTTGGAACAGGTACAACGTTGCTATAATAGGTACAAATATACTGCTGGGCAGTGGCAGTGGCCATACTGCCCAGCAGATTTCTTTTAAATTCTGCCCAGAATTGTCACGGTCATTGACCGTGACACGTCCGTGACAAATTTTTGTCACGGATGTGTCACGGCTAGTGACCGCGACAATTTTTTTAAAAAGGGTCACGACTTTGTCACGGGTTATAACCGTGACAAATGTGTCACGGTCATTGACCGCGACACGACCGTGACACGACCGTGACAAAAAAAGTTGTCTCGCCTAAAAAAGTCACGGTCATTGACCTTGACAAGTTGGATTTGTTAGGGTCAATGACCTTGATAATAGTACATATTTGGTGTAGTGCGTGCGCTCCCTGGCACTGCCACGTATGATGAGCATAAGTTCAAACGACAGTCGCATTTAATGCGACACACTTGGAGTCTTATTTGCCTTGGGAAACGAAGAGTTTTGGGGGAAATTTGAATAAACCTCTTCATTTTCCCTATGGAAAAGATCAAAGGTTTACAATAAGGTTTCGTGCATATATTTCTTCATGTAATAAACAAATATCTCTACGAAGGGGCAAATGTAGGGGGTATCCCCCCTGATGAGTGATTAATTTAGCCACTTCGAAGATTGGAACAAACACACTTAGAAGATTATCCATGCAAGTAGCTTGTAGCGCCCTATGTCAAAGAGTCTCCAATGGACCTAGCTCGAAGGATCCAATTCAAATAACAAAGTCACCGGGATTATAGTAGTTTGTAATAAGAAATAAAATGTTGTATTATATATCTTACCTTATGAATGTATATGTTGAGTAAGGTTGTTTGGTACCTATGAGGGACCATGCCTGGCAGGGCATGTGAGAGCTTTTATGCTCTATCAAGCAAGCTCCTCTTGGGAAATTCGTAGGGACATGGTTTGGAGGATTGACAAGAAGGCACCGTTGGGAATTATTACCACCCTTTTGGCACACTCGGACAAAACTTCATCCAGGACAAATTCCACTCGAGCCTACTCATTACTTACCTATTCGAGTGAACCTCCAAGAGTTATTTGATCTCTCTCAATTCTTATCCCCTTGAAGTTACCTCCTCGAGGTACCTTGGGTGCTAGCCCACCTGACTGATGTGACCAGATACGTAATAATAGCCACTGTTTGAACCACTTCCTGACGTCACGACGTCTAACGTTTAGGGACTCAAGAATGCAGCACTCAAGTACCTTTATCCTTAGGATGACAGGTCTAGCTCACCAAACCTGACCACTTAGCCGTCCTAGAGTAAGCGTCAAGCTGATGAGTCATATCCCTTATTAATTCCCTCAATACTTCCAGCCAATAGAATGGTTTCCCGCTAAAACTATCAGATCCAATGCATTAATGCACTCTACTAGAGGGATCGAGGGCATGCTGACTCAATCAACCTCTTCCCTATATAAAAAAACTAAATACATAAACCAAGGAGAGAGAATCCTGAGCCTAGATATACTGCCCAAATTTCCTTATCCCAGAGAACCCTTGAGAGAGCATTAACGCCCACACACAATTAATGCACTCATCATTGGGCATTAACTGAGCTTGAAGTTACTACCTTGTCTTTATTGTGCCTAGAGTACTTGTTCTTTCTCCCTCTTACCATGCCATCTGTTGGTCCCATTCGTTTATTACGCTTATCTTATATTTCATATGTTAATATGCTCTTTAATGCAAGCTTGAACATTAAATCTCTTTATCCTTGATCCACTTGTGACTGTTGCCTATATTGATTACCTAATGGTGTTAGTCCCGATTTTGATAAGGGTTATGCCTCATTTAATACTAACTGTATTTAAGAACCCACATCTTACATGGGCCAAAGTTAAAATAACCCGAGCACCTCCATGTGGGCCCAGTTAAGCCTAAAATGCCCCCAGACCCATTTAGTACCCTTGGGTACTCTTCTTTTACTATCTTAGCCTATTCAGAATCACCCGCGCACTCCGAATTTTCATCTGAGTTACTTTAATAAAAATCCTTATCTCAACCTCAATATATTTTATACCTGACTCCCAGTTGAGATAAAATAATACCACATCACTATCACTCGCTATGACCTAATTTGATAATTACTATTCACTTAATAATTATTTTCCATAAATATTAACCATTAACTCTCTCGATTAATATTTAAATAAACTCATAATAATTAATTCAATTAAATTACGACATACTAGTAATTTAAATTAGTCGAATTAATTAAATTTATAATGCTAAACAATACGCGGTGTTACATACTTCCCCCCTTACAAAGTAGTTTCGTCTCCGAAATGAGGTCATACCTGTTTTGAATAACTCTGGATACTACTCTTTCATGTCATCCTCCTGCTCTCATGTCGACTTGTCAACACTGTGATGTCCCCCTGAACTTTGACTAGTGGTACCACCTTAGATCGTAACTTACGCTCACTACGATCTAGAATAGACATGGATCTCTCCTCATATGAGATGTATGTCTTTAAGTCAACCTCCTCGAGTGGAACATGCCAAACATCTCTCTCGCTCCTTCGGTACTTCTTCAGCGATGCCATGTGTAACACATCATGTATCCGTTATAGATTCTCTAGCAAGCCCATTCTATATGTTACTAGTCCCCTCTCTAAATAATAGGGAAGGATCCCACGTATCTTGGAGCTAGTTTCCCCTTCTTGCCTAAGCTCATGCCCCCCTTCATGGGAGACACCCGAAGCAACACCTGGTCGCAACCTCTAACTCAACATGTCTGTAGTCTGTATCGACATAGCTCTTTTTCCTGTCCCGAGTTATATGAATACCTCCCTGAATCAAATCGATCTTAGCAGTAGTATCATGTATCACCTCTAACCCCAATAACTTATTATCCCTCACCTCTAACTAGCAAGCAGGCGAACGACAATACCTCCCATAAAGTGCCCAAAATCGTGCCATGCCGATGGTGAACTGATAAGAATTATTATACACAAACTCTACCAATGGAAGATATCACTCCCATCCTCCTTTAAAATACAGAATGGGCATCCTCAACATGTCCTCTAGCATCTGATTAACCCTCTTAGTCTGTCCGTCTGTCTGTGGATGGTATGCGGTACTCTACCGCAAGTCTATGCCCATGACTTCTTAAAAGCTCTGCCAAATGTGATACACAAAGATCTTATCCCTATCAGACATAATGTTAATCGGTACCCCGTGCATCTTACCTATCTTCGAAATAAATAGCTACGCATA
The DNA here is from genome assembly GCA_949130495.1 of Sambucus nigra. Taxonomy (NCBI): domain Eukaryota; kingdom Viridiplantae; phylum Streptophyta; class Magnoliopsida; order Dipsacales; family Adoxaceae; genus Sambucus; species Sambucus nigra. The sequence goes on along the minus strand of OX422216.1, from coordinate 128,121,260 downwards.
CTACATCATTTCAAAATCGATGTGAATTGGTAAGAAATGGGCCACCTTGGTCAACCAATCCACTATCACCCAAATGGAGTCGTGACCCCTCTACACTGTCGACATGCTTGTAATAAAGTCCGTCAAAATACTATCCCACTTCCACATGGGAATCTCCGGTGGATGTAACATCCATGAAGGCCTCTGGTGGTCTACCTTGACTAACTGACAAGTAACACACTTCGATACAAACTCTGTTATGTCTCGCTTCATCCCTGAGCACCAATACTATCTCCTCATGTATCAGTACATCTTATCCCCGTATATACCGCAAACCTCAAATCATGGGACTCAGTCATAACCGCATATCTCACATCCTCATCCTCAGGAACAATTAATCTCCCTTTAAGACTTAGGCCTCCCTCTAAGCTGATCGAGTAAGACTCTGCACCCTCAACTAATAACTAACGTACCATGTCCTAGCAGAACTGATCCTCCTCCTATACTTTCACCACCCACATGATGATCTCGAGAGTGATATATATAACTAACATGCACGCCCGGGCAATCTCATCGTCATGCCGAAGCTCACTCCACTTCGCCTTTCAGACCTCCGCTAACTCCCCCATAAGTAGTCAGCTCAATGCGTCTGCCACCACGTTAGCCTTACCAGGATGATACTGAATATTAAATTGGTAGTCCTTCGTAAATTTGAGCCACCTCCTATGTCTCATATTTAGATCCTTATGGGTGAAGAGATAATGAAGTGATTTGTGGTCCATCAATAACGTAAACTGCTCCCTCAAAAGATAGTGTCTCCATATCCTCAAAGCAAACACGATCGATTCCAACTCAAGGTTTTGTGTGGGATAATTCTTCTCATGGGGATTAAGCTTTCGAGACGCATAATCTATTGCCCTTTCCTCCTACTGTAATACACCCTCAAGTACCTATAAATATGCACCGGTATAGATTCGGTACTTAACCCCACTCATAGGTAATGCAAGTACAGGCGTTGCATCAATTTTTCCTTCAGCTCATCAAAGACTAGTTGACAGTGATCACTCCCCACAAACGGTACTCCTTTGCGAGTTAGGTTCGTCAATGGACCCACAATCTTTATAAACCCTTTAATAAAATGACAATAATAACCGGCTAACCCTAGAAAACTGTGAATATCTATCGGTTTCATGGACTGTCCCCGCTCCCTCACCACTGATACCTTACTCGGATCAATTGATATACCCTTGTCTGACACGATGTGGACAAGAAATTGCACTTCCCGTAGACAAAACCCACACTTCTTGAATTTAGCATACAACTGGTGGTCTCGAAGTTTATGTAGAACTCCACGCAAATGCTCTACGTGCTCCTTCTCGTTGCGCGAGTAAACCAGAATGTTGTCTGTAAACACGATCACGAACTGGTCCAAAAAATCCCTGAATACTCGATTCATGAGGTCCGTGAACACTGCTGGCGCATTAGTGAGCCCAAATAGCATCACCCTGAACTCGTACGACCCATACCGCGACAAAAAAGTGGTCTTAGGAGCATTGTCTTATCGAATGCACAACTCGTGATATCCTGATCTCAAATTAATCTTGGAGAAGTACGCAGCTCCTCCCAACTGGTCAAAAAGGTCATCGATTCTCGGCAATAGATACTTATTCCGTATCGTGACCTTGTTCGGCTCCCTTTAGTCTACACACAAACGAAGCGAACCATCCCACTTAGTTATGAATAGAATTGGTGCATGCCATGACGATGTGGTCCACTGAATAAAACCCTACCTTAAAAGTTACTGAATCTTCTCCCGTAACTCCCCTAACTCTAAAGGGGCCATACGATATGGTGCTCAGGCAATCGATCACGCACCAGGTGTTAGGTTGATAAAAAACTCGATCTCTCGGATGGGTGACAACCCTGGAATCTCCTGAAATACATCGTCAAAATATCTCACAACTGGAATTGAGTCTAATGACCTAACTACCTCATGTGAGGTCACCTCCTCAATGTAATATGAGTGTGTGCACGACCCTCCTATCCAGGAATAACTACCACTAAGAACATCTCCTATCCAGGAATAAAGAACACTATGGACCTCTCATAATATTATGTTGTCTCTTTGTAACCCGCCAACCAATCCATACCCAGTATAACATCGTACCCATCCATATCTAAAATAAGAAGGTCTTCTCTAAGTTTAACCGCCCAATAATGATGTTTACCCCTCTACGCATCGAGTGTATCAATGAACTAAGACCTAACGGTGACTCTAAAAGACTAGATGCTTCTGCAAATCTAATGGCAATAAAAGAATGTGATGCCCCTATATCAAAAAGAATCCAACCCTCATGCCCATGAATAGGAAACGTACCCTTGACTACTGGTGGAACCTGAGGTGCTGGTGGCATTGGTATATCCCGGACGTTATGCACATGCTCGTAATGCATCTGTCTCTATAGCTGTGGGGATGGAGGAATCTGTGCCTATTGCCCCTACTAGGCCCCCGACTTCTACCCCTATCTCTCTGTGGACACTCTTTCTTCGTATGCCCTGTCTGGACATAAATAAAGCATCACCCCTGAAAGCCCCTGGCCCTAACGAGGTTTTCCCTGATACTAGCCCTGGTGGCCCCTACCCTATTGGCCTAACCCGTTGTTCCCTTGGCCCCGGAGGACGTTGGGAACTTGCTGCTAGTTAAGACCCTCGTGGCCTTGCCTAAAACTCTGACCATCCGATCGATAACCCCAGATCTAAATCGCTTAGCAAAATCCCCCTATCGAGAGTTCTGCCCCTGCTGCCTGCCTCCCTGCTACTACTGTGCTCCATTAAAAGTACCTCCACTGGCTTTCCCCTACTGGCTGGGCTCACCTCCACTCTTGCTTCCCTTTATGTGGAAACGATAATCCCGGCAGTGTAATAATGCCGCATTGACGGCATCATATTCGTCACTAATGTTGAGTTGTCGATCAAGTGCTTCATGTTCCTCCTGGCTAATCCGTCCATAAACCTATCTTTCTTCTGCTCGTCATTGCTCACCTCGATGGAACAAAATTAGCCAAACAGGTGAACTCTTCCTCATAGTCTTCCACAGAGCGATCACCCTGGGTCACCTCGCTGAACTTTTATCGTATCTTGGTCTCAACTGTTGGTGAAAAATACTTTATGTCAAACCTCACCCAAAACTCGGCGATAGTCATTGTATCCCTCTCCCCGATAGTGGTCACAGACACCCACTACTGTAAAGCCTCCCCGACCAATATGAATGTGGCCAACATCTATTTCTGCACATCGTTGCAGTTGACCATACGCAGGTGGCACTGCATATCTTTGTTGCACTGATATGATAATGTCGCCTTCGAACTCCCCTAGAACTCTGGTGGGTGGCTCTTCTAAAAGACCTCCTTAACTCACTGCCACTCCGACAAACTCGGGTGGGCCTGAATAACTGGAGCCACTGGCTGCTGTGGCTGGGCCTATGGGAAATGGACGGCCATGGCAGTCATGGCTGCATTAACTTCTTGGGCCACTATCTCGACCACCTGTGCTATCATCACCAACCTCGGTGGTGGCTGCGATTGCGGTACCTATGTCTCCTGATGAGCCTCTCTCACCTCGTCCCTAACTACTGCTCTATCAAGTCTACCTCTCCTAGGCAAAATTTGAAATTCAAAACGAGTTGTATAAGTTCACAATCAATACCAATTTTAATAACAGAAGTGCGATATCTCAAATACGTAAAGATAAAAGAAACATTCCTATCAATAGGGCTCTATATAAAAACAATGCCACGTTCAAATTGTAGTAAGCCGTATAGATCCTATAAACACTAGAACATGATGCTCTCAAACCATGTGTGACACCTCTCTCAAATAAATACCGGTTGATTAGTCCTTTATTTAATTAAAACAGGATTTCCATTTGGTTCATTCTTAGAATCAATGTCAAAAACTATATTAAACACTAACTACGAAATTAGTTACTTAAGCCAGTGTCATATTTTATCTTTCATTAAACTGATAAATACATGCGAAATAAGATAACAAATTCATGCACACAATCATTAAGTCTAAAACAATAGTGAATAAATAACTGAAGGACTTACCGAATAAACCATCGGCTAAAAATCCTAATCCAAAACAGTAATCCAACAAATGAATAAATAATCCAAATACTGAGTCTAAAAGTAAATAGGCAACACACCCTACATGAAACTACAACTGAGATAAGATCCCTAATCTAGGAATAAAGAAATAATGCATCTAATCCAACTCCTGCATGCATCCACATATACCGCAGTTGTGTATCCCTAGAATAGAATCTCAAGTTTGGCGTCCATGTGGCTGGACACCTAAAAGGTTTTGTAAATATTTGCAGCAAGGGTTAGAACCCAAAACATTTTGAAATATTCAGCAAGTGATTAAGTTTGCGGTAATTAAAATGCACAAAAACTGTTCCTATTTAAGATAGTGTCACACTCCCTTACGATACTTCTAACCCATCAACTAATGTGCACACCTACCACTGTCTTCATAACCTACCTAGTAATACTACCCCACCTAACTAATCTTATTATGAAACCTTCCTTATCCATTACTCTAATCAGAGTAATATTACTATGAATTATTAAATTATATCACCTAATGATTCTTTAATTATATTCCAATCGAATAATATAACATTTCACCACTTATAATAGTAATACAATTTCATTTTGTGTATTTTTTCCGCATATAAATTTTCACACTAATTATATACGTATAATTGAACTACAACATTCACACACATGCCGTAAATAATATCCATATTCCTGAGTAATAACTCAGAGGATGTTTTCTCAAAAATGCTATCACCCCCAGGTATGCACAATCCAACCCTAATACCACGAGACGGTTAACTCACATCGAATTAGGCAATAAATAATTAGCGTAGCGAAGGAGGTCATAGTTCCTTGCGTGTGATACCGAATCATACCCAAAGCGTCTCACCTAAAAAAGAATCACAGCATAAAATACTGGACGCTATGACCTGGGGATTACAGTCGCCCTGAATTCACTTGCCAGGGGATTCACCCACTTCGTGCAACCTCCTATGATAGCACTAGAGTGGTATGTAATTATAAAAATATCTTGCATTGATATTTAATGAGCACACAATATCATATATATATATATATATATATATACCATCACACTATTCCTATACATATAATAACTTAAACCCGACTAACCCATGCCTAACTCCCGTAGCACTAGCCAAAAAATATCCTAGTCTATATCCTCGACTCTCAATTTAATTAATTTTACATTAATTAATTTATTAAAGTAATGACACTAAAATATAATACCTGGACTCATTTACTCAGACCAAAATTTTTAAGCCTTTTTAGAAATTATCACTCCAAATTCCGCAAATAAATGTCACACTTTTATTTTCCTTCCCAATTATTTGTATTCACCCCTGTCGTACCTAACTATGGGATGTATAAAAATTTCACTACATTTATCTTTAGAGTCCCCAACAAGTGTCGGAACAAAATAAAGAAAAAGGGAACGAACTGGGCCAGAATTTCCTGTGTCATTCGAACTACATTTAGGGTCGTTCGAACGAACGTTGTCTTCATCCCATGCCCGCTGCTGCCATTGTTGTTCATTCCAGCTTCTAAACCTCAACCCAGAAATACAATCTGTTAACTCCCAACAATTTAAACGTTTTTCAACAAATTCCAATATCTCATTTACATCTTTAGCTAACATCGATTTGTAGCACAAATAATAAAAGTTTGAGTTGGGTTATTATGATTTCTTCTACACCGTTTCTTCAAGGTTTGGTTTTAATTTTCAAATTAACGACCTCGATTACCAGACTATGAATATAACTTGGATTCTCACATTTTTAAATCATAATATAACATCAATCAAGTCTCTAATCTATATAAACTATCAAATTCATAAGCAATCGTTTTTCATGTGAAAACCCACCCCAAAACAAATTTGATTTACACCTATTGTGATGTGAATTGGAAACTGCAAATTAAATGAAAGCAGGTTAACCACTTGCCTGTACTGATTCGTAGGATCTGATTTTCTTTGGGGTAGAATATGATTTGACGAAGAACACACCCGATTCTTCTTGATTTGGTTCTCAAAAGCTTTTCCGATTTCTCCATCTTTTCTCCTCTGCAGGTCTTGTGTTTTCTTTTTGAGTTGTGTCTGTCACAAACACTTTAATTTAGGTTTTATATTCTTAATCATGAAATTAAGCTTATGGCCCTAGTTAAAATGACCCAAACACCTTTGTGTGGCCCGGTTATGCCTAAAAATGCTACGAGTTAAAATGACCCAAACACCTCCGTGTGGCCGGGTTATGCCTAAAAATGCTTTAAGACCCATTTACTACCCATGGGTACTCTTTTTTTTTACTATCTCGGTCCATTCGGAATCACCCATGCAATCAGAATCGTCATCCGAGTTACTTTACTAAAAATCCATATCTTGACCTCAATATAGTATATACCCGACTCCCGATTAAATAAAATAATACGACGTAACTATCACTCGTTATGAAGTAATTTGATTATTACCATTCACTTTGTAATTATTTTTCATGCATATTAACCATTAACTCTCACGATTAGTATTTAAATAAACTCATAATAATTAATTTAATTAAATTACGGTACACTAGTAATTTAAATTAGTCGAATTAATTAAATATATAATGCTAAAAAATACGGAGTGTTATAGCAGAGAATTTTGCAAGCTTAAAAGAATGTAAAACGAAACAAAAAATTAAAAGAAATAGAATAATTACCTTTACAAATATTTCACTTGGTTTAAAACAAAATGAACAAACTAATACAATGCTATCAAATATTTAAAATCCAAAATGATTATCTTCAAAATTGAATCAATGACTATTAGTTTGGCATGTGATCCGAGGAATTCTTTTATGTTTATACAAATGACATTAAGCTGCTGTTTTAGATACTAGGCTTGAGCCGCTTCTGAATTTGAGAGCCCAACAGCAGAGCAAGAAAATACGCAGATAAGACTCGGCATTAGCCTCTTGGAACCATATCTGCTCTCAAATCTTCTCGGGTGGGTTCTCATTGCTTCTCATGCCCATGCCCAACTTGGCCATCTTGTCCGCCACTCTATTTCCTTCACGGAGGGTGGAATCATATAGGCATCTCATATACACAGGACTTGCACTAATTCGCTAGTGTTTCCCACTTGCTTCCCGCTTGAGGCAAAATGTGGGTTACTTTATATTCATATTTCCTTTTTCTTTGCCATTCGACCAGGTTGATATAGGGCCTGCTTAAAAGTAGTGAAGTATGGATAACAGAGAAACATGATTGATGGATGGGCCTAGTGAGATCATCAAAATGAGAACAAGTGATTGAATACCCTTTTAACTAAAATCCCAAGTGAAATATGTGCAGCTAACAAGTAAGGGGAAGAAAAGTAACACTGTAGATTGAAATGGACCTTACAATCATGGTGGAATCAGTAATGAGTGTTTGCCGACGTATCAAAAGAGGATTAGGATTAGCCAGCTATCCATTCGCTTGGATTTGCAACAAAAGAAGAAGACTTTTCTCTTCAGCCGTCCAATATATGATTTTGAGTAATAGTAGGGTGGTATATTTGATAGATTCCATCCGTACCTGGATCTTTTCTTTTTGAGTTGCATAATCTTGTCAAGTATTCATGTTGGTCTATGACTAGAGCTGATATTTTTTGACACGATAATTCATTTATGATAATAACTCGAAATGATTTGAACTTGACACGATTAGCTTGTATAGATTTAAAAGTACCTAAAACTTATACTCAAACAAAAATCAAAGTGATCCGAAAATGATACGACTAACTCGAATTGCCACCCCTACTATAACTTTTATCATATTCCTGGATTTTATTGCCTTAGTATGAATGGGTGATTTTTTTTATTATATAAAAAATTATATTTAAATTCGATTTGATATTTTAACGTGTGATATCCTGTTCATTTATTATTATTTATTAAGGCAATAAATTATTTGAATTGTATAAAAGTTGATGTATTAACACATTTTTAACACAATTTGACATATTAATTAAATGTCATTAGTAATCCTCTCATTTAGTAGAATTCCTATTAATAAATTAAAATTACGCTGATAAACTATTTATAATTCTCAACAATATATCTTATTTACTTAAATTAATTGACATTAACAGGCCTTATTGGGTATGAACGAGTGAAGAGAGTCAACACTAACTCGACCCATTAATTATCATATCTTATATGGGGTTATTACTGATATGATCCGAAACCATTAAGGATCCACCCCTTTACTTATAACTTCGTAGTAGAAAATCAATCAACAATAGTGTCCTTACACGACCACTCAATTTTTGCCCGATCACTAGCCGTTGTTGTCGGTCCAACTCTTAATACAAAAAATCTAAACTTTAACTACACTTATTTTATAAGTATAAAGGCTAGTTTGGGTATTGAAGCCAAAAAGAAAGTTACTAGAATTTAAACGATTTCTTACTTCACAAATAAAAGACACTAGAATAAAAATACCCTTTTATGACACTTTAAAAAATGAGTTTATGACAATTTAAAAAAAATCATTAAAAGTATAATACTTTTATTTGCATGACATATTAACTATAAACTGTCATTATAGGAATATTAGTGTTAATATGCATGACAATTTCAATATAACAGTCATATTAGATGGTATATATTATGACTCTTTTTACTAAAAAAATTACTATACATATGTATAAGATAGCATATTATGACAGTTTCCATCCGCTCCAAAAATGTTAGACTCACGACTCTTTCCCCCCATATCACTTTCGATCACTTTTCCCCAAACCCAAATTTGTCTATTTTCCTTACTTTTTCCTCTCTTACTCTTTGACTAAGATTCTCCTTCTCTCAATTACTCAGGTACTCTCTCTCTCTCTCACACACACACACATATGCACACATATATAGACACACATATGCACACATATAAAAATTAAACCCTAACTTGCAAAAATTTTGATTTCAATTTTGTATGAAACCTCACGGGTTCGTTCACACTAGCAATCTTTTTCTTTAATTCTATCATTCTTTTTTAGATTTACTTTATTTTTAGCTTAAGCTTGATTGTTGTGTTTGTCTCGAATAATGTTAAAATTAGGGATTTTGGGAGCATATTAGTGTGTAAAAAATGATGGTGTTTAATTTTTAGTGGTTGGTTGAATTAATTTTGTTGAGACCGTTGTAGTTAATTTAGGTATGTTGTGACTGGTTGTAGTGAAGTTCCATGTGAATATGCTGTAATATTATAGTGATCAATCGTGTTTTGTCTATTAATTTTATTTAATTTTATTTTATTATATTCTGCACATAAATCTAGGTTATCCTTTAAAACGAGAATGCTTAACTAATTGATTTTAAACATTCATACGTTTGATGAATTGTGCCATCTTACTTTGTTGGACATTACTGTAGGGAAATTCTATGCAATTGAGTAGTCAATGCTAGTTGTAGTGATCTTGGTTAAAACCATCCTTCATCTATTAAATTCATTCAATTTATTTTATAGAACTAATTATTAAGTGATTCGATGATTGTGAATTATGTTATTTGATATGGTAATTACATTTCTACCACTACTAATTATAGTCTTAATAGGTACACTTTAAAAAATGGGAATAAACAAGTCGTGGATGTCTATGCATAGATTATTACACGAGCACTTACAAGGAGTATGTAACTTCTCTCCAGGTTTTGAATTTAGCGAAATAACATCCTAAAAGTCCAAATGTTGGAAGAAAATATATTTCCTTAAAAGGATGATGTACTTGATTTGTATTATGTCCTTACATGTCCCTGATGAACATGTTTTTCATGGATGGATACTTGACGGTAACTATTGTTTCCATAACAAATTCTCATTTTTTGGATGTTCAAATTACAACAACGTAGAATTGATATGAATAAGAGGTAGTTTAATTCTTGATTATTGGTCTTTATTATTATTATTATTATTATTATTATTATTATTATTATTATTATTATTATTATTATTATTATTATTATTATTATTATTATTATTATTATTATTATTATTTGCATTTGCATTTGCATTTGCATTTGCATTTGCATTTGCATTTGCATTTGCATTTGCATTTGCATTTGCATTTGCATTTCTAGTGGTAATAGGAGGTTGAGGGTGAGCCAATTGAAAACCTGGATTAATTTATAGCGGTGATAGGAGTTTGAGGGGGGCTAATTAAAAATTTCGATTGCAAGAAGTGACTGTGCCCTCATCGAACAACCAGTTGCCTAAATTGACCTGTATAGACTTGTTTGGGATAAACATGAGATTATGGAGAAAATAACATAATATTGAAACCAAAAGACTTAGACAGAATCACAAACACCTTATGAGGTACCAAAGTAATTTATGTGAAGTGATCGTGTTTTATTCATACACCCGTTTTAGTAAATTGAATATTATATGCTCATATTAGGGTTAAAGTTGGTATTTAGGAGAAAAAGATTGAAAACAATCATGGAGTGTCCTATACAACGAGACACAAACACCCGAAAAGATACAAAATAATCTTATGAGAGGTGATCGTGTCCTCATCGAACACTTGATTTTATATATTCATTAGTATACCCTTGCTTTGGGGTTGAAATGGGATAATGAGATGAAAAACTGAAAATTAAAAATAAAAAGTCTGGGGAAGTAGCAAGAGTATACAAGTGATGTTGTCTTCAAAGGTAGAGAATAAAGATACCAGTTTTATCTAGGTTAATTTTGATGTTGTGAGGGAATTTAGTGTTGTGGTATTCCATCATAATGCTAGCTGCTCCAATTGTGTTTTGATTCACTACAGTAATATCCTTTGATTCACTACGATTGTGTTTTGATTCACTACTGCTACAATTGTGTAATTTCTATTATTATGTGTTTCTAATAAATGTCTTTTATTTCTCAAATTTATTTATAAACATCCCATGGGGCACAAATGTAGCCCGTGGGAAGTGACCATATTCTCATTGGGCTCCCGGTTGCCGAAATTAACTAGTATATGCTCATTTGGTGTTACAATTGGTCGTTAAGTGGCATAGACACCCCATTGGAAATAAAACTAACCCGTAGGAAGAGAGCGCGTCCTCTTTGGGCTCCTGGTTACCGACATTAACCAATATAGGCTTGTTTTGTGGATTAAAAATGGCATTAAGTGGTGAAAACTCAAAATAGAGATCGAGTGGGATAAAGAGGAGCACGAACACCCCATGAGGCACAAAAGTAACCCGCGGGAAGTGACCAGATTCTCACTGGGCTCCCAGTTGCTGAGATGAACTAGTATAGGCTTATTTTGGTGTTCAAAGTGGGCGTTAAGGAGCAAAAATTCAAAACAGTGACCAAGTTTCCCGGAGATAAGTACGGACACCCCATAGGGCATAAACGTAATCCATATCTTATTACGGAAAGTATATATGCACAACTTTGTATTCTTATAAAATAGTTTTTGGTTGGGATTTGAACAAATATAATTGCTTGTTTGGTTCAGAATTTATATGGAATTCATGATTCTATACATGCACAAGCTCATCGTGTGTCCTAATTTATGCACATTTATGTTTTCTTTACAAAACGATGTGGAATCGATTCTTCTAAGGCAAGAGGGTAAACCTATCTTTTCATAAATTTTACCTTATCGATATGTTTAATTCCAAACATATGTCAATAAAATTTAATGGCTCCTATAGTAAAATGATTCCCCCTCTTACACTTTAGGATTCTCTTGTTTGCAGTAATTTACACTACACCAAATCTGTCGAATTGTCACGATCATTGACCTTGACAAGTTGGACTTGTCAAGGTTAATGACCGTGATAATTCTGGGGATGACAACTTTTTTGTAACGGACTTGTCACGGTCATTGACGGTGACAAGTTCATTAGAATTGTCACAGTCATGTCACGGTCCTTGACTGTGACAAGTATTGTCACTGTTAAGGACCGTGACAAACCCGTGACATTAAATAAAAAATTGTAACGGTCAATGACCGTGACAATTCTGGGCAGAATTGAAAAAAGATCTGTTGGGTAGTATGGCCACTGCCACTACCCATTAGTATATTTGTATCTATTATAGGAACATTGTACATGTTCAAACATTATATATCCAAATAAAATAGAGATAGTTGGAATATATATTCAAAATAGAGACAATATGCATCACGATATAATTCAAATGTACCAACTTAAAAACAATTCAAATGTACCAACTTAAAAATAATACAATTCAATTTAAATAATGTCACTACATGTCTTGGGTAAGGTTAAATCGGAGGAGGTGAGTAGGCCACACGATATACGAATTGACACACCCACTGATATACATTGTGCCGCATTGTTCGCGCAACCACAACGGGGAGTTCTCCTTCCCGGGTATCACATGTGTGACGAGCACCTTGGACTGGATGTCTTGAAGCTCTCATCCATGAACTAGTCCACCCTGGATGATATTCGGCTCCCTCAACCCCTGCCCTATCCACTGGCCATCAAATATGTCCAGTATAAACACGCTCGGCCAACCAAGTATCGACATAGGTCGGTCAAAGGGACCCAAATAGGGAAGTGGAACATCAAAGTCCGCATGTGTCGGCGATGAAGCAGCGAGGTCCACATCCTCGTCATCCTGTACCTCGTCCTCCCGCACCTCCTCCCCCAACTTCTCCTTCCCTTTCCCGTTGCGTTTTACGTTGCCCAACGAACACTTCATGAATGGGAACATATCTTGGACCGTCGCCTCTAAATGGGACAGCTTCGCGTCATGCGAGTTCATCGTTCAAGCCAACCCGGTGTCGCTCGTCTCCAATTCGATGATCCTAGATTTAGCCATCCGCAAGCTCACCCCCTTGTCCTCCCCTTGCGATAAGAGCCAAGAACTTGGATGAGTGCATCCGTGGACAAATATGCCTTGTTGGCATTAGACTACGACTCATGCACTTCCTTAAGCTTTGCCTGAAATGACAAAAAGCACATGATTAGTAAAATAAGTAAATTAAAAAAATTATAACGTAATTAACAAAAGTAAATTGTCGGATTACTTCCAATCGTGGCTGCGACGTTCGGAGACACCTCCTTGTCTTTCCCCTTCTTCGTCCGAAGAGCCACATAAGTATCGAGCCTATGTGGCCTACCCCCAGGGCCACTCCCTGTCCCCTGAAATAACATAAAGTAAAATTAGTATCGACCCCACAAAGTAAAATAATATAGAATAATATATTTCTGTAGTTATAGAAAAATTAAATCTTACCATCATCCTATGCTCCACCTCGGCGTAAGACGTCTGACCGGAGTAGTGCACGTCCGTCTTTTTTTCCCTGTTTTCCCTCCCCGATTGGCTAGATGCCAATTGTCGTTCCCCGATCTCATTGTCAATGCACTTTTTTCATTGTGCCAATGAGATCGGTTCATTCGGAGGGACGGATTCAAGCCTTTGGATAATGGACTCTCGTGTCTTGCCAAAGTACCGGGTTCGCATATTTTTCTTCCACGTCTTGTGTTGCTCCCTCAACTGCTCCAAGACGGAATCGCGTAGCTTTGGATCCAGGCTGAATTGTTCCTTTCCGATAAATACAATATTAGTTGCAAATAAATATAAATATAAATATGAATATAAAATGAAATTGAAATCGAAATTGAAATATTCATATGAATATAAATATAAATATAAATACATTACCTGTAGTGCCACCCTAACAGCTAACTTGAGCTCATATTGCACCTCCTTCCAGCTAATGTACCCCGGGCCGATGATTGTCTTTATCAGCTCGAGGGATCTCGCTAATAGCCCCAATTTGTTCTTGATGGCCATCCCCAATTTGCCATATTTGGGGAGCCTAGGGGCCGAGGAGCCCTTGTCGCCTCCGCTACCACCGAGCCCAGATGACATCATCATAACAAGCATCATCATCCTCGCCTTAATACCTGAAGGAGACATTTGCTGTAAAAAAATATTATTAGCACATATCAAAATGAATTAAAAGAAGACATGCAAATATGTACAATTACTACAAAAAAAAATGAATTGTTACTATCAAACACCTCAATTCTGAATTCCAAAACAACAACATCTAGCTCATAATATGTACAATTACTAAAAATCCAAAACATCCCCACCCCCACCCCACACACACGCACACTACATAAAAGTGAAAATGATAAAGTGGAAATCAATTAAAAGCATTAAAAATGTATGTTTCGGTACAAATTGGAATATTTATTACAAATTGAAAAATTGTTTAAAATTTGGGTTATCATAAAAAATGGATTGATATTCGGTAGGAGCAGCCAAGTCATCCACACTACTATTTAGGTATTTTGGCGCATGTTGGACAATTGACCACGGCTCGTTGTTGATATACTCCGAGTAAAACACTTGGTTAACCTTTTGAAATCGATTGAGTGGAAAAACTGAGCGTCCGTGTAATACGCTAGTCGTTGTTATCGGCTTCCAACCTCAATACAAAAAATCTAAACTTGTAACTACACTCTTAAGGAGTATAGTGGCTAGTCTGGGTATCGAATCCACAGGGAGTTAGAGCGTGTGAACGTGACGACGACGGTAAGGTAGTTTAATCCTTAAGTTGACGTTGAAAGAAAAGAAAAGAAAAAGATTATTGATTTTTGGATTTTACCTATGAATTAACTAAATTCAATTAAATTAACCTAAGCATGCAAAATTAACTAACTAAGAAGGAATTAATATGAATGAATAAATGGGTTAAGAATACACTCCCCCAAACCCTAGTGTGTATGCCAGTACAAAAATAGTCATAAATTAGATAATTGATCAGACCCAGTCTTTAGTACTCCAAAGCATTACATATATGAGGTTCAAGCCCGCATCATACATAATCAAAGAATGAGTAAAGCAGTGTCGCAATAGTTCACGCACGTTGCATCCTTAAGTACCCTGGTTACCTAGGGCAAACGAGGTCAAAAGTTCTACAATGGTTGTGAAACAATACAACACGATCTAATCACTTATTTAATTTAGAGGACAAATTTTATATCTATGCATACCACATCGGGTTGGGTTCATGCATCCCCACCCTTAAAAACTTAGATAGGCATGATTTTATTAAATGAAAATGAAATTCTAGATGTGCAGGAAGTCATATGTCTATTATGCATTGAAAAGGAACTTGAATTGAGAAACAAAATTAAACTACAAGAGAAATTTAAACTTGCAATATGAAAGAAATTGAAAGTAGAACTTAGCAATACTTGAATGGAAGAAGGAGATCTGAACTTGAAACTTGAATCTTGAATAACTCTTGTTCTTCAAACTTACAAACTAGGGTTTATGAAAACTTCTACCAAAGAAAACTAAAAAGACTCTCTAAAATCTAATTCTCTCTCTAAAATTCTATTCTACTCTCTAGAATTCGACTCCCTTGGAAGGATGTAGGGCTTGGCCTTTTATACACCTAAAAAATGACTTTTACCATGCCTCTCCACGTTTGACAACTAATAAAAAAGAATTAAACAAGAAATTTCAAGAGTTTTGACTCTTCAGCTTCCAAAATTAATTTCGACTTTTGACTTTCTGTCTCCAACTTTAAATGGGCATAACTTCTTCACCGTAGCTCGGATTGGGGTGCCGTTTTTTCCAATGTTCTTGTAATTTAGAGATATTAAACTCTCTATATTTTCCCACCATGGGAATATATATGTAAAATTACAAAAATTCCCTTCAACTCCCCATTTCTTGGTTTCTTTCACTGTTTTGCATTCTCTTTCGCACTAATTTGCATGAAATACCTGTAAAACACATGAGAAATACACAAAACACGAAATACTTGCCAAAAGAGGTTAGTAGCATAAATCAAATACAAATCCAAACTATTTACACTGCACGGGATCATAAAAATACCAAAATTAAGGGGATGAATGTGAAGAATATGTGCCTAATCAGAAATGCACAAACAAATGACTCATCGCTCACGTGGTTGTTCCTCTTCAACTTGGAAAAGTCAACCATGATAAAATTGGTGACATGATAAACTTTACAAGCATTTTTATCCTCAACTCTTACCCAGTCACAGTAAAATACAACCTCTTTGAAGCTTATATAATCCAATTCAAATATATTTCGGATTACACCATAGTAAGTCATTTCAGCTTCAACGAGGTTTTTATCTTTTACGTTCGATCGAAAGAAAGTAAGAGCCTTGTATGAAATGCCCGAGTTCTGTACATTTGTACTTTCCTCGTACACTTTAGCACCGAAAATATAACCGTTCAATCGATACTTTTTGTACTCTTGTGCCACGAACAAGGGTCCAGTGGCTAGACGAGCAAGCCTTGATGTCACGTCACCCGTCTTTAAGAGATGAGAATATAGATAAATTAATTATATTATTTGTAAAATTTAAGTGTAATCTAACGTTATATAACGATCATTTTCATTATAATTACCTCTCGTGCCAACCACAACCTAAATTCGCTGTCTGATTGTACCATTGTTTTTGTCTTTTATTGTTCTCACAGGCTTCATATTTTCTGCATATTATAAAATTAATCATGTCTAAAATATTCTAAAATAATTTTAAGTATTATAATAATTGAAACATACTTTTTCCATTCTTCGACATCTTCATGTGTGTCAAATAGATAACGAGCTACTTATTCATGTTGCAACCTCGTTAATTTCACTCGTTTTCCCATCACATGACCACCATCATCGAAGAACTCATCAGTGTCATCAACACTAGACAATTCAGGCATATATTATCGAGTACATATTGATGACTCCATGGTGATGTATTCCTCTGCAATTGATCCTGTAATGTATCATATATTCTTGACGTAATCTTTAAAAACTTTCATCAATCTTTCAAACGGATACATCCACCGATATCTAACTGGACCACAAAGAAGTTCCTCGTCGCATAGGTGTACCAACAAGTGAACACTTATGTCAAAGAATGCTGGGGGAAAGTACTTCTCCAACACACAAATCACTTCGATCACCGCCAATTTTGCGGCCACTATGTGTTCTCGATTGACTACCTTCTCACACAAGAGTGAGAAGGTAATACAAATTTACATAATAGCCCTCCGTAAATCCTTGTGCTTGGAGAAACAGTGCTTAAACAATAGAGGAACCAATTGCATGATCACATGCCAATCGTCAGACTTACACTTATGTAAATCATGAGTAGCATAATTCACAATCCTTTACAAGTTGGACGAAAAAGTAGATGGGCCCTTCAAATTATATATTGTGTCTAAAAGCACCTTCCTTTCCCCACTCGTCAAAGTAAACGCACCAGGGGGAATTATTGTCCTTCCCCTACCATCTTCTTTCAACCATAATTCTGGCTTAAGTTTCAACGATTTAAGGTCTTTCGTGCATTTTCTCCATCCTTCGAATGACTCCCCCCAAGGCAAGTGCCCATAATATGTCCAGTAAAGTTCTTCTCTGCATGCATCGCATCCAATACATGGTTCACCTGGTTATTCTTCCAATAAGGCAAGTCAAATAAAATTGACCTCCCAGACCATGCCTTTCTTATCTCAGTTTCATTCCCAGTTGGGGTTTTCTTATGCTTGACAGTCTTAAATTTGGGATTCTTACCTGGAATATTGGGGTCACATTCAGAAGATTTACTTCCAATTTTTGAACCCGAAAGTTATTTCGACGGTAGCCTATGTTCAACCCCGCCCAATAAAAAATTGGAACATTTATCAAATCTGAAACTATGAGCCAGGGGTAAAAATCTCCTGTGGCAATGGTATAAATTTTTTGAGCTAAAGGATAGACAAATAAATTCAGTCTCCTCTCTAGAAATAGGACATCCCAAATAACCATGTACTACACAACCGGATAATGTCCCATAAGCTGGAAAATCATGAATTGCCCACATCAACGTAGCTTTCAGTGTAAACTCTTCATTTATAAAAGAGTCAAATGATTTCACACCCTCTTCCCACAACACATTTAATTCTTCTACTAAAGGAGCCAGGTAGACGTCGATGTCATCACTTAGTGCCTTTGGCCTAGGTATCAACAAAGACATCATCGAAAATTCAGTTCTCATACACTGTGAAAGAGGAAGGTTGAGTGGGGCTAGGATCACTGGCCATACACTCTAATTGGTGCTTAGATTTCCAAATGGATTGAAACCATCTATTGATATAGCCAAACGAATGCTGCGTTGTTCTCGATCAAAATTGGGATACTCATAATTCATCCTCCTCCAGACAGTAGAATCAATAGGGTGACGCATGATATTAACCCCCTACTTCTGCCCTAGCATGCCAAGTCATTGCCTCCGCTATCGATGGCACTGTGAAAAATTGCTTTAATCTAGGCCCAACGGGAAAATATTTCAATACTTTTTGAGGCACTTTTGAGCTTGTATCTTCCTTACTTGTAGATTGGACATATCTAGGTTCATCGCATACTGGACAACGATCGAGATTTTCATACTCCTTTCGGTATCGTATGCAGTCATACACACAAGCATGAACCGATTTATACTTTATTCCCAAACCTTTCAAACTGTTCTTCATAACATGGTAGCTATTTGGAAGTGTATTCTCCTTGGGTAATAAGCCATTCACCCATTTCAAAATTCCTATCATGTTATTGCCAGACAGACCATATTGCATCTTCAAACTGTGCAAACCAACCATGACATGTAAAGTTGTTTGATCTTTCTCATATCCAGAGTATAACGGTTGGGTCGCCTTAAATTTTAAACTTTGGTAGTAATCGTCAAGTTTTATCTTGATATCTTCATGAGCACTTGAAACTTCTACATCATCAGTAACTTCATTCTCTTCTATTTCATAAAATCCATACGCATCATCAACTAAATCCTTTAACATATTATGATCTATGTCATCCCCTCCTATATCTATCTACTTGTTGAAGGTTGTTGTGAAGGTTGGTCGGGGACAAAAGTAACTTTCAATTCACCATGAAAACTCAAAAATCAATAACTATCTTGCATACTCGATCTTAACAAATTTAGTTCAACTGTTTTCCACTCAAACACCTTACCATTCTTACACATAGCACACGAACACGAAAACTATTCATCATTATGACATCTCTTTGCAGATTTCACAAATTCGTTAGCACCTCTGCAAAATACATCCCCCATTATATTTGTCTCACCCATCCACTCTTTGTATTTCTGATATCCCATCACAGCTACCACAACTAATCACCTATTAAAGGTACGAAGCGTATATTCATGGATTAGTATAAACAAAACTTAGATTTATAGTATGTTTCATTTAATTATGTCTTATTTATATTCAAATTCAATTTATATTAGAAATTACTATTTCCTCCATCTCCTCTAACGGATGAGTGGTCCTATCCCATTCAAGACTACATTTTTCTGTAATATACTTAACAACTCATGCACATTGTTACGATTTGAAAAAAATTTGATAGCATTTCCCCGTAGTTCTCCAAGTACACGACGTAGATTGGCAAGTGTGAGTGTTATTTCAATTGATCAATTGAAATAATAGTCACACTTGTCAATCTAGTATGTACCTAGAGAACATTAGGATACGACTACAGAACTTCCTCCAAAAGTAACAACTTTAAGCCACTGAGAATATTATACAAAAATTATGTAGTCCCAAGCTGTCAAAACGGGACAATTCGAGAGATCTCATTATAGGGGTAATGACTCTCGAAAGGATCTAAGGGCTATTTAATGCGTACGCATAAAAATTAGAAGGCTAGTATCTATGCGCACTATATGTAATTTCAAGTATGTTTCATTTAATTATCATACTCTATATATATTGTTCTATATACAAAGTAATTTTCAAAAAAAGTTGAAAAATCCTACCCCCATATGGATAATAATCCAGTGGTCATGCCACTTTTAAAACTAACCAACCCAACATTGATCCACTATAATCCAATAACAATGTCAACAACAAATGTGTATCTCGTACTCCTTCTAATTCTCCTATCAATTAATTATTTTCATCAATTAAACTAACAATTAAAGCATACAATTATTAATTTACTAATTTATAATGAGGGGCAATCCTACTTTCATAATTAGTCATATATTAATTTACTAATTTACAATAAGGGGCAATCATATATTAATTTACTAAAAAAATTAATAACTAATCAATTAGTTTACAAGGGACATTACGCACAAACACGCACACTACACACATATATACACACACGCGCACATACACACACACACACACCCGCGCACATCCACACACACACATGCAGCCCCCCACCCACCCATCCTTGCCCCCTCCCCCCCACCCTGCCCCATCCCCACCCCTTCCCCCTTCCCCCACCCTACCCCACCCCCTTCCCCCACCCCACCCCACCCCACACACACACGCACACACACCACTAAACACACACGCACACACACCACACACACACACACATAAACATCCCCCCATTCCTGCCCCCTCCCCCCCACCCTGCCCCACCCCCTTCCCCCACCCTGCCCAACCCCACCTCCCCACCCCCACCCACCACACACACGCACACACACATACACACACACACACACACACACACACATATATATATATATATATATATATATATATATATATATATAAATATATATATACATACACACACACATATATATATATAAACACACACATATATATATATATATATATATAAATGGAAGAGAGAGAGAGAGAGAAACTAACCTGAAGGTAGAGAGAGATAGGGAGAGCAGCGTAGAGAGAGAGAGAGAGAAAAGGAGGGAAGAATCGGCAGGGGAAAAAAGAAGGTGAAAGGGTTTTTTACTGGGACATTTATCACGGACGTGTCACAGTCCTTGACCGTGACAATATTATAAGGATTATCATGGTCAATGACCGTAACAAGTATAGTTGTCACGGCCTTGTCGCGGTCATTGACCGTGACAAGTCTTTGTCACGGGCTTATCATGGTCATTGATCGTGACAAAAAATGTGTGTTTTTTTGTCACGGTCAATGACCGTGACAAGCCTAGCCGCTATAAGGGTGCCAATTTAGCCATTTTGGTGTAGTGTTAAAAATACGAAATCCCCTAATGGCTTAAAATTATTTAATTAAATGTCAACCCGTAAACAAATTTTAATTCTTATTAAACCTAGTGCATGGAATTATGTGATTAAAATTAAACATGTAAAGAAATCACAATTTCGGGAAAAAAAACCCAAAGGGAAAAACCTTTTATTTTACTATGGTTTGCAAATCGCAACTTAGAAATACAATAGAGAAACACAGCTAGACGAATCTCCCACATGTGACCCTCTCGTCTTTTGCAGCAATAGTTCCCATGAAACCACAAATATCATAATCTTCCTTCACCAATGATTCAGTCGAAAATAGAAGAGCAACAATAGGGGATCCTTCTATACAAGGTTAGAAGTGAAGACTCCTTCTTCAAAAGAGTAACTTCAATATAAAAGTGTTTTGGGTTTTAAAGATGATTAACAAAAGTATATGGGAAATATTGTGTGAATCAAAAAGTGTTTTTGCCCTTTAAAAAGTGAAGACTTAAAGCAACAGTTCAGCAATTTTCGTAAATGCAAAGTCTTAACAAAAAACCTATCGAAAATAGGTATTTATAAGCAGACAGAAAATAAAGGCGGCGTGACGTCGTTTGAACGAGAAGATAACCTCGTTATAATGACATGCTGATGTCATTCGAATGACTCATACTTCGCTTCTAATGAGATGCAAAATTCCAAGACAGTAAGCCCCCGTTTGAACCTTATTTGATAAATGCTTCAAACGAATTTCTAACGAGATCCAGGTCGTTCTAAGGGATGGTTATCTCGTTTGAATAAGACTGTCAAAAAATAAAATTATCTTTTAAGTTTAAAAACCATTCAAAAAACTGCCTCATTTTGTAAAAAAATATTTTATAAAAATCTCCCAATACTTTATAAGAAATTCATGAAAAATAAAACAATAACTATACCGAATATACGTGATGTCGTGGAGTTTTTTTAAGTTGCTTAATAATAAGATCCGTCTCCTTGAACTTGAAGTGCCATGGTGGAAGTAATGGGATACGACATACTTGATGTATTCTAGAATTTTTGGACAAGTCCTAGATACTAGGGGAAATGACAAAAAATTTACCTTTACAAATCTCCCCCTATAGCTATTCCGGTACAAAATAAAAAATTTGAATTATCCAACAAATACTAAACAAATCTAATACCCTCCGATAATCCCATAATTAGAAAGATGGTAAACATGTATAAGTCTTCAAAATCTTTAACTCTATTGCTTTCTCTTGATCTGGTTTTGGGAGCTTTGTCAAATGTGTACTTTTCATATGCTCATTAAAGTGTATCTACATACAACAAACAAAGAAATATACCTTCATGACATATCGAGTTTCAAATAAAAAAACTCGTAATTCAAATCAATTCTCCTTCATAAATCAAACTCTCACTCTCTCGTAATTTTTTCTCCCGCTTTTTATTTGTCCGTAATAGACCAGGAAAAGAAAAAAATAATAATAATTCGGAGTGTATCACAATAATCACAAAATATCATCACAAATATAATGCAATAATAATCAAGAAGTGACAAACTAAGAAAAACTAACTATTTTTGAATTTTCAAAAATTTTAAGCAATTTTTTTTACAAAAACAACACACCATTAGCCAACACTAAGATAGCCAAGTCATGAATGCATAATGAATACAAATTTGATAGAGAGATCAACTCAAATAATCATAACATATGTGCACGATGAATTTTGGATATTCCTAACGAATGAACTCAAAATCATCCTTAGGTATAAAAAATGTTGAATCGATATGATATTGATTCAATATAATCAACAAATCAAAGTCTAAAATGATTTTCACACCAATAACGCACAAAACCATGTATGCTTTTATGAGACTTTTTTGGGACATGCAAACCCATTGACCTTAGACTAAACTCCCTCAAAACTCGCATATAGAATATTTATCTCAACTCTTTTGTTTTGAAGAAATAAATGCTCATATGTAGAGAAGCATCAATGTTCTTTGAATTCAGAATAACACTTTATATTTTTTCTTTTACGTTCCTGTTGATGCCGATAAGATATCATGCCTTTAATATTTTAGGCTCTTTTCTTTTGGCAAATGGTGGCTATTCATGCAATGATCTTTTGGCTTTTGTAGCTCGGTTCCATTTCTTTTATTTAAATACATTTACTGGAGACATAATTTTTAGTTTTTCTAAACCGGGAAATGGTTCTTACAAGCACTATTTTCATTATCTCATTTTATTGCATTTGTTTTGTTTTAAAGGCAAGAATGAGATGAAAATATTTTGATCAACATGTGACAGACAAGTATAATGCTCAAATAAATTCGTGCATGTGTGTATAAATGGAGACAATGAGTCAAACATGTAAAAATTAATCGTGAATTACATCTCAATGACTTCAACACATTATAAAGCACATGCATGAAATGCTGTTGTGTCTCAAAACACTACAAAAAAGTCACGTGGATAATAGAATGATATTGTGACTTGGCAATCCTAAATGTCCATCCATATAAGGTGTAAAAAGAAATACAAAACTGTTTTTGGATTTTTCAAAAAAATTTCAAAAATAAAATCTTAGATTCAGACTCACAAACTTTCTCCTTTTTTTCTTCTTCTTAATTAGACTCTTTAAAGCTACTCCTCTATTCTTAGGCTTAATGGTTTCGAAAAACATGTCAATCTGATAAGTTTGAAGGCCTCCTACGAGTTCAAACTAAGAGAGTTTATGGCCACTAAAGAGTTATGCATGATGACCTTAGGAATAAATTAGGAAGGGAGTTGTAGTACCCCGTAATTTCAGAATAAAATATGGCGATATAAATAAATTTAATAATTTTGAATTTATTTTGAGAATAAACTAAATTGAGAAGATTTAAATTAAATGAGTAAAAAAATTTAATTTTAAATAAATATTTATTCATGATTATTTAAATATAAAACTCAATTTCACATAATGGGCTTACTAGTGAAAAAAAATAAATCACACAAATAAATTTAAAGGCACGTATTGTTTAAATATAATAAAAATGTCTAAGTAAAATAAAAAGAATTGGGACGCGTTTGGGGAAGCGTTAAAGGCTCGTTTAGGTGTTTTAAACCTTTAGAAATAGTCTCGGGTCAATAGTATATGGGTTGGGGAACTTTTGGGCGAGTTGGGATATGGATTCGGGCCCATTAAGGGGGTTCGAAAATGGGGTTATATGTTCAACTCGGGAATTGGGTAAAATATAAGATTAGAATGAAGAGAAATAACTCCTCACTATTAATCATAACCTAACCCTAGTATCCCCACTTCAAGAGAGAGAGGAATAAAGGCCTAAGAGGAGGAAGAACAGAGAATTCGAGGAAGAAATCACCCATCACCATAATTAGGCAAGAATTCACTTGCTTAATTAAAGTTTTCAATGTATTTTCTTGATGCATCATAATGACCCTTAAATTTTTTATATTTAGGTTTGATGTCAACAATTTAATGATGAATAAATAATCTATGCATGTAAAGCACTGAATTTAATGTAGAATCAGTCCCAGAAATTTAGGTATCGAAATCTTGAAATTTATGGTAGATCTCTTAGGGTTTTAATAAATTGAATAGATTGGGTCAATTAAATATAAAATTGGTGATGGGTGTGTGTTAATCACTATTTGAATCAAGTTTAGATTCGAGATATAGAGGTTAGGATCATTGATTTGCCAAATATGTAGTTGAATCTAGGAAGAGGATTTAATAAACCGTATATGAACCAAAATCATTGAGTAATGGATGTTAAAGTAAATAAGTGATGTTTGAATGTAAAATGGATGATTATAACATGTTTTGGATGAATAATAAGCATTGTAAATACTCTAGTTATGTACTGTTAAGAAAATAAGAAGGCGGCGGTTCGTCAATGGCAGAAACAACAGGATAAGGACGAAGGGCTAGAAAATGAAAAAAGGTCGTTCGAACGACACTGGAAGAAGTCATTCAAATGAGATTAGTATCTTGTTCCAATGAGATTATTTTCTCGTTCAAACAACCATGGTTTTGGATATGGAGATAGATATTTTTGTTACGAACGCATGGCCACCAATTTCGTATTTTTCTGAATTGTTTTTGAATTAGTTATGAATGTATTACAAAATAGTGTCTTAAATCTAAATCCTTTGTGAGAAATCAAATCCGGATTACTTACGGATGTCCGTAGATGAGTGTAGGACTTGAGAAAATATTAAGTAACATTATTTTTACCTTGGGATTGGATGGGAATGAATTTTGGGTATGGAATTAGAGTGTTTAGAATGAACAACAATCGAAAATATATGAACGAATTTGAATGGAAATTTCAAATGAAATTAGGACACGGGATGGATTGAGATGTGCTTAGTATCCTGAATAAAAATATGAATGTAAGTTAATACTTATGGAATTAAGAGTCGGGGTTATGACTCGGATATTTTTAGGCGGAGTACTACAAGAGTTAGGTTAGGGGTAGATTATTTAATTTATTATAGAGATATATAATAAATTATCGAATATTAACATTAATGAGGGTATTGGGGTTGGGGTTTGGTTATAAGTATTTTTGTAAGTCCAAGTGAGTGAGGGGAACCAAGTTTTGGACAATAAAAGATTTATTAGAAATACAAATGTACGGACATTAAAGAGGGAAAATTACAATTAACTAGTTGTTTAAGTAATTATTCTATGGAGTAGAATTAATAATTGATGAGATGGTAAATTATTAATAAATAAAAATTGGTGGACTTTATGTGGGAGTCCTATGGTAATTATGGAGTAATTACCTATACATATTATATGAGATAATAATATGTACTTATATATATTTTTGTGGACATACAAATGTTTGTGGACTGTCCTATCGACTTGGGGGTATGTGCGTTTGGACCGGGTACCACACCCCGACACATCTTGGCTTGGCGATTGTGTAGGTCATATAGGTACTACTTGGAGGCGCCATCTACGAGGAGGTAAGTGTTAACGTTGACCTTCCCTGTGTCAGTGCTAGGTATGGGCTGTGAATTGGTATCTTGCATAGGGACTGCCCCCAACTTGTGTGTGCTGTGATGTCCGCTTAAGATTAGAGATTCCTTCGCAATTGCCGATAGAGTATGAACTAGACACCAACGATAGATGCCTTTGTGTGTCAAATATATGAAATAACATATGTAAATAATTACCAGGACTATAATGTGATAAATTTAATTGTCTAAGAATATGGACGATATCTATAATTTTGACTCTATGATGCATAATAGATGTTTATGCCTTATATGTAAAACTTATGAGACTGGGATAAATGGGTGTTGGCAATTAAATGTAGTTGTTACACTTAAATATTTAATTATCGATAAATTCTTTATTATAAATTTGACACGATGTCATAATTATTACTTGGGACGTATTGGGATTAGAATAATGTCACACTTAGATGAGGGGTGAGTTCTTAAACGCATGCTAGTGACGAAGGGGATTATTTATTTTTGCATAAACTGTATTATTGCATCTTAAATTAAATAAGTTAATTCTTACACACCTTGGGCTCTGACCCAAATTTAAATGCCCCCCAAGTTGTTTCTAGATAGGGATAGTGGGGCTGTTGTTGTACCAACCTTGTGATCTCTCATGCTTAGTAGTTTTTCAGATTATTGAATCTAGCTTAGGTGCTTTTTCAGTCATAGTTATTCATTTGAGACATTTGTATGGCCATAAGCCCTAAATTTGTTTATTTACCTTATTTTGGGTTATGGTACTTACTTTTGTGTTAGACTTATCATGCACTTTATGTTGGTTTAGTTGTTATATACTTATTATGGAAATGTTGATTTAAAATAAAATCATGTGCCTTTAATATAGAATTTATTTTATATTGGTGCTGAGAATGGTATTAATTGATCAACAAGTCCCATCTTCGGCGTATTGTGCCTGGCCAGTCTTTACGTGAGAAAATGAGGGTTGTTATAGGAGTGACCTCAAAAAAAATTCATGACTCTCGACTCCTCATTTTTCTCACTCAAATTAAAATCCGTGTTAACAATGTCCGATAACCTATCATAAAATTCATTAAAACTCTCGGACTCTAACATAGTGATGGTCTCAAACTGGATGGTCAAATTTTAAAGCTTAGACACCTTGATAGTGTTGGTAACCTCATGTGTCAACTAGAGGGTATCTCGTGCTCACTTAAATGTAGTGCATGTCATGATGCGGTAGAACTCGTTAGGGGTGACGACTCTAGAAATAGCAGTAAAGCCGCGTGAGTTGTAGGTACTCCACTTAAATTTCTCATCAGTCCAATCAGAAACAAGTTTGGGATTAATTTCATTCCCAACCGTGATAGTGGGAGGAGTCCACCCTCTTTCACAAAAAAGCCTCACTCTTTCATTAATTGCCTTTAAAGTGGATCTCATACAGGATTTCCAATAGTCATAATTCGATCCATCGAAAATTGGCATCCTATTATATAAGTTATCCATTAGAAAATATGCATACTGACAGGACTCCGTAGATCAAAGGAGAACTCAAAAAATTGTCATCCTATTATATAAGTTATCCTATTATATAAGTTTGGCATTCAATTTCTACAGATCGAAGGAGAACTCCATAGATTTTCCGTGATATTATTACTTTACGTTGCGGAATAGAGATGAATATATGCATACTGGCAGGACTACCAATGTTAAAGAAAGATAAATTTTTCTCCATTTGTGAGGAGAATTGGGAAACCTACCCCTAGGAAACTAAGACAGAGAAAACTTATAGAATGCCAATGACATAGGGGCATCCCTCCAAAATAGGTGATCACTTGTCATAACTTTTATATTTTTCCAATAATTTTTTTTCATTTTCTACGGCCTATTCTAATACATTTGTACAACTCTTAACAGCCTGAAGCTCAACAACAGGCAGAAAAAATGTTGCAGACAAGGCATGCTTGAGTGATAAAGAAAAGAGATTTACTATGCTGGTCACCTCCGTATAAATTTCTACACTAGGTTATTTTCCTTCTAAGGGACAACCAAAGAAAATTACATCATAAGGTAATTCCTAATACCTTGCTTCTATTTTGGCAAATATATTTTGTTGCAGGTTAGATTTTGAACTTTGTCTTAATTGATTTTTTCTTCAGGGGAGGAGATTGAACGCAAACTCCTTGCCGCCCAATTTATTGAAATGGATGAGGATGCGATTGCCCTCAATCGAGCCCCCAAGATGAAGGGGAAGAAGATAAATAGGGCACCTAATGGAACAACTCTTACACCTGAGCCCACTGTTGCTACTAGGGTTAAGGAGTCCAACCCTCAAACTAAAAAGGACGCAACTCCCACTTTTGATGCCGTGACTAGGGAGCCACAAAATGATGCTCCAAATGATGATGATATTGGTCCTGAGCTGGCTGTGGCATGTATAACATTTTTTGTTAGATATTTACAAGGTGGACTTAGCCCCATCTATGTCTCAACCACTGAGTCTCCTCCATGGACTATGATGGCATTTAATGCCAACTTGACTACCCCCCAAAGTAGGGATGAAAGAGATCCCAACGGTCGTTCGTAGCCCAGATTGAGGCAACCTAATGCCAAATCCTCTTGGGATACAACTACCAGGGATGTCTCTTAAATGAGGAAGGCTGCAGACATTTCTGACCTCAACCGTTTAGTGGATGAGGATGCTAAGGACTTGAAGGAATATGCCCTCCACAACTTGTTGAGGGAAAGTTTTCTTCTAACTTTCCTTTTATTTTTGTAGTGTTTTAGATGTTGTATTAAAACTTTTTCTCTTTTTTTGTCTGTAGAGGTTGTCATTTCCCAGAGGGCCAAATATAAAGCATTGTTCAAGCTTCATAATGCTGCGAAGTCTTGTCACCAGTCTGATCTATAGACTGTTAGGACCTCTTCCTTTGAGGTTGGTAAGCAATCTTCTTCCACGGCACTTGTAGCATATAAATGAGCGCAAATGCCAAGATCCAGGATGCAGTTGATGCCCAGAATGAAGAAGAATAAAATTTTAAGCAAGCTGTAAAGGCTTTAAAAGTTGATGAAGAAAAGGCCCTAGAAGTTGCCAGACAGGCTGTGGCCTCTGATCAAAAGTGCAACCTTATCCAACAGAAATATGGCAAGTTCGATTAAGGGCACGCCTCTAACCTTCAACAAAATGTTAATGACTACGTTGTAACACTTAAACGAAAGGATGAGGATCACGCCGTAGCATAGAAGAAAGTTGCGAACGATGCTATGGCTGCTAACAAGACCTGGGGGGGGGGCAAATCTATTCATGCATGCAAGATTGAATACATATTGTACTACAATGAGCATGAAGAGAATGATAAATGTCCTGCATGCAGTGAGCTAGATATGAGAATGGAAAGAACAAATCTAGAACAAATCTCAAGTTCTCGCAAGTCCCACAAAAGGTTTCGAAGTATTTTCCAATTGCTCCATGATTAAAATGGTTATTTACTATACCGTGGATAGCGGAGTTAATGACATGGCACTCTCGATACAAGGTGGGTGGGAATCTGATGCGTCATCTAGTTGATTCACACATCTGGAAAATTTCAAATGCACAACATCATGAATTTGCAAAGGACCCTCATAATGTTAGTCTTGCAATCTCAACCAATTGGATTTACCCTTTCGGTAACTTAAGTACTAGTCAGAGTCATTGGCCAGTTCTCATGGAACCTTTAAGTCTCCCTCTGACACCATGCATGAGAAAGTAGTTCACATTGTTGTCTTTATGGATACATGGGCTGAAGGCTCCCAATGATGATATTGATATATTCTTAGCACCATTAATCAAATAAATTAAAGAGTTGTGGGATAAAGGCGTGATAGGGTTTTCCTCTCATAAGGGTGAAGAGTTCACACCTAAAGAAATGGTGATGTGGGCAATCCACGATCTTCCAACTTATGGGATCTTGTCCGGTTGTAATGTTCATGGTTATTATGGATGTCTTATATGTGGGGAGGAAGCTGAACCCTGTTGGCTAAAACATAGTGGTAAGATGAGTTACACAGGTCATCGTAGATTTTTACCGACTAGTCACCCTTTTAGGAACGACAAGTCTAAGTTTTTACATGTCGGCCATGAATGAAGAACGCCACATATTTGGCTTTATGGTCAGCAAATTGAGGAGAAGGAGACAACTGTGACTGAGATGAATAGGTACGTAGACAAATACCCCCAGTTATTAAACCTGAAGCAGAAGCATAAAGTTAGGGGTAATCCGAACGACCCATTTAAAGAGAAGTCGTGGTCTGGGGGATCAATATTTTTTGATTTGTCATACTCTAAAGATCATCGTCTAAGTCATATAATTGATGTGATGCACAAAGAGAAGAATGCTGCAGAACATCTGATAGGAACATGTCTGGGTGGATCTCATTCGAAAGATGGAGAGTGGGCCCTCCTAGATCTACATGATATTAAAATAAACAAGAATTTGGGGTTAAAAATGATCCTACAGTAGGAAGAATTTATATCCCTTAGGTTATTTTCACTTTGACTAGTAATGAGAAGGAGATCCTCTTAGACACGTTGTTCAACTTGAAGACTCCAACCAGTTATTCTGGTAATTTACGTAGGGTAGTAAGGTACCAAGAAAATGACTTAAAACAGTGCAAGTATCACGACTGGCACGTAATCATCCAATTAATCCCTCTGTTATTTTGGCATTTCTTTTTTGAACACAAAGATCTCCATCAGGAAATTATGCAAATCGGTTTGTATTTTACCCCACTTTGTGCAAAAGTGGTAAACATAATGCACATTAAAGATGCAAAATCAACTTTAGCTGAGGCAGTTTATATATTAGAGAAATATTTTTCTCCATCGTTCTTTGATATCAGCATCCACCTGCTTATGCATTGATGCGATAAAGCTTTGTTATGTGGTCCCGTTAGGTATCGTTGGATGTATCCTTTTGAGTGTTTGATGAAAACCTTCAACGATTACGTAAAGAATATATGATATATTGGAGGGTCAATTGTTAAAGAATACGTAATGGTGGAATCATCACTATACGATAGGGAACATATACCAGAACAAAAGGTGAGGAGGTTCAATCCTCTTGGAGAATGAGTGATCGAGGAACCTGACGATTTTGAGGGCAAATTTCCGTTTTGGAACCCTAAAGAGGAAAAACTCACAAATCTACAATACGAGCAAGTAACTTGTTATGTCTTCAAATCACAAGATGAAGTTGAAGATTGAAGAGAGTGATTATCTACTAAATTCTTCTTCTTTCATTATATGTTATTATTATTATTTATTATCTAAACTCTAAAATTTACTGGTAGGAAGTACGAGGAGGAAATTGCCCAAGATCAAAGGAGAATTACAGGACAACTAATTTTAGGGCATGGATATCAAATTCATGCCCTAAAATTATTCTTGTGTGATAAAAACATGCCCTGGTACAAATTCATTAATACATGCAACTTCTAAAAAGAAGCTATGTCTCTTCCAGGCTTGCACGCCTAGCAAAAGGCCCTAGTTTTCGTGTGAAAGAGTTTAAGAAATTCTGCACCAAGAGTTTTGATTTCATTTCATATCCATATGAGGAAAATCTTTTGATGCAAAATAGTGGAATATTAATTTCTCCTTTGACCACTTGTATCGTTAGCAAAAGCGATAAAAATGCAAAGAATATGGTGCTAACTTATTATGGGATAATCCAACAAATCCTAGAACTTGATTACTTGGATTTCACAGAAACCCTATTCTATTGTTATTGGGTAAAGGTAGAGGATCAATAAATGCTTTCAAAGTTGATATTGACTCTAAATTTATTATGGTAGATTTATCAAAGCTGAAGAGTAAAGATCGCATAGTCGATGAGCCTTTTATTTGTGCATTTCAGAACGAAAAGAAGGTATTCTACTCGAAGTCCATAAAAGATGGAAATTGGTTTATTGTTGTGCATGCACCAAAGGGTATGACTACTCAAGTGGATTCATTAAAGGCTCTAAAAGGGTTCCGGTCAACTCTTGATGGCAACCCTAATTTGAAGGATCTTTTAGTTTATTTATAGTAAGATTGAGTATCAAAATATTATGTTAACCTTGTCAATCTTATTTGTATCCTATTTTGATATTGACATTGTATTAGCGCTTTACTTTGATGTATTAATGTTTAGTTACTTTTACGAATGTTTAATATGATTTATGTAAGTTAACTTTTGATAATAAGATATGCTCCGTCGAATATTTAGTTACTTTCACAAGGCGCTCGATTTGAGAATAGAGTCATTTGAGTTTGTGATTGGATCAAATTTACCCATTTAATTTCCACGTGTTCCTATACATATACATTTGTTGATCAATTTCATTGATGCAGTGTTCATAAAATGATGTTAAATTTTCTTGATTTTATTAAGATTGTATTAAAGAAACTAATCAACAAATGTACATGTAAAAGAATACATTGGGGGCTCTCGGATCAATTTGGTCAAATCACACATTCAAAAGACTCTATTTGATGGCCTTCTTGGATCACAGGAATTAGATACTCTTTACTTTAAATGAAGTAGTTATATAATTGAAATGCATTATCTTTTAAATTTTTTAGATAATAGAAGGAGTACGAGGTAATTATTAGTTTTGTTTGGTTTGGCTATTGGATAATTATTGGTTGTGGGGTTGTTGTTAGATAGTACGTTAGAAGGACTATGGGATAATTATTGGTTTTATTTGGTTTGGCCATTGGATAATTATTGGTTGTTGGCTTGTTGTTGGATAGTATATTGAAGGGGTACGGGATAATTATTGGTTTTTGGCTGTTGGATAATCATGGGACCCCCGGTTTGATAACACGACGTTAATTTAAAAATATCTAGACTTGGGATTAAAAACATTTCGTTAGGGGACGAAATCTCGAAAAAACTCCCAAATGACCCTGTAAGCGGCACCAACACCCCGCACTAACACCTCTAATGGGGCCGTTTGGGGGGGTGCTCTGGATTTTCTCCCTCTAATGGCATAATTTTAAACATAATTCTAGATATTTTTAAATTATCGTCATATTCTCTAACCGAGGTTCCAGTGGCCACATGATCAGTTCTTGCGAGTTATACTGGTCCCGTGCGAGGTGTTCAAATTTTTTTAGGGGTGGTAGGGTGGGTGTTTTGTGTTTTATCCCTCTAATGACACATTTTCAAGCTTAAGGATGGATTTTCTCAAATTATTGTCATATTCTCAATTTGGAGGTCCCGTGACGATGTGATCGGGTCCTATGAGTAACATTGGTCCCGTGCACGATGATCGCTCCCCTAAAGGGACTGCTTGGGGGGTGCTAAGGGGTTTCACTCTCTAATGACACGTTTTCAAGCCCAAGTGTGGATTTTCTGAAATAATCATCATATTCTCAAACCGG
Source organism: Sambucus nigra (assembly GCA_949130495.1). Lineage (NCBI taxonomy): Eukaryota > Viridiplantae > Streptophyta > Magnoliopsida > Dipsacales > Adoxaceae > Sambucus > Sambucus nigra. The sequence continues at coordinate 128,087,792 of OX422216.1, read as the reverse complement.
GGGTCCTATGATAACACGATCGGTTCCTGCGAGTTACATTGGTCCCGTACGAGGTGTTTGTTCCTCTCACAGGGAATTTGGAAGGTGCTTTGTGTTTTTTCCCTCAAAAGTCATGTTTGTCAAGAAAATATGACTTTTTTGGCCTTGTCAAATGCAGTGTGTTGTAGATCTCATTTAAATTGCTTTGGAAAGGAGTCACAGATAATATGATGCATTTTCCCATTTAGAGTTTGATAGAGTATTCCAAATACAATTCCTCTCATTATGGGGAGTGTGGCCTCCATTAGGAACCACCAATATAGGAACTCAAGGTGTCCTCACAAGAAACTCAACTTATGCTCAGGACACGAAGGATGGGGAAGAAGTTTCTGCTGAGGTGGCTCGATAATAGCCCCAATGTTTTGAACAATTTGTAGGAACAGCTTGGCCCCACCGTTATGAACAAAAGAGGTATCCTCACATGAAGATTAAGATCTTGATAACACTCAATTTGAGTTTTCAAGATGTTAATCTTCCTATGAGGCCACCTTGTAATGTTGAGTTCCCTGCACCATGAAATTAATCCCTTAAAAACATTACCGCTCACTGTACTCAACAAAATCAAGCTCCACTATCTAAAATTAATAATGGGAACACTTGCTATAGTTAAAAAAGCTAGGGAATCACTAGTGGGAGACTACGTGGCTACGCTGGTTTCTTTGGAGTTTTGTCTGGATAGTCTTTGGACCAACGGAGCCACATAGTCTCTCACGAGTGAATCCCTGGGTTTTTACAACTATGTCAAGTGTTCCCATTATTGATTTTAGATGGTTGAGTTCTATTTTGTTGAGTAGAGTGAAAGGTAATGTTTGTAAGGGATTAACTTCAAGGTGTAGGGAACTCAACATTACAAGGTGGCCTCACATGAATATTAACAACTTGACAACCGTCATTGAGGGTTGTCAAGATCTTAATCTTCCTATGAGGAAACCTTTTTTATTCATAATGGTGGGGTTGGTATGCTACTATAAATTGTTCAAAACGTTGGGGCTATTATCGAGCCAGCTCAGCAGAAACTGTTTCCTCATCCTTTGTCTCCTTATCATAAGTTGAGTTCCTTGTGAGGCCACCTTGAGTTCCCTGGAGTGTCCTATATTGGTGGTTATTGATGAAGGCCATAGTCCCCGTAATGAGAGGAGTCATATTTGGAATAATCTATCAAACTCCAAGTGGGAAAATGCATTATATTCCAAAACAATTTCAATGATCTCTATAACACGCTACATTTGGCAAGACCAGAAAAGTCAGATTTTCTTGCCAAACATGCCTTTTGAGGGTGAAAACCCAAAGCACCTCCTAAACGGTCCCGTGAGAGGTGCAAACACCTCACACAGGACCAATGTAACTCCCAGGAATCGATCGCGTGGTCACGGGACCAATGTAATTCAAGAAAATCCACACTTAAGCTTGAAAACGTACTGTGAGATGGTGAAACCCCTTAACTCCCACAAGCGGTCCCTTTAGGGAAGAGATCATCGTGCACGGTACCAATGTAACTTGCAGGAACCGATCGCGTGGTCACGAACCCCCCAGTTTGAGAATATGATGATAATTTAAGAAAATTCATACTTAAGCTTGAAAATGTGCCCTTAGAGGGGAACCCCATAGCTCCCCAAAAATGACCCTTTTAAGGGAGCGATCACCACGTACGGGTCCAATGTAGCTAGTAGGAGACGATTGCATGGTCATGGGACAACCGACTTGAGGGCACGACACAAATTTTTGAATATCCACACTTAAGCTTGAAAATGTGCCTTAGGAGGGCAAAACCCCTTAGTGCCCCCCACACGGCCCCATGATCTGCGTTAACACCTTGCACGGGTCCAATGCAACTCGTAAGAGCCGAATGCATGGTCACGAGTCCCTAGATTTGAGAGCACGACCCAAAATAGAGAAAATCCACATTTAGGCTTAAAAATGTACCATTGGGGGCGAAAACCCTTAGCGCCCACCACACAGCCCTGTGAGTGGCTCTAACATCTCGCACGGGTCCAACGTAACTCGTAGAAGCCGAACCCATGGGCATGGGATCCAGACTTAGGCTTAGGCTTAAAATCCAGACTTAGGCTTAAAAACGTGGCATTAGGGGCAAAAGAGCCCCCTACCCTCTGAGCAGAGCCAACACCTCACACGAGTCCAATGTAACTCGTAGGAGCCGATTGCGTGGTCACAGGACCCTTGGTTTGAGAGTACGACCCAAAATAGAAAAAATCCACACTTAGGATTGAAAACTTGCCATTGGGGGGCGAAACCCATTAGCACCCCTGGACCAGGTGAGAAGTATCAACACCTTGCACGGGTCCAATGTAACTCGTAGGAGCTGATCATGTGGTCACGGGACCCTCGATTTGAAATCATGGCCCAAAATAAAGAAAATTCATACTTAGGCTTGATAACGTGACATTGGGGGAGAAAACCATTAGCGCCCCCCAAACGATCCCGTGAGCGGTACTAACACCTCGTACGGGTGCAATTTAACTCGTAGGAGCTAACCACATGGTCACGGGACCCTCGATTTGAGATCACGGCCCAAAATAGAGAAAATACACACTTAGGCTTAAAAATGTGCCATTAGGGGGGGGGGGGGGGGAGAAACTCATTAGTGCTCTCCAAACGGCCCCGTGAGGGACGCAAACACCTCGCATGTGTCCAATGTAACTCATAGGAGCCGACCGGGTGGGCACGGAACCCTCAGTTTGAGAGCACAACCCAAAATAGAGAAAATCCACACTTAGACTTGAAAACATGCCATTAAGTGGAGAAACCCCTTATCACCCACCACACGGCCCCGTGAGTGTCTCTAACACTTCTCACGGGTCCAATAAAACTCATAGGAGCTGACCGCATGGGTACGGGATCCTAGGTTTGAGAGCCCGACCAAAAATAGATAAAATCCATACTTAGGTTGGAAAATGTGCCATTGGTGGGAAAACCCGTAACTCCTCCCACACGGCCCCATGGACGATGCCAACACCGCACATTCTTCCAATGTAACTCGTAGGAGCCGACTGCGTGGTCACAGGACCCTTGGTTTGAGAGCACGACCCAAAACAAAGAAAATTTAGAAAATCATGCCAATTTTTTTTAATATAGATAAAACTGGTCACGGCTAAAGGCCGTGACCATATATATTTTTTTGGCACGCATAGTAAGGGTGACGGACTATATTCGTGACCAATGGTGTGATCGTCCAACAAAATAAAAGAGTGGGTCACGATTATGGTCCATGACCAGTGATGTGACCATCCAATTATCATTAAGGTTGGGTCACAACCTAGGTCCATGATCGGTGATGTGACCATCCAACAAAATTTAAGGGTGGGTCACGACCGAGGACCATGACCATCATGATAAATAGGTCGCGACCATGTTTCGTGACCCACTACGATTCGTGCCCATTAGATCATCAGGGACATGGGCTATGACCATAGGAAATGGTCAAGCTAGATTTGGTCATGGACCAAATCTATAACCCACAACTTTGGTCAGGGATAAAATCTGTGGCCATTTTCCTAGTTTGGTGTAGTGGTGGTAATTTCCAGCAGGGTCGAGGCCAACAGGACCAGAGGGAAGGTAATTTTGCAGTCAAGTGTTTCATTTGTGGCAAGAATGGCCACAAAAGATAGGATTCCCTTGATAATGGCAAGATACAGACGCAACAGGGTACCTGCCCGGAGCCTCAGAGACATATCTTCCCCGCCACCCTCCGAGAACCAATACTCCTACCAGCCTTGAGTACAACATCAGTCGTTCTAGTAGCCCCACCTCGCAGGGGTAGTTATAGTATGGGAGTGTGTATCACATCCACCATATTGTAGATCCACAGGCTCCACCCACTGTTGAGGGTATGTTACTTATCCATGGTACTTTGGGGAGCATTTTATTTAACACTGGGGCTTCACTCTTGTTCATAGCCAGTATATTTTCACGAGTCGTAGGGTTATTAGAGATGGAATATAATACAGTCGCATGTGTAGACTCACCATTAGATAGTGGGACACTTATTTTCTTTATATACTAGGGTTTGAGTATAGATATTGGGAGACTAGTTTTGCTTGCTAACATGCTTGTATTAGACACGTCAATCATTGACATGGATTGGCTACCGGAGTATAGGGCCATGATTGACTATTATAGCTGGAGCATAGCGTTTGCGATTCTCGACCGGGAGATGTTCTTAGTGGCGATGCCTCATCCTGAAGGATGATCGTCCACTCATTTATACGACATAGAGGAGGAGACCTCTAAGGGGGTTATTATTTCCCTCGATTCGATTCCAGTTGTATGAGAGTTTAATGATGTCTTTTAGGAGATACCTAGATTTCCCCCTAGCAGAGAGATTGAGTTCGTCATTGACTTAGCACTGGGCACTCGACCAATAGCTCGTGCACCATATCGTATGGCTCCTATGGAGATGAGGGAGCTATGGGATCAGATTGAGAAGTTATTGGGGAAGGTATTTATACGTCATAGTAATTCACCTTGGGGTGCCCTAGTATCGTTTATGAAGAAGAAATATGGGTCTTTACAACTGTGCATGGATTACTAGGAGTTGAATAAAGTCACAATACGAAATAAGTATTCGTTGCCTCGAATCGATGACTTATTCGATCAGTTGAGAAGAGTAGCCTACTTCTCTAAGATAGACTTCAGATCAAGGTATCACTAGTTGCGTATCTGGGAGCAAAACGTATCTAAGACTGCCTTTTTGACAAGATATGGGTCCTATGAGTTTCGAGTTATGCCTTTTGGGCTAACCAATGCACCATCTCTATTTATGGACTTGAAGAATAGTGTGTTCATAGAGTTCTTGGATCATTTTGTTATCATCTTGATTGATGACATCCTAATTTATTCTCGAAATGAGGAGCATGCCGAGCATTTACGTCAGGTTTTACACACATTTCGTGAGCATCAGTTGTACATGAAGTTTGAAAAATGCGAGTTCTAGATACATAAGGTACATTTTTTGGGGCATATTATTTTTGAGTTGGGGATATCGATGGACCCGAGTAAAGTGTCAGCGGTGAGGGAGTGGGGACAGCCCACGACACCGAAAGAGGTGCGCAGTTTCTTGGGGTTAGTTGGGTACTATATACGGTTTATAAGGAGATTCTTGAAGATTGCGGGCCCATTGACTGATTTGACTTGCCAAGGTGTCTCGTTTATTTAGGATGACGCATGTACTTAGATTTTGATGAGCTGGAGGATAAGTTGATTTTCGCACCCGTACTCGCACTTCTTAGGGCAGGAGTGGGGCTCTTATTTTTACTGACGCATCCCTATAGGGACTTGGGGGGGTGTTATAGCAGGAGGATCAGGCTATAACTTATGCTTACCACAAGCTTAATCCTCACGATAGGAATTACCCCACCCACGACTTGGAGTTAGCGAGATTCGTGTTTACGTTACGAATTTAGATACATTATTTGTTGGTGGAGAGATTTCGTCTGTTCACATATCGTAAGTCACTTCAGTACTTGTTTAATCAAAGAGAGGTGAATATGCATTAGTGTAGGTGGCTTGAATTTGTGAAAGAATATCAGTTTGATATCCAGTATCATCCATGGAAGGCTAACGTGGTGGTAGAAGCGTTGAGCCGTAGGACAGTAGGGGATGTAGCTGAAGTTTGGAAGGAGAAATGGAAGGAGTTGGGACATCAGGATTCAATTTCCCGATAATTTATTTTAGTTACGACCATCACCCCCAGATTTTGACGAGGGTGGTACAGGCATAGGCAGAAGATTCTTTTCGTCAGGATCTAATTAGACAGCCTTTAGCTGGGGAGCCGAGTCATATTTTGTGATTTTAGAGGGAGGTTTACGATTCAACAGGAGATTGATTATCCTAGAAGGGGAGGAGTTGTGACACACAGTGATGGCAAAGTCACACGGGTCACGGTTTGCGGTACATCCCAGAGGGGTTAAAATGCACCAATACATGAGATGGCATTACTGGTGGAGTGGAATGAAGAGAGACATTATCGAGTTTTTTTTAGGTGTACTACTTGTCAATGGGTGAAAGTGGACCATCAGAAGTCGTAGCGGTCCTACAACCATTAGAGATCCAGATGTGGAAATGGGAGATCATTTCCATGGATTTTATTATTGGGTTGCCTACTTCACAGCGAGATCGTGATTCCATATGGGTGATAGTGGATCGGTTGATCAAGGTGGCCCACTTCTTATCGGTTTGGACTGATTATACTACGGGATAGTATTCCCAGATTTTCATTGCTGGGATAGTGAGATTGGATGGGGTTCCATTACATATTGTGTCCCATAGGGACAAGATTTTTGGGTCTCAATTTTAGGAGAGTTTTCAGGAGGCCATGGGTATGGAGTTGCTTTTTAGTACGACTTATCATCCGCATATGGATGGGAAGACGGAGAGGACGAATTAAATGTTAGAAGATATGCTATAGATGTGTACACTTGATTTTTTGGAAGGTTAGGAGCAGTATCTTCCACTGGTGGAGTTCGCATATAATAACTCCTACCAGTTCATGATTGGGATGGTACCATTTGAGGTTTTATACGGTAGGCCATGTCGTTCACCCGCTTTTTGGTTAGAGGTGGGGGATAATAAGATTATCAGATCGGAGTTGATTCAGGATACGTCAACCAAAATTGAGTTAATTTGGAGTCACATATGGATAGCCCGATATCGATAGAAGAGTTGTGCGAATGCTAAGAGGTTCTTCTTGGTGTTTAATATGGGGGATTAAGTGCTTATACGTGTATCTCCTATGAAGGGGATAATGATGTTTGAGAAGAAAGTAAAGTTGGCACCGAGGTACGTGGGTCCATTACCTATTATTGAGCATATTGGGCCAGTTGCATACGGACTTGGGTTGTCGGAGCACTTGCATCGGATTCATAATGTATTTCATATTTCTTTACTGAGATGATATAGTTGGGACACACGTGCCAATCGTGTCGAGACTTAATTTGGAAAATAAAATATAATTTAACTTTTGTTATTCCAAATGGTCATTTCGAGTGCGCCTGTGTGTCCATAGGGTCAAAATAGTCAAAAAAGTCTACCTGGAGGTTTAGTTTGGGCACGAGGTTCTTTTAGGCCAAACCGGTCCCTCAAAGGGGTATTTTGGTCTTTTGAAATTTTTGAGGAAATAAACTCACGAAGATTAAATTATTATATCTACTATCACGTAAAGGGAATTAGGGTTATCAGTTACCAAACCAAAAGGAGAGATACAGGAGGGAGAAGGAGAGTTGTTCCTAGAGTTCCAAGGCCAAAAATCACCTTCTTGCACCACCACCACCGACAGATTGTAAATCGATAAGAGAAGAACAAAAATCTCACCACTAATTTTGCAGAATACAGACTTCAAAATTAAGGAAAGTGTTTATCTTGCTACATTGTGATTTGATATACTATCCATGTTAGAATGGGATGATTACTTTGTGAAATTCATGAATTTTGAATTAAAATTGGAGATATAAATCATAATCTTGGGTAGGACTGATAATGTACTTGATCCCTTACACATGTAGGATGAAATTGATGTGAAATATAATAAAATTTTGGAAGAAATCTGGAATTTTGTTGAGGTTCTTGAACATGAATACTAATATAGGGTTTTAGAGGTTAATCTTGATTAAATCTAATTTGAGGTTGTTTCATAAAGATTAAATGTTTTTTTTACATTAAAAATCGTTGATACATGTTACTATAATGTCAGAGATCTTTGGTTTGGTGTTTGGAATAGTGTAATGTTGGTTTGGAGGTCTAAAAATGGTGGAAACCCGTAGCAAAAAGAGGATGAACACCTAGGTACAGCGAACCAGTTCGCTTGTTCCCCCAAACTTGTTCGGTTGTACCCTCAAACCGGTTCGCATGTTCCCCCAAACTGGTTCGGGGGACCTGCCATTTATGAGATTTGGTTTTGTTCAATTTTGATAGGTTTGGGTTGATAATTTTGAAAAACTGTCACTTAAGTCGTTTAATTCAAGATTAAACTATCTAAGTAACTCCGAACTGTTTTTTGGGAAAACTCTTTTCTTTAAATCAAACAGATTAACCACAAGATGTGATTAATAAAAATATGTACGAGATATGTTCAGGATTATGTAACTAGTTTTGAAAAACAAAACTAAAATAGTTTAAATGAATTTAAATCAGCACACCAACAAGAATAAGATGAGGTGATGTAGAAAGATTAAGTACACACAGTTTTTAACGTGGTAAAACCTGACCCAACTGAGGAAACATCCACGGTGACTTCTAAGTCACAAACCAAAAATTCACTAAAATAAAATATACAAGTTACAAGATATTTAACACACATGCAAACAAAACAGACCTATACAAGTTTAGAATATGCACCCACTGGTTTAATTCTAACTTCTCAGCATTTTGTTCTAGCTTTAGATCGACTCTTGATGTTTCAAGATCTTATAGTCAACACTTCTTGTGTTGTAGTGTGACAAGTGTTTGTGACAGTGTTCTAACACAAACATGCACACACACACACACACACACACACACACACACACTTATTTATAAAGACAAGTCTTATCAAATTACAGAATAGATCTAGATGATTAGGGCTTTCAGTTTCTCTCTTCTTTAGAAACAAAAGACTTTTTTATCTTTCAAAATATCCAAGAATCCAAGGTTACCTTGCTCAGAAGACGGCCAAGGTCTTAAACAATTTCATAGGGTTTTGAAAAAAAAATTGAAACTATAAATCACCAATTACGATACCAACGAGATTAGAAGTCTTGTTTCATAAGAACTAGAAACAGAAAGGAATTTGTTGATTCTTGAGTTCTGAAAAATATATATAGAAGAAAATAATCACAAATATAATTTCTCAAGATGATAAACGAAATAATGCATATCTAAGTGATATATGACATAAAATGGCAAGATCTACAGTTCCTATAAAAAGAAATAGAGATCAAACTAAAATGTCTAAGTTGGTTACAAGATCTTAAACACAGAGGAATCAAACCATGAACAAGCTTCAAACAATCTCCAAAACAACTCTCAAACACTCAGGTTTGATTTTGGTTTTAAACTGATTTGGGATTTAAAAGCAGTTTAAGGTTTGGAAAAGATATTAGGGTTTGGACGATTTTAGGGTTTTCTCTCTCGGGTTTCTCTCTCTTTTTCTCTCTCAAACATTTGAAGAAATGCAAAAACTTCTGACATTGAGATGATCCATTCCCTTATATACACATACAGTTTCACATGGATCATAAAATAAGTAATGTAGATCGTTGATAAAATAAATGAACGAACCAAATTAAGTAAAGAGTTATGTGAGAGAAAGAAAACACAAATCAGGCCGTTATGCAGTTGGCAAGTGTAAGGCTCAGATCATCTAACAAACGAGTATGAAAACTTATTTACAAACACACCTTTAAGTCCCAAGCACTTTCGGATTCAACCCAATTAAACATTCAGGTAAGAAATGATATAATCAATATTAACATAATGACCCCAAAGTTTATAAAACACAACTTTTAATTTCTTAAAAATTATTTAAAAATTATTTAAAAATCCCAAAATTAGTAAAAACTTATTTTAAAGGGAATTAACTCACACACAAGCAAATGATGCAAGATATAATTTATGTATGCAATCGTAGTATGTGGAGTTGAGGATTTACCTTTAATACCAATAAGAGGAATCATGTGTAGAATCTAAGGTTCTTTGGAATCTAGGTGATGGGACTCAAATTTTGTCACAATTTCCAAAGTAGATGAGCAATTATACAATGTAGACTCAAGTAAGTCAAGAATATAAGGTGCTTCAATCTCCCCCTTTGGAAATATGAGACAAAATCTCCTTTGAGTCAACTTGGACTCGTAGGGATACGAACAAAAAATAAGAAAAACCTATTCCTATACAAAATTCTATCTACCCATATCCTAGAAAAAGAAAATTACATAAATCAACTAATTACAAACTAATACCCTAATAACATTTGTTGTAGACAACGATACAGATTCCTGCAAATAAGACTAAGATCAAGCTTTTTAGAGATATATACAAGAAAAAATGAACTCATAAGACTCAAATTTTTCCCCCATTTTGTCTCAAATGGACAAAGGGAAAAAATACTTAAGTCACACGAGTCTATTTAACACAAATCATGCCGATCGATTTTTGCAAAGACTGAAATCTATTGTAATCCAAAGGTTTAGTAAACATATATGCGAGCTACAATTCAATAGGAAGATAATTAATTTCTAATTCCTTAGTCTCAACTAATTCGCGAATAAAATGACGTCTAATTTTAATATGTTTTGTTCGTGAGTGTTGAACAGGCTTTTTAGAAATATTGATCACGCTTTGGTTATCACAATAAAGATGCAATTGGTATTGTTGAATGCCATAGTCACTTAACATTTGCTTAAGCCAATGTAATTGGGCACAACAACTACCAGCAGTTATGTATTCATATTCAATTGTAGGTAATGAAGTGCAGTTTTGTTTCTTACTATTCCATCGAACCAAATTGTTACGGATATAGTAACACGCTCCTAGTGTGGTATTACTATCATCAGAACACCATGCCCAGTCGGCATCAGTGTATCTTATTATAGTACTCGGAGTGTCACTGGTGTACCAAAGTCCCAACTTTAGAGTGCCTTTAACATATTTAATGATTCTTTTTACACAAACTAAGTGGCTCTTTTTTGGATTATTTTGATAACGGGCACACATGCAAATGTCGTACATAATATCAGGACGCCAGGCAGTAAGGTATAGTAAGCTTCCTATCATACTACGATATAAAGTAGAATCAATGGATTTTCTATTCTCATATTTAGATAATTTGACAGTAGTACTGATGGGAGTTCGAGCTTTTTTAGCACTTTCAAGCCCGAATTTTTTAACATTCCCTAAATTTGTTTGACTTGAAGACCCAAGAAAAAATGCAACTCCCCCATAAAAGACATTTGAAATTCTTTAAGAATAATTTCAAAAAATGATTTAACTTCTGAAGGGAAAGTTTATCCAAAAATGATATCGTCGACATATACTTGATCTATAATAATATCTTTGTCAAAATGTTTGACAAATAGAGTTTGATCATTTTTGCCTCTCTTAAAACCTTTATCTAAGAGAAAGTTGGAAAGATGTTCATACCAGGCTCTTGGTGCTTGTTTCAAACCATACAAAGCATTTTTAAGACGATAAATATGATTTGGATAATAAGGGTCAATAAACCCCTTGGGTTGTTCAATATAGGTCTCTTAAGTCAAGATTCCATTAAGAAAGGCTGATTTTACATCCATTTGGTAAAGCCTAAAGTGCAACTAACAGGCTATGGAAGAGAGAAGATGAACAGATTATAGACGAGTAACTGGAGCAAATGTCTCATTAAAATCTATTCCTTCAATTTGAGAATATCCTTGATCCACTAATCTGGCTTTATTTTTAATGATTATCCCACTTTCATCAGTTTTATTTTTAAATAGCCAATGTGTGCCAATAACCTTTTTATGATTAGGCCTAGGTACAAGATACCAAACATCATGAATGATAAATTGAAGAAGTTCTTCCTGCATGGAAGAAATCCATTGTGGGTCATTTAATGCCTTATTTATGTTCTTTGGTTCCACAAGGGAAACAAAACATGCATAATGAACATAGTTTCTTAATTGATATCTTGTACGTACATGCTCACAAGGGTTACCAATAACTTTATCTATGGGATGATCCTTAGAAACCCAGTTAAGTACTTCAGGTTTCTCAATTGGTAAAGAATCATCTATTTCTAGAGAGTCATTTTCTAAAATAATTTTGGACTCTTCCACAATAGTTGATTCTCTAGTCTTACTTTTAATAATAGTGTCACTTACAATAACGTTTATGGATTCCATTAAAGTCTTTGTGCGAAGATTGTAGACACAGTATGCTCTACTGTCAGGAGAATATCATAGGAAGATAGATTTATCTCCACGAGTCTCAAATTTGGATAAGAGTTCTCTGTCTTTATAGACGTAACATGTACTACCAAAAGTTCTATGGTATTTAAGATTGGGCTTGTTCCCATACCATAGTTCGTAAGGAGTTTGTTTAGAATTTTTCCTAAGATAAACCCTATTAATAATGTGACACGCAGTACAAATTGATTCTACCCAAAAATATTTAGGTAAACACTTGGCATGAATCATAAGACATGCCATCTCTTGAAGGGTACGATTCTTTCGCTCAATAATTCCATTTTATTGAGGAGTCTTAGGAGAACTAAATTCATGTTTGTAACCATTATAGTCACAATACTCTATAACACATGTATCTATGAATTGTCCTCCTCTATCACTACAAATTCTATTTACTTGATTGTCCTTCTCATTTTCAATGAAAAGCGAGATTTTAAAAAAGGTTCTGAAAGTGTCTGACTTTTGTTTTAAGAAGGGTACCCAAGTAAACCTGGTGAAATCATCTACCATAACTAGAATGTAACTGTGTCCACATAGACTAACAGTACGAGAAGGAATAATTAGGTCCATATGGATGAGCTCTAAGAGTTTAGAGGTAAGGATATCTTTAACTTTCTTATGAGGTGCCTTAACAATTTTTCCTTCCTGACATGATCCACAGACAATGTTAGAGGTAGGTTTGATCTTTTGAATTCCTCTAACTATTTCTTGTGAAGACAATCTACTAAGGCTATCGTAATTTATGTAACCCATCCTATTATGCCATATTTCATTGTCATCCATTCTGGCAATGCTACAGACTTCAGTACTGTTCTGGACAGTATAACAATTGTCGAGAGTCCTGAGTCCTGTAATTATGCACTCACCTTTTTCATTTAAAATCTTGCAATTATTCTTTGAAAAGGTGACAGTATGATTTGAGTCACAAAATTGCGAGATACTAAGTAGATTAGCCTTAAGACCTTTTACTAGAAGAACATTTTCAACAACAGGCAATCCTTCTTCTTGGAGTGTTCCTTTACCAATGATTTGAGATGATACACCATCACCGAAAATAACTTTTCCTCCAGCAAAGATGGTTTTGTTTAAAAGTTTTATATAAACCCTAGTCATGTGTTTTGAACACCTAGAGTCTAAATACCAACCAAAAGGGGTGTGTTTAGCTTTTAAACCAGTAATCACAATGTTACACTTCGTCTGGGGCAATAGATCTTATTTTCTAACCCAAATAGCTCTTGTTTTTATTTTGTGCTTATTTTCTCTCATTTGATAAAATTTGCGAGCAATAGATTTTTGTTGAAAAATATTTTGCGCATGCATTTGAGTTTTATAGAGGATAAGAGCATTTGGTTTAGAAAACTGCCTAGGAATTCTTCTTGTAAATGATCTTTTAGGTATGGTCTTTCTCTTTCTATAGGATTTTTTTCTGGTTGTCTAGGCAGAACATAATTATTACGCCTTCTCATAGAGTAATTAATGTTTTGGTATAAGGGAGTATTATAGGCAGGATTAATTAAACGTCTAGAGTAGCGACCTTTGAAAGAATGTCCGTATATGTTACAGTAAGAGCAATACAAATTTCTTGAAGAGGGTATCTCCTTAGAAAAGTTTCTAAACATAGGTTTCATGGGATTTTGACGTTGAACCTTATTCATAGGGAGTACAGTTTGGAACGCATAATCACCCTTCCTAATCAGAGGGAGGACATATTTAGCCTTAGGTGGACTATCACACTTAGAGTGACTTCATTCCCTAATATCCAACTTTTGTTATTTTTTTATCAAACTCATCATTTAGGGATTAAAAATCTGGATAGGCTTCCATAGGTCTTTTGCCACCCAACATAAACTTGATTGATTCAAAGTTTTTAATTTGTGTTTTTGAATTTGGGAAAAATCCTATTCCAGTTCGATCGTCAAAATTGTTTTTTGAATCAGCAACAAAATCATCAAAACAATTGGAATTATTTTCAAACTTAGCAAATTTTTTGAAAACAATTGTTATCTTTTCTTTAGCTTGTTCCAATTCTAATAATGTCCCTTTATATTTTTTCTCCAGAGTTTCATTTGTTTCAATCAAATTTTTCAATTTTTAATCAAAAACTTTGACTTCATTTTCATGAGTTAGACATTGGGTAGTATACTCATCAGTGTTAAGTTTAACCATTAGACTTAGGTCTTCTAGTTTCTTAGTGAGGTCTTTCACTATCTTCTCTAGTATAGGGATTTTCTTAAGAGTTTTGGCATAAAGTGTGTGAACATCAGGGAGGTCTTTAGTGTCTAAATCACTAAGTGTGGTGTGTGAAGTTAACCCTAAGGATTCAATTCTTGAACTCACATACACATTGACATCGTCATTATCGCTTTCCCTTTGACTCACACACCCCGCTGTTGAACTAGCAATGTTCTCAGAAATTAAAGCATCTAAACCAGTAACAGCATGAATCATAACGACAGAAGTAGAACTACTAGCATCATTCTCATACTTAGGCACATGCATATCATCATTATATATTATCTTAGCGAAGAAAGACATGCAAGGATAAAAAAAATCAGATGACTCACGTTCCTCATTATCAGAGTCACTTGAATCATCCCATGTCTTGCAAATGTTGACCCTAGTATGTTTATTGGTTATGTTCACGTTAACTCTACAATCTTGTGCTATACAACCCAATTTTCCACATCTAAAACATTCAATATTCTTAAAATCTTTGTTAGGTCTCATATGAATTTCCTTGTGATGTTTGTCTTGACGTTTCTCATGAGGTTTGTGATTAGACTGAGTTGGATAATTTATCTTGCCTTGTCTGGTTGCCATTTTATTTCTAAATTTCACAATCTTCTTAAACTTATTTGGCATCAAGGCAATATGATTATCCAAACTATCTATATCACATTCCTCATCATAATAGGAATCATTATTGGGAATACTAAGCTCAGGTTTTATCAGTTTAGAGGAAAAACTCAAATTGAAACTAGTATGTTTCCTATGAGACTGGGTTAATTGTTTCTTGAATTCTAGTTTCATTTCCACAGTTCTCAGTTTATTACTGACTTCCTCAATAGCATATCTTTTATTATCAAGTTTCTGTGGCAATGACCATAAAATTTTCGAGACAATTTCCTTTCTATCATAGGTTATACCATTAGAATGTAATTTGGTCACAATGTTCGTCAATTTCATGTCAAAGTCATCAAATGATTCAGAGCCTGACATGATTAAAAAGTTATACTACTGCATAAGCAACTGAGTTTTAGCAGCCTTAACTCTAGTGTCACCTTCATGTGCAGTAACCAACGTATCCCAAGCTTCTTTAGAAGTGGTACAAGATGAGATCCTTTTGAACTCATATTCATTTATATACATGAAAATGGCATTCTTGCCTCTGTTATTGTTCAAAGAGGCTTGCTTCTCTTCTTGAGTGAATTCACTTCATACTTTCTTGATCCTCTCACTACTTCCTTCAGTGGCTGGTTTTGTAGGATAAGTATTTCCATTTTCAACAATGTGCCAGACATCATCTCCCAAGGTTCCTTGTACGAAAGAAACCATCCCTACTTTACAATAAGTAAAGTTGTTTCCGTCAAAGAGAGGGGGTCTGGACAGGTTACCAAATCTTTCATATATCTCGTTCATTGTTTGATTTTAAGAAAAAAATTTCAGAAACACAAGATCTTTAAAGAAAATTTCCCAAGCACTTATACCAATTGAAAAACTGTCACTTAAGTCGTTTAATTTAAGATTAAACTATCTAAGTAACTCCGAACTATTTTTTGGGGGAAACTCTTTTCTTTGAATCAGAAAGATTAACCACAATATGTGTTTAATAAAAATATGTACAAGATATGTTCAAGTTTATGTAACTAGTTTTGAAAAACAAAACTAAAACAGTTTAAATCAATTTAAATTAGCACACCAACAAGAATGAGATGAGGTGATGTAGAAATATTAAGTACACACAGTTTTTAATATGGTAAAACCTCAGCCAACTGAGGAAACATCCACGGTGACTTCCAAGTCACAAACCAAAAATTCACTAAAATAAAAAATACAAGTTACAAGATATTTAACACACATGCATGCAAAATAGACCTACACAAGTTTAGAATATGTAACCACTGGTTTGATTCTAACTTCTCTGCAGTTCTGATGTTGTTGTGGCTTTCTCAGCTTACTAACTTCTTAGCATTTTGTTCTAGCTTTACGTTGACTCTTGATGTTTCAAGATCTTATAGTCAACACTTCTTGTGTTGTAGTGTGACAAGTGTTTGTGACAGTGTTCTAACACGAGCATGCACGCGTACACACACACACACACACACACACACACACACACACACACTAATTTATACATAAAAGTCCTATCAAATTACAAAACATATATAGATGATTAGGGCTTTCAGTTTCTCTCTTCTTTAGAAACAAAAGACTTCTTGATCTTTCAAAATATCCAAGAATCCAAGGTTACCTTGCTCAGAAGACGACCAAGGTCTTAAATAATTTCAGAGGGTTTTAAAAAAAATTGAAATTGTAACCCCAATTATGATTCCAACTAGATTAGACGTCTTGTTTCATAAGAACTAGAAACATAAAAGGAATTTGTTGATTATTGAGTTGTGAAAAACATTTACATAAGAAAATAATTAACAAATATAATTTCTCAAGATGAGAAATGAAATAATGCAGATCTAAGTGATATATGACATAGAATATCAAGATCTATAGTTTCTATAAAAAGAAATAGAGATCAAACAAAAATGTCTAAGTTGGTTACAAGATATTAAACACAGAGGATTCAAACCACGAACAAGCTTCAAAACGTCTCTAAAACAAATCTCAAACACTTAGGTTTGATTTTGGTTTAAAACTGATTTTGGATTTAAAAGGAGTTTAGGGTTTGGACGATTTTAGGGTTTTCTCTCTCTGGTTTTTTTCTATTTTTCTCTCTCAAACATTTGAGGAAATGGAAAAACATCTGAGATTGAGACGATCCATTCACTTATATACACATACGGTTTCACATGGATAAAAAACAAAGTAATGTAGATCGGCGATAAAATAAATCATCGAACTAGATTAAGTAAAGAGTTATGTGAGAGGAAGAAAACACAAATCAGGTCATTAGGTAGTTGACAAGAGTAAGGGTCAGATCATCTAACAAATGCACATGAAAACTTAATTACAAACACACCTTTAAGTCTCAAGCGCTTTCGTATTCAACCCAATTAAACATTCAGGTAAGAAATTATTTAATCAGTATTAACATAATGACCCCAAAGGTTATAAAACACAACTTTTAATTTCTTAAAAATCATTTTAAATTTATTTAAAAAATCCCAAAATTAGTAAAAACTTATTTTAAAGGGAATTAACTCACACACAAGAAAATAATGCAAGATATAATTTATGTATGCAATCCTAGTGTGTGGTGTTGTGGATTTACCTTTCATACCAACAAGAGGAATCATTTGTAGAATCTGAGGTTGTTTGAAGTCTAGGTGACGGGACTCAAATTTTATCATAATTTCCAAACTAGATGACCACTTATACAATGTAGACTCAAGTAAGTCAAGAGTATAAGGTGCTTCAAATTTCTTTCCAAATGAAGAGAAATTTAGTTAACAAAGTATGTGATATATTTCATAGATGATTCCACAAAAATGATATTGAATATGAGTGAGCCACGGGGCTTTTTTTGATATGTAAATGTTCATCGGTAAATTTGAATGGGTCATGAAAAGTGTGAGTGAATATACGACCGGACCAGTGATAGAGAATATTTTAATTTCTGAAATAATCCAATAGAGTGATTAGGACTCTTCGAGTATTGAAAAAATTCTTGGGAAGAAGACGATGAATAGTTTAATGGTGAATTTAAAATACCTAGGATATTCGGGTGTTAATAGACTACGTGGGAGACATATGTTATAGGTTGAAAGTATACCTATATGTATAATGATAGCTTGGTTTTTGAAAATATACTCATTTTTAACGGTGCAGGTGAGTGCCTCGTTAAAAGACATTTTTGGAAAATGAAGGGTAGAGATTACTTCTTGCAACTATAATTCAAATCCCTTTATGCCCTCTTTCAGATCCCCAAATCCTTTATCCCGCTCAAAAACGAAGCTTTCTCTCTCCCCCTCTCTCTTTATCACAGAAGAATTGCACATGGCCTTACTCCATACTCCATCTCTTTCAACATCCCTCCCAATGGATCATCCCACATTTCCTCTATTACGTCATCCGGTTCATCCCATGTTGCCTCCTGAAACGAGGTAATCACTATTTATCTCTTTCTCTCTTACATACACACACTATTTTGGTGTTATATTTGTACACTTTAGATCAGACTTTGAGCCCCTATTTTTGATGGGTTTTTCTATGATGGTTGATTTATGAGTTTTTTTACTGTAGTGGATCAGGTACACGCACACACTGTGACATTTGGTACATACTTTGAGCCCCTATTTAGATTAGGTACACACTGTGACATTTAGAGGTTTCAAGACACATGTATACGCACACACACTATTCGATTTGAGAGGTAATGTCTCTATCTTATACACACACATGTAAGAGATATTTTTAATTCCATTTTCAAGATCATGTGAGTTTTGTTTTACATATCTTTTTGGATCTTGAAGAAATGAAAGGCGTGTTTTAGGTATTTTTTTTGTACAGTACTTTTGGTAATAGTTTTAAGTTGTTACTTATGTTGTTATATTAGCATTTTTTTTAATTTTTATGTTTTATTTTACTACATTAAAAAAGTTCTATATTCATGGAGCTTTATTGAACTAATACTTCCTTGAACCATGGTCTCTGTAATATTTGTACTGTTTCATTATAAAGGAATTCTATACATGGTACTCTTAGAAATTCTATACATGGTCTCTATTAGAAATCCACAAATATTACAGGTTTATATTTGCATCTTCCTTTATAATTGTACTTTTTGGTTAGTTTGTCATTGTTGAAGGTTTGTAAGTTGTTTTTTCTTTCATAGCCCACACTTCAAGAAAAGGAAAGAAAAACCTGCATCCTCTGAGACTAATCCCAGAGAACAATGTAAACTAAATGAACCCAATAAACTTCTTCAGGGTGAGTAATTGATTTTATTTTAGTTTTCTCTTATTCATGTGGTTTATGTGTTACTAAATTATTCTCTTTGAATTTGAAGTGATAAGCGGTGACACAATAGAGATATATCTAATTGGTTCCATGTTACGCGTTACTAAATTGTACTCTTTTGAGTTTTCTCTTATGTAATGTACTCTATTAGTTCCATGTTTCTATCCATTTTATGGAGTTGATTTCGGTTGCATTGTCGTTTCATTTTGTGGTTATAAATTGTGTGTAGAGGCTATTTAAATTATGGTTTAATTTGCTCAAAAAAAATCTGGGAGTAATGTAATGCAATATAAGTTGGATGTAATCCAATATCTATTGGATACAATATCTGTTGGATGTAATGCAATATTTTTTTGATGTAATCCAATATATGTTGGTTCATGTATGCTTATTTATTCATTACACATTCATGTATTCCCGAGTTGACTCAGGTTGGGTTTCTTTCATTTTAGAGGTGCTATTAAGTCCTTATTTTCGTGCATTTTAGAGGTGTTAATACTTATTTACATGCTTATTTACATAAAAATCAGTTTTTTATTTAATTGCAAACTCAGGTTTAAGAGGCTTATTTACATTATATTACTTATTTACATGCTTATTAAGAGGTTGACTCCATAAGTTTATGACATTTTGAAGTCTTGATGTTCGTTGGACCACACATTGGATTCTCATGAAAAAATTATTGCACTTGTGTCATAAATGGTGCGAGTGTACTACTATTTCGTTGACTCGTCGAGTTTGGAACCAATTTGACTATAGTATCCACAATATTGCAATTATCTGAGCTGAATTATTGGGTTCCTACTTCTTTTCAGAATTTTCTTTGATCTTCCTAATAATTTATAATTTTTTCTTGCTCGAAATTGAAACCCTCTTTGAACCATGTGTTATCTTGATGCTTACAACGATCTCTATATTGTCTTTTACATGTTTTTAGTTAAGATTCAATAGATATATATTCTTACATTACATTTTGTGCTTTGATACAGTGACTGTGGAGAATTGTTCGAGTGTGGAACCCTCTAGCAATCCTGTACCAGATAAAAAAAATAGAGAATGGTTCTGAAACATGGGAATGAAAGGTTTATCTATGTAAACCTTTAAATTGTTTCGTGGATACTGCAAATTGGAAGTCCTCAAAGTTTACTTCACAAGGTCCGCACATCATTTATTAAATGCATATGGCATATGGGATGAGTTTATAGTTCTTTCAATGTCTATTAATATACAAAAGTGCTAAGGATGATCATGAAAGACTTATCTTGACAAAGATGAAGTAACCATATAGCCAACAATTGAAATTAAAGAAAAAAGGTCTGTCTGAGGATTTAGTTGACTGTTACCAGTCTCCCTATAGAGATGGTGAATTTTCAGGAAGTTTTCAACGATTTCTCACATGGATACACTTATTGTTGACTTTCCACATCGATGAAAAATTAGAAGTTATGTGGATAAACTTATTGTGGAAAATTAGAGATAGATTAAGTTTCTCCTAGATCAATGCTCGATTAAATCTGTCAGTTGTTGATTTGTACCAACTTTTAAAACACTACAAAAAGTAGCATGGCATGAGCAGGTGTTGTAACTCTTCAAATCTGTCTGATGATGATTATATATATGCATAGTTTTTTCTTTCATGATACATTACCCTTGAGTGATGAAAAATTTCTCTATGATACTTTATGTTTCATTTGTTCAAACTATTCATACGTGAATCTTGAGTCTGTTTTTATGTTTTTAGAGTCTTTTGTAGTCGTGTTTATTCTACCAACAAATTTCATCTTACAACTACTTTACTATTAACATAGCATGCAAGTTAGTAATATATATATATATATATATATTTGTTGCTATGTCCATTGTTTCTCTATTTTCGATCACTATTTTTTTATGTTTGAAATAAGGTCTTCAACCGTGATTTTTCAGAATGTCTAAAGAAGAATGACAAGTTCTATTGTTCGACCACACAAAATTGGGTTCTCTTCATGCGACGACACTATCAACCATTATTAACATAAGACAATATAACCATTGAGGTTTACTTGAAATTTTAAGATGCGATTTTAAGGTTTTCTAAAAATTGGAAATCGATTGAAAGTTTTGAGACTCGATGTTTACTATGTTATTTTACAATTTGTCTATCCATGTATTTAAACATTACATTTTTTATAGTTTTAAAAACATTAATTTTTATACTTTCATATTTAAAAGAATGGACCATTCTAACGGTTGTTCTTTTATTTGACAAGTTGTCCAAACAAAGAATTGAGAATTGAATAATTCAATAAGGAAGATGTCTTCCAAAATGGTACTGATGGCATTTCATTTATCTCCTATAAGTTTGTATATTTACTCAATTCTTTTGGATTCTACTTATTATTATGAAAAGTTAATTATTAAGTTATCGAGACTGATATTTATTGTTGGGTTTTAGAGTTAAATAGGTTTTGGTTGAGAATGCTAATTTGAGACCAATTGCAATTGTGATTGAGGAGAACGTCATGCAGCCACTGTTGAACGTCTTGGAGGATAATAGGTAAAACTAAAGTACGTTGTTGCTAGTTCATTCTAAGAAAATTGTGTTTGCTAAGTTTGCTTCATAATTACACTGCTACACAATTTCACTATTTTTATGCAATTAATATGAACCATTGTGAGTGTATGATTGTATTCTTTCTATCTGCGAGCTAACTGAAAAGTGAGACATGATGAATTGCTGTAAATTTATGTTCATGCTTATTTTTTCTCTAAGCTTGCTCTTTTTTTATTGGAAATATTCCGAGCCATTATTTATGTAATCATGAATAGGATCCAATTACTTTGTCCTCTATGAAGATCACCCCCTTTCATTTTTTAGCCAATTGAGAAGAAGAGGTGGTAAATTTGACAAGAAGTTACCCAATGAAAAGCCCCCTAATCATGAAAAGAAATTTCGCAAGTTCCTGCCAGTGGTGGAATGATCAGATATGGGCACTCCTTGGTGAGGCAGCTAACTGATGATGTGCTGTGCAGAATAAGTATAAAAATCTATAACTATCAATCTCAATTTTTTTCAGACTTAGTCTATGAATCTTAATTACAAAGTCAATCATTATACCGTAAGCATGCATTTTGAAGCATCCAAGCTTAGGATAATTAATATTGAAAACCTTCGTCTTCTGCCAATTGCATCCACATAGAGTCAATACTTGAAGGAGTGGAAAACCAAACTGGAGTTCAATTGAACAAGAACAACACTTATTTGAAAACATAACATTAGAATGTTTTTATATTTTGAGGCTTGGGAACCAAATAAAATGGTGAACATTGAATATAGAACCTATTCGTAAATTGAATTTTGTCAAGGAATTATTATCATAGAAAGAACAAGTGAAAACTATGATTGCCGCCATCAAGTTTAATGTATTCATGTGAGTCAACATATTTTAGTTTAAGTGTATCTTTCTACCTGTTGTGAATTTTTAGTTTGAGTTTTAGTTTGAGTCAGCATTAATTTACAATGACTTTGAGTTTTTGTTTTTCTACCTATTGTGAATTTTTGATGACCTATAGTCTTCCATGAATATGTTTTCGTGAGGTTTACTCAAATTTCTCAATTTTCTGGTGGATACAGGGTGCACTTCAAGGACTTGCAAATTGGCACACGATTGTGGTTACAAGGTTTGGTCCTGAGGCATACATACTTTGAAGTAGGGGTACTTTTCCATAGGCCTCCATAAATTTTTTGGATAATATGGTACATGGAGAGGTATATGCCACAAAATGGATATGTGCCTCATGACGTGTCGAAAAAATTAGGTGGGAAAAAAAATGGGGATGTGGGGGACATAACACTGATAGGGAAGGAACACAGTAAGGACATGCGATGTACACAATGGAACTTACTTTACTGGACCTTATTACTTCGTGTATCACGTGTCTCCATTTACATTTATTCATTTAGTTTCACGCAAGGGACACATATTAGATTAAGTAGAATTTCACATGTATTGAAATGAATTTTACATTAATGGAATTTGGTCCATTAACTTTCATTGGACTTATTCTTGTTGTACTATTTTTCATACCTTAAACAGGTGGATAATCCTATAAATAAAGAAAACTCAACCCATTTTTTCTAAATTTTACTTATTTTTATTGACATTAAATCAGGTTGGTCATTATTTTGTTGTGATCATGTTAGCTTTTCCGAATATCATCGTGCCTTCAAACATGAGCATACCCTAGTGTGTGTGTGTGTGTGTGTGTGTATACATAAGATGTGTGAATTCCTATTGTGTATACTTTTATGCATAAATATACCTAGACTACTTATTATCATGGGAGGTTTTTGTGCTGAGGAGAGTTTTATCCTGATGAGCCCATTGTGGAGGATTACAACTTGACCCTAAGGACATAGAACCTAGGTACGTACTATCTGAGTGTATGATAATTTCGATGGTCAATTGGGTACATTTGGTGTGTGCGTGACCCATAGACTTCGAACTGTGTTCGCCTCCAATATGTGTGATTTGATTTATGGTTCTAGGGTAATATCCAGACTAATGTCCTTATTTTGTACGTGGTGTACTAGGACTTGATAGCAGAGTATTCCCACATCGCAGGTCTCCACCTAGGGGTGCCTTATAGTATATATTAAAATAGTGGTGTAAATATATATTCACGTGATTGACTCTACTGTGGGTGTATTAGTGGATAAAATAAATAGTGATATTCCGAATTACTCTAAGTGTGTGAGAACTTATTTATAAACTGGTGATTATAAATAAATTAAAAATAATGGGAAATGTGGTTGAGTATTATATGGGCATTACAGGTGGGCACTATAATCCATATTAGTTAGGCGGGTAGCATAACTAGGTGGGTTAGAGTAGTACATTAGGAGTACACATTAGTTGAGGGGTGAGGATCTCAAGTGAGAGCACCTGGTACTAACCTGTATTTTATATCTTATCTTGATAAATTTTAAATGCTTATTATACTTTTTCAAACTGTTTTACTTGAGCTCTGGCCCGTTTCAAATCCTTTTTGTGAAAAAAATTTAGGTGCCCAACCACAAGAATTCCAGGCATAGGAGTTCCTACACTTGATGTGCTACAACTGCTGTGGAAGTTACAATACCTTGCTATTAGACGCCTCCATATTTATTTAGCTCTTAGTTATCCTTAATTATCTCAGTCGGGCATGTTGCCCATTCTTAGTTGGGTATTATTTTTAGAGACTTTGTATTTCAAGTTATTTATGGTATTGATTTAGACTTTACTTATGGATGACTGTATTGGAATTTTTATCTGGAGTGTTATTCCCGACTCAGTCATTTCTTTATATCGTTATCTCATTATTCATTGTTATGTGCATGGAAATAGTGAATGATATATTTATTCCGTTTATATTTACTTCATATTAATGATAAGAATTTAAAATATTTTACACTGGGCTATTAGGATATTTGTAATTAAATTGAATTTCGACAGTGATGCTAAGAATAACACCATTAATAATTCTTATTTAATTTAATTGACTGATCACTCACGATTAGAATATGCGGGGTGTCACAATGGAATGTGTGGCAGAGTTAATGGCTATGGAAGAGGAGAGAGCCAAGAAGCAGCTAGAGGATGGAGCTAATGATGATGAGACTAAGACTGTGACCGACGCAACCTCATAGTTGATAGGTCTCTTTTTGTAATATTTTTTTTAGGTCCAAGGCCATATTTATAAAACCGCGGCCATATTTCTCTTTAAAAAATTTCGTCTTTACTTATATAGGGCTGCGACCATTATTATGTATTTAAACATTAATCCATCTTTTGCCTATAATTTATACAGGGCTGCAACCACATTTTTATGGAATGATATTTCGTCTATCTCCCGTCATCTCTTTTTGAATGTATGATCTTGAACAGGCTACGACCTTGCATTGCTTTCTATACTGTATTGAATGATTTGAATGTTTGTAATACTTCGTAAAGTAATGAGTCTCGTAAACTCTAGTGATAGGCAACAGCTATGGTCCAAGAGACTGTGGCCCTAGGCTATAAATAGCTTAATCAAATTTAGAAATCCTAATGCAGAAATATTGGCCCTTTTTTCAATTAACTCCATCTTTAGATATTGGCTCCACCAATATTGATTTTGTAGAAATGTTGGTTGCAAATCCTCATGGACTGAGCAATATTGATGTTGTCGCAGCCAACAATGCTGGATGTGGTCATGGGGAACAATTTCCCTTGTCGCGAATGATTAAGTCCCTAGCACAAAATAAGAAATGTTTCCGCAGAAATATTATAATGGTGGATTGAGGAATTACTTCGTTTACTACAGACAACTAAGTCTTAGGCCCACTTTATACTAGAATAAACAATATTAATGCAAAATTATTGTATGGTTGGCTGAGGAACTACTTCCTTTGCCGCATACAATTAAGTTTTTGACCCACTTCAATTGACTGCGGACCATTTCCTTTATTTTGGGGAATTTTCAAGCCTCCCCTGGCTGGGTTGTCAATAAGCCACCCACAACTGGATGGGTATTTTTGGGACTCCCTAGGGTAGGTATTATCGAGCTTCACTAAGCTAAGTATTTTCAAGCCTCCACAGGCTGGGTTGTCAATAAAGCCACCCATGTCTAATAACGAGTATTATGAGACCTCAAGGATAATAAATGCATCTCGAAAGTTGCGTGAGGGTATCTTCGTCCCCCGAGACCAATTGAAGCATCCCAAAACGTAAGAATCGACATTATGAGCTCCCGGGGATAATTTAAGTATCTTGACTCTTCAAACGCTTTTGCAACGTGAGGGATATTATAGGTCGATTATGGCTATCACCCTTTCTCCTCGATAGCCTCCTTCTCCCATAATAAATAATCTTCTGAGATAATTGGTCATTAAGTTTCCTTTGAAATCTGATAAGACTGAGATTTTTCAAAAGGTTATAAATGAGGAGATCAAGAGTTCATATATGATTAAAACCATCATTCACCCCCCCCCCCACACACATATATATATATATATATATATATATACACATACATATGTGTTAAATCTACACTTAGAGATTTTAACAAAAAGTAGAAACTAAGGCAAAAGCTAAGCATGTGGCCTGTCAATTCAGGGCTACATCCATTATGCATGCTTTAAGAATTGCTGCAATACTCCCTGCCTCACAATCCTTTCAATCCCATTCTTCAAGGCATGGCAGTTGTTAGTGGTGTGGCCATGGTCCTGGTGAAAGTCACACCATTTGTCCCGGTCCCTTTTGTGTGATGGCGACCTCAACTTCTCAGGTCACTTTAGCAATTTATCTGTCTTGATTCTTTTAAGGATGTTATTAATAATAGAGGTCAGAGGGATGTAGTGCTCATAAGCTTTCTCTAGCTTGGGCATTTCTAGCTTCCTCTTAAATGGCATGACCACAGTCTTTTACTGGGAGTGGGCTGTTGTGGCCTTTAACATCATAACCCTTTGAGTCAGGAAGTTAACTTGGTCTTGGAGCGATGCTTGAGTATTATCCAAGTGGTTGACGTGGTTGTACAACTGAGCAATCTCTTAAATCTTCTGTAGATCTGACCTAGAGCTTCCTTCCCTGACTTTTTATTTGTTAGTCCTTAAAAATGTATACTCCGAGATGAACTACACAGTGGTGAGAAAACCAAGGAATGTAGAGGAAAACTAAGTATAGTAATAGGGTTGCAGTCTTTTATAATCTGCAAAATTATCCTGCTGCGACCATGGTTTTTTGTACATATGTAGTCAATGTCGTGGCGTTATCAAGGAAAAATTCACTACAATTGAGCCCCTGGACAATTTTCCATAAGTCATTTTTCCCTGTTGGTGAATTAAAAGCTTTGCACCAACTGCAATATAAGGGTTGCATCATTCAAGAAATTAAACTTCCAGGCTACATCCTGCTTGAGGTAGTGGAGGGGGTGATCCCAAAAATTGATCCCAGAACCCGTGTTTAGCTCATAGAAGAAGTACAAGATTGACCTACTAGGAATTTACCAAGGACAAAATAGCCTCAAGTGAAAAAATAGCACAAATATGGTAGAAACCCCTAGATCATGGGCGTAAAGAGCATAAATGAGTAAATCTCGTACCTAGTTGCCCATCTTTATGAGCCTATCGCCCTTTTTGCATTCTAACACTAACTAGGTAAGGCAACGACATTTGGGTATAAAAATCGATCCAATGTAGTAAAAAAGGACCTAAAAATAGATCTAGGAATAAATAACCCTCACGAGATTTACATGTAAATATACGAGCTCAATAACCAAAATCCCACCCATGGGATGATGACCCAAGGTTCTCATGGATAAAATAAGGTGTTTGGAGCCCTCAATAAGAACACACAAGATAGAAATACCTCGTTTCTCACAGACGGTGCCAAAATGATGATACGATAAATCGGACTTACATCCTTCTGAACACCATATAAAATGTAAAATAGAAATAAAGCAAACAAAAAGGAAGAAAATACAAAATATAGAGTGTTTCGACTATAAAAGTGAGCATAAATCCACTTTGGCACACTACTCTAAATATATGTATTGTATTATACATAATTATGGTTCCATTAAAGGCATACAAGGTGGAGAGGATAAGAGAATACATGAGATTAGCTAACTAAGAAGCTCGGGATGCGGTCTGTGAAGGTTGACCACTATGGCTATGGCAAGGGGTGAGCCCCTAGGTGTGGTGATCTCTAGAGAGAGAGAGAGAGTTGAGAGTTTCGCAGGGCTTCACCAAGTGTTTTTCGTACCTTCAATAGTGAGGTGAGCTCTTCTATTTATAGAAGTCATAAAGGTGTGTCACGTGCATGGAGCATGTGATATTTGGATAAACTTATACAAGTATGGAATCCTTCTAGAAGCTAGACAGCTATCCACTATGAGAGTAGGTGCCGATGCCTATTTGAACCCAAGTAGAGGCATCTGTTTGGTTAGATGTCGCACCCTGTTTGAACCCAGGAAGCATCTAGTTTTGATTGGCTTTCTTGGATCCGAGGCCTGATAAGTGTTCATGGCCACAACCTATCTGTTTGGTTAGATGTCGTACTCGTACGTGTCTTTTCATACAAAATGACATATATTGTTATTCATAAATTACCCTAGATTCATTGAATCATGATTAGTTTATGTATTCTTGTGTATTTTGGTGTATGAGTGATTACATTGAGGGTTTCGTATTCTTGTGCATTTCGGTACTGAATTTATGTATTGAGTTTATGTATTTGTAAATCATAATTTTCATGTTCATACGAAAGCATATAAAATATTATGGAAATATCCCCACCTTACAAAAACTTTCCTTTTCAAAAGTATGCATGAAATGATGAGGTGGAGGAATTTTTGTTTTTAATAAAGAGTTTTGATGTTAAATACTTAAAAGAATGATAAACGTATAATATTATCTTCGATGCAAAACACTCTCATTTTAAAACTCGTGTTAATTGATTAAAATCACATCTTCACCATTGATTTCCCTTATTCATTTTGTTAGTTTCCAGAATAGTATGTATATTACTAGTTTGGTTGCATGGAAACCTACTACTTGTTGATCCTCCACTGCAACTTTGTTTATCCAATCGATAGTGCATTGGGGTTTAGGATAATATATTCATTTAAGTTTTCCATTTATAGGTCTAAATTATCATGGTTCCAGATTAGGAGAAAATGTACATCAACTGGCAGTTGTGGCAATCTCCAGACTTTGAAAAGAGGTCTCCAAAGATGGTAGAGATATTTCGATTGAGTTATTTGGTAAATATTTATATATGGCCGACTGCTTCTATATTGTTTTGATTATTGGTTAATGTGGAAGAAAAGATCACACATGTTCATCTATGCTAATACAACTAGAATACAATGGCAATGAAATCTTGTATTGATCTAGTTCAGCATTATTATTATGCATTTGTAAGGTGTCGACAATCGACGAACAGTTTTAAGTCGATTATTATATCAACTAACACAATCTTCTAAATAATGAAACAGTGTCATTGTGTGATTATCCTCCTAATTTAAATAAGAAGAATGGTATTTGGTGGATTCATAATATAAGAAAGTATGAGGCTAATTGATGAAACGGAAAATTTCTATACGGGCCTCGCAGCTAGGATAGAGGCGAAATGAATATTCATGTAGGCATCTTAAAAAAAAGTGGCTATTTCGCCAATAGTTTTGTATACTGACATTATACATATTTTTTAAAAAATTCTGCGTAAACTTTCAACGGTTGATTGAGTGCAAGTATGTTCATATGCAGATGATTGGAGTATATGGAGATAGAAAAGGAAGCAATCGTATCAGAAAAAAATCTAGAAGAAAAAAGTGTGAGTTATTGTATATGTGAGTCACAATATTATTTTTTTGAATTTGGAAGCTGTAAGAGGGTAGTTTAGATAAGATGGAGGCGTAACCCCTTTTAAGTATGGTGATGACAAAGTTAGTTAGAAAAGCACTAGTGATTTAGCCACAAGACACAAAGAGCAGTTTGGAATGTATGGAACCCATCTTATACTCACAAATCTCTCGTGTATAACTCACAATATAATAAAGAACTTCAGAAATAACTTAGCTAGAGGGAGAGAGAAGTAAGCATCCTAGATACACCTTGGTAGGCAGGCAAAAAATACTAAAACTCTCAAGGATCTCTGTTATGTATTAAAAGCTTCGTAATAAATGACAAAAAATGGTGGGTGGAAGAACTCTCTGGTTCTTTTTAATAAATCTCTCTCTCTAGTAAATAAATTTCTCTAGTAATAACTTTTGAACTCTCAAAAGATCCTCCTCTCCTCAAAGGTGGTTGGGGTCCTTAAATAGCCCCCCACACCAACCCCGAGGCAACTCAGTCATTAAAGACTATGAAAGACATCCCTCATACTTTATGTCACAACATTAAATGCCTGATGCACTAGTTGTCTCCTACGTCATAAACATTAAATGCCAAGACATGCCTTTTGCCTAACCACTGTATGTCAGGGGGTTGTTGTTGCAGAGGTGGCTCACCAACTATCTGACAACCCCAAATACCACGGTGGTTTACTCAAGTGCATGTCTGACATTGTTTAGAAGGATAGTGACATCACCCACAGTAGATGTGACTTTTAAGTAGAGGGTTGTTTGGTTCATAACTTAATGCCCGATGGAACTCCAAGCTGCTCCGCTTGAGGTTCCACGGTCAGCGTCCTTCGGTGTTTTACCAGGTGTATCTAAGATGGTCAGGACAAGCCCCAACGGTTCCCCACTTCTCAATCCTCCAAACCAAATCCCTCTAAAGTTCCCACGGTGAGGTTGTTCGATAGAGCATGAAAGCTCTCCCAGGCCCTGCCAAGCCTGGTCTCTCGCGAGTACCGTTCGACCTCACACCCATTCATTATTCTCGTTACAACATTACAGTCGTTACAACTCGTAGTAAATATAAACAAAGCTATAATATGGCAACGTAACAATAAGCTAAAGTACGAGTTGCCACGCCAAGCTTCCTCACCAAGATGCCACGCTTGAGTTGCCACGCTGATCTGCCTCCCCAAGCTGCCACGCTTGGCTGCCTCACCAAGATGCCACTCTTGAGTTGCCACGCTGAGCTTATCCTCAGAACACTGTTGCTAATTGGTGGATTATCCCTAATCCCAGGATTACCTTCAGGCCCCCTCTGCATTTTCCCCTTCGTGGAGGGATTTGTTGTGGGAACAAGAAGTGCCTCCACGAAAACTTCTTAATCCGATGAACCTTCTCTGTCTGGCCTGCAGGTTTTTCTAATGCTGAGTCTCAACCGTTCCATCTTGAATATCTGAAAGTCTCCCGATGGACCTGCTAATATTCTCCCAGTAATGTTCGAAAAAGCGAAAAATTCTCCCCGATGTAACTGAGTCATAACTAAACAACGTTTGAGCTTCTGTCGAGGGGACATCATGGCTTTTTTGAACCGTTGGGACACCTTCTTCGTTGGGGGGGGGGGGGTTATTGGATATGTCAGAGAAAATCTTGGCGCCCAAAACTAAATCTTGCTTAGGAAGGTAACGGTGGCTGTTCCCTAGGTGTCACGTCATTAATTGATGGCAGTTCCCCAGGTGTCACGTCATTGAATGACGTAGCGTTGTCTTTTCCATGTCAGAACACTTCCCGAAGTGCCACGTGTACATTTGAAATGATTGCAGGCGGCCACACACGTGCAATGGTGGGAAACTTAAACGACGAACTTTAAAAATTAAACGGCCAAATCACTTAAAACCATTCTTTTTCTTGCTTTCCCACTACTTGCTTCAAATTTCCTTCGTTTTTTAGAGAGAGAGAGAAAGAGCTTCCATTGTTGATCGTCTGAAACCTCCATTGCTGTTCGACCTTGTGCCGTCCTGTTCTTGCTCTCATCTTCTTCGCCACCTCCTATGGTTGTTCTTCCGCCATTGTCGTGCTCAGGCTCCTCTGACTCAAGGTTGTTTTTTGTTTGCTGTAACACTCTGTCACGGCGTCTCAAAGTTACCCCACCATCTCTTCAACCAGTGCGCCGCCTGCTACTGCTGTTGCCACCACTACTGGTGCCTCTGCCTTGGACGCTGTCCGTCGTGAACAGTTAAGGTTTTATCGTCGCTCTCCCATTTTTTTCGAAGGTGATTGCTTTGCTGCTGCTAGCAAGACTGTCAATTTTGAATGCAAGTTTGAGTCCTTAGTGCTGGGTGACGAGGACGAAGAACCCTCGAAGTGGGGCTTTCTTCCTCCAGAGGGGACTCTCCGGTTTCGTCTGGAGCGAGGGGACTTCCAATGGTCCCAAATTGACTTCGAAGCACCAGGTGGTTCTCCTGCCCATTTTCTTGCTTGGAACTCTCACATGGTGAGTTCCTATGGTGATATTTTGAGTAAGATTGGCCTTCAACGGGCCAAATGGTTTGGTGAGTTTACTCTCTCCAAAAATAATGCTGCTCTCCCCATTCTTGTTTCTCGTTGGAACGTGACGACTCACACATTTATTGCTGCGTGGGGCGAGTTCACGATAACCCTAGAAGATGTCTGCGAGCTTATGGGGCTCGAAGCAACAGGTCATGAGCCTTATACCGATGAGCCTCTCGACGCCGAAGAGACTGCTGACCGTTTGGCGTTGGACCGAATATCCCGAAGTTGCATCGGTTCTTCAAAATAAGCTACCTTCACTCCGCTGATTAACTATTTTTTCAAGGGTTCTAGTGAAGGTAGTTCTTCAATTTCAATGGATGCCCCTGGCCAAGGTACTTCGTTAGAGCTCCCCGCTTACATCCTTGTGATTCTGTCCCGTTTTCTTTTGACGGGAAAACCAAACGATCAGCCCCGAAGGGACCTTATCAACATATCCCTTCGTTTGGCCCGGGGCATCAAACTTCCTTTGGCTGCAATTGCCCTAGGGTCCCTCTACACCTGGCTTGACAGAACGTTGTTCGATATGGAACGATCACTTGGCCGTTATAACCTGGCCAATTTTGCTAACAGCGTCCTTCTAACCAGCTTTCTTTACGTGCGCTTTCCTGTTGTGGCGGCCAAGGCCAACCGTCCTCCTTCTGGGGAAACCATTCTGCCCCCACGCTCTTATATTTATCACAAGAGGCAGAGCCGAAAAGAGCTAATCGCCTCAATTGATCGTTTTGAGGACTTTGTTATGAGGCCTTACGGAGAGGACGCCTTTGTTCATACTTGTGATTTCTTTCAGCACGAATCCAGGGTGGTACAGGTGGGGGTAGACATTGAAGATCCTCAGTTAGCCGTGGTGCTTCTCCTTTCTCCAGGGTATCTGCCTTCCTACACCGAGTGGGGATATTCCAGCGAACATTATAACCCCAATCGGTGTAGTCGTCAATTTGGGTTTGATCAGGGGGCTCCTCGCTCAGTTTTCCAATCCTCAAACCCGAAGGTTAGATTTAGTGAGGCATGTTCCTTATTTTCCTCCACTGCTGCATGGAGGATAAGTGAATCAATGGCTGGGAGAGTCACCATTCCCTCCAACAAGAGGCAAGGGAATATGACTAGTCTATTTGCCACGAAGTTCTGGCCGAGACAACTGGCTAAGATTGCTGAATTCATAGATGGCGAGCCTGTGTACCCTCCAGTTCTTTCATTTTCTGCGTTGGAGCTGGGACTCAAAGGCAACTCCGTTCTGGGGATTGAGTTCCCTCTAAGCAAAACCCCCAAGAGGCCCTCCGAAGAGCTACCTCCGTTATGCCCCATGACTCCCCCTGACATATCCAAAGCGAAAAGTGTTGGGGTATCCAGGAAGACTGCTCCTTCGACTGGAGCTACTGCTGATGAAGGGTCTTCGCAGCCGTCGACCAAGAAGGCCAAGAGTGGGGTGGTTTCCACGAAAAAGACAAAGTCCAAATTGCAGACTCCTGTGGAAGCCCTTCCCATAGCCTCCGTTCCTCCTCCCATGTCTCCTGAAAGGGCCGAGAGGTTAAGGAGGGAGGCGCAGGCTGAGGTAGATCGGGTGAATGCAGAGTTTCAACGGCGCGCTGTCGTCGTTCCTCCCTCGGTTGCCTTCCCCACGATCGTCGTTGATCCCACTGAGCCAGCTGCAAGGAGGAGAAAAAGTTCGAAGGTTCCTCAAGCCACTGGCAGTGACGTGACAAGGCTGAGGAGGAAGACTTTAGGTACCAAGTCCCAGCGGAAGCAAGTTTCCCCGGTGCAAGCTTCTCATTCTTCTTCCCAATCTGAGGTATGTACACTTATCTTGTTCTCTTTTCTTCTTTGGTTAGAGCAAGCCGGATTTGCTTATATATATTGTTCTTAACTACTTTGGTGCAGGGACTTAAAGAAACGGGGCCTCGTTCTCCTAGACCCCCAAGTCCCCCCATTAGCCGTTTCGTGGGCGGTCGCTGTGGGGCCATCTCATCCGATACGACCCCACCCCGTTCGCCAATGACCGGGCTTACTTACGCCCGTCGTTCAATCTTACGACGGGAGAGGGAGGCAGTTGGGGAGGGTGAGGTTATAGAGCCCATGGATGTCTCTTTGCTACCAGAGACAAAACAATCTGAGATGCCTACTCCAGTCCCCTCTGGCTCACTGGCTTCCTCTGAGGCTGTTCTTCCCATCGTTCTGGTTGCTGCAGGTGATCCCGAGGTAATTGTTTGATATTTAAATTTGTCTGGTCTGGCGTTCCTTCTCTTTCACCCCGTTCTGTGCGCTGAATTTAGGATGTTGGTTGCCCTAGGTCGAAGTATCCTCGCTGCTAGCAGACATTCTTCGTCCAACGGTGCTGGCGAGACCTCTGACCACAGTGCCCATTTTCAACGTTCTGACTGAGGTAAGTTATTCTTGGATACATTTCGCCCTTTTTTCTGTATTTGTTCCTCTTTACTAACATTGGCTTTTATATTGCAGCTTTCTCCTGATCTTTCACCATCCTCATCTATTCCCGATGAACCCCTTGCTCTTGCTTTGGTACCTTATGTGGGCGAGGGAACTATGCCGATGGTTGAGGTTTCTGGGGCCAGAGACCCCGTTGAGGTTGATGAGGTAACCAGTCCCCTCCCAACAATTCCTGCCACTTTAACCTCCGTGATGACTCCCACTCCTGCCCCTGTTATGATTCAGGTACTTTCTTAATTCTTTATATAATCTCCACCTTATAACGGTGATTTAACAATGAAAACACTTGTTAAGATTTTTATATAATCTCCACCTTACAACGGTGACTTAACAATGAAAACACTTGTTAAGATTTTTTATATAATCTCCACCTTATAACGGTGACTTAACAATGAAAACACTTGTTAAGATTTTTTTTTTTTTATAATCTCCACCTTATAACGGTGACTTAACAACGAAAACGTTTGTTAAGATTTTTATATAATCTCCACCTTATAACGGTGACTTAACAAATGAAACACTTGTTAAGATTTTTATATAATCTCCACCTTATAACGGTGACTTAACAATGAAAACACTTGTTAAGATTTTTATATAATCTCCACCTTATAACGGTGACTTAACAACGAAAACGTTTGTTAAGATTTTTATATAATCTCCACCTTATAACGGTGACTTAACAATGAAAACACTTGTTAAGATTTTTATATAATCTCCACCTTATAACGGTGACTTAACAATGAAAACACTTGTTAAGATTTTTATAAAATCTCCACCTTATATAAGGTGACTTAACAATGAAAACACTTGTTAAGATTTTTATATAATCTCCACCTTATAACGGTGACTTAACAACGAAAACGTTACAATCTCACTGTTTCTTATATCTCTTCTCAGGTTGCTCAGGAGGATTCCTCACCAGCTCTTTCACTTATAGGCGCACCACGTCAGGAACCTGCTGTTTCGGAAGAATCTGACCAGGCTGACCAAGGTTCCACGACTGGTGTTGAGGCCGAAAGTGAGTCTGGGTGCGAATTGCCTCTCCCTGACTTAACTCCTCCTGCCTTTTGCCTAATGGTGCTTCACAATTCTCCCCAAATGCCTGTGAGCCATCGCTTGGTGATTGAGCAGTTGGTGAACCATCACCCCGAGACCTTCACCGTGGACTGCCTACGGTCCAATATTCCCGTGATGAGTTATCGACTGCAAGGCATGGTGATCGTTGTTGCTGAGATTGCCAATACTCCCACTTCCCGTGTAACCCGAACCCTCATTAATCAGTTTCTCGGTTTTCTGAAGGAATGGGGTCGTGACAGTTTCCGTTTCGACTGGCTTATGGCGTATTTGAAAACTTTGAAGAGCCAGCAGCTGATCGGTCAGAGGGAACTGTTGAGGAAGCACCAGGAGGACCAACGGGCTGAGGAAGTTAAGTTAGCTGAGCTGGCACCTCTTTTGGAATCGGCGGATGAAGAAATAAAGAATGCCGAAGAGGCTCTTCGTTTGGCCAAATTGAAACGGGAGAGACTTCTTATTGAACGCGCCCAGGTGCAAATCAGGCTAGAGGTTGCTGTCAACGCTTAAAGCTCGTTTGCGTCAGCTTCTTCGGGCCTTCCTGGGGATTTTTTCTCTTCCCCAGACCTATGGTTCCTTTTAGGGTAGCAAGCTCTTGTATATATTTTCCTTCTTCGTCCATTTATGTAATTCTTGGGCAATAGTTCCCAATTTTTTTTTGTAATGCTCTCTTGTTTATTGAATGAAAGAAAGTATATTTTCCCGTTTTATCTTTGAGTTGTGACTGCTTTCATATCGGTGTCTATACTTCACGTCATCAATAAAACTTGTATATTCATAATCAAAGACTAGATACATCGATGGTACAAACTTAATTGTTTACACATGATAGACTTTCAACCATTTATTATTAATTTTGAATGGCTTGTCTTCCTCCAACTTAGAAATTAGGCAATAACCTGAATCATGAGCTTCCTTTACGACGAAAGGTCCCTCCCAATTGGCTGCGAATTTTGGCAGGGGAAGTCCCCTAATGTGTTTCACCGCTTCTTTCAAAACGAGATCCCCCTCTACGAACCTCCTTGGTCTTACCAGGTTGTCATATGCCCTAGAGAGCTGCCTCGTATACATTTGAAAATGTTGCATTGCATTGTCTCTGTGTTCATCCAATGCCTCCAGCTGCACATGCCTGTTCTGAGGGAGCATGCTACTTCGCAAGGCGTATCGAGCAGAGGGAACCTTCAACTCCACTGGAAGGATTGCCTCAGCCCCGTAGACAAGGGAGAACGGAGTGTACCCTGTGGGCTTCCTCTTTGTCGTTCGATAGGCCCACAACGCTGCTGGTATCTTGTCATCCCACGATCCTGGAAAGTCCTCCATTGTTTTAGCCAGGATATTAACCAGAGTTTTGTTAGTTGCCTCGGCCTGACCGTTCCCCTTCGGGTATGCCACCGTTGAAGTGTGATGAACGATGGAATACTTGTCTGTAAGCATCGTTACTTCTGAGTTGACAAAGGGAGTCCCATTATCTGAGAGATTAACCTTTGGGATCCCAAAACGGCAAATGATATACTCTCTGATGAAGCTACTCACTACCCCAGCCGTTGCCCTTCTGAGTGGTATTGCCTCAGCCCATTTTGTAAAGCACTCTGTTGCTACCAGTATCCATATCTTGCCCCTTGACGAAGGGTGTATTGCCCCCACGAGGTCGAACGCCCAAGTGTGGAAAGGATAAGGCGTTGCCAGAGAATGTAAGTCCACCGATGGGGCATGGATCATATTCCCATGAAGTTGGCAAGCTTTGCATTTTCGAACAAATTCGGCTGAGTCTTTCTCCATCGTTGGCCAATAATATCCCAACGTCATCAGCTGATCATATAACTTGGCCCCTCCTATGTGAGCTGGGTCATGGGCTTGTTTGAGGACCTCAGTTGCCTCTTCTTTCGTGATGCAACGCAATGGCTTGTTGAAGTACCCCCTTCGATAAAGCTGCCCTTCTTGGATATAGAACCTTGGGGCCCTTCGCTTCAGTCCCATCGCATCCACTTTCTTCGTTGGGGCAGTTCCATCTTGAATAAAGTCGATATAGGGCTGCCTACAGTTTGTTTGGGCTTCTATGAAATGGCAATCAGCTGCTTCGAAAAATAGCTGACACTTATCACAATTTCGTTGTAGTTCTGCCGCATCCTGTTTCATTCTAGGCCAGAAATATCCCCCTCTTTGAATTCTTCTATAGAGGGGTATCTCATTTGTTTCGCAATGCTCCTCATGTGTTCTCTTCAACCTCCGCTCTGCTTCCTCTGGCCCAATGCATCTTGATAACCATCCCCCTGCATTTCTGTAGTAAAGATTTCCCTGGTTTGTAAAGTATTGGGCTAACTCTCTTAGTCCCATAGCTCCTTCGCCAGACTCCAGTTGCTTCCTGATCTCTCCTCTCCAATCCGCGTCTCCCTCCATCGGTAGTATTGACTGCACCACCGAAGGAGTTGTTCTTCGTTGGATCGTAACGATAGTCGTATCGCTCCTCATGACCATCTTTTGAGCAATAGTGGCATAAGCGTCTGGATGACGGTTCATCATTCTGGGGTGTCTTCTGATTTTGGTCCGATAGAACTAGCTGAGGAGCCTTTGAATGATCGTTCTGTACGGTGCCAAACTCATGTGCTTCAACGCATATTCTCCGTTAACTTGCTGAATTACTAAGTTCGAGTCACCTTTGATGCAGAGAGAACGAATTCCCCTTCGAAGAGCCTCCAGCAACCCTAGCACTAACGCTTCGTATTCTGCTTCGTTATTGGAGCAAGGGAAATCTAGTTTGTAGGAAAGGCAAATTTCCTCCGTTCCTTTTGAAAGGATGACCCCTGTCCCTCCTTTTTTCTCTGCCGAAGACCCATCAAACTGCCTCGTCCATTCCTCATCGGTTGCATCCAGATAGTTGGCCTGCAAGTCGTCTCCCGGAATGTCTTCTTTAGGTGGTTCAAATGCTCCAGATGGAAAGATTGCCAACAGATCAGCATACGCCTGGCTCTTGATGGCACGAGTAATCACACACTTTAAATCATATTCGGAGAGAATAAGGAACCACCTAGCTACCCTGCCAATCAAGATAGTTCTAGCCAACAAATACTTAATAGGATCACATCTAGTTACAATATGAATTGTAAAAGACAGCATATAATGTCTAAGTTTTTGTGCTACAAAGACTAAGGCCAAACAATGCCTTTCTAGGCTGCTATATCTAATCTCTGGCCCATGTATGATCCTGCTGAGGTAATACACCGGCCGTTCTTGCCCGTCAATCTATTGTGCCAGCAAGGCTCCAAAGGACCTTGTAGTTGAGGTGAGGTACAGCTGCAACGGTACTCCTGCCTACGGAGGAACCATGATTTGTGGTGAAACGAGCAACTTCTTCAACTCATCGAGAGACTCCTGGTGGTCCTTTTCCCATCTGAACTTTGTGTTCTTTCGCAGCAACTGCATCAACGGGTGTGTTACCTCGGCCAATCCTGGTACAAATCTTCTGAGGTAGGAGACTTTTTCGAGGAAGCTTTTTAGCTCCTTCGCCGTTCTTGGGCACGGCATTTCTAAGATCGCGCGTTGTTTATCCTGGTCCATCTGCACCCCTTGTCGATCAACCACAAAGCCTAGAAACTTCCCGCATGTTACTCTAAAGATGCACTTCAATGGGTTCATCCTTAATTTATACTTCCTACATCGAGTAAACACCTTCTTTAAGTCGTTTAGGTGGGACTCCTCCTTCTTCGATTTGATGACCAAATCGTCCACATAGAATTCTACAAATTTGTGGAAGAAATCGTGAAAAATGGCCATCATTGTTCTTTGATAAGTAGCCCCCGCGTTCTTAAGTCCAAACGGCATTACTTTGTACATGAAATTGCCCAACGGGGTTCTGAATGCCGTTTTCTCTGCGTCTGCGGGGTCCATCTTGATCTGGTTGTACCCTACGTACCCATCCATGAAGCTATACATCTCATGCCCAGCCATGGCATCTATCAAGCTATCAATGGAGGGTAGAGGGAACTCATCTTTGGGGCAAGCCCTGTTCAAATCTCTAAAATCCACACAGATCCTTATTTGATTCTTGTCCTTCTTTCCTACTGGCACAATGCTAGATAGCCAAAGGGGGTGCTGTATTGGTTTGATGAATCCTGCTGCCAACAAACGTTGAACCTCTTCCTTAATCTTCAAGTCCAACTCAGGTTTGTAAGTCCTTGTTGCCTGCTTCACCGGGATGGCTGAAGGCATCACGTTTAGCTTGTGGCGGCTCACTTCCTCATCTAGCCCTTCCATTTCGGTATACTTCCATGCAAAGACATCTATGAACTCCCGGATTAGCCCAACCAAGGCTTCTCGTTTCTCCTTACCGAGATCCTTCGCGATGAAGATGGGCCTTGGGTCTTTCCCTTCTCCTGCCAGGTTCAACTGCTCCAACTCTTGTGCCTGGGGCTTTGGTTGATTTTCCATGTAATCTGGTTCTTCGGCGACCTCCTCCATGAACTCCTGTATCTGGTTCTTCGGCGACCACTTTCTTGCATTGCCTGTTGGTAGCTGTTGCCACGGCCTTCCTCTTCCTCTCTCTCGAAGCCTCAACGATTCTTCCCCCTGAAAAGCGACTCAGCACACTTTGCCGTTGGACCTCATGCTCCACAGGGTCCACTCTAAGCCTTACTTTGTTTTTGAGCTACTTCGTGGTACTTTGGGGTCGAGGGATCACCTGATGGGTTTCTTCGACCCTCACCCCTTCATTACCCGCGGCTTCTTTACTTTGCTCGTTCAGAGGCCCCATTCTATCTCTGATCGAAGGAACCCATGCCCCCTCCATTCTTCTCGTTAGGACTCGAGCATCCTCCTCCAACTCTGTATAAAAGGCCGCATCCACAAAGTGAGCTTCCTCGATAGCAAAAGGCCTTTTTGAAGCCCTAATGGTCACTTATGTT
The DNA here is from genome assembly GCA_949130495.1 of Sambucus nigra. NCBI lineage: Eukaryota > Viridiplantae > Streptophyta > Magnoliopsida > Dipsacales > Adoxaceae > Sambucus > Sambucus nigra. Next base: position 128,047,390 of record OX422216.1, on the reverse strand, counting down.
CCTTTGACATTTGCCTTGGCGCATTGATGATATGTTGAAGGAACTAAACCTTGATTGTGCATCCACACTCTTCCTATTAGTAAATGATAGGAAGTTGCACTTTCTATTACATGGAACTTGATGTGGGAACTCAGATTTCCCATTACAATTCCCACATTCACATACCCAATGGATTTGGAAGATTGGTTGTCATACCCTGAGATTACCAGAGGCATCGGGACCAACCTTTCTTCTGGGATATCAGCTTCGTGGAAGGAGTTGACCGTCATAATATTGATGGAAGCGCCTCCATCCATAAGCGTTCTTGCAAAACTAACCCCATTGATACTGGCCGTCACATACAAGGGCCTGTTATGAGGGAACCTTACAGCTCTATCTGCATCGCTGAAGGTCACCTCTGATAGGAACTTTTTTACCAGCCTCGCCATGGATCCTCTCCATTTCAACGAGGGAACCGCGTCCTTCTTCGCGATGTCTAGGATCGCCTGAGTTATTTCCAGTCTTCTCTCCTTTGGTATCCCCACTTGATCGAAGAACCAAGCGAATTTTGGGGATTTTGAAACTGCGCTGTATTCAACGACTACCTCCATTTCCTCGCCTTCAACGCTGTATACGTCTTCCACGTCTTTAGCGCTTGCTTCATCGTAGGCTAAAATTACGTTAGCCATTCCTGTGGTGCAATATTCCAGAGTTTCTTCGAATTCTCTTTGCCTCATTGTTGACCTTCCTTCCCCTCTTTCCGCCTCATCGTCGTAGGCCGTCACCAAGTTGGCCCCATGCGCTGGAAGCGGGTTGTTGTTAACATTCTGTGGGGGGATCTGCAGCGTCCCTGCCTTCATGTACTTGTCAATGATTCTTCTCAGTGTGAAGCAGCTCTCTGTCGGGTGCTGGATCTTTCGATGAACCTGACAATACCTAGGATCTGCCCTTGTTGCGTCATCGGGTTCTTCCGAAGGAACACCTTTTGGTAGGTAGACCGTTCCACCATGGACCATGGCATTGTAACAACTCACCGCCTCTTCTATCGTGCATGGTAACGGTGGTGGGTCTTCCCTATCCCTTCCGAACTTCCTTTTGTTGTCCTTCTTCGTCGCCTTACCCCCATCTGTTCCTTCGGTGTATCCCACTCGTGGGGGTTGAGGCCTTCCTCCCCCAGGTTGTATCGGTTGCCTGAATATCATAGGCACCGCCACCGGGTTTGGTCGTACAACCAATGAGATGTTCCTTGCAGATTTTAAGAACGCCGAAAAAGTTCCCTCGCGCGTCTCATTGATAAGATGGCAGATGTATTCCGGGAGTAGTCCTTCGGCACAGATTTGTAATAGTTTGGACTCCTTGGCCTCCTCTCTCACATCCAGAGACCTTTCCCTGAACCTCCGAACGTATGCCACCACGTCTTCTCCTGGTCGTTGCTTCTCTCTCCCTAGTTGGGTCAGAGTGAATTCATCCTCTGCTAGAAAGAACTTTTGGACAAACAGCACGTGCATCTCTTCCCACTTGGAAACACTTTTAGGGGCCAAATGAGAATACCACGTGTATGCTTTATCGGTTAGGGATTTGGAAAACTCCATCAACCTGAGCTTCTTGTTGTTGCAATGCGCCCCCAGGTGCTCAATAAAACGTTTAATGTGCTCTTTCGGATTCCCACCCTTCCCTGTGTATTTTTCAAAGATGGGGGGAATATAATCCCTCGGGTAAGGCTCATCGTTGTATTCCTGAGGATAAGGTGTCCTAAAGTCGTCATAGACTGAAGCTACCTCGCCTATAGACTGTGAGGAAGCCTGCACAAATTTTAACATCTCCTTTTGCATTTCTCTCCTCATTTCCTCCATGGGCGATGGGGCAACGACCAATGGGGGTGTTGGCTGAATGACCGTTATAGTTGGAGCCATCGTTACAGCTGGCGCCGTTGATACTCTGGAGATTCCCACCGCCGGATTCACGACGGAGGGTATGCTTGCCGGGGCTGCTCCCGTTGTACCTGCGCCTGGTGGAACCGTTGGAGCTGCCCCTGGTGTTACGAAGGAATTGGCTTCGAATCCTCCCAGCACCGTTGAAGCTGCAGGAGTTTGCAAAAACTCATAGAACTTGCTCATAAGGAGGGTCATTTGGGCAGATCCCAGCCCAGCGCTCGTGGAAGCCTGCGTCACTCCCGGAACGCCTGTTGCTGCCTAAACTGGGGGCACTTCTATTCGGGGAGCTCCGCTCCTTAAAGCCTCCAATTCTACCGCTGCTTGCTCTTCACTGTGTTGGATATCATCAAAGTTGAGCCTTCGATTAACGTTATCTTGCGCCATACTTCTTCCTTAGAAGAATGCCTCCCCAGCAGAGTCGCCAAATGTAAGAGGGTAGTTTAGATAAGATGGAGGCGTAACCCCTTTTAAGTATGGTGATGACAAGGTTAGTTAGAAAAGCACTAGTGATTTAGCCACAAGATACAAAGAGCAGTTTGGAATGTATGGAACCCATCTTATACTCACAAATCTCTCGTGTATAACTCACAATATAATAAAGAACTTCAGAAATAACTTAGCTAGAGGGAGAGAGAAGTAAGCATCCTAGATACACCTTGGTAGGCAGGCAAAAAATACTAAAACTCTCAAGGATCTCTGTTATGTATTAAAAGCTTCGTAATAAATGACAAAAAATGGTGGGTGGCAGAACTCTCTGGTTCTTTTTAATAAATCTCTCTCTCTAGTAAATAAATTTCTCTAGTAATAACTTTTGAACTCTCAAAAGATCCTCCTCTCCTCAAAGGTGGTTGGGGTCGTTAAATAGCCTCCCACACCAACCCCGAGGCAACTCAGTCATTAAAGACTATGAAAGACATCCCTCATACTTTATGTCACAACATTAAATGCCTGATGCACTAGTTGTCTCCTACGTCATAAACATTAAATGCCAAGACATGCATTTTTCCTAACCACTGTATGTCAGGGGGTTGTTGTTGCAGAGGTGGCTCACCAACTATCTGACAACCCCAAATACCACGGTGGTTTACTCAAGTGCATGTCTGACATTGTTTAGAAGGCTAGTGACGTCACCCACAGTAGATGTGACTTTTAAGTAGAGGGTTGTTTGGTTCATAACTTAATGCCCGATGGAACTCCAAGCTGCTCCGCTTGAGGTTCCACGGTCAGAGTCCTTCGGTGTTTTACCAAGTGTATCTAAGATGGTCAGGACAAGCCCCAACGGTGCCCCACTTCTCAATCCTCCAAACCAAATCCCTCTAAAGTTCCCACGGTGAGGTTGTTCGATAGAGCATGAAAGCTCTCCCAGGCCCTGCCAAGCCTGGTCTCTCGCGAGTACCGTTCGACCTCACGCCCATTCATTATTCTCGTTACAACATTACAGTCGTTACAACTCGTAGTAAATATAAACAAAGCTATAATATGGCAAAGTAACAATAAGCTAAAGTACGAGTTGCCACGCCAAGCTGCCTCACCAAGATGCCACGCTTGAGTTGCCACGCTGATCTGCCTCCCCAAGCTGCCACGCTTGGCTGCCTCACCAAGATTCCACGCTTGAGTTGCCACGCTGAGCTTATCCTCTGAACACTGTTGCTAATTGGTGGATTATCCCTAATCCCAGGATTACCTTCAGGCCCCCTCTACAGAAGCCATAGGAAAAAATATTAAGGTTTATTTCAGTGTGTATGTTTGCAGAATCATATATCATCTTCGATAACTATATGGTTACTGACCAAATGTTACTACATAAGTGAAAAATCTAAAAATGAGTTCATCACTCTTATGTGAACAAGGAATTCATTATTTATTATTAAACTATATGTTTAACAAATAAAACATTAGTCCAACTTGGTATTATTTGACAACACAGTCAAAAGGCAAGCCTTAGTGATGTTGTAAATAATGGCAGAATCAAGTGTCACATCTTCAAATCCCAAATTATTCATAACTTCTTCACACAAATAATAGTTTCCATATAAATATTTGTGCACTTGAGGGACAAACCTCTTCACACTAATTCCGTTCAAAGTTAATATGCAATCAATCAGGGTGGGGGGGGGGGGGGGGGGGGATGATCACAATACTGAATATAAAATCCACCCATGTCCACAATTTCTCCGACAATTCACGTCGATAAATAAATGAAAAATAATCTCCTCACATCTACGGGAGATTCACATAATGCAATCAGATACAATATGAGTACCCATTTTCCTTGTATTATCATCAACCGAAAGATAATTTAAGAAAACATCTTCAATCAAAATTGGACATTTTAGGAGAGATGAATTTGGTCCATAACTTATGAAGCTGATAATTATCCTTGAATTTATCCCTCCCACATTAATAATTAATCATTAAAGAAGCTTAACTTATCATTGTCGAAATCCTACCGAATGAGAAGATCATCACCATTCGTCAAGGCAAGAAATATTATCTAAATTCTTTGTGAAAAGTGAGGGGAACTATTAGAACAATAATCAAGGTTAAACCACTAGTTATTACGAGTAATATCAGACTTTATATGGTAGTTGCAATCTAATTTCTTCTGGTGTCTAAATCTCAACAGTTAAAGGCCTTCCAATCTACTTATCATTCCACAAGTGAAGTATCTTATCATTTCTAATAACCCATCTAGTTTGAAGCTCTTCAGGGGTAGAGAAGGTTAAATCTCAGTCCACATGGAGAATTTACAGTATGTAATAGTTTATAAAGCATCCACCTTTAATATGATCTTTATAAAGGTGGACCACTAAGTATTCTAACATTCCTATTAGACTTTATCAAGGAAACCATGTTATAGTGCTTAACATTTTTTAGACCCAACACTTTTTTACTTTAGGAGCACAAACGTTTTTTCAAGCAACTGTGATCAGCTTCTTAGTACTGATATTCCAAGGACAAATAAAAATTTATGCCAGTCCTATTAATCTTATTGAATAGGGATTAAGACCAACTTTAATTCTAAAAACAATGAAAATATCTTCCATTAGAATACAAATTAGACTTTCCATGAAGTCATATAAATCATATTCACAGTGTGTCAATTTGAGTATATTTTTCCTCTTAAATACATGTTTATGGTTGATTCAAACACTTTATAGAATGTTTAAAAGGGATTTGTCTACACATTATAGGCATCATAATATCATAATATGATTAGCTTGTCCATAAATTACATATTTTTGTTATTTGTTGATAAATGAATTTGTTAATTAATTTCTTTTTCACTCTTCTTTTGAAGTTTAAGCCTGAGGAGATCACCTATATCATGATTAATTTCACTCAACCAGGTCACCTTGCTCCTACAAGCTTGCATCTTAGGGGCACAAAGTAAATGGTAATACAAGTGGAGGCTAAGGTTTCCATTCATGGATAAACGGTGATAGTATTGTACATGTTATCACTCTTATTCTGTGTCTCGTGACTATTTTTTATATAAATACACTTCAATAAACCTACTACTAGTCCAATATTATCGTTGAAAGAATATGAGATATATTTGGCTTGATCACTTAATTATTATTATGTTTCATAAATACTATATTATGTATTTCATGTTTCAACAATGTTCGTGTGGTGTCTCGCATTCAATGGACACTATACAAGAATATAGTGCTAATTACACAAGTGTTTAACAAAGTAAGGTTACAATGATGAGGAAATCACTAAAATATTTAAGAATAAAGTGAAATAAGGTCTAGTCTTGGTGTTTTGTATATAACAAAGTTTATAAAATATTGTATCTAACTTAGATGGATACAAATAAAGGATAGTTTAATAACAAACTTGGTTTGAACTTGGGGTCCCTCAATGACCCTATCTCATGGTTCAACACTAGACATCTAAAATTTCTCCAATTTGATCCAAGTTTACATCATTAGTGTTTTTTCTTTGCAATCCATATTCCAGGTTATTATGAAATCTTATATGAGATGCTTCAACATTTTTATGTACATGTGCATTTGTGTGTGTATTATAGTTGGGAGGCAAAAGGGAAACCTTACTGGAATGCCAATCATCAGTTCATCGGTGCCACCTGGGCTCACCATATCAACTATACTTATACACACACACACACACAAATATTTTTTTAGAGGTTATGTGACTGGAAGTACGGATACATCATAATAGGCTGTGTACAAAAAAGGTGTCCTAAGTTACTGTGGCAATGATCTTCCCGACAGCTTGGTAAAAAACCAAAATCTATATGCAAATATACTCACATCAATAACTAAGGTTGCGAACACAATAAAGGGTCAACCCTAATAAATGGTCACAAACCCCTTTTATGTGACAATCCTCATAAGAGGATCCCTACTCTAAAGTGAAGCTCTATTTGTATGCAAACTCTCCAGAATAGACCTTTTTTGGAGTTAAATGTGGAGCGACATGCCTGCTTTGACTCCAATTGATATTGACATATAATATAATTTTTTTATGAAAATGGGTTCACAAGGGAAGGGTGTTTAAAGGTTTTTGTATTTACTCCCTGGGTCAGAGCTCATAAAAATGATCTTTTAGACTAGGATAATCACCTTTTCCACCCTATTTTATTATTAAACCAGGGTGTAAAGAGAAAATAATTGGGACACTAAAAAATACAGGAATTTAATTTGGCATATGAATTATAATATTACTAACTTTCTGGAGATTGACAACGGATCATTACCCATCATCCTTGCTACTAGTCCTGTGAGATAGGGTCCTACACATGTGTGACGAGCACCTTGGACTGGATGTCTTGAAGCTCTCATCCATGAACTAGTCCACCCTGGATGATATTCGGCTCCCTCAACCCCTGCCCTATCCACTGGCCATCAAATATGTCTAGTATAAACACGCTCGGCCAACCAAGTATCGACATAGGTCGGTCAAAGGGACCCAAATAGGGAAGTGGAACATCAAAGTCCGCACGTGTCGGCGATGAAGCAGCGAGGTCCACATCCTCGTCATCCTGTACCTCGTCCTCCCGCACCTCCTCCCCCAACTTCTCCTTCCCTTTCCCGTTGCGTTTTACGTTGCCCAACGAACACTTCATGAATGGGAACATATCTTGGACCGTCGCCTCTAAATGGGACAGCTTCGCGTCATGCGAGTTCATCGTTCAAGCCAACCCGGTGTCGCTCGTCTCCAATTCCATGATCCTAGATTTAGCCATCCGCAAGCTCACCCCCTTGTCCTCCCCTTGCGATCAGAGCCAAGAACTTGGATGAGTGCATCCGTGGACAAATATTCCTTGTTGGCATTAGACTACGACTCATGCACTTCCTTAAGCTTTGCCTGAAATGACAAAAAGCACATGATTAGTAAAATAAGTAAATTAAAAAAATTATAACGTAATTAACAAAAGTAAATTGTCGGATTACTTCCAATCGTGGCTGCGACGTTCGGAGACACCTCCTTGTCTTTCCCCTTCTTCGTCCGAAGAGCCACATAAGTATCGAGCCTATGTGGCCTACCCCCAGGGCCACTCCCTGTCCCCTGAAATAACATAAAGTAAAATTAGTATCGACCCCACAAAGTAAAATAATATAGAATAATATATTTCTGTAGTTATAGAAAAATTAAATCTTACCATCATCCTATGCTCCACCTCGGCGTAAGACGTCTGACCGGAGTAGTGCACGCCCGTCTTTTTTTCCCTGTTTTCCCTCCCCGATTGGCTAGATGCCAATTGTCGTTCCCCGATCTCATTGTCAATGAACTTTTGTCATTGTGCCAATGAGATCGGTTCATTCGGCGGGACGGATTCAAGCCTTTGGATAATGGACTCTCGTGTCTTGCCAAAGTACCGGGTTCGCATATTTTTCTTCCACGTCTTGTGTTGCTCCCTCAACTGCTCCAAGACGGAATCGCGTAGCTTTGGATCCAGGCTGAATTGTTCCTTTCCGATAAATACAATATTAGTTGCAAATAAATATAAATATAAATATGAATATAAAATGAAATTGAAATCGAAATTGAAATATTCATATGAATATAAATATAAATATAAATACATTACCTGTAGTGCCACCCTAACAGCTAACTTGAGCTCATATTGCACCTCCTTCCAGCTAATGTACCCCGGGCCGATGATTGTCTTTATCAGCTCGAGGGATCTCGCTAATAGCCCCGATTTGTTCTTGATGGCCATCCCCAATTTGCCATATTTGGGGAGCCTAGGGGTCGAGGAGCCCTTGTCGCCTCCGCTACCACCGAGCCCAGATGACATCATCATAACAAGCATCATCATCCTCGCCTTAATACCTGAAGGAGGCATTTGCTGTAAAAAAATATTATTAGCACATATCAAAATGAATTAAAAGAAGACATGCAAATATGTACAATTACTACAAAAAAAAAATGAATTGTTACTATCAAACACCTCAATTCTGAATTCCAAAACAACAACATCTAGCTCATAATATGTACAATTACTAAAAATCCAAAACATCCCCACCCCCACCCCACACACATGCACACTACATAAAAGTGAAAATGATAAAGTGGAAATCAATTAAAAGCATTAAAAATGTATGTTTCGGTACAAATTGGAATATTTATTACAAATTGAAAAATTGTTTAAAATTTGGGTTATCATAAAAAATGGATTGATATTCGGTAGGAGCAGCCAAGTCATCCACACTACTATTTAGATATTTTGGCGCATGTTGGACAATTGACCACGGCTCGTTGTTGATATACTCTGAGTAAAACACTTGGTTAACCTTTTGAAATCGATTGAGTGGAAAAACTGAGCGTCCGTGTAATACGCTAGTCATTGTTATCGGCTTCCAACCTCAATACAAAAAATCTAAACTTGTAACTACACTCTTAAGGAGTATAGTGGCTAGTCTGGGTATCGAATCCACAGGGAGTTAGAACGTGTGAACGTGACGACGACGGTAAGGTAGTTTAATCCTTAAGTTGACGTTGAAAGAAAAGAAAAGAAAAAGATTATTGATTTTTGGATTTTACCTATGAATTAACTAAATTCAATTAAATTAACCTAAGCATGCAAAATTAACTAACTAAGAAGGAATTAATATGAATGAATAAATGGGTTAAGAATACACTCCCCCAAACCCTAGTGTGTATGCCAGTACAAAAATAGTCATAAATTAGATAATTGATCAGACCCAGTCTTTAGTACTCCAAAGCATTACATATATGAGGTTCAAGCCCGCATCATACATAATCAAAGAATGAGTAAAGCAGTGTCGCAATAGTTCACGCACGTTGCATCCTTAAGTACCCTGGTTACCTAGGGCAAACGAGGTCAAAAGTTCTACAATGGTTGTGAAACAATACAACACGATCTAATCACTTATTTAATTTAGAGGACAAATTTTATATCTATGCATACCACATCGGGTTGGGTTCATGCATCCCCACCCTTAAAAACTTAGATAGGCATGATTTTATTAAATGAAAATGAAATTCTAGATGTGCAGGAAGTCATATGTCTATTATGCATTGAAAAGGAACTTGAATTGAGAAACAAAATTAAACTACAAGAGAAATTTAAACTTGCAATATGAAAGAAATTGAAAGTAGAACTTAGCAATACTTGAATGGAAGAAGGAGATCTGAACTTGAAACTTGAATCTTGAATAACTCTTGTTCTTCAAACTTACAAACTAGGGTTTATGAAAACTTCTACCAAAGAAAACTAAAAAGACTCTCTAAAATCTAATTCTCTCTCTAAAATTCTATTCTACTCTCTAGAATTCGACTCCCTTGGAAGGATGTAGGGCTTGGCCTTTTATACACCTAAAAAATGACTTTTACCATGCCTCTCCACGTTTGACAACTAATAAAAAAGAATTAAACAAGAAATTTCAAGAGTTTTGACTCTTCAGCTTCCAAAATTAATTTCGACTTTTGACTTTCTGTCTCCAACTTTAAATGGGCATAACTTCTTCACCGTAGCTCGGATTGTGGTGCCGTTTTTTCCAATGTTCTTGTAATTTAGAGATATTAAACTCTCTATATTTTCCCACCATGGGAATATATATGTAAAATTACAAAAATTCCCTTCAACTCCCCATTTCTTGGTTTCTTTCATTGTTTTGCATTCTCTTTCGCACTAATTTGCATGAAATACCTGTAAAACACATGAGAAATACACAAAACACGAAATACTTGCCAAAAGAGGTTAGTAGCATAAATCAAATACAAATCCAAACTATTTACACTGTACGGGATCATAAAAATACCAAAATTAAGGGGATAAATGTGAAGAATATGTGCCTAATCAGAAATGCACAAACAAATGACTCATCGCTCACGTGGTTGTTCCTCTTCAACTTGGAAAAGTCAACCATGATAAAATTGGTGACATGATAAACTTTACAAGCATTTTTATCCTCAACTCTTACCCAGTCACAGTAAAATACAACCTCTTTGAAGCTTATATAATCCAATTCAAATATATTTCGGATTACACCATAGTAAGTCATTTCAGCTTCAACGAGGTTTTTATCTTTTACGTTCGATCGAAAGAAAGTAAGAGCCTTGTATCAAATGCCCGAGTTCTGTACATTTGTACTTTCCTCGTACACTTTAGCACCGAAAATATAACCGTTCAATCGATACTTTTTGTACTCTTGTGCCACGAACAAGGGTCCAGTGGCTAGACGAGCAAGCCTTGATGTCACGTCACCCGTCTTTAAGAGATGAGAATATAGATAAATTAATTATATTATTTGTAAAATTTAAGTGTAATCTAACGTTATATAACGATCATTTTCATTATAATTACCTCTCGTGCCAACCACAACCTAAATTCGCTGTCTGATTGTACCATTGTTTTTGTCTTTTATTGTTCTCACAGGCTTCATATTTTCTGCATATTATAAAATTAATCATGTCTAAAATATTCTAAAATAATTTTAAGTATTATAATAATTGAAACATACTTTTTCCATTCTTCGACATCTTCATGTGTGTCAAATAGATAACGAGCTACTTATTCATGTTGCAACCTCGTTAATTTCACTCGTTTTCCCATCACATGACCACCATCATCGAAGAACTCATCAGTGTCATCAACACTAGACAATTCAGGCATATATTATCGAGTACATATTGATGACTCCATGGTGATGTATTCCTCTGCAATTGATCCTGTAATGTATCATATATTCTTGACGTAATCTTTAAAAACTTTCATCAATCTTTCAAATGGATACATCCACCGATATCTAACTGGACCACAAAGAAGTTCCTCGTCGCATAGGTGTACCAACAAGTGAACACTTATGTCAAAGAATGCTGGGGGAAAGTACTTCTCCAACACACAAATCACTTCGATCACCGCCAATTTTGCGGCCACTATGTGTTCTCGATTGACTACCTTCTCACACAAGAGTGAGAAGGTAATACAAATTTACATAATAGCCCTCCGTAAATCCTTGTGCTTGGAGAAATAGTGCTTAAACAATAGAGGAACCAATTGCATGATCACATGCCAATCGTCAGACTTACACTTATGTAAATCATGAGTAGCATAATTCACAATCCTTTACAAGTTGGACGAAAAAGTAGATGGGCCCTTCAAATTATATATTGTGTCTAAAAGCACCTTCCTTTCCCCACTCGTCAAAGTAAACGCACCAGGGGGAATTATTGTCCTTCCCCTACCATCTTCTTTCAACCATAATTCTGGCTTAAGTTTCAACGATTTAAGGTCTTTCGTGCATTTTCTCCATCCTTCGAATGACTCCCCCCAAGGCAAGTGCCCATAATATGTCCAGTAAAGTTCTTCTCTGCATGCATCGCATCCAATACATGGTTCACCTGGTTATTCTTCCAATAAGGAAAGTCAAATAAAATTGACCTCCCAGACCATGCCTTTCTTATCTCAGTTTCATTCCCAGTTGGGGTTTTCTTATGCTTGACAGTCTTAAATTTGGGATTCTTACCTGGAATATTGGGGTCACATTCAGAAGATTTACTTCCAATTTTTGAACTCGAAAGTTATTTCGACGGTAGCCTATGTTCAACCCCGCCCAATAAAAAATTGGAACATTTATCAAATCTGAAACTATGAGCCAGGGGTAAAAATCTCCTGTGGCAATGGTATAAATTTTTTGAGCTAAAGGATAGACAAATAAATTCAGTCTCCTCTCCAGAAATAGGACATCCCAAATAACCATGTACTACACAACCGGATAATGTCCCATAAGCTGGAAAATCATGAATTGCCCACATCAACGTAGCTTTCAGTGTAAACTCTTCATTTATAAAAGAGTCAAATGATTTCACACCCTCTTCCCACAACACATTTAATTCTTCTACTAAAGGAGCCAGGTAGACGTCGATGTCATCACTTAGTGCCTTTGGCCTAGGTATCAACAAAGACATCATCGAAAATTCAGTTCTCATACACTGTGAAAGAGGAAGGTTAAGTGGGGCTAGGATCACTGGCCATACACTCTAATTGGTGCTTAGATTTCCAAATGGATTGAAACCATCTATTGATATAGCCAAACGAATGCTGCGTTGTTCTCGATCAAAATTGGGATACTCATAATTCATCCTCCTCCAGACAGTAGAATCAATAGGGTGACGCATGATATTACCCCCTACTTCTGCCCTAGCATGCCAAGTCATTGCCTCCGCTATCGATGGCACTGTGAAAAATTGCTTTAATCTAGGCCCAACGGGAAAATATTTCAATACTTTTTGAGGCACTTTTGAGCTTGTATCTTCCTTACTTGTAGATTGGACATATCTAGGTTCATCGCATACTGGACAACGATCGAGATTTTCATACTCCTTTCGGTATCGTATGCAGTCATACACACAAGCATGAACCGATTTATACTTTATTCCCAAACCTTTCAAACTGTTCTTCATAACATGATAGCTATTTGGAAGTGTATTCTCCTTGGGTAATAAGCCATTCACCCATTTCAAAATTCCTATCATGTTATTGCCAGACAGACCATATTGCATCTTCAAACTGTGCAAACCAACCATGACATGTAAAGTTGTTTGATCTTTCTCATATCCAGAGTATAACGGTTGGGTCGCCTTAAATTTTAAACTTTGGTAGTAATCGTCAAGTTTTATCTTGATATCTTCACGAGCACTTGAAACTTCTACATCATCAGTAACTTCATTCTCTTCTGTTTCATAAAATCCATACGCATCATCAACTAAATCCTTTAACATATTATGATCTATGTCATCCCCTCCTATATCTATCTACTTGTTGAAGGTTGTTGTGAAGGTTGGTCGGGGACAAAAGTAACTTTCAATTCACCATGAAAACTCCAAAATCAATAACTATCTTGCATACTCGATCTTAACAAATGTAGTTCAACTGTTTTCCACTCAAACACCTTACCATTCTTACACATAGCACACGAACACGAAAACTATTCATCATTATGACATCTCTTTGCAGATTTCACAAATTCGTTAGCACCTCTGCAAAATACATCCCCCATTATATTTGTCTCACCCATCCACTCTTTGTATTTCTGATATCCCATCACAGCTACCACAACTAATCACCTATTAAAGGTACGAAGCGTATATTCATGGATTAGTATAAACAAAACTTAGATTTATAGTATGTTTCATTTAATTATGTCTTATTTATATTCAAATTCAATTTATATTAGAAATTACTATTTCCTCCATCTCCTCTAACGGATGAGTGGTCCTATCCCATTCAAGACTACATTTTTCTGTAATATACTTAACAACTCATGCACATTGTTACGATTTGAAAAAAATTTGATAGCATTTCCCCGTAGTTCTCCAAGTACACGACGTAGATTGGCAAGTGTGAGTGTTATTTCAATTGATCAATTGAAATAATAGTCACACTTGTCAATCTAGTATGTACCTAGAGAACATTAGGATACGACTACAGAACTTCCTCCAAAAGTAACAACTTTAAGCCACTGAGAATATTATACAAAAATTATGTAGTCCCAAGCTGTCAAAACGGGACAATTCGAGAGATCTCATTATAGGGGTAATGACTCTCGAAAGGGTCTAAGGGCTATTGAATGCGTACGCATAAAAATTAGAAGGCTAGTATCTATGCGCACTATATGTAATTTCAAGTATGTTTCATTTAATTATCATACTCTATATATATTGTTCTATATACAAAGTAATTTTAAAAAAAAGTTGAAAAATCCTACCGCCATATGGATAATAATCCAGTGGTCATGCCACTTTTAAAACTAACCAACCCAACATTGATCCACTATAATCCAATAACAATGTCAACAACAAATGTGTATCTCGTACTCCTTCTAATTCTCCTATCAATTAATTATTTTCATCAATTAAACTAACAATTAAAGCATACAATTATTAATTTACTAATTTATAATGAGGGGCAATCCTACTTTCATAATTAGTCATTTATTAATTTACTAATTTACAATAAGGGGCAATCATATATTAATTTACTAAAAAAATTAATAACTAATCAATTAGTTTACAAGGGACATTACCCTCAAACACGCACACTACACACATATATACACACACGCGCACATACACACACACACACACCCGCGCACATCCACACACACACATGCAGCCCCCCACCCACCCATCCCTGCCCCCTCCCCCCCACCCTGCCCCATCCCCACCCCTTCCCCCTTCCCCCACCCTACCCCACCCCCTTCCCCCACCCCACCCCACACACACACGCACACACACCACTAAACACACACGCACACACACCACACACACACACACATAAACATCCCCCCATTCCTGCCCCCTCCCCCCCACCCTGCCCCACCCCCTTCCCCCACCCTGCCCAACCCCCCCTCCCCACCCCCACCCACCACACACACGCACACACACATACACACACACACACACACACACACACATATATATATATATATATATATATATATATATATATATATATATATATATATATATATATATATATATATATATATATATATATATATATATATATATACATACACACACACATATATATATATAAACACACACATATATATATAAATGGAAGAGAGAGAGAGAGAGAAACTAACCTGAAGGTAGAGAGAGATAGGGAGAGCAGCGTAGAGAGAGAGAGAGAGAAAAGGAGGGAAGAATCGGCAGGGGAAAAAAGAAGGTGAAAGGGTTTTTTACTGGGACATTTATCACGGACGTGTCACAGTCCTTGACCGTGACAATATTATAAGGATTGTCATGGTCAATGACCGTAACAAGTATAGTTGTCACGGCCTTGTCGCGGTCATTGACCGTGACAAGTCTTTGTCACGGGCTTATCATGGTCATTGATCGTGACAAAAAATGCGTGTTTTTTTGTCACGGTCAATGACCGTGACAAGCCTAGCCGCTATAAGGGTGCCAATTTAGCCATTTTGGTGTAGTGTTAAAAATGCGAAATCCCCTAATGGCTTAAAATTATTTAATTAAATGTCAACCCGTAAACAAATTTTAATTCTTATTAAACCTAGTGCATGGAATTATGTGATTAAAATTAAACATGTAAAGAAATCACAATTTCGGGAAAAAAAACCCAAAGGGAAAAACCTTTTATTTTACTATGGTTTGCAAATCGCAACTTAGAAATACAATAGAGAAACAAAGCTAGACGAATCTCCCACATGTGACCCTCTCGTCTTTTGCAGCAATAGTTCCCATGAAACCACAAATATCATAATCTTCCTTCACCAATGATTCAGTCGAAAATAGAAGAGCAACAATAGGGGATCCTTCTATACAAGGTTAGAAGTGAAGACTCCTTCTTCAAAAGAGTAACTTCAATATAAAAGTGTTTTGGGTTTTAAAGATGATTAACAAAAGTATATGGGAAATATTGTGTGAATCAAAAAGTGTTTTTGCCCTTTAAAAAGTGAAGACTTAAAGCAACAGTTCAGCAATTTTCGTAAATGCAAAGTCTTAACAAAAAACCTATCGAAAATAGGTATTTATAAGCAGACAGAAAATAAAGGCGGCGTAACGTCGTTTGAACGAGAAGATAACCTCGTTATAATGACATGCTGATGTCGTTCGAATGACTCATACTTCGCTTCTAATGAGATGCAAAATTCCAAGACAGTAAGCCCCCGTTTGAACCTTATTTGATAAATGCTTCAAACGAATTTCTAACGAGATCCAGGTCGTTCTAAGGGATGGTTATCTCGTTTGAATAAGACTGTCAAAAAATAAAATTATCTTTTAAGTTTAAAAACCATTCAAAAAACTGCCTCATTTTGTAAAAAAATATTTTATAAAAATCTCCCAATACTTTATAAGAAATTCATGAAAAATAAAACAATAACTATACCGAATATACGTGATGTCGTGGAGTTTTTTTAAGTTGCTTAATAATAAGATCCGTCTCCTTGAACTTGAAGTGCCATGGTGGAAGTAATGGGATACGACATACTTGATGTATTCTAGAATTTTTGGACAAGTCCTAGATACTAGGGGAAATGACAAAAAATTTACCTTTACAAATCTCCCCCTATAGCTATTCCGGTACAAAATAAAAAATTTGAATTATCCAACAAATACTAAACAAATCTAATACCCTCCGATAATCCCATAATTAGAAAGATGGTAAACATGTATAAGTCTTCAAAATCTTTAACTCTATTGCTTTCTCTTGATCTGGTTTTGGGAGCTTTGTCAAATGTGTACTTTTCATATGCTCATTAAAGTGTATCTACATACAACAAACAAAGAAATATACCTTCATGACATATCGAGTTTCAAATAAAAAAACTCGTAATTCAAATCAATTCTCCTTCATAAATCAAACTCTCACTCTCTCGTAATTTTTTCTCCCGCTTTTTATTTGTCCGTAATAGACCAGGAAAAGAAAAAAATAATAATAATTCGGAGTGTATCACAATAATCACAAAATATCATCACAAATATAATGCAATAATAATCAAGAAGTGATAAACTAAGAAAAACTAACTATTTTTGAATTCTCAAAAATTTTAAGCAATTTTTTTTACAAAAACAACACACCATTAGCCAACACTAAGATAGCCAAGTCATGAATGCATAATGAATACAAATTTGATAGAGAGATCAACTCAAATAATCATAACATATGTGCACGATGAATTTTGGATATTCCTAACGAATGAACTCAAAATCATCCTTAGGTATAAAAAATGTTGAATTGATATGATATTGATTCAATATAATCAACAAATCAAAGTCTAAAATGATTTTCACACCAATAACGCACAAAACCATGTATGCTTTTATGAGACTTTTTTGGGACATGCAAACCCATTGACCTTAGACTAAACTCCCTCAAAACTCGCATATAGAATATTTATCTCAACTCTTTTGTTTTGAAGAAATAAATGCTCATATGTAGAGAAGCATCAATGTTCTTTGAATTCAGAATAACACTTTATATTTTTTCTTTTACGTTCCTGTTGATGCCGATAAGATATCATGCCTTTAATATTTTAGGCTCTTTTCTTTTGGCAAATGGTGGCTATTCATGCAATGATCTTTTGGCCTTTGTAGCTCGGTTCCATTTCTTTTATTTAAATACATTTACTGGAGACATAATTTTTAGTTTTTCTAAACCGGGAAATGGTTCTTACAAGCACTATTTTCATTATCTCATTTTATTGCATTTGTTTTGTTTTAAAGGCAAGAATGAGATGAAAATATTTTGATCAACATGTGACAGACAAGTATAATGCTCAAATAAATTCGTGCATGTGTGTATAAATGGAGACAATGAGTCAAACATGTAAAAATTAATCGTGAATTACATCTCAATGACTTCAACACATTATAAAGCACATGCATGAAATGCTGTTGTGTCTCAAAACACTACAAAAAAGTCACGTGGATAATAGAATGATATTGTGACTTGGCAATCCTAAATGTCCATCCATATAAGGTGTAAAAAGAAATACAAAACTGTTTTTGGATTTTTCAAAAAAATTTCAAAAATAAAATCTTAGATTCAGACTCACAAACTTTCTCCTTTTTTTCTTCTTCTTAATTAGACTCTTTAAAGCTACTCCTCTATTCTTAGGCTTAATGGTTTCGAAAAACATGTCAATCTGATAAGTTCGAAGGCCTCCTACGAGTTCAAACTAAGAGAGTTTATGGCCACTAAAGAGTTATGCATGATGACCTTAGGAATAAATTAGGAAGGGAGTTGTAGTACCCCGTAATTTCAGAATAAAATATGGCGATATAAATAAATTTAATAATTTTGAATTTATTTTGAGAATAAACTAAATTGAGAAGATTTAAATTAAATGAGTAAAAAAATTTAATTTTAAATAAATATTTATTCATGATTATTTAAATATAAAACTCAATTTCACATAATGGGCTTACTAGTGAAAAAAAATAAATCACATAAATAAATTTAAAGGCACGTATTGTTTAAATATAATAAAAATGTCTAAGTAAAATAAAAAGAATTGGGACGCGTTTGGGGAAGCGTTAAAGGCTCGTTTAGGTGTTTTAAACCTTTAGAAATAGTCTCGGGTCAATAGTATATGGGTTGGGGAACTTTTGGGCGAGTTGGGATATGGATTCGGGCCCATTAAGGGGGTTCGAAAATGGGGTTATATGTTCAACTCGGGAATTGGGTAAAATATAAGATTAGAATGAAGAGAAATAACTCCTCACTATTAATCATAACCTAACCCTAGTAGCCCCACTTCAAGAGAGAGAGGAATAAAGGCCTAAGAGGAGGAAGAACAGAGAATTCGAGGAAGAAATCACCCATCACCATAATTAGGCAAGAATTCACTTGCTTAATTTAAGTTTTCAATGTATTTTCTTGATGCATCATAATGACCCTTAAATTTTTTATATTTAGGTTTGATGTCAACAATTTAATGATGAATAAATAATCTATGCATGTAAAGCACTGAATTTAATGTAGAATCAGTCCCAGAAATTTAGGTATCGAAATCTTGAAATTTATGGTAGATCTCTTAGGGTTTTAATAAATTGAATAGATTGGGTCAATTAAATATAAAATTGGTGATGGGTGTGTGTTAATCACTATTTGAATCAAGTTTAGATTCGAGATATAGAGGTTAGGATCATTGATTTGCCAAATATGTAGTTGAATCTAGGAAGAGGATTTAATAAACCGTATATGAACCAAAATCATTGAGTAATGGATGTTAAAGTAAATAAGTGATGTTTGAATGTAAAATGGATGATTATAACATGTTTTGGATGAATAATAAGCATTGTAAATACTCTAGTTATGTACTGTTAAGAAAATAAGAAGGCGGCGGTTCGTCAATGGCAGAAACAACAGGATAAGGACGAAGGGCTAGAAAATGAAAAAAGGTCGTTCGAACGACACTGGAAGAAGTCATTCAAATGAGATTAGTATCTTGTTCCAATGAGATTATTTTCTCGTTCAAACAACCATGGTTTTGGATATGGAGATAGATATTTTTGTTACGAACGCATGGCCACCAATTTCGTATTTTTCTGAATTGTTTTTGAATTAGTTATGAATGTATTACAAAATAGTGTCTTAAATCTAAATCCTTTGTGAGAAATCAAATCCGGATTACTTACGGATGTCCGTAGATGAGTGTAGGACTTGAGAAAATATTAAGTAACATTATTTTTACCTTGGGATTGGATGGGAATGAATTTTGGGTATGGAATTAGAGTGTTTAGAATGAACAACAATCGAAAATATATGAACGAATTTGAATGGAAATTTCGAATGAAATTAGGATACGGGATGGATTGAGATGTGCTTAGTATCCTGAATAAAAATATGAATGTAAGTTAATACTTATGGAATTAAGAGTCGGGGTTATGACTCGGATATTTTTAGGCGGAGTACTACAAGAGTTAGGTTAGGGGTAGATTATTTAATTTATTATAGAGATATATAATAAATTATCGAATATTAACATTAATGAGGGTATTGGGGTTGGGGTTTGGTTATAAGTATTTTTTTAAGTCCAAGTGAGTGAGGGGAACCAAGTTTTGGACAATAAAAGATTTATTAGAAATACAAATGTACGGACATTAAAGAGGGAAAATTATAATTAACTAGTTGTTTAAGTAATTATTCTATGGAGTAGAATTAATAATTGATGAGATGGTAAATTATTAATAAATAAAAATTGGTGGACTTTATGTGGGAGTCCTATGGTAATTATGGAGTAATTACCTATACATATTATATGAGATAATAATATGTACTTATATATATTTTTGTGGACATACCAATGTTTGTGGACTGTCCTATCGACTTGGGGGTATGTGCGTTTGGACCGGGTACCACACCCCGACACATCTTGGCTTGGCGATTGTGTAGGTCATATAGGTACTACTTGGAGGCGCCATCTACGAGGAGGTAAGTGTTAACGTTGACCTTCCCTGTGTCAGTGCTAGGTATGGGCTGTGAATTGGTATCTTGCATAGGGACTGCCCCCAACTTGTGTGTGCTGTGATGTCCGCTTAAGATTAGAGATTCCTTCGCAATTGCCGATAGAGTATGAACTAGACACCAACGATAGATGCCTTTGTGTGTCAAATATATGAAAGAACATATGTAAATAATTACCAGGACTATAATGTGATAAATTTAATTGTCTAAGAATATGGACGATATCTATAATTTTGACTCTATGATGCATAATAGATGTTTATGCCTTATATGTAAAACTTATGAGACTGGGATAAATGGGTGTTGGCAATTAAATGTAGTTGTTACACTTAAATATTTAATTATCGATAAATTCTTTATTATAAATTTGACACGATGTCATAATTATTACTTGGGACGTATTGGGATTAGAATAATGTCACACTTAGATGAGGGGTGAGTTCTTAAACGCATGCTAGTGACGAAGGGGATTATTTATTTTTGCATAAACTGTATTATTGCATCTTGTATTAAATAAGTTAATTCTTACACACCTTGGGCTCTGACCCAAATTTAAATGCCCCCCCAAGTTGTTTCTAGATAGGGATAGTGGGGCTGTTGTTGTACCAACCTTGTGATCTCTCATGCTTAGTAGTTTTTCAGATTATTGAATCTAGCTTAGGTGCTTTTTTAGTCATAGTTATTCATTTGAGACATTTGTATGGCCATAAGCCCTAAATTTGTTTATTTACCTTATTTTGGGTTATGGTACTTACTTTTGTGTTAGACTTATCATGCACTTTATGTTGGTTTAGTTGTTATATACTTATTATGGAAATGTTGATTTAAAATAAAATCATGTGCCTTTAATATAGAATTTATTTTATATTGGTGCTGAGAATGGTATTAATTGATCAACAAGTCCCATCTTCGGCATATTGTGCCTGGCCAGTCTTTACGTGAGAAAATGAGGGTTGTTATAGGAGTGACCTCAAAAAAAATTCATGACTCTCGACTCCTCATTTTTCTCACTCAAATTAAAATCCGTGTTAACAATGTCCGATAACCTATCATAAAATTCATTAAAACTCTCGGACTCTAACATAGTGATGGTCTCAAACTGGATGGTCAAATTTCAAAGCTTAGACACCTTGATAGTGTTGGTAACCTCATGTGTCAACTAGAGGGTATCTCGTGCTCACTTAAATGTAGTCCATGTCATGATGCGGTAGAACTCGTTAGGGGTGACGACTCTAGAAATAGCAGTAAAGCCGCGTGAGTTGTAGGTACTCCACTTAAATTTCTCATCAGTCCAATCAGAAACAAGTTTGGGATTAATTTCATTCCCAACCGTGATAGTGGGAGGAGTCCACCCTCTTTCACAAAAAAGCCTCACTCTTTCATTAATTGCCTTTAAAGTGGATCTCATACAGGATTTCCAATAGTCATAATTCGATCCATCGAAAATTGGCATCCTATTATATAAGTTATCCATTAGAAAATATGCATACTGACAGGACTCCGTAGATCAAAGGAGAACTCAAAAAATTGTCATCCTATTATATAAGTTATCCTATTATATAAGTTTGGCATTCAATTTCTACAGATCGAAGGAGAACTCCATAGATTTTCCGTGATATTATTACTTTACGTTGCGGAATAGAGATGAATATATGCATACTGGCAGGACTACCAATGTTAAAGAAAGATAAATTTTTCTCCATTTGTGAGGAGAATTGGGAAACCTACCCCTAGGAAACTAAGACAGAGAAAACTTATAGAATGCCAATGACATAGGGGCATCCCTCCAAAATAGGTGATCACTTGTCATAACTTTTATATTTGCCAATAATTTTTTTTCATTTTCTACGGCCTATTCTAATACATTTGTACAACTCTTAACAGCCTGAAGCTCAACAACAGGCAGAAAAAATGTTGCAGACAAGGAATGCTTGAGTGATAAAGAAAAGAGATTTACTATGCTGGTCACCTCCGTATAAATTTCTACACTAGGTTATTTTCCTTCTAAGGGACAACCAAAGAAAATTACATCATAAGGTAATTCCTAATACCTTGCTTCTATTTTGGCAAATATATTTTGTTGCAGGTTAGATTTTGAACTTTGTCTTAATTGATTTTTTCTTCAGGGGAGGAGATTGAACGCAAACTCCTTGCCGCCCAATTTATTGAAATGGATGAGGATGCGATTGCCCTCAATCGAGCCCCCAAGATGAAGGGGAAGAAGATAAATAGGGCACCTAATGGAACAACTCTTACACCTGAGCCCACTGTTGCTACTAGGGTTGAGGAGTCCAACCCTCAAACTAAAAAGGACGCAACTCCCACTTTTGATGCCGTGACTAGGGAGCCACAAAATGATGATGATATTGGTCCTGAGCTGGCTGTGGCATGTATAACATTTTTTGTTAGATATTTACAAGGTGGACTTAGCCCCATCTATGTCTCAACCACTGAGTCTCCTCCATGGAATATGATGGCATTTAATGCCAACTTGACTACCCCCCAAAGTAGGGATGAAAGAGATCCCAACGGTCGTTCGTAGCCCAGATTGAGGCAACCTAATGCCAAATCCTCTTGGGATACAACTACCAGGGATGTCTCTTAAATGAGGAAGACTGCAGACATTTCTGACCTCAACCGTTTAGTGGATGAGGATGCTAAGGACTTGAAGGAATATGCCCTCCACAACTTGTTGAGGGAAAGTTTTCTTCTAACTTTCCTTTTATTTTTGTAGTGTTTTAGATGTTGTATTAAAACTTTTTCTCTTTTTTTGTCTGTAGAGGTTGTCATTTCCTAGAGGGCCAAATATAAAGCATTGTTCAAGCTTCATAATGCTGCGAAGTCTTGTCACCAGTCTGATCTATAGACTGTTAGGACCTCTTCCTTTGAGGTTGGTAAGCAATCTTCTTCCACGGCACTTGTAGCATATAAATGAGCGCAAATGCCAAGATCCAGGATGCAGTTGATGCCCAGAATGAAGAAGAAGAAAATTTTAAGCAAGCTGTAAAGGATTTAAAAGTTGATGAAGAAAAGGCCCTAGAAGTTGCCAGACAGGCTGTGGCCTCTGATCAAAAGTGCAACCTTATCCAACAGAAATATGGCAAGTTCGATTAAGGGCACGCCTCTAACCTTCAACAAAATGTTAATGACTACGTTGTAACACTTAAACGAAAGGATGAGGATCACGCCGTAGCATAGAAGAAAGTTGCGAACGATGCTATGGCTGCTAACAAGACCTGGGGGGGGGGCAAATCTATTCATGCATGCAAGATTGAATACATATTGTACTACAATGAGCATGAAGAGAATGATAAATGTCCTGCATGCAGTGAGCTAGATATGAGAATGGAAAGAACAAATCTAGAACAAATCTCAAGTTCTCGCAAGTCCCACAAAAGGTTTCGAAGTATTTTCCAATTGCTCCATGATTAAAATGGTTATTTACTATACCGTGGATAGCGGAGTTAATGACATGGCACTCTCGATACAAGGTGGGTGGGAATCTGATGCGTCATCTAGTTGATTCACACATCTGGAAAATTTCAAATGCACAACATCATGAATTTGCAAAGGACCCTCATAATGTTAGTCTTGCAATCTCAACCAATTGGATTTACCCTTTCGGTAATTTAAGTACTAGTCAGAGTCATTGGCCAGTTCTCATGGAACCTTTAAGTCTCCCTCTGACACCATGCATGAGAAAGTAGTTCACATTGTTGTCTTTATGGATACATGGGCTGAAGGCTCCCAATGATGATATTGATATATTCTTAGCACCATTAATCGAATAAATTAAAGAGTTGTGGGATAAAGGCGTGATAGGGTTTTCCTCTCATAAGGGTGAAGAGTTCACACCTAAAGAAATGGTGATGTGGGCAATCCACGATCTTCCAACTTATGGGATCTTGTCCGGTTGTAATGTTCATGGTTATTATGGATGTCTTATATGTGGGGAGGAAGCTGAACCCTGTTGGCTAAAACATAGTGGTAAGATGAGTTACACAGGTCATCGTAGATTTTTACCGACTAGTCACCCTTTTAGGAACGACAAGTCTAAGTTTTTACATGTCGGCCATGAATGAAGAACGCCACATATTTGGCTTTATGGTCAGCAAATTGAGGAGAAGGAGACAACTGTGACTGAGATGAATAGGTACGTAGACAAATACCCCCAGTTATTAAACCTGAAGCAGAAGCATAAAGTTAGGGGTAATCCGAACGACCCATTTAAAGAGAAGTCGTGGTCTGGGGGATCAATATTTTTTGATTTGTCATACTCTAAAGATCATCGTCTAAGTCATATAATTGATGTGATGCACAGAGAGAAGAATGCTGCAGAACATCTGATAGGAACATGTCTGGGTGGATCTCATTCGAAAGATGGAGAGTGGGCCCTCCTAGATCTACATGATATTAAAATAAACAAGAATTTGGGGTTAAAAATGATCCTACAGTAGGAAGAATTTATATCCCTTAGGTTATTTTCACTTTGACTAGTAATGAGAAGGAGATCCTCTTAGACACGTTGTTCAACTTGAAGACTCCAACCAGTTATTCTGGTAATTTACGTAGGGTAGTAAGGTACCAAGAAAATGACTTAAAACAGTGCAAGTATCACGACTGGCACGTAATCATCCAATTAATCCCTCTGTTATTTTGGCATTTCTTTTTTGAACACAAAGATCTCCATCAGGAAATTATGCAAATCGGTTTGTATTTTACCCCACTTTGTGCAAAAGTGGTAAACATAATGCACATTAAAGATGCAAAATCAACTTTAGCTGAGGCAGTTTATATATTAGAGAAATATTTTTCTCCATCGTTCTTTGATATCAGCATCCACCTGCTTATGCATTGATGCGATAAAGCTTTGTTATATGGTCCCGTTAGGTATCGTTGGATGTATCCTTTTGAGTGTTTGATGAAAACCTTCAACGATTACGTAAAGAATATATGATATATTGGAGGGCCAATTGTTAAAGAATACGTAATGGTGGAATCATCACTATACGATAGGGAACATATACCAGAACAAAAGGTGAGGAGGTTCAATCCTCTTGGAGAATGAGTGATCGAGGAACCTGACGATTTTGAGGGCAAATTTCCGTTTTGGAACCCTAAAGAGGAAAAACTCACAAATCTACAATACGAGCAAGTAACTTGTTATGTCTTCAAATCACAAGATGAAGTTGAAGATTGAAGAGAGTGATTATCTACTGAATTCTTCTTCTTTCATTATATGTTATTATTATTATTTATTATCTAAACTCTAAAATTTACTGGTAGGAAGTACGAGGAGGAAATTGCCCAAGATCAAAGGAGAATTACAGGACAACTAATTTTAGGGCATGGATATCAAATTCATGCCCTAAAATTATTCTTGTGTGATAAAAACATGCCCTGGTACAAATTCATTAATACATGCAACTTCTAAAAAGAAGTTATGTCTCTTCCAGGCTTGCACGCCTAGCAAAAGGCCCTAGTTTTCATGTGAAAGAGTTTAAGAAATTCTGCACCAAGAGTTTTGATTTCATTTCATATCCATATGAGGAAAATCTTTTGATGCAAAATAGTGGAATATTAATTTCTCCTTTGACCACTTGTATCGTTAGCAAAAGCGATAAAAATGCAGAGAATATGGTGCTAACTTATTATGGGATAATCCAACAAATCCTAGAACTTGATTACTTGGATTTCACAGAAACCCTATTCTATTGTTATTGGGTAAAGGTAGAGGATCAAAAAATGCTTTCAAAGTTGATATTGACTCTAAATTTATTATGGTAGATTTATCAAAGCTGAAGAGTAAAGATCGCATAGTCGATGAGCCTTTTATTTGTGCATTTCAGAACGAAAAGAAGGTATTCTACTCGAAGTCCATAAAAGATGGAAATTGGTTTATTGTTGTGCATGCACCAAAGGGTATGACTACTCAAGTGGATTCATTAAAGGCTCTAAAAGGGTTCCGGTCAACTCTTGATGACAACCCTAATTTGAAGGATCTTTTAGTTTATTTATAGTAAGATTGAGTATCAAAATATTATGTTAACCTTGTCAATCTTATTTGTATCCTATTTTGATATTGACATTGTATTAGCGCTTTACTTTGATGTATTAATGTTTAGTTACTTTTACGAATGTTTAATATGATTTATGTAAGTTAACTTTTGATAATAAGATATGCTCCGTCGAATATTTAGTTACTTTCACAAGGCGCTCGATTTGAGAATAGAGTCATTTGAGTTTGTGATTGGATCAAATTTACCCATTTAATTTCCACGTGTTCCTATACATATACATTTGTTGATCAATTTCATTGATGCAGTGTTCATAAAATGATGTTAAATTTTCTTGATTTTATTAAGATTGTATTAAAGAAACTAATCAACAAATGTACATGTAAAAGAATACATTGGGAGCTCTCGGATCAATTTGGTCAAATCACACATTCAAAAGACTCTATTTGATGGCCTTCTTGGATCACAGGAATTAGATACTCTTTACTTTAAATGAAGTAGTTATATAATTGAAATGCATTATCTTTTAAATTTTTTAGATAATAGAAGGAGTACGAGGTAATTATTAGTTTTGTTTGGTTTGGCTATTGGATAATTATTGGTTGTGGGGTTGTTGTTAGATAGTACGTTAGAAGGAATATGGGATAATTATTGGTTTTATTTGGTTTGGCCATTGGATAATTATTGGTTGTTGGCTTGTTGTTGGATAGTATATTGAAGGGGTACGGGATAATTATTGGTTTTTGGCTTGTTTTTGGTTTTTGGCTGTTGGATAATCATGGGACCCCCGGTTTGATAACACGACGTTAATTTAAAAATATCTAGACTTGGGATTAAAAACATTTCGTTAGGGGACGAAATCTCGAAAAAACTCCCAAATGACCCTGTAAGCAGCACCAACACCCCGCACTAACACCTCTAATGGGGCCGTTTGGGGGGGTGCTCTGGATTTTCTCCCTCTAATGGCATAATTTTAAACATAATTCTAGATATTTTTAAATTATCGTCATATTCTCTAACCGAGGTTCCAGTGGCCACATGATCAGTTCTTGCGAGTTATACTGGTCCCGTGCGAGGTGTTCAAATTTTTTTAGGGGTGGTAGGGTGGGTGTTTTGTGTTTTATCCCTCTAATGACACATTTTCAAGCTTAAGGATGGATTTTCTCAAATTATTGTCATATTCTCAATTTGGAGGTCCCGTGACGATGTGATCGGGTCCTATGAGTAACATTGGTCCCGTGCACGATGATCGCTCCCCTAAAGGGACTGCTTGGGGGGTGCTAAGGGGTTTCACTCTCTAATGACACGTTTTCAAGCCCAAGTGTGGATTTTCTGAAATAATCATCATATTCTCAAACCGGGGGTCCTATGATAACACGATCGGTTCCTGCGAGTTACATTGGTCCCGTACGAGGTGTTTGTTCCTCTCACAGGGAATTTGGAAGGTGCTTTGTGTTTTTTCCCTCAAAAGTCATGTTTGTCAAGAAAATATGACTTTTTTGGCCTTGTCAAATGCAGTGTGTTGTAGATCTCATTTAAATTGCTTTGGAAAGGAGTCACAGATAATATGATGCATTTTCCCATTTAGAGTTTGATAGAGTATTCCAAATACGATTCCTCTCATTATGGGGAGTGTGGCCTCCATTAGGAACCACCAATATAGGAACTCAAGGTGTCCTCACAGGAAACGCAACTTATGCTCAGGACACGAAGGATGGGGAAGAAGTTTCTACTGAGGTGGCTCGATAATAACCCCAATGTTTTGAACAATTTGTAGGAACAGCTTGGCCCCACCGTTATGAACAAAAGAGGTATCCTCACATGAAGATTAAGATCTTGATAACACTCAATTTGAGTTTTCAAGATGTTAATCTTCCTATGAGGCCACCTTGTAATGTTGAGTTCCCTGCACCATGAAATTAATCCCTTAAAAACATTACCGCTCACTGTACTCAACAAAATCAAGCTCCACTATCTAAAATTAATAATGGGAACACTTGCTATAGTTAAAAAAGCTAGGGAATCACTAGTGGGAGACTACGTGGCTACGCTGGTTTCTTTGGAGTTTTGTCTGGATAGTCTTTGGACCAACGGAGCCACATAGTCTCTCACGAGTGAATCCCTGGCTTTTTACAACTATGTCAAGTGTTCCCATTATTGATTTTAGATGGTTGAGTTCTATTTTGTTGAGTAGAGTGAAAGGTAATGTTTGTAAGGGATTAACTTCAAGGTGTAGGGAACTCAACATTACAAGGTGGCCTCACATGAATATTAACAACTTGACAACCGTCATTGAGGGTTGTCAAGATCTTAATCTTCCTATGAGGAAACCTTTTTTATTCATAATGGTGGGGTTGGTATGCTACTATAAATTGTTCAAAACGTTGGGGTTATTATCGAGCCAGCTCAGCAGAAACTGTTTGCTCATCCTTTGTCTCCTTATCATAAGTTGAGTTCCTTGTGAGGCCACCTTGAGTTCCCTGGAGTGTCCTATATTGGTGGTTATTGATGAAGGCCATAGTCCCCGTAATGAGAGGAGTCATATTTGGAATAATCTATCAAACTCCAAGTGGGAAAATGCATTATATTCCAAAACAATTTCAATGATCTCTATAACACGCTACATTTGGCAAGGCCAGAAAAGTCAAATTTTCTTGCCAAACATGCCTTTTGAGGGTGAAAACCCAAAGCACCTCCTAAACGGTCCCGTGAGAGGTGCAAACACCTCACACAGGACCAATGTAACTCGCAGGAATCGATCGCGTGGTCACGGGACTCCCGATTTGAGAATATGATGATAATTCAAGAAAATCTACACTTAAGCTTGAAAACGTACTGTGAGAGGGTGAAACCCCTTAACTCCCACAAGCGGTCCCTTTAGGGAAGAGATCATCGTGCACGGTACCAATGTAACTTGCAGGAACCGATCGCGTGGTCACGAACCCCCCAGTTTGAGAATATGATGATAATTTAAGAAAATTCATACTTAAGCTTGAAAATGTGCCCTTAGAGGGGAACCCCATAGCTCCCCAAAAATGACCCTTTTAAGGGAGCGATCACCACGTACGGGTCCAATGTAGCTAGTAGGAGACGATTGCATGGTCATGGGACAACCGACTT
Organism: Sambucus nigra; assembly: GCA_949130495.1. Taxonomy (NCBI): domain Eukaryota; kingdom Viridiplantae; phylum Streptophyta; class Magnoliopsida; order Dipsacales; family Adoxaceae; genus Sambucus; species Sambucus nigra. The sequence continues at coordinate 128,017,901 of OX422216.1, read as the reverse complement.
AAGGGCACGACACAAATTTTTGAATATCCACACTTAAGCTTGAAAATGTGCCTTAGGAGGGCAAAACCCCTTAGTGCCCCCCACACGGCCCCATGATCTGCGTTAACACCTTGCACGGGTCCAATGTAACTCGTAAGAGCCGAATGCATGGTCACGAGTCCCTAGATTTGAGAGCACGACCCAAAATAGAGAAAATCCACATTTAGGCTTAAAAATGTACCATTGGGGGCGAAAACCCTTAGCGCCCACCACACAGCCCTGTGAGTGGCTCTAACATCTCGCACGGGTCCAACGTAACTCGTAGAAGCCGAACCCATGGGCATGGGATCCAGACTTAGGCTTAGGCTTAAAATCCAGACTTAGGCTTAAAAACGTGGCATTAGGGGCAAAAGAGCCCCCTACCCTCTGAGTAGAGCCAACACCTCACACGAGTCCAATGTAACTCGTAGGAGCCGATTGCGTGGTCACAGGACCCTTGGTTTGAGAGTACGACCCAAAATAGAAAAAATCCACACTTAGGATTGAAAACTTGCCATTGGGGGGCGAAACCCATTAGCACCCCTGGACCAGGTGAGAAGCATCAACACCTCGCACGGGTCCAATGTAACTCGTAGGAGCTGATCATGTGGTCACGGGACCCTCGATTTGAAATCATGGCCCAAAATAAAGAAAATTCATACTTAGGCTTGATAACGTGACATTGGGGGAGAAAACCATTAGCGCCCCCCAAACGATCCCGTGAGCGGTACTAACACCTCGTACGGGTGCAATTTAACTCGTAGGAGCTAACCACATGGTCACGGGACCCTCGATTTGAGATCACGGCCCAAAATAGAGAAAATACACACTTAGGCTTAAAAATGTGCCATTAGGAGGGGGGGGAGAAACTCATTAGTGCTCTCCAAACGGCCCCGTGAGGGACGCAAACACCTCGCATGTGTCCAATGTAACTCATAGGAGCCGACCGGGTGGGCACGGAACCCTCAGTTTGAGAGCACAACCCAAAATAGAGAAAATCCACACTTAGACTTGAAAACATGCCATTAAGTGGAGAAACCCCTTATCACCCACCACACGGCCCCGTGAGTGTCTCTAACACTTATCACGGGTCCAATAAAACTCATAGGAGCTGACCGCATGGGTACGGGATCCTAGGTTTGAGAGCACGACCAAAAATAGATAAAATCCATACTTAGGTTGGAAAATGTGCCATTGGTGGGAAAACCCGTAACTCCCCCCACACGGCCCCATGGACGATGCCAACACCGCACATTCTTCCAATGTAACTCGTAGGAGCCGACTGCGTGGTCACAGGACCCTTGGTTTGAGAGCACGGCCCAAAACAAAGAAAATTTAGAAAATCATGCCAATTTTTTTTAATATAGATAAAACTGGTCACGGCTAAAGGCCGTGACCATATATATTTTTTTGGCACGCATAGTAAGGGTGACGGACTATATTCGTGACCAATGGTGTGATCGTCCAACAAAATAAAAGAGTGGGTCACGATTATGGTCCATGACCAGTGATGTGACCATCCAATTATCATTAAGGTTGGGTCACAACCTAGGTCCATGATCGGTGATGTGACCATCCAACAAAATTTAAGGGTGGGTCACGACCGAGGACCATGACCATCATGATAAATAGGTCGCGACCATGTTCCGTGACCCACTACGATTCGTGCCCATTAGATCATCAGGGACATGGGCTATGACCATAGGAAATGGCCAAGCTAGATTTGGTCATGGACCAAATCTATAACCCACAACTTTGGTCAGGGATAAAATCTGTGGCCATTTTCCTAGTTTGGTGTAGTGGTGGTAATTTCCAGCAGGGTCGAGGCCAACAGGACCAGAGGGAAGGTAATTTTGCAGTCAAGTGTTTCATTTGTGGCAAGAATGGCCACAAAAGATAGGATTCCCTTGATAATGGCAAGATACAGACGCAACAGGGTACCTGCCCGGAGCCTCAGAGACATATCTTCCCCGCCACCCTCCGAGAACCAATACTCCTACCAGCCTTGAGTACAACATCAGTCGTTCTAGTAGCCCCACCTCGCAGGGGTAGTTATAGTATGGGAGTGTGTATCACATCCACCATATTGTAGATCCACAGGCTCCACCCACTGTTGAGGGTATGTTACTTATCCATGGTACTTTGGGGAGCATTTTATTTAACACTGGGGCTTCACTCTTGTTCATAGCCAGTATATTTTCACGAGTCGTAGGGTTATTAGAGATGGAATATAATGCAGTCGCATGTGTAGACTCACCATTAGATAGTGGGACACTTATTTTCTTTATATACTAGGGTTTGAGTATAGATATTGGGAGACTAGTTTTGCTTGCTAACATGCTTGTATTAGACACGTCAATCATTGACATGGATTGTCTACCGGAGTATAGGGCCATGATTGACTATTATAGCTGGAGCATAGCGTTTGCGATTCTCGACCGGGAGATGTTCTTAGTGGCGATGCCTCATCCTGAAGGATGATCGTCCACTCATTTATACGACATAGAGGAGGAGACCTCTAAGGGGGTTATTATTTCCCTCGATTCGATTCCAGTTGTATGAGAGTTTAATGATGTCTTTTAGGAGATACCTAGATTTTCCCCTAGCAGAGAGATTGAGTTCGTCATTGACTTAGCACTGGGCACTCGACCAATAGCTCGTGCACCATATCGTATGGCTCCTATGGAGATGAGGGAGCTATGGGATCAGATTGAGAAGTTATTGGGGAAGGTCTTTATACGTCATAGTAATTCACCTTGGGGTGCCCTAGTATTGTTTATGAAGAAGAAATATGGGTCTTTACAACTGTGCATGGATTACTAGGAGTTGAATAAAGTCACAATACGAAATAAGTATTCGTTGCCTCGAATCGATGACTTATTCGATCAGTTGAGAAGAGTCGCCTACTTCTCTAAGATAGACTTCAGATCAAGGTATCACTAGTTGCGTATCTGGGAGCAAAACGTATCTAAGACTGCCTTTTTGACAAGATATGGGTCCTATGAGTTTCGAGTTATGCCTTTTGGGCTAACCAATGCACCATCTCTATTTATGGACTTGAAGAATAGTGTGTTCATAGAGTTCTTGGATCATTTTGTTATCATCTTGATTGATGACATCCTAATTTATTCTCGAAATGAGGAGCATGCCGAGCATTTACGTCAGGTTTTACACACATTGCGTGAGCATCAGTTGTACATGAAGTTTGAAAAATGCGAGTTCTAGATACATAAGGTACATTTTTTGGGGCATATTATTTTTGAGTTGGGGATATCGATGGACCCGAGTAAAGTGTCAGCGGTGAGGGAGTGGGGACAGCCCACGACACCGAAAGAGGTGAGCAGTTTCTTGGGGTTAGTTAGGTACTATATACGGTTTATAAGGAGATTCTTGAAGATTGCGGTCCCATTGACTAATTTGACTTGCCAAGGTGTCTCGTTTATTTAGGATGACGCATGTACTTAGATTTTGATGAGCTGGAGGATAAGTTGATTTTCGCACCCGTACTCGCACTTCTTAGGGCAGGAGTGGGGCTCTTATTTTTACTGACGCATCCCTATAGGGACTTGGGGGGGTGTTATAGCAGGAGGATCAGGCTATAACTTATGCTTACCACAAGCTTAATCCTCACGAGAGGAATTACCCCACCCACGACTTGGAGTTAGCGAGATTCGTGTTTACGTTACGAATTTAGATACATTATTTGTTGGTGGAGAGATTTCGTCTGTTCACATATCGTAAGTCACTTCAGTACTTGTTTAATCAAAGAGAGGTGAATATGCATTAGTGTAGGTGGCTTGAATTTGTGAAAGAATATCAGTTTGATATCCAGTATCATCCATGGAAGGCTAACGTGGTGGTAGAAGCGTTGAGCCGTAGGACAGTAGGGGATGTAGCTGAAGTTTGGAAGGAGAAATGGAAGGAGTTGGGACATCAGGATTCAATTTCCCGATAATTTATTTTAGTTACGACCATCACCCCCAGATTTTGACGAGGGTGGTACAGGCATAGGCAGAAGATTCTTTTCGTCAGGATCTAATTAGACAACCTTTAGCTGGGGAGCCGAGTCATATTTTGTGATTTTAGAGGGAGGTTTACGATTCAACAGGAGATTGATTATCCTAGAAGGGGAGGAGTTGTGACACACAGTGATGGCAAAGTCACACGGGTCACGGTTTGCGGTACATCCCAGAGGGGTTAAAATGCACCAATACATGAGATGGCATTACTGGTGGAGTGGAATGAAGAGAGACATTATCGAGTTTTTTTTTAGGTGTACTACTTGTCAATGGGTGAAAGTGGACCATCAGAAGTCGTAGCGGTCCTACAACCATTAGAGATCCAGATGTGGAAATGGGAGATCATTTCCATGGATTTTATTATTGGATTGCCTACTTCACAGCGAGATCGTGATTCCATATGGGTGATAGTGGATCGGTTGATCAAGGTGGCCCACTTCTTATCGGTTTGGACTGATTATACTACGGGATAGTATTCCCAGATTTTCATTGCTGGGATAGTGAGATTGGATGGGGTTCCATTACATATTGTGTCCCATAGGGACAAGATTTTTGGGTCTCAATTTTAGGAGAGTTTTCAGGAGGCCATGGGTATGGAGTTGCTTTTTAGTACGACTTATCATCCGCATATGGATGGGAAGACGGAGAGGACGAATTAAATGTTAGAAGATATGCTATAGATGTGTACACTTGATTTTTTGGAAGGTTAGGAGCAGTATCTTCCACTGGTGGAGTTCGCATATAATAACTCCTACCAGTTCATGATTGGGATGGTACCATTTGAGGTTTTATATGGTAGGCCATGTCGTTCACCCGCTTTTTGGTTAGAGGTGGGGGATAATAAGATTATCATATCGGAGTTGATTCAGGATACGTCAACCAAAATTGAGTTAATTTGGAGTCACATATGGATAGCCCGATATCGATAAAAGAGTTATGCGAATGCTAAGAGGTTCTTCTTGGTGTTTAATATGGGGGATTAGGTGCTTATACGTGTATCTCCTATGAAGGGGATAATGATGTTTGAGAATAAAGTAAAGTTGGCACCGAGGTACGTGGGTCCATTACCTATTATTGAGAATATTGGGCCAGTTGCGTACGGACTTGGGTTGCCGGAGCACTTGCATCGGATTCATAATGTATTTCATATTTCTTTACTGAGATGATATAGTCGGGACACACGTGCCAATCGTGTCGAGACTTAATTTGGAAAATAAAATATAATTTAACTTTTGTTATTCCAAATGGTCATTTCGAGTGCGCCTGTGTGTCCATAGGGTCAAAATAGTCAAAAAAGTCTACGTGGAGGTTTAGTTTGGGCACGAGGTTCTTTTAGGCCAAACCGGTCCCTCAAAGGGGTATTTTGGTCTTTTGAAATTTTTGAGGAAATAAACTCACGAAGATTAAATTATTATATCTACTATCACGTAAAGGGAATTAGGGTTATCAGTTACCAAACCAAAAGGAGAGATACAGGAGGGAGAAGGAGAGTTGTTCCTAGAGTTCCAAGGCCAAAAATCACCTTCTTGCACCACCACCACCGACAGATTGTAAATCGGTAAGAGAAGAACAAAAATCTCACCACTAATTTTGCAGAATACAGACTTCAAAATTAAAGAAAGTGTTTATCTTGCTACATTGTGATTTGATATACTATCCATGTTAGAATGGGATGATTACTTTGTGAAATTCATGAATTTTGAATTAAAATTGGAGATATAAATCATAATCTTGGGTAGGACTGATAATGTACTTGATCCCTTACACATGTAGGATGAAATTGATGTGAAATATAATAAAATTTTGGAAGAAATCTGGAATTTTGTTGAGGTTCTTGAACATGAATACTAATATAGGGTTTTAGAGGTTAATCTTGATTAAATCTAATTTGAGGTTGTTTTATAAAGATTAAATGTTTTTTTTACATTAAAAATCGTTGATACATGTTACTATAATGTCAGAGATCTTTGGTTTGGTGTTTGGAATAGTGTAATGTTGGTTTGGAGGTCTAAAAATGGTGGAAACCCGTAGCAAAAAGAGGATGAACACCTAGGTACAGCGAACCAGTTCGCTTGTTCCCCCAAACTTGTTCGGTTGTACCCTCAAACCGGTTCGCATGTTCCCCCAAACTGGTTCGGGGGACCTGCCATTTATGAGATTTGGTTTTGTTCAATTTTGGTAGGTTTGGGTTGATAATTTTGAAAAACTGTCACTTAAGTCGTTTAATTCAAGATTAAACTATCTAAGTAACTCCGAACTGTTTTTTGGGAAAACTCTTTTCTTTAAATCAAATAGATTAACCACAAGATGTGATTAATAAAAATATGTACGAGATATGTTCAGGATTATGTAACTAGTTTTGAAAAACAAAACTAAAATAGTTTAAATGAATTTAAATCAGCACACCAACAAGAATAAGATGAGGTGATGTAGAAAGATTAAGTACACACAGTTTTTAACGTGGTAAAACCTGACCCAACTGAGGAAACATCCACGGTGACTTCTAAGTCACAAACCAAAAATTCACTAAAATAAAATATACAAGTTACAAGATATTTAACACACATGCAAACAAAACAGACCTATACAAGTTTAGAATATGCACCCACTGGTTTAATTCTAACTTCTCAGCATTTTGTTTCAGCTTTAGATCGACTCTTGATGTTTCAAGATATTATAGTCAACACTTCTTGTGTTGTAGTGTGACAAGTGTTTGTGACAGTGTTCTAACACAAACATGCATACACACACACACACACACACACACACACACACTTATTTATAAAGACAAGTCTTATCAAATTACAGAATAGATCTAGATGATTAGGGCTTTCAGTTTCTCTCTTCTTTAGAAACAAAAGACTTTTTTATCTTTCAAAATATCCAAGAATCCAAGGTTACCTTGCTCAGAAGACGGCCAAGGTCTTAAACAATTTCATAGGGTTTTGAAAAAAAAATTGAAACTGTAAATCACCAATTACGATACCAACGAGATTAGAAGTCTTGTTTCATAAGAACTAGAAACAGAAAAGGAATTTGTTGATTCTTGAGTTCTGAAAAATATTTATAGAAGAAAATAATCACAAATATAATTTCTCAAGATGATAAACGAAATAATGCATATCTAAGTGATATATGACATAAAATGGCAAGATCTACAGTTCCTATAAAAAGAAATAGAGATCAAACTAAAATGTCTAAGTTGGTTACAAGATCTTAAACACAGAGGAATCAAACCATGAACAAGCTTCAAACAATCTCCAAAACAACTCTCAAACACTCAGGTTTGATTTTGGTTTTAAACTGATTTGGGATTTAAAAGCAGTTTAAGGTTTGGAAAAGATATTAGGGTTTGGACGATTTTAGGGTTTTCTCTCTCGGGTTTCTCTCTCTTTTTCTCTCTCAAACATTTGAAGAAATGCAAAAACTTCTGACATTGAGATGATCCATTCCCTTATATACACATACAGTTTCACATGGATCATAAAATAAGTAATGTAGATCGTTGATAAAATAAATGAACGAACCAAATTAAGTAAAGAGTTATGTGAGAGAAAGAAAACACAAATCAGGCCGTTATGCAGTTGGCAAGTGTAAGGCTCAGATCATCTAACAAATGAGTATGAAAACTTATTTACAAACACACCTTTAAGTCTCAAGCACTTTCGTATTCAACCCAATTAAACATTCAGGTAAGAAATGATATAATCAATATTAACATAATGACCCCAAAGTTTATAAAACACAACTTTTAATTTCTTAAAAATCATTTAAAAATTATTTAAAAATCCCAAAATTAGTAAAAACTTATTTTAAAGGGAATTAACTCACACACAAGCAAATGATGCAAGATATAATTTATGTATGCAATCGTAGTATGTGGAGTTGAGGATTTACCTTTAATACCAATAAGAGGAATCATGTGTAGAATCTAAGGTTCTTTGGAATCTAGGTGATGGGACTCAAATTTTGTCACAATTTCCAAAGTAGATGAGCAATTATACAATGTAGACTCAAGTAAGTCAAGAATATAAGGTGCTTCAATCTCCCCCTTTGGAAATATGAGACAAAATCTCCTTTGAGTCAACTTGGACTCGTAGGGATACGAACAAAAAATAAGAAAAACCTATTCCTATACAAAATTCTATCTACCCATATCCTAGAAAAAGAAAATTACATAAATCAACTAATTACAAACTAATACCCTAATAACATTTGTTGTAGACAACGGTACAGATTCCTGCAAATAAGACTAAGATCAAGCTTTTTAGAGATATATACAAGAAAAAATGAACTCATAAGACTCAAATTTCTCCCCCATTTTGTCTCAAATGGACAAAGGGAAAAAATACTTAAGTCACACTAGTCTATTTAACACAAATCATGCCGATCGATTTTTGCAAAGACTGAAATCTATTGTAATCCAAAGGTTTAGTAAACATATATGCGAGCTACAATTCAATAGGAAGATAATTAATTTCTAATTCCTTAGTCTCAACTAATTCGCGAATAAAATGACGTCTAATTTTAATATGTTTTGTTCGTGAGTGTTGAACAGGCTTTTTAGAAATATTGATCACGCTTTGGTTATCACAATAAAGATGCAATTGGTATTGTTGAATGCCATAGTCACTTAGCATTTGCTTAAGCCAATGTAATTGGGCACAACAACTACCAGCAGTTATGTATTCATATTCAATTGTAGGTAATGAAGTGCAGTTTTGTTTCTTACTATTCCATCGAACCAAATTGTTACCGATATAGTAACACGCTCCTAGTGTGGTATTACTATCATCAGAACACCATGCCCAGTCGGCATCAGTGTATCTTATTATAGTACTCGGAGTGTCACTGGTGTACCAAAGTCCCAACTTTAGAGTGCCTTTAACATATTTAATGATTCTTTTTACACAAACTAAGTGGCTCTTTTTTGGATTATTTTGATAACGGGCACACATGCAAATGTCGTACATAATATCAGGACGCCAGGCAGTAAGGTATAGTAAGCTTCCTATCATACTACGATATAAAGTAGAATCAATGGATTTTCTATTCTCATATTTAGATAATTTGACAGTAGTACTGATGGGAGTTCGAGCTTTTTTAGCACTTTCAAGCCCGAATTTTTTAACATTCCCTAAATTTGTTTGACTTGAAGACCCAAGAAAAAATGCAACTCCCCCATAAAAGACATTTGAAATTCTTTAAGAATAATTTCAAAAAATGATTTAACTTCTGAAGGGAAAGTTTATCCAAAAATGATATCGTCGACATATACTTGATCTATAATAATATCTTTGTCAAAATGTTTGACAAATAGAGTTTGATCATTTTTGCCTCTCTTAAAACCTTTATCTAAGAGAAAGTTGGAAAGATGTTCATACCAGGCTCTTGGTGCTTGTTTCAAACCATACAAAGCATTTTTAAGACGATAAATATGATTTGGATAATAAGGGTCAATAAACCCCTTGGGTTGTTCAATATAGGTCTCTTAAGTCAAGATTCCATTAAGAAAGGCTGATTTTACATCCATTTGGTAAAGCATAAAGTGCAACTAACAGGCTATGGAAGAGAGAAGATGAACAGATTATAGACGAGTAACTGGAGCAAATGTCTCATTAAAATCTATTCCTTCAATTTGAGAATATCCTTGATCCACTAATCTGGCTTTATTTTTAATGATTATCCCACTTTCATCAGTTTTATTTTTAAATAGCCAACGTGTGCCAATAACCTTTTTATGATTAGGCCTAGGTACAAGATACCAAACATCATGAATGATAAATTGAAGAAGTTCTTCCTGCATGGAAGAAATCCATTGTGGGTCATTTAATGCCTCATTTATGTTCTTTGGTTCCACAAGGGAAACAAAACATGCATAATGAACATAGTTTCTTAATTGATATCTTGTACGTACATGCTCACAAGGGTTACCAATAACTTTATCTATGGGATGATCTTTAGAAACCCAGTTAAGTACTTCAGGTTTCTCAATTGGTAAAGAATCATCTATTTCTAGAGAGTCATTTTCTAAAATAATTTTGGACTCTTCCACAATAGTTGATTCTCTAGTCTTACTTTTAATAATAGTGTCACTTACAATAACGTTTATGGATTCCATTAAAGTCTTTGTGCGAAGATTGTAGACACAGTATGCTCTACTGTCAGGAGAATATCATAGGAAGATAGATTTATCTCCACGAGTCTCAAATTTGGATAAGAGTTCTCTGTCTTTATAGACGTAACATGTACTACCAAAAGTTCTATGGTATTTAAGATTGGGCTTGTTCCCATACCATAGTTCGTAAGGAGTTTGTTTAGAATTTTTCCTAAGATAAACCCTATTAATAATGTGACACGCAGTACAAATTGATTCTACCCAAAAATATTTAGGTAAACACTTGGCATGAATCATAAGACATGCCATCTCTTGAAGGGTACGATTCTTTCGCTCAATAATTCCATTTTATTGAGGAGTCTTAGGAGAACTAAATTCATGTTTGTAACCATTATAGTCACAATACTCTATAACACATGTATCTATGAATTGTCCTCCTCTATCACTACAAATTCTATTTACTTGATTGTCCTTCTCATTTTCAATGAAAAGCGAGATTTTAAAAAAGGTTCTGAAAGTGTCTGACTTTTGTTTTAAGAAGGGTACCCAAGTAAACCTGGTGAAGTCATCTACCATAACTAGAATGTAACTGTGTCCACATAGACTAACAGTACGAGAAGGAATAATTAGGTCCATATGGATGAGCTCTAAGAGTTTAGAGGTAAGGATATCTTTAACTTTCTTATGAGGTGCCTTAACAATTTTTCCTTCCTGACATGATCCACAGACAATGTTAGAGGTAGGTTTGATCTTTTGAATTCCTCTAACTATTTCTTGTGAAGACAATCTACTAAGGCTATCGTAATTTATGTAACCCATCCTATTATGCCATATTTCATTGTCATCCATTCTGGCAATGCTACAGACTTCAGTACTGTTCTGGACATTATAACAATTGTCGAGAGTCCTGAGTCCTGTAATTATGCACTCACCTTTTTCATTTAAAATCTTGCAATTATTCTTTGAAAAGGTGACAGTATGATTTGAGTCACAAAATTGCGAGATACTAAGTAGATTAGCCTTAAGACCTTTTACTAGAAGAACATTTTCAACAACAGGCAATCCTTCTTCTTGGAGTGTTCCTTTACCAATGATTTGAGATGATACACCATCACCGAAAATAACTTTTCCTCCAGCAAAGCTGGTTTTGTTTAAAAGTTTTATATAAACCCTAGTCATGTGTTTTGAACACCTAGAGTCTAAATACCAACCAAAAGGGGTGTGTTTAGCTTTTAAACCAGTAATCACAATGTTACACTTCGTCTGGGGCAATAGATCTTATTTTCTAACCCAAATAGCTCTTGTTTTTATTTTGTGCTTATTTTCTCTCATTTGATAAAATTTGCGAGCAATAGATTTTTGTTGAAAAATATTTTGCGCATGCATTTGAGTTTTATAGAGGATAAGAGCATTTGGTTTAGAAAACTGCCTAGGAATTCTTCTTGTAAATGATCTTTTAGGTATGGTCTTTCTCTTTCTATAGGATTTTTTTCTGGTTGTCTAGGCAGAACATAATTATTACGCCTTCTCATAGAGTAATTAATGTTTTGGTATAAGGGAGTATTATAGGCAGGATTAATTAAACGTCTAGAGTAGCGACCTTTGAAAGAATGTCCGTATATGTTACAGTAAGAGCAATACAAATTTCTTGAAGAGGGTATCTCCTTAGAAAAGTTTCTAAACATAGGTTTCATGGGATTTTGACGTTGAACCTTATTCATAGGGAGTACAGTTTGGAACGCATAATCACCCTTCCTAATCGGAGGGAGGACATATTTAGCCTTAGGTGGACTATCACACTTAGAGTGACTTCATTCCCTAATATCCAACTTTTGTTATTTTTTTATCAAACTCATCATTTAGGGATTAAAAATCTGGATAGGCTTCCATAGGTCTTTTGCCACCCAACATAAACTTGATTGATTCAAAGTTTTTAATTTGTGTTTTTGAATTTGGGAAAAATCCTATTCCAGTTCGATCGTCAAAATTGTTTTTTGAATCAGCAACAAAATCATCAAAACAATTGGAATTATTTTCAAACTTAGCAAATTTTTTGAAAACAATTGTTATCTTTTCTTTAGCTTGTTCCAATTCTAATAATGTCCCTTTATATTTTTTCTCCAGAGTTTCATTTGTTTCAATCAAATTTTTCAATTTTTAATCAAAAACTTTGACTTCATTTTCATGAGTTAGACATTGGGTAGTATACTCATCAGTGTTAAGTTTAACCATTAGACTTAGGTCTTCTAGTTTCTTAGTGAGGTCTTTCACTATCTTCTCTAGTATAGGGATTTTCTTAAGAGTTTTGGCATAAAGTGTGTGAACATCAGGGAGGTCTTTAGTGTCTGAATCACTAAGTGTGGTGTGTGAAGTTAACCCTAAGGATTCAATTCTTGAACTCACATAAACATTGACATCGTCATTATCGCTTTCCCTTTGACTCACACACCCCGCTGTTGAACTAGCAATGTTCTCAGAAATTAAAGCATCTAAACCAGTAACAGCATGAATCATAACGACAGAAGTAGAACTACTAGCATCATTCTCATACTTAGGCACATGCATATCATCATTATATATTATCTTAGCGAAGAAAGACATGCAAGGATAAAAAAAATCAGATGACTCACGTTCCTCATTATCAGAGTCACTTGAATCATCCCATGTCTTGCAAATGTTGACCCTAGTATGTTTATTGGTTATGTTCACGTTAACTCTACAATCTTGTGCTATACAACCCAATTTTCCACATCTAAAACATTCAATATTCTTAAAATCTTTGTTAGGTCTCATATGAATTTCCTTGTGATGTTTGTCTTGACGTTTCTCATGAGGTTTGTGATTAGACTGAGTTGGATAATTTATCTTGCCTTGTCTGGTTGCCATTTTATTTCTAAATTTCACAATCTTCTTAAACTTATTTGGCATCAAGGCAATATGATTATCCAAACTATCTATATCACATTCCTCATCATAATAGGAATCATTATTGGGAATACTAAGCTCAGGTTTTATCAGTTTAGAGGAAAAACTCAAATTGAAACTAGTATGTTTCCTATGAGACTGGGTTAATTGTTTCTTGAATTCTAGTTTCATTTCCACAGTTCTCAGTTTATTACTGACTTCCTCAATAGCATATCTTTTATTATCAAGTTTCTGTGGCAATGACCATAAAATTTTCGAGACAATTTCCTTTCTATCATAGGTTATACCATTAGAATGTAATTTGGTCACAATGTTCGTCAATTTCATGTCAAAGTCATCAAATGATTCAGAGCCTGACATGATTAAAAAGTTATACTACTGCATAAGCAACTGAGTTTTAGCAGCCTTAACTCTAGTGTCACCTTCATGTGCAGTAACCAACGTATCCCAAGCTTCTTTAGAAGTGGTACAAGATGAGATCCTTTTGAACTCATATTCATTTATATACATGAAAATGGCATTCTTGCCTCTGTTATTGTTCAAAGAGGCTTGCTTCTCTTCTTGAGTGAATTCACTTCATACTTTCTTGATCCTCTCACTACTTCCTTCAGTGGCTGGTTTTGTAGGATAAGTATTTCCATTTTCAACAATGTGCCAGACATCATCTCCCAAGGTTCCTTGTACGAAAGAAACCATCCCTACTTTACAATAAGTAAAGTTGTTTCCGTCAAAGAGAGGGGGTCTGGACAGGTTACCAAATCTTTCATATATCTCGTTCATTGTTTGATTTTAAGAAAAAAATTTCAGAAACACAAGATCTTTAAAGAAAATTTCCCAAGCACTTATACCAATTGAAAAACTGTCACTTAAGTCGTTTAATTTAAGATTAAACTATCTAAGTAACTCCGAACTATTTTTTGGGGGAAACTCTTTTCTTTAAATCAGAAAGATTAACCACAATATGTGTTTAATAAAAATATGTACAAGATATGTTCAAGTTTATGTAACTAGTTTTGAAAAACAAAACTAAAACAGTTTAAATCAATTTAAATTAGCACACCAACAAGAATGAGATGAGGTGATGTAGAAATATTAAGTACACACAGTTTTTAATATGGTAAAACCTCAGCCAATTGAGGAAACATCCACGGTGACTTCCAAGTCACAAACCAAAAATTCACTAAAATAAAAAATACAAGTTACAAGATATTTAACACACATGCATGCAAAATAGACCTACACAAGTTTAGAATATGTAACCACTGGTTTGATTCTAACTTCTCTGCAGTTCTGATGTTGTTGTGTCTTTCTCAGCTTACTAACTTCTTAGCATTTTGTTCTAGCTTTACGTTGACTCTTGATGTTTCAAGATCTTATAGTCAACACTTCTTGTGTTGTAGTGTGACAAGTGTTTGTGACAGTGTTCTAACACGAGCATGCACGCGTACACACACACACACACACACACACACACACACTAATTTATACATAAAAGTCCTATCAAATTACAAAACATATATAGATGATTAGGGCTTTCAGTTTCTCTCTTCTTTAGAAACAAAAGACTTCTTGATCTTTCAAAATATCCAAGAATCCAAGGTTACCTTGCTCAGAAGACGACCAAGGTCTTAAATAATTTCAGAGGGTTTTAAAAAAAATTGAAATTGTAAATCCCCAATTATGATTCCAACTAGATTAGACGTCTTGTTTCATAAGAACTAGAAACATAAAAGGAATTTGTTGATTATTGAGTTGTGAAAAACATTTACATAAGAAAATAATTAACAAATATAATTTCTCAAGATGAGAAATGAAATAATGCAGATCTAAGTGATATATGACATAGAATATCAAGATCTATAGTTTCTATAAAAAGAAATAGAGATCAAACCAAAATGTCTAAGTTGGTTACAAGATATTAAACACAGAGGATTCAAACCACGAACAAGCTTCAAAACGTCTCTAAAACAAATCTCAAACACTTAGGTTTGATTTTGGTTTAAAACTGATTTTGGATTTAAAAGGAGTTTAGGGTTTGGACGATTTTAGGGTTTTCTCTCTCTGTTTTTTTTTTATTTTTCTCTCTCAAACATTTGAGGAAATGGAAAAACATCTGAGATTGAGACGATCCATTCACTTATATACACATACGGTTTCACATGGATAAAAAACAAAGTAATGTAGATCGGCGATAAAATAAATCATCGAACTAGATTAAGTAAAGAGTTATGTGAGAGGAAGAAAACACAAATCAGGTCATTAGGTAGTTGACAAGAGTAAGGGTCAGATCATCTAACAAATGCACATGAAAACTTAATTACAAACACACCTTTAAGTCTCAAGCGCTTTCGTATTCAACCCAATTAAACATTCAGGTAAGAAATTATTTAATCAGTATTAACATAATGACCCCAAAGGTTATAAAACACAACTTTTAATTTCTTAAAAATCATTTTAAATTTATTTAAAAAATCCCAAAATTAATAAAAACTTATTTTAAAGGGAATTAACTCACACACAAGAAAATAATGCAAGATATAATTTATGTATGCAATCCTAGTGTGTGGTGTTGTGGATTTACCTTTCATACCAACAAGAGGAATCATTTGTAGAATCTGAGGTTGTTTGGAGTCTAGGTGACGGGACTCAAATTTTATCATAATTTCCAAACTAGATGACCACTTATACAATGTAGACTCAAGTAAGTCAAGAGTATAAGGTGCTTCAAATTTCTTTCCAAATGAAGAGAAATTTAGTTAACAAAGTATGTGATATATTTCATAGATGATTCCACAAAAATGATATTGAATATGAGTGAGCCACGGGGCTTTTTTTGATATGTAAATGTTCATCGGTAAATTTGAATGGGTCATGAAAAGTGTGAGTGAATATACGACCGGACCAGTGATAGAGAATATTTTAATTTATGAAATAATCCAATAGAGTGATTAGGACTCTTCGAGTATTGAAAAAATTCTTGGGAAGAAGACGATGAATAGTTTAATGGTGAATTTAAAATACCTAGGATATTCGGGTGTTAATAGACTACGTGGGAGACATATGTTATAGGTTGAAAGTATACCTATATGTATAATGATAGCTTGGTTTTTGAAAATATACTCATTTTTAACGGTGCAGGTGAGTGCCTCGTTAAAAGACATTTTTGGAAAATGAAGGGTAGAGATTACTTCTTGCAACTATAATTCAAATCCCTTTATGCCCTCTTTCAGATCCCCAAATCCTTTATCCCGCTCAAAAACGAAGCTTTCTCTCTCCCCCTCTCTCTTTATCACAGAAGAATTGCACATGGCCTTACTCCATACTCCATCTCTTTCAACATCCCTCCCAATGGATCATCCCACATTTCCTCTATTACGTCATCCGGTTCATCCCATGTTGCCTCCTGAAACGAGGTAATCACTATTTATCTCTTTCTCTCTTACATACACACACTATTTTGGTGTTATATTTGTACACTTTAGATCAGACTTTGAGCCCCTATTTTTGATGGGTTTTTCTATGATGGTTGATTTATGAGTTTTTTTACTGTAGTGGATCAGGTACACGCACACACTGTGACATTTGGTACATACTTTGAGCCCCTATTTAGATTAGGTACACACTGTGACATTTAGAGGTTTCAAGACACATGTATACGCACACACACTATTCGATTTGAGAGGTAATGTCTCTATCTTATACACACACATGTAAGAGATATTTTTAATTCCATTTTCAAGATCATGTGAGTTTTGTTTTACATATCTTTTTGGATCTTGAAGAAATGAAAGGCGTGTTTTAGGTATTTTTTTTGTACAGTACTTTTGGTAATAGTTTTAAGTTGTTACTTATGTTGTTATATTAGCATTTTTTTTAATTTTTATGTTTTATTTTACTACATTAAAAAAGTTCTATATTCATGGAGCTTTATTGAACTAATACTTCCTTGAACCATGGTCTCTGTAATATTTGTACTGTTTCATTATAAAGGAATTCTATACATGGTACTCTTAGAAATTCTATACATGGTCTCTATTAGAAATCCACAAATATTACAGGTTTATATTTGCATCTTCCTTTATAATTGTACTTTTTGGTTAGTTTGTCATTGTTGAAGGTTTGTAAGTTGTTTTTTCTTTCATAGCCCACACTTCAAGAAAAGGAAAGAAAAACCTGCATCCTCTGAGACTAATCCCAGAGAACAATGTAAACTAAATGAACCCAATAAACTTCTTCAGGGTGAGTAATTGATTTTATTTTAGTTTTCTCTTATTCATGTGGTTTATGTGTTACTAAATTATTCTCTTTGAATTTGAAGTGATAAGCGGTGACACAATAGAGATATATCTAATTGGTTCCATGTTACGCGTTACTAAATTGTACTCTTTTGAGTTTTCTCTTATGTAATGTACTCTATTAGTTCCATGTTTCTATCCATTTTATGGAGTTGATTTCGGTTGCATTGTCGTTTCATTTTGTGGTTATAAATTGTGTGTAGAGGCTATTTAAATTATGGTTTAATTCGCTCAAAAAAAATCTGGGAGTAATGTAATGCAATATAAGTTGGATGTAATCCAATATCTATTGGATACAATATCTGTTGGATGAAATGCAATATTTTTTTGATGTAATCCAATATATGTTGGTTCATGTATGCTTATTTATTCATTACACATTCATGTATTCCCGAGTTGACTCAGGTTGGGTTTCTTTCATTTTAGAGGTGCTATTAAGTCCTTATTTTCGTGCATTTTAGAGGTGTTAATACTTATTTACATGCTTATTTACATCAAAATCAGTTTTTTATTTAATTGCAAACTCAGGTTTAAGAGGCTTATTTACATGATATTACTTATTTACATGCTTATTAAGAGGTTGACTCCATAAGTTTATGACATTTTGAAGTCTTGATGTTCATTGGACCACACATTGGATTCTCATGAAAAAATTATTGCACTTGTGTCATAAATGGTGCGAGTGTACTACTATTTCGTTGACTCGTCGAGTTTGGAACCAATTTGACTATAGTATCCACAATATTGCAATTATCTGAGCTGAATTATTGGGTTCCTACTTCTTTTCAGAATTTTCTTTGATCTTCCTAATAATTTATAATTTTTTCTTGCTCGAAATTGAAACCCTCTTT
Source organism: Sambucus nigra (assembly GCA_949130495.1). Classification (NCBI taxonomy): domain Eukaryota; kingdom Viridiplantae; phylum Streptophyta; class Magnoliopsida; order Dipsacales; family Adoxaceae; genus Sambucus; species Sambucus nigra. The sequence goes on along the minus strand of OX422216.1, from coordinate 127,999,675 downwards.
GAACCATGTGTTATCTTGATGCTTACAACGATCTCTATATTGTCTTTTACATGTTTTTAGTTAAGATTCTATAGATATATATTCTTACATTACATTTTGTGCTTTGATACAGTGACTGTGAAGAATTGTTCGAGTGTGGAACCCTCTAGCAATCCTGTACCAGATAAAAAAAATAGAGAATGGTTCTGAAACATGGGAATGAAAGGTTTATCTATGTAAACCTTTAAATTGTTTCGTGGATACTGCAAATTGGAAGTCCTCAAAGTTTACTTCACAAGGTCCGCACATCATTTATTAAATGCATATGGCATATGGGATGAGTTTATAGTTCTTTCAATGTCTATTAATATACAAGAGTGCTAAGGATGATCATGAAAGACTTATCTTGACAAAGATGAAGTAACCATATAGCCAACAATTGAAATCAAAGAAAAAAGGTCTGTCTGAGGATTTAGTTGACTGTTACCAGTCTCCCTATAGAGATGGTGAATTTTCAGGAAGTTTTCAACGATTTCTCACATGGATACACTTATTGTTGACTTTCCACATCGATGAAAAATTAGAAGTTATGTGGATAAACTTATTGTGGAAAATTAGAGATAGATTAAGTTTCTCCTAGATCAATGCTCGATTAAATCTGTCAGTTGTTGATTTGTACCAACTTTTAAAACACTACAAAAAGTAGCATGGCATGAGCAGGTGTTGTAACTCTTCAAATCTGTCTGATGATGATTATATATATGCATAGTTTTTTCTTTCATGATACATTACCCTTGAGTGATGAAAAATTTCTCTATGATACTTTATGTTTCATTTGTTCAAACTATTCATACGTGAATCTTGAGTCTGTTTTTATGTTTTTAGAGTCTTTTGTAGTCGTGTTTATTCTACCAACAAATTTCATCTTACAAATACTTTACTATTAACATAGCATGCAAGTTAGTAATATATATATATATATATATATATATATATATATATATATATTTGTTGCTATGTCCATTGTTTCTCTATTTTCGATCACTATTTTTTTATGTTTGAAATAAGGTCTTCAACCGTGATTTTTCAGAATGTCTAAAGAAGAATGACAAGTTCTATTGTTCGACCACACAAAATTGGGTTCTCTTCATGCGACGACACTATCAACCATTATTAACATAAGACAATATAACCATTGAGGTTTACTTGAAATTTTAAGATGCGATTTTAAGGTTTTCTAAAAATTGGAAATCGATTGAAAGTTTTGAGACTCGATGTTTACTATGTTATTTTACAATTTGTCTATCCATGTATTTAAACATTACATTTTTTATAGTTTTAAAAACATTAATTTTTATACTTTCATATTTAAAAGAATGGACCATTCTAACGGTTGTTCTTTTATTTGACAAGTTGTCCAAACAAAGAATTGAGAATTGAATAATTCAATAAGGAAGATGTCTTCCAAAATGGTACTGATGGCATTTCATTTATCTCCTATAAGTTTGTATATTTACTCAATTCTTTTGGATTCTACTTATTATTATGAAAAGTTAATTATTAAGTTATCGAGACTGATATTTATTGTTGGGTTTTAGAGTTAAATAGGTTTTGGTTGAGAATGCTAATTTGAGACCAATTGCAATTGTGATTGAGGAGAACGTCATGCAGCCACTGTTGAACGTCTTGGAGGATAATAGGTAAAACTAAAGTACGTTGTTGCTAGTTCATTCTAAGAAAATTGTGTTTGCTAAGTTTGCTTCATAATTACACTGCTACACAATTTCACTATTTTTATGCAATTAATATGAACCATTGTGAGTGTATGATTGTATTCTTTCTATCTGCGAGCTAACTGAAAAGTGAGACATGATGAATTGCTGTAAATTTATGTTCATGCTTATTTTTTCTCTAAGCTTGCTCTTTTTTTATTGGAAATATTCCGAGCCATTATTTATGTAATCATGAATAGGATCCAATTACTTTGTCCTCTATGAAGATCACCCCCTTTCATTTTTAGCCAATTGAGAAGAAGAGGTGGTAAATTTGACAAGAAGTTACCCAATGAAAAGCCCCCTAATCATGAAAAGAAATTTCGCAAGTTCCTGCCAGTGGTGGAATGATCAGATATGGGCACTCCTTGGTGAGGCAGCTAACTGATGATGTGCTGTGCAGAATAAGTATAAAAATCTATAACTATCAATCTCAATTTTTTTCAGACTTAGTCTATGAATCTTAATTACAAAGTCAATCATTATACCGTAAGCATGCATTTTGAAGCATCCAAGCTTAGGATAATTAATATTGAAAACCTTCGTCTTCTGCCAATTGCATCCACATAGAGTCAATACTTGAAGGAGTGGAAAACCAAACTGGAGTTCAATTGAGCAAGAACAACACTTATTTGAAAACATAACATTAGAATGTTTTTATATTTTGAGGCTTGGGAACCAAATAAAATGGTGAACATTGAATATAGAACTTATTCGTAAATTGAATTTTGTCAAGGAATTATTATCATAGAAAGAACAAGTGAAAACTATGATTGCCGCCATCAAGTTTAATGTATTCATGTGAGTCAACATATTTTAGTTTAAGTGTATCTTTCTACCTGTTGTGAATTTTTAGTTTGAGTTTTAGTTTGAGTCAGCATTAATTTACAATGACTTTGAGTTTTTGTTTTTCTACCTATTGTGAATTTTTGATGACCTATAGTCTTCCATGAATATGTTTTCGTGAGGTTTACTCAAATTTCTCAATTTTCTGGTGGATACAGGGTGCACTTCAAGGACTTGCAAATTGGCACACGATTGTGGTTACAAGGTTTGGTCCTGAGGCATACATACTTTGAAGTAGGGGTACTTTTCCATAGGCCTCCATAAATTTTTTGGATAATATGGAACATGGAGAGGTATATGCCACAAAATGGATATGTGCCTCATGACGTGTCGAAAAAATTAGGTGGGAAAAAAAATGGGGATGTGGGGGACATAACACTGATAGGGAAGGAACACAGTAAGGACATGCGATGTACACAATGGAACTTACTTTACTGGACCTTATTACTTCGTGTATCACGTGTCTCCATTTACATTTATTCATTTAGTTTCACGCAAGGGACACATATTAGATTAAGTAGAATTTCACATGTATTGAAATGAATTTTACATTAATGGAATTTGGTCCATTAACTTTCATTGGACTTATTCTTGTTGTACTATTTTTCATACCTTAAACAGGTGGATAATCCTATAAATAAAGAAAACTCAACCCATTTTTTCTAAATTTTACTTATTTTTATTGACATTAAATCAGGTTGGTCATTATTTTGTTGTGATCATGTTAGCTTTTCCGAATATCATCGTGCCTTCAAACATGAGCATACCCTAGTGTGTGTGTGTGTGTGTGTGTGTGTGTGTGTATACATAAGATGTGTGAATTCCTATTGTGTATACTTTTATGCATAAATATACCTAGACTACTTATTATCATGGGAGGTTTTTGTGCTGAGGAGAGTTTTATCCTGATGAGCCCATTGTGGAGGATTACAACTTGACCCTAAGGACATAGAACCTAGGTACGTACTATCTGAGTGTATGATAATTTCGATGGTCAATTGGGTACATTTGGTGTGTGCGTGACCCATAGACTTCGAACTGTGTTCGCCTCCAATATGTGTGATTTGATTTATGGTTCTAGGGTAATATCCAGACTAATGTCCTTATTTTGTACGTGGTGTACTAGGACTTGATAGCAGAGTATTCCCACATCGCAGGTCTCCACCTAGGGGTGCCTTATAGTATATATTAAAATAGTGGTGTAAATATATATTCACGTGATTGACTCTACTGTGGGTGTATTAGTGGATAAAATAAATAGTGATATTCCGAATTACTCTAAGTGTGTGAGAACTTATTTATAAACTGGTGATTATAAATAAATTAAAAATAATGGGAAATGTGGTTGAGTATTATATGGGCATTACAGGTGGGCACTATAATCCATATTAGTTAGGCGGGTAGCATAACTAGGTGGGTTAGAGTAGTACGTTAGGAGTACACATTAGTTGAGGGGTGAGGATCTCAAGTGAGAGCACCTGGTACTAACCTGTATTTTATATCTTATCTTGATAAATTTTAAATGCTTATTATACTTTTTCAAACTGTTTTACTTGAGCTCTGGCCCGTTTCAAATCCTTTTTGTGAAAAAAATTTAGGTACCCAACCACAAGAATTCCAGGCATAGGAGTTCCTACACTTGATGTGCTACAACTGCTGTGGAAGTTACAATACCTTGCTATTAGACGCCTCCATATTTATTTAGCTCTTAGTTATCCTTAATTATCTCAGTCGGGCATGTTGCCCATTCTTAGTTGGGTATTATTTTTAGAGACTTTGTATTTCAAGTTATTTATGGTATTGATTTAGACTTTACTTATGGATGACTGTATTGGAATTTTTATCTGGAGTGTTATTCCCGACTCAGTCATTTCTTTATATCGTTATCTCATTATTCATTGTTATGTGCATGGAAATAGTGAATGATATATTTATTCCGTTTATATTTACTTCATATTAATGATAAGAATTTAAAATATTTTACACTGGGCTATTAGGATATTTGTAATTAAATTGAATTTCGACAGTGATGCTAAGAATAACACCATTAATAATTCTTATTTAATTTAATTGACTGATCACTCACGATTAGAATATGCGGGGTGTCACAATGGAATGTGTGGCAGAGTTAATGGCTATGGAAGAGGAGAGAGCCAAGAAGCAGCTAGAGGATGGAGCTAATGATGATGAGACTAAGACTGTGACCGACGCAACCTCATAGTTGATAGGTCTCTTTTTGTAATATTTTTTTTAGGTCCAAGGCCATATTTATAAAACCGCGGCCATATTTCTCTTTAAAAAATTTCGTCTTTACTTATATAGGGCTGCGACCATTATTATGTATTTAAACATTAATCCATCTTTTGCCTATAATTTATACAGGGCTGCAACCACATTTTTATGGAATGATATTTCGTCTATCTCCCGTCATCTCTTTTTGAATGTATGATCTTGAACAGGCTACGACCTTGCATTGCTTTGTATACTGTATTGAATTATTTGAATGTTTGTAATACTTCGTAAAGTAATGAGTCTCGTAAACTCTAGTGATAGGCAACAGCTATGGTCCAAGAGACTGTGGCCCTAGGCTATAAATAGCTTAATCAAATTTAGAAATCCTAATGCAGAAATATTGGCCCTTTTTTCAATTAACTCCATCTTTAGATATTGGCTGCACCAATATTGATTTTGTAGAAATGTTGGTTGCAAATCCTCATGGACTGAGCAATATTGATGTTGTCGCAGCCAACAATGTTGGATGTGGTCATGGGGAACAATTTCCCTTGTCGCGAATGATTAAGTCCCTAGCACAAAATAAGAAATGTTGCCGCAGAAATATTATAATGGTGGATTGAGGAATTACTTCGTTTACTACAGACAACTAAGTCTTAGGCCCACTTTATACTAGAATAAACAATATTAATGCAAAATTATTGTATGGTTGGCTGAGGAACTACTTCCTTTGCCGCATACAATTGAGTTTTTGACCCACTTCAATTGACTGCGGACCATTTCCTTTATTTTGGGGAATTTTCAAGCCTCCCCTGGCTGGGTTGTCAATAAGCCACCCACAACTGGATGGGTATTTTTGGGACTCCCTAGGGTAGGTATTATCGAGCTTCACTAAGCTAAGTTTTTTCAAGCCTCCACAGGCTGGGTTGTCAATAAAGCCACCCATGTCTAATAACGAGTATTATGAGACCTCAAGGATAATAAATGCATCTCGAAAGTTGCGTGAGGGTATCTTCGTCCCCCGAGACCAATTGAAGCATCCCAAAACGTAAGAATCGACATTATGAGCTCCCGGGGATAATTTAAGTATCTTGACTCTTCAAACGCTTTTGCAACGTGAGGGATATTATAGGTCGATTATGGCTATCACCCTTTCTCCTCGATAGCCTCCTTCTCCCATAATAAATAATCTTCTGAGATAATTGGTCATTAAGTTTCCTTTGAAATCTGATAAGACTGAGATTTTTCAAAAGGTTATAAATGAGGAGATCAAGAGTTCATATATGATTAAAACCATCATTCACCCCCCACCCCCCCCCCCCCCCCACACACACACATATATATATATATATATATATATATATATATATATACATACATATGTGTTAAATTTACACTTAGAGATTTTAACAAAAAGTAGAAACTAAGGCAAAAGCTAAGCATGTGGCCTGTCAATTCAGGGCTACATCCATTATGCATGCTTTAAGAATTGCTGCAATACTCCCTGCCTCACAATCCTTTCAATCCCATTCTTCAAGGCATGGCAGTTGTTAGTGGTGTGGCCATGGTCCTGGTGAAAGTCACACCATTTGTCCCGGTCCCTTTTGTGTGATGGCGACCTCAACTTCTTAGGTCACTTTAGCAATTTATCTGTCTTGATTCTTTTAAGGATGTTATTAATAATAGAGGTCAGAGGGATGTAGTGCTCATAAGCTTTCTCTAGCTTGGGCATTTCTAGCTTCCTCTTAAATGGCATGACCACAGTCTTTTACTGGGAGTGGGTTGTTGTGGCCTCTAACATCATAACCCTTTGAGTCAGGAAGTTAACTTGGTCTTGGAGCGATGCTTGAGTATTATCCAAGTGGTTGACGTGGTTGTACAACTGAGCAATCTCTTAAATCTTCTGTAGATCTGACCTAGAGCTTCCTTCCCTGACTTTTTATTTGTTAGTCCTTAAAAATGTATACTCCGAGATGAACTACACAGTGGTGAGAAAACCAAGGAATGTAGAGGAAAACTAAGTATAGTAATAGGGTTGCAGTCTTTTATAATCTGCAAAATTATCCTGCTGCGACCATGGTTTTTTGTACATATGTAGTCAATGTCGTGGCGTTATCAAGGAAAAATTCACTACAATTGAGCCCCTGGACAATTTTCCATAAGTCATTTTTCCCTGTTGGTGAATTAAAAGCTTTGCACCAACTGCAATATAAGGGTTGCATCATTCAAGAAATTAAACTTCCAGGCTACATCCTGCTTGAGGTAGTGGAGGGGGTGATCCCAAAAATTGATCCCAGAACCCGTGTTTAGCTCATAGAAGAAGTACAAGATTGACCTACTAGGAATTTACCAAGGACAAAATAGCCTCAAGTGAAAAAATAGCACAAATATGGTAGAAACCCCTAGATCATGGGCGTAAAGAGCATAAATGAGTAAATCTCGTACCTAGTTGCCCATCTTTATGAGCCTATCGCCCTTTTTGCATTCTAACACTAACTAGGTAAGGCAACGACATTTGGGTATAAAAATCGATCCAATGTAGTAAAAAAGGACCTAAAAATAGATCTAGGAATAAATAACCCTCACGAGATTTACATGTAAATATACGAGCTCAATAACCAAAATCCCACCCATGGGATGATGACCCAAGGTTCTCATGGATAAAATAAGGTGTTTGGAGCCCTCAATAAGAACACACAAGATAGAAATACCTCGTTTCTCACAGACGGTGCCAAAATGATGATACGATAAATCGGACTTACATCCTTCTGAACACCATATAAAATGTAAAATAGAAATAAAGCAAACAAAAAGGAAGAAAATACAAAATATAGAGTGTTTCGACTATAAAAGTGAGCATAAATCCACTTTGGCACACTACTCTAAATATATGTATTGTATTATACATAATTATGGTTCCATTAAAGGCATACAAGGTGGAGAGGATAAGAGAATACATGAGATTAGCTAACTAAGAAGCTCGGGATGCGGTCTGTGAAGGTTGACCACTATGGCTATGGCAAGGGGTGAGCCCCTACGTGTGGTGATCTCTAGAAAGAGAGAGAGAGAGTTGAGAGTTTCGCAGGGCTTCACCAAGTGTTTTTCGTACCTTCAATAGTGAGGTGAGCTCTTCTATTTATAGAAGTCATAAAGGTGTGTCACGTGCATGGAGCATGTGATATTTGGATAAACTTATACAAGTATGGAATCCTTCTAGAAGCTAGACAGCTATCCACTATGAGAGTAGGTGCCGATGCCTATTTGAACCCAAGTAGAGGCATCTGTTTGGTTAGATGTCGCACCCTGTTTGAACCCAGGAAGCATCTAGTTTTGATTGGCTTTCTTGGATCCGAGGCCTGATAAGTGTTCATGGCCACAACCTATCTGTTTGGTTAGATGTCGTACTCGTACGTGTCTTTTCATACAAAATGACATATATAGTTATTCATAAATTACCCTAGATTCATTGAATCATGATTAGTTTATGTATTCTTGTGTATTTTGGTGTATGAGTGATTACATTGAGGGTTTCGTATTCTTGTGCATTTCGGTACTGAATTTATGTATTGAGTTTATGTATTTGTAAATCATAATTTTCATGTTCATACGAAAGCATATAAAATATTATGGAAATATCTCCACCTTACAAAAACTTTCCTTTTCAAAAGTATGCATGAAATGATGAGGTGGAGGAATTTTTGTTTTTAATAAAGAGTTTTGATGTTAAATACTTAAAAGAATGATAAACGTATAATATTATCTTCTATGCAAAACACTCTCATTTTAAAACTCGTGTTAATTGATTAAAATCACATCTTCACCATTGATTTCCCTTATTCATTTTGTTAGTTTCCAGAATAGTATGTATATTACTAGTTTGGTTGCATGGAAACCTACTACTTGTTGATCCTCCACTGCAACTTTGTTTATCCAATCGATAGTGCATTGGGGTTTAGGATAATATATTCATTTAAGTTTTCCATTTATAGGTCTAAATTATCATGGTTCCAGATTAGGAGAAAATGTACATCAACTGGCAGTTGTGGCAATCTCCAGACTTTGAAAAGAGGTCTCCAAAGATGGTAGAGATATTTCGATTGAGTTATTTGGTAAATATTTATATATGGCCGACTGCTTCTATATTGTTTTGATTATTGGTTAATGTGGAAGAAAAGATCACACATGTTCATCTATGCTAATACAACTAGAATACAATGGCAATGAAATCTTGTATTGATCTAGTTCAGCATTATTATTATGCATTTGTAAGGTGTCGACAATCGACGAACAGTTTTAAGTCGATTATTATATCAACTAACACAATCTTCTAAATAATGAAACAGAGTCATTGTGTGATTATCCTCCTAATTTAAATAAGAAGAATGGTATTTGGTGGATTCATAATATAAGAAAGTATGAGGCTAATTGATGAAACGAAAAATTTCTATACGGGCCTCGCAGCTAGGATAGAGGCGAAATGAATATTCATGTAGGCATCTTAAAAAAAAGTGGCTATTTCCCCAATAGTTTTGTATACTGACATTATACATATTTTTTAAAAAATTCTGCGTAAACTTTCAACGGTTGATTGAGTGCAAGTATGTTCATATGCAGATGATTGGAGTATATGGAGATAGAAAAGGAAGCAATCGTATCAGAAAAAAATCTAGAAGAAAAAAGTGTGAGTTATTGTATATGTGAGTCACAATATTATTTTTTTGAATTTGGAAGCTGTAAGAGGGTAGTTTAGATAAGATGGAGGCGTAACCCCTTTTAAGTATGGTGATGACAAGGTTAGTTAGAAAAGCACTAGTGATTTAGCCACAAGACACAAAGAGCAGTTTGGAATGTATGGAACCCATCTTATACTCACAAATCTCTTGTGTATAACTCACAATATAATAAAGAACTTCAGAAATAACTTAGCTAGAGGGAGAGAGAAGTAAGCATCCTAGATACACCTTGGTAGGCAGGCAAAAAATACTAAAACTCTCAAGGATCTCTGTTATGTATTAAAAGCTTCGTAATAAATGACAAAAAATGGTGGGTGGCAGAACTCTCTGGTTCTTTTTAATAAATCTCTCTCTCTAGTAAATAAATTTCTCTAGTAATAACTTTTGAACTCTCAAAAGATCCTCCTCTCCTCAAAGGTGGTTGGGGTCCTTAAATAACCCCCCACACCAACCCCGAGGCAACTCAGTCATTAAAGACTATGAAAGACATCCCTCATACTTTATGTCACAACATTAAATGCCTGATGCACTAGTTGTCTCCTACGTCATAAACATTAAATGCCAAGACATGCATTTTGCCTAACCACTGTATGTCAGGGGGTTGTTGTTGCAGAGGTGGCTCACCAACTATCTGACAACCCCAAATACCACGGTGGTTTACTCAAGTGCATGTCTGACATTGTTTAGAAGGCTAGTGACATCACCCACAGTAGATGTGACTTTTAAGTAGAGGGTTGTTTGGTTCATAACTTAATGCCCGATGGAACTCCAAGCTGCTCCGCTTGAGGTTCCACGGTCAGGGTCCTTCGGTGTTTTACCAGGTGTATCTAAGATGGTCAGGACAAGCCCCAACGGTTCCCCACTTCTCAATCCTACAAACCAAATCCCTCTAAAGTTCCCACGGTGAGGTTGTTCGATAGAGCATGAAAGCTCTCCCAGGCCCTGCCAAGCCTGGTCTCTCGCGAGTACCGTTCGACCTCACGCCCATTCATTATTCTCGTTACAACATTACAGTCGTTACAACTCGTAGTAAATATAAACAAAGCTATAATATGGCAACGTAACAATAAGCTAAAGTACGAGTTGCCACGCCAAGCTGCCTCACCAAGATGCCACGCTTGAGTTGCCACGCTGATCTGCCTCCCCAAGCTGCCACGCTTGGCTGCCTCACCAAGATGCCACTCTTGAGTTGCCACGCTGAGCTTATCCTCAGAACACTGTTGCTAATTGGTGGATTATCCCTAATCCCAGGATTACCTTCAGGCCCCCTCTACATTTGCCCCTTCGTGGAGGGATTTGTTGTGGGAACAAGAAGTGCCTCCACGAAAACTTCTTAATCCGATGAACCTTCTCTGTCTGGCCTGCAGGTTTTTCTAATGCTGAGTCTCAACCGTTCCATCTTGAATATCTGAAAGTCTCCCGAAGGACCTGCTAATATTCTCCCAGTAATGTTCGAAAAAGCGAAAAATTCTCCCCGATGTAACTGAGTCATAACTAAACAACGTTTGAGCTTCTGTCGAGGGGACATCATGGCTTTTTTGAACCGTTGGGACACCTTCTTCGTTGGGGGGGGGGGGGGTTATTGGATATGTCAGAGAAAATCTTGGCGCCCAAAACTGAATCTTGCTTAGGAAGGTAACGGTGGCTGTTCCCTAGGTGTCACGTCATTAATTGATGGCAGTTCCCTAGGTGTCACGTCATTGAATGACGTAGCGTTGTCTTTTCCATGTCAGAACACTTCCCGAAGTGCCACGTGTACATTTGAAATGATTGCAGGCGGCCACACACGTGCAATGGTGGGAAACTTAAACGACGAACTTTAAAAATTAAACGGCCAAATCACTTAAAACCATTCTTTTTCTTGCTTTCCCACTACTTGCTTCAAATTTCCATCATTTTTTAGAGAGAGAGAGAAAGAGCTTCCATTGTTGATCGTCTGAAACCTCCATTGCTGTTCGACCTTGTGTCGTCCTGTTCTTGCTCTCATCTTCTTCGCCACCTCCTGTGGTTGTTCTTCCGCCATTGTCGTGCTCAGGCTCCTCTGACTCAAGGTTGTTTTTTGTTTGCTGTAACACTCTGTCATGGCGTCTCAAAGTTACCCCACCATCTCTTCAACCAGTGCGCCGCCTGCTACTGCTGTTGCCACCACTACTGGTGCCTCTGCCTTGGACGCTGTCCGTCGTGAACAGTTAAGGTTTTATCGTCGCTCTCCCATTTTTTTCGAAGGTGATTGCTTTGCTGCTGCTAGCAAGACTGTCAATTTTGAATGCAAGTTTGAGTCCTTAGTGCTGGGTGACGAGGACGAAGAACCCTCGAAGTGGGGCTTTCTTCCTCCAGAGGGGACTCTCCGATTTCGTCTGGAGCGAGGGGACTTCCAATGGTCCCAAATTGACTTCGAAGCACCAGGTGGTTCTCATGCCCATTTTGTTGCTTGGAACTCTCACATGGTGAGTTCTTATGGTGATATTTTGAGTAAGATTGGCCTTCAACGGGCCAAATGGTTTGGTGAGTTTACTCTCTACAAAAATAATGCTGCTCTCCCCATTCTTGTTTCTCGTTGGAACGTGACGACTCACACATTTATTGCTGCGTGGGGCGAGTTCACGATAACCCTAGAAGATGTCTGCGAGCTTATGGGGCTCGAAGCAACAGGTCATGAGCCTTATACCGATGAGCCTCTCGACGCCGAAGAGACTGCTGACCGTTTGGCGTTGGACCGAATATCCCGAAGTTGCATCGGTTCTTCAAAATAAGCTACCTTCACTCCGCTGATTAACTATTTTTTCAAGGGTTCTAGTGAAGGTAGTTCTTCAATTTCAACGGATGCCCCTGGCCAAGGTACTTCGTTAGAGCTCCCCGCTTACATCCTTGTGATTCTGTCCCGTTTTCTTTTGACGGGGAAACCAAACGATCAGCCCCGAAGGGACCTTATCAACATATCCCTTCGTTTGGCCCGGGGCATCAAACTTCCTTTGGCTGCAATTGCCCTAGGGTCCCTCTACACCTGGCTTGACAGAACGTTGTTCGATATGGAACGATCACTTGGCTGTTATAACCTGGCCAATTTTGCTAACAGCGTCCTTCTAACCAGCTTTCTTTACGTGCGCTTTCCTGTTGTGGCGGCCAAGGCCAACCGTCCTCCTTCTGGGGAAACCATTCTGCCCCCACGCTCTTATATTTATCACAAGAGGCAGAGCCGAAAAGAGCTAATCGCCTCAATTGATCGTTTTGAGGACTTTGTTATGAGGCCTTACGGAGAGGACGCCTTTGTTCATACTTGTGATTTCTTTCAGCACGAATCCAGGGTGGTACAGGTGGGGGTAGACATTGAAGATCCTCAGTTAGCCGTGGTGCTTCTCCTTTCTCCAGGGTATCTGCCTTCCAACACCGAGTGGGGATATTCCAGCGAACATTATAACCCCAATCGGTGTAGTCGTCAATTTGGGTTTGATCAGGGGGCTCCTCGCTCAGTTTTCCAATCCTCAAACCCGAAGGTTAGCTTTAGTGAGGCATGTTCCTTATTTTCCTCCACTGCTGCATGGGGGATAAGTGAATCTATGGCTGGGAGAGTCACCATTCCCTCCAACAAGAGGCAAGGGAATGTGACTAGTCTATTTGCCACGAAGTTCTGGCCGAGACAACTGGCTAAGATTGCTGAATTCATAGAAGGCGAGCCTGTGTACCCTCCAGTTCTTTCATTTTCTGCGTTGGAGCTGGGACTCAAAGGCAACTCCGTTCTGGGGATTGAGTTCCCTCTAAGCAAAACCCCCAAGAGGCCCTCCAAAGAGCTACCTCCGTTATGCCCCATGACTCCCCCTGACATATCCAAAGCGAAAAGTGTTGGGGTATCCAGGAAGACTGCTCCTTCGACTGGAGCTACTGCTGATGAAGGGTCTTCGCAGCCGTCGACCAAGAAGGCCAAGAGTGGGGTGGTTTCCACGAAAAAGACAAAGTCCAAATCGCAGACTCTTGTGGCAGCCCTTCCCATAGCCTCCGTTCCTCCTCCCATGTCTCCTGAAAGGGCCGAGAGGTTAAGGAGGGAGGCGCAGGCTGAGGTAGATCGGGTGAATGCAGAGTTTCAACGGCGCGCTGTCGTCGTTCCTCCCTCGGTTGCCTTCCCCACGATCGTCGTTGATCCCACTGAGCCAGCTGCAAGGAGGAGAAAAAAGTTCAAAGGTTCCTCAAGCCACTGGCAGTGACGTGACAAGGCTGAGGAGGAAGACTTTAGGTACCAAGTCCCAGCGGAAGCAAGTTTCCCTGGTGCAAGCTTCTCATTCTTCTTCCCAATCTGAGGTATGTACACTTATCTTGTTCTCTTTTCTTCTTTGGTTAGAGCAAGCCGGATTTGCTTATATATATTGTTCTTAACTACTTTGGTGCAGGGACTTAAAGAAACGGGGCCTCGTTCTCCTAGCCCCCCAAGTCCCCCCATTAGCCGTTTCGTGGGCGGTCGCTGTGGGGCCATCTCATCCGATACGACCCCACCCCGTTCGCCAATGACCGGGCTTACTTACGCCCGTCGTTCAATCTTACGACGGGAGAGGGAGGCAGTTGGGGAGGGTGAGGTTATAGAGCCCATGGATGTCTCTTTGCTACCAGAGACAACACAATCTGAGATGCCTACTCCAGTCCCCTCTGGCTCACTGGCTTCCTCTGAGGCTGTTCTTCCCATCGTTCTGGTTGCTGCAGGTGATCCCGAGGTAATTGTTTGATATTTAAATTTGTCTGGTCTGGCGTTCCTTCTCTTTCACCCCGTTCTGTGCGCTGAATTTAGGATGTTGGTTGCCCTAGGTCGAAGTATCCTCGCTGCTAGCAGACATTCTTCGTCCAGCGGTGCTGGCGAGACCTCTGACCACAGTGCCCATTTTCAACGTTCTGACTGAGGTAAGTTATTCTTGGATACATTTCGCCCTTTTTTCTGTATTTGTTCCTCTTTACTAACAATGGCTTTTATATTGCAGCTTTCTCCTGATCTTTCACCATCCTCATCTATTCCCGATGAACCCCTTGCTCTTGCTTTGGTACCTTATGTGGGCGAGGGAACTATGCCGATGGTTGAGGTTTCTGGGGCCAGAGACCCCGTTGAGGTTGATGAGGTAACCAGTCCCCTCCCAACAATTCCTGCCACTTTAACCTCCGTGATGACTCCCACTCCTGCCCCTGTTATGATTCAGGTACTTTCTTAATTCTTTATATAATCTCCACCTTATAACGGTGATTTAACAATGAAAACACTTGTTAAGATTTTTATATAATCTCCACCTTACAACGGTGACTTAACAATGAAAACACTTGTTAAGATTTTTTATATAATCTCCACCTTATAACGGTGACTTAACAATGAAAACACTTGTTAAGATTTTTTTTTTTTTATAATCTCCACCTTATAACGGTGACTTAACAACGAAAACGTTTGTTAAGATTTTTATATAATCTCCACCTTATAACGGTGACTTAACAAATGAAAACACTTGTTAAGATTTTTATATAATCTCCACCTTATAACGGTGACTTAACAATGAAAACACTTGTTAAGATTTTTATATAATCTCCACCTTATAACGGTGACTTAACAACGAAAACCTTTGTTAAGATTTTTATATAATCTCCACCTTATAACGGTGACTTAACAATGAAAACACTTGTTAAGATTTTTATATAATCTCCACCTTATAACGGTGACTTAACAATGAAAACACTTGTTAAGATTTTTATATAATCTCCACCTTATAACGGTGACTTAACAACGAAAACGTTACAATCTCACTGTTTCTTATATCTCTTCTCAGGTTGCTCAGGAGGATTCCTCACCAGCTCTTTCACTTATAGGCGCACAACGTCAGGAACCTGCTGTTTCGGAAGAATCTGACCAGGCTGACCAAGGTTCCACGACTGGTGTTGAGGCCGAAAGTGAGTCTGGGTGCGAATTGCCTCTCCCTGACTTAACTCCTCCTGCCTTTTGCCTAATGGTGCTTCGCAATTCTCCCCAAATGCCTGTGAACCATCGCTTGGTGATTGAGCAGTTGGTGAACCATCACCCCGAGACCTTCACCGTGGACTGCCTACGGTCCAATATTCCCGTGATGAGTTATCGACTGCAAGGCATGGTGATCGTTGTTGCTGAGATTGCCAATACTCCCACTTCCCGTGTAACCCGAACCCTCATTAATCAGTTTCTCAGTTTTCTGAAGGAATTGGGTCGTGACAGTTTCCGTTTCGACTGGCTTATGGCGTATTTGAAAACTTTGAAGAGCCAGCAGCTGATCGGTCAGAGGGAACTGTTGAGGAAGCACCAGGAGGACCAACAGGCTGAGGAAGTTAAGTTAGCTGAGCTGGCACCTCTTTTGGAATCGGCGGATGAAGAAATAAAGAATGCCGAAGAGGCTCTTCGTTTGGCCAAATTGAAACGGGAGAGACTTCTTATTGAACGCGCCCAGGTGCAAATCAGGCTAGAGGTTGCTGTCAACGCTTAAAGCTCGTTTGCGTCAGCTTCTTCGGGCCTTCCTGGGGATTTTTTCTCTTCCCCAGACCTATGGTTCCTTTCAGGGTAGCAAGCCCTTGTATATATTTTCCTTCTTCGTCCATTTATGTAATTCTTGGGCAATAGTTCCCAATTTTTTTTTGTAATGCTCTCTTGTTTATTGAATGAAAGAAAGTATATTTTCCCGTTTTATCTTTGAGTTGTGACTACTTTCATATCGGTGTCTATACTTAACGTCATCAATAAAACTTGTATATTCATAATCAAAGACTAGATACATCGATGGTACAAACTTAATTGTTTACACATGATAGACTTTCAACCATTTATTATTAATTTTGAATGTCTTGTCTTCCTCCAACTTAGAAATTAGGCAATAACCTGAATCATGAGCTTCCTTTACGACGAAAGGTCCCTCCCAATTGGCTGCGAATTTTGGCAGGGGAAGTCCCCTATTGTGTTTCACCGCTTCTTTCAAAACGAGATCCCCCTCTACGAACCTCCTTGGTCTTACCAGGTTGTCATATGCCCTAGAGAGCTGCCTCGTATACATTTGAAAATGTTGCATTGCATTGTCTCTGTGTTCATCCAATGCCTCCAGCTGCACATGCCTGTTCTGAGGGAGCATGCTACTTCGCAAGGCGTATCGAGCAGAGAGAACCTCCAACTCCACTGGAAGGATTGCCTCAGCCCCGTAGACAAGGGAGAACGGAGTGTACCCTGTGGGCTTCCTCTTTATCGTTCGATAGGCCCACAACGCTGCTGGTATCTTGTCATCCCACGATCCTGGAAAGTCCTCCATTGTTTTAGCCAGGATATTAACCAGAGTTTTGTTAGTTGCCTCGGCCTGACCGTTCCCCTTCGGGTATGCCACCGTTGAAGTGTGATGAACGATGGAATACTTGTCTGTAAGCATCGTTACTTCTGAGTTGACAAAGGGAGTCCCATTATCTGAGAGAATAACCTTTGGGATCCCAAAACGGCAAATGATATACTCTCTGATGAAGCTACTCACTACCCCAGTCGTTGCCCTTCTGAGTGGTATTGCCTCAGCCCATTTTGTAAAGCACTCTGTTGCTACCAGTATCCATATCTTTCCCCTTGACGAAGGGTGTATCGCCCCCACGAGGTCGAACACCCAAGTGTGGAAAGGATAAGGCGTTGCCAGAGAATGTAAGTCCACCGATGAGGCATGGATCATATTCCCATGAAGTTGGCAAGCTTTACATTTTCGAACAAATTCGGCTGAGTCTTTCTCAATCGTTGGCCAATAATATCCCAACGTCATCAGCTGATCATATAACTTGGCCCCTCCTATGTGAGCTGGGTCATGGGCTTGTTTGAGGACCTCAGTTGCCTCTTCTTTCGTGATGCAACGCAATGGCTTGTTGAAGTACCCCCTTCGATAAAGCTGCCATTCTTGGATATAGAACCTTAGGGCCCTTCGCTTCAGTCCCATCGCATCCACTTTCTTTGTTGGGGCAGTTCCATCTTGAATAAAGTCGATATAGGGCTGCCTCCAGTTTGTTTGGGCTTCTATGAAATGGCAATCAGCTGCTTCGAAAAATAGCTGACACTTATCACAATTCCGTTGTAGTTCTGCCGCATCCTTTTTCATTCTAGGCCAGAAATATCCCCCTCTTTGAATTCTTCTATAAAGGGGTATCTCAGTTGTTTCGCAATGCTCCTCATGTGTTCTCTTCAACCTCCGCTCTGCTTCCTCTGGCACAATGCATCTTGATAACCATCCCCCTGCATTTCTGTAGTAAAGATTTCCCTGGTTTATAAAGTATTGGGCTAACTCTCTTAGTCCCATAGCTCCTTCGCCAGACTCCAGTTGCTTCCTGATCTCTCCTCTCCAATCCGCGTCTCCCTCCATCGGTAGTATTGACTGCACCACCGAAGGAGCTGTTCTTCGTTGGATCGTAACGATAGTCGTATCGCTCCTCATGACCATCTTTTGAGCAATAGTGGCATAAGCGTCTGGATGACGGTTCATCATTCTGGGGTGTCTTCTGATTTTGGTCCGATGGAACTAGCTGAGGAGCCTTTGAATGATCGTTCTGTACGGTGCCAAACTCATGTGCTTCAACGCATATTCTCCGTTAACTTGCTGAATTACTAAGTTCGAGTCACCTTTGATGCAGAGAGAACGAATTCCCCTTCGAAGAGCCTCCAGCAACCCTAGCCAACAAGGAACCACCTAGCTACCCTGCCAATCAAGATAGTTCTAGCCAACAAATACTTAATAGGATCACATCTAGTTATAATATGAATTGTAAAAGACAGCATATAATGTGTATGTTTTTGTGCTACAAAGACTAAGGCCAAACAATGCCTTTCTAGGCTGCTATATCTAATCTCTGGCCCATATATGATCCTGCTGAGGTAATACACCGGCCGTTCTTACCCGTCAATCTATTGTGCCAGCAAGGCTCCAACGGACCTTGTAGTTGAGGTGAGGTACAGCTGCAACGGTACTCCTGCCTGCGGAGGAACCATGATTTGTGGTGAAACGAGCAACTTCTTCAACTCATCGAGAGACTCCTGGTGGTCCTTTTCCCATCTGAACTTTGTGTTCTTTCGCAGCAACTGCATCAACGGGTGTGTTACCTCGGCCAATCCTGGTACAAATCTTCTGAGGTAGGAGACTTTTCCGAGAAAGCTTTTTAGCTCCTTCGCCGTTCTTGGGCACGGCATTTCTAAGATCGCGCGTTGTTTATCCTGGTCCATCTGCACCCCTTGTCGATCAACCACAAAGCCTAGAAACTTCCCGCATGTTACTCTAAAGACGCACTTCAATGGGTTCATCCTTAATTTATACTTCCTACATCGAGTAAACACCTTCTTTAAGTCGTTTAGGTGGGACTCCTCCTTCTTCGATTTGATGACCAAATCGTCCACATAGAATTCTACAAATTTGTGGAAGAAATCGTGAAAAATGGCCATCATTGTTCTTTGATAAGTAGCCCCCGCGTTCTTAAGTCCAAACGGCATTACTTTATACATGAAATTGCCCAACGGGGTTCTGAATGCCGTTTTCTCTGCGTCTGTGGGGTCCATCTTGATCTGGTTGTACCCTACGTACCCATCCATGAAGCTATACATCTCATGCCCAGCCATGGCATCTATCAAGCTATCAATGGAGGGTAGAGGGAACTCATCTTTGGGGCAAGCCCTGTTCAAATCTCTAAAATCCACACAGATCCTTATTTGATTCTTGTCCTTCTTTCCTACTGGCACAATGCTAGATAGCCAAAGGGGGTGCTGTATTGGTTTGATGAATCCTGCTGCCAACAAACGTTGAACCTCTTCCTTAATCTTCAAGTCCAACTCAGGTTTGTAAGTCCTTGTTGCCTGCTTCACCGGGATGGCTGAAGGCATCACGTTTAGCTTGTGGCGGCTCACTTCCTCATCTAGCCCTTCCATTTCGGTATACTTCCATGCAAAGACATCTATGAACTCCCGGATTAGCCCAACCAAGGCTTCTCGTTTCTCCTTACCGAGATCCTTCGCGATGAAGATGGGCCTTGGGTCTTTCCCTTCTCCTTCCAGGTTCAACTGCTCCAACTCTTGTGCCTGGGGCTTTGGTTGATTTTCCATGTAATCTGGTTCTTCGGCGACCTCCTCCATGAACTCCTGTATCTGGTTCTTCGGCGACCACTTTCTTGCATTGCCTGTTGGTAGCTGTTGCCACGGCCTTCCTCTTCCTCTCTCTCGAAGCCTCAACGATTCTTCCCCCTGAAAAGCGACTCAGCACACTTTGCCGTTGGGCCTCATGCTCCACAGGATCCACTCTAAGCCTTACTTTGTTTTTGAGCTACTTCGTGGTACTTTGGGGTCGAGGGATCACCTGATGGGTTTCTTCGGCCCTCACTCCTTCATTACCCGCGGCTTCTTTACTTTGCTCGTTCAGAGGCCCCATTCTATCTCTGATCGAAGGAACCCATGCCCCCTCCATTCTTCTCGTTAGGACTCGAGCATCCTCCTCCAACTCTGTATAAAAGGCCGCATCTACAAAGTGAGCTTCCTCGATAGCAAAAGGCCTTTTTGAAGCCCTAATGGTCACTTATGTTCCTTTGACATTTGCCTTGGCGCATTGATGATATGTTGAAGGAACTAAACCTTGATTGTGCATCCACACTCTTCCTATTAGTAAATGATAGGAAGTTGCACTTTCTATTACATGGAACTTGATGTGGGAACTCAGATTTCCCATTACAATTCCCACATTCACATACCCAATGGATTTGGAAGATTGGTTGTCATACCCTGAGATTACCAGAGGCATGGGGACCAACCTTTCTTCTGGGATATCAGCTGCGTGGAAGGAGTTGATCGGCATAATATTGATGGAAGCGCCTCCATCCATAAGCGTTCTTGCAAAACTAACCCCATTGATATTGGCCGTCACATACAAGGGCCTGTTATGAGGGAACCTTACAGCTCTATCTGCATCGCTGAAGGTCACCTATGATAGGAACTTTTTTACCAGCCTCGCCATGGATCCTCTCCATTTCAACGAGGGAACCGCGTCCTTCTTCGCGATGTCTAGGATCGCCTGAGTTATTTCCAGTCTTCTCTCCTTTGGTATCCCCACTTGATCGAAGAACCAAGCGAATTTTGGGGATTTTGAAACTGCGCTGTATTCAACGACTACCTCCATTTCCTCGCCTTCAACGCTGTATACGTCTTCCACGTTTTTAGCACTTGCTTCATCGTAGGCTAAAATTACGTTAGCCATTCCTGTGGTGCAATATTCCAGAGTTTCTTCGAATTCTCTTTGCCTCATTGTTGACCTTCCTTCCCCTCTTTCCGCCTCATCATCGTAGGCCGTCACCAAGTTGGCCCCATGCGCTGGAAGCGGGTTGTTGTTAACATTCTGTGGGGGGATCTGCAGCGTCCCTGCCTTCATGTACTTGTCAATGATTCTTCACAGTGTGAAGCAGCTCTCTGTCGGGTGCTGGATCTTTCGATGAACCTGACAATACCTAGGATCTGCCCTTGTTGCGTCATCGGGTTCTTCCGAAGGAACACCTTTTGGTAGGTAGACCGTTCCACCATGGACCATGGCATTGTAACAACTCACCGCCTCTTCTATCGTGCATGGTAACGGTGGTGGGTCTTCCCTATCCCTTCCGAACTTCCTTTTGTTGTCCTTCTTCGCCGCCTTACCCCCATCTGTTCCTTCGGTGTATCCCACTCGTGGGGGTTGAGGCCTTCCTCCCCCAGGTTGTATCGGTTGCCTGAATATCATAGGCACCGCCACCGGGTTTGGTCGTACAACCAATGAGATGTTCCTTGCAGATTTTAAGAACGCCGAAAAAGTTCCCTCGCGCGTCTCATTGATAAGATGGCAGATGTATTCCGGGAGTAGTCCTTCGGCACAGATTTGTAATAGTTTGGACTCCTTGGCCTCCTCTCTCACATCCAGAGACCTTTCCCTGAACCTCCGAACGTATGCCACCACGTCTTCTCCTGGTCGTTGCTTCTCTCTCCCTAGTTGGGTCAGAGTGAATTCATCCTCTGCTAGAAAGAACTTTTGGACAAACAGCACGTGCATCTCTTCCCACTTGGAAACACTTTTAGGGGCCAAATGAGAATACCACGTGTATGCTTTATCGGTTAGGGATTTGGAAAACTCCCTCAACCTGAGCTTCTTGTTGTTGCAATGCGCCCCCAGGTGCTCAATAAAACGTTTAATGTGCTCTTTCGGATTCCCACCCTTCCCTGTGTATTTTTCAAAGATGGGGGGAATATAATCCCTCGGGTAAGGCTCATCGTTGTATTCCTGAGGATAAGGTGTCCTAAAGTCGTCATAGACTGAAGCTACCTCGCCTATAGACTGTGAGGAAGCCTGCACAAATTTTAACATCTCCTTTTGCATTTCTCTCCTCATTTCCTCCATGGGCGATGGGGCAACGACCAATGGCGGTGTTGGCTGAATGACCGTTATAGTTGGAGCCATCGTTACAGCTGGCGCCGTTGATACTCCGGAGATTCCCACCGCCGGATTCACGACGGAGGGTATGCTTGCCGGGGCTGCTCCCGTTGTACCTGCGCCTGGTGGAACCGTTGGAGCTGCCCCTGGTGTTACGAAGGAATTGGCTTCGAATCCTCCCAGCACCGTTGAAGCTGCAGGAGTTTGCAAAAACTCATAGAACTTGCTCATAAGGAGGGTCATTTGGGCAGATCCCAGCCCAGCGCTCGTGGAAGCCTGCGTCACTCCCGGAACGCCTGTTGCTGCCTGAACTGGGGGCACTTCTATTCGGGGAGCTCCGCTCCTTAAAGCCTCCAATTCTACCGCTGCTTGCTCTTCACTGTGTTGGATATCATCAAAGTTGAGCCTTCGATTAACGTTATCTTGCGCCATACTTCTTCCTTAGAAGAATGCCTCCCCAGCAGAGTCGCCAAATGTAAGAGGGTAGTTTAGATAAGATGGAGGCGTAACCCCTTTTAAGTATGGTGATGACAAGGTTAGTTAGAAAAGCACTAGTGATTTAGCCACAAGATACAAAGAGCAGTTTGGAATGTATGGAACCCATCTTATACTCACAAATCTCTCGTGTATAACTCACAATATAATAAAGAACTTCAGAAATAACTTAGCTAGAGGGAGAGAGAAGTAAGCATCCTAGATACACCTTGGTAGGCAGGCAAAAAATACTAAAAATCTCAAGGATCTCTGTTATGTATTAAAAGCTTCGTAATAAATGACAAAAAATGGTGGGTGGCAGAACTCTCTGGTTCTTTTTAATAACTCTCTCTCTCTAGTAAATAAATTTCTCTAGTAATAACTTTTGAACTCTCAAAAGATCCTCCTCTCCTCAAAGGTGGTTGGGGTCCTTCAATAGCCTCCCACACCAACCCCGAGGCAACTCAGTCATTAAAGACTATGAAAGACATCCCTCATACTTTATGTCACAACATTAAATGCCTGATGCACTAGTTGTCTCCTACGTCATAAACATTAAATGCCAAGACATGCATTTTGCCTAACCACTGTATGTCAGGGGGTTGTTGTTGCAGAGGTGGCTCACCAACTATCTGACAACCCCAAATACCACGGTGGTTTACTCAAGTGCATGTCTGACATTGTTTAGAAGGCTAGTGACGTCACCCACAGTAGATGTGACTTTTAAGTAGAGGGTTGTTTGGTTCATAACTTAATGCCCGATGGAACTCCAAGCTGCTCCGCTTGAGGTTCCACGGTCAGAGTCCTTCGGTGTTTTACCAGGTGTATCTAAGATGGCCAGGACAAGCCCCAACGGTGCCCCACTTCTCAATCCTCCAAACCAAATCCCTCTAAAGTTCTCACGGTGAGGTTGTTCGATAGAGCATGAAAGCTCTCCCAGGCCCTGCCAAGCCTGGTCTCTCGCGAGTACCGTTCGACCTCACGCCCATTCATTATTCTCGTTACAACATTACAGTCGTTACAACTCGTAGTAAATATAAACAAAGCTATAATATAGCATAGTAACAATAAGCTAAAGTACGAGTTGCCACGCCAAGCTGCCTCACCAAGATGCCACGCTTAGGTTGCCACGCTGATCTGCCTCCCCAAGCTGCCACGCTTGGCTGCCTCACCAAGATTCCACGCTTGAGTTGCCACGCTGAGCTTATCCTCAGAACACTGTTGCTAATTGGTGGATTATCCCTAATCCCAGGATTACCTTCAGGCCCCCTCTACAGAAGCCATAGGAAAAAATATTAAGGTTTATTTCAGTGTGTATGTTTGCAGAATCATATATCATCTTCGATAACTATATGGTTACTGACCAAATGTTACTACATAAGTGAAAAATCTAAAAATGAGTTCATCACTCTTATGTGAACAAGGAATTCATTATTTATTATTAAAATATATGTTTAACAAATAAAACATTAGTCTAACTTGGTATTATTTGACAACACAGTCAAAAGGCAAGCCTTAGTGATGTTGTAAATAATGGCAGAATCAAGTGTCACATCTTCAAATCCCAAATTATTCATAACTTCTTCACACAAATAATAGTTTCCATATAAATATTTGTGCACTTGAGGGACAAACCTCTTCACACTAATTCCGTTCAAAGTTAATATGCAATCAATCAGGGTGAGGGGGGGGGGGGGGGGGGATGATCACAATACTGAATATAAAATCCACCCATGTCCACAATTTCTCCGACAATTCACGTCGATAAATAAATGAAAAATAATCTCCTCACATCTACGGGAGATTCACATAATGCAATCAGATACAATATGAGTACCCATTTTCCTTGTATTATCATCAACCGAAAGATAATTTAAGAAAACATCTTCAATCAAAATTGGACATTTTAGGAGAGATGAATTTGGTCCATAACTTATGAAGCTGATAATTATCCTTGAATTTGTCCCTCCCACATTAATAATTAATCATTAAAGAAGCTTAACTTATCATTGTCGAAATCCTACCGAATGAGAAGATCATCACCATTCGTCAAGGCAAGAAATATTATCTAAATTCTTTGTGAAAAGTGAGGGGAACTATTAGAACAATAATCAAGGTTAAACCACTAGTTATTACGAGTAATATCAGACTTTATATGGTAGTTGCAATCTAATTTCTTCTGGTGTCTAAATCTCAACAGTTAAAGGCCTTCCAATCTACTTATCATTCCACAAGTGAAGTATCTTATCATTTCTAATAACCCATCTAGTTTGAAGCTCTTCAGGGGTAGAGAAGGTTAAATCTCAGTCCACATGGAGAATTTACAGTATGTAATAGTTTATAAAGCATCCACCTTTAATATGATCTTTATAAAGGTGGACCACTAAGTATTCTAACATTCCTATTAGACTTTATCAAGGAAACCATGTTATAGTGCTTAACATTTTTTAGACCCAACAATTTTTTACTTTAGGAGCACAAACTTTTTTTCAAGCAACTGTGATCAGCTTCTTAGTACTGATATTCCAAGGACAAATAAAAATTTATGCCAGTCCTATTAATCTTACTGAATAGGGATTAAGACCAACTTTAATTCTAAAAACAATGAAAATATCTTCCATTAGAATACAAATTAGACTTTCCATGAAGTCATATAAATCATATTCACAGTGTGTCAATTTGAGTATATTTTTCCTCTTAAATACATGTTTATGGTTGATTCAAACACTTTATAGAATGTTTAAAAGGGATTTGTCTACACATTATAGGCATCATAATATCATAATATGATTAGCTTGTCCATAAATTACATATTTTTGTTATTTGTTGATAAATGAATTTGTTAATTAATTGCTTTTTCACTCTTCTTTTGAAGTTTAAGCCTGAGGAGATCACCTATATCATGATTAATTTCACTCAACCAGGTCACCTTGCTCCTACAAGCTTGCATCTTAGGGGCACAAAGTAAATGGTAATACAAGTGGAGGCTAAGGTTTCCATTCATGGATAAACGGTGATAGTATTGTACATGTTATCACTCTTATTCTGTGTCTCGTGACTATTTTTTATATAAATACACTTCAATAAACCTACTACTAGTCCAATATTATCGTTGAAAGAATATGAGATATATTTGGCTTGATCACTTAATTATTATTATGTTTCATAAATACTATATTATGTATTTCATGTTTCAAAAATGTTCGTGTGGTGTCTCGCATTCAATGGACACTATACACGAATATAGTGCTAATTACACAAGTGTTTAACAAAGTAAGGTTACAATGATGAGGAAATCACTAAAATATTTAAGAATAAAGTGAAATAAGGTCTAGTCTTGGTGTTTTGTATATAACAAAGTTTATAAAATATTGTATCTAACTTAGATGGATACAAATAAAGGATAGTTTAATAACAAACTTGGTTTGAACTTGGGGTCCCTCAATGACCCTATCTCATGGTTCAACACTAGACATCTAAAATTTCTCCAATTTGACCCAAGTTTACATCATTAGTGTTTTTTCTTTGCAATCCATATTCCAGGTTATTATGAAATCTTATATGAGATGCTTCAACATTTTTATGTACATGTGCATTTGTGTGTGTATTATAGTTGGGAGACAAAAGGGAAACCTTACTGGAATGCCAATCATCAGTTCATCGGTGCCACCTGGGCTCACCATATCAACTATACTTATACACACACACACACATAAATATTTTTTTAGAGGTTATGTGACTGGAAGTACGGATACATCATAATAGGCTGTGTACAAAAAAGGTGTCCTAAGTTACTGTGGTAATGATCTTCCCGACAGCTTGGTAAAAAACCAAAATCTATATGCAAATATACTCACATCAATAACTAAGGTTGCGAACACAATAAAGGGTCAACCCTAATAAATGTTCACAAACCCCTTTTATGTGACAATCCTCATAAGAGGATCCCTACTCTAAAGTGAAGCTCTATTTGTATGCAAACTCTCCAGAATAGACCTTTTTTGGAGTTAAATGTGGAGCGACATGCCTGCTTTGACTCCAATTGATATTGACATATAATATAATTTTTTTATGAAAATGGGTTCACAAGGGAAGGGTGTTTAAAGGTTTTTGTATTTACTCCCTGGGTCAGAGCTCATAAAAATGATCTTTTAGACTAGGATAATCACCTTTTCCACCCTATTTTATTATTAAACCAGGGTGTAAAGAGAAAATAATTGGGACACTAAAAAATACAGGAATTTAATTTGGCATATGAATTATAATATTACTAACTTTCTGGAGATTGACAACGGATCATTACCCATCATCCTTGCTACTAGTCCTGTGAGATAGGGTCCTACACTAATTGGATTAAAAAATATGCAGCTGTAAGGACACAAATTTCCAATTGAGTCTTAATGTAGTGTTGGCTCTATTCCGAACAAAAACATTTATGTCATAGGAGAGTATTGAGTGAGTATCCTCCAAGCCTATGACATACTAGAGTTGAAGACGTAGCGGCCAAGACTTATGAAGCTTCATTATTGCCGAGTTTTAAGTGCCATGTTTCTACGTCATCAACATCATATTTCATAGTCTCCAAAAGTTAATGAATGCATTATATATATATATATATATATAGGGAGAGTTGGACTAATTTTATAAAGGGTGCAATTTAAAAAAAATGAATTTTATTTTCAAAAAGTTATTTTAGAACTTTTACATAAAAAGTTTTGGGCTTAAAAACGAATTTTGAACTTTCTGGGATTTCGTTCGAAATTTTCGTTCGAACGAGTTTGTCGTTCGAATGAGAATTTCGTTCGAACGAGGTTTGCCAACGACTTGCCACTGGAACTTCGTTATATAGTTCGTTCGAACAAAATGTCGTTCGAACGAGATTTTGGAGGGAACAGTTTTTGGCAGTTTTTAGGCACTTTTCCACTAATTTGTCCCACTACTCTTTCACAAGATTTAATGACTTCAGGACCTGAATTTTCCTAAGAATTTTTTCCATCTCCTAGAGAGGTTTTGTGAGCTTAATTCTTTCATAAAAAGCTCCTTTGGTGGTTGTTAGTCAAACTGATTTATTCAAAGAACAAAACCAAGTTTACACCCAATTGTTTGCTTTTATACAAGTCTCTCTCTCTCTCTCTCTCTCTCTCTCTCTATCTATATATATATATATATATATATATATATATATATATATATATAATCAGATTCATCTATATCGTAAAAGAGTTCATTTGGGTTTACTTCTACATCCCTCAAAGAAGAAGTTTCGTTGTTTGTTGCTGCGGCATTCTCATATGGTGAAAGGCACCGTGTGTGGTTGATGGGTTCCTAAAAGTCCGATCGGTGTATTCCGAGACCGTGGTGGAGCTTTGTGGTTATTCGCTAGGCAGAGGTGTATACAAGAAGGAGCGTCGAGGCTTGGACGGAGTCAACTCGAGTGTTATAAGTCTTACTGTCTTGTATTTGTTATACCGTACTTAGTGGATTTGAGGCTATGGCCATCCAAGATTTTTTTCCGTTGTGAGTTTTTCCTTGTACATTGCGGTGTAATGTGACTGATTTACTTTTATCTTGCAAAATAACTTAGAATGCATGCTTAGTCTAATTCAAGATAAAATTTGGTTTAATTGGTACACTTATTTAAATTGGTGCTATTTTAATTTGGGTAAATATTAATTGAATTCAAGTCATTATTTTATCAGATAAAATTTTGTTTAGCCTAATTTGCAAAATTGGATTAATTAATTATTAGGCAAATTTCTAGGACTTGAGTTGAGTTAATATGTTTAAGTGAAAAATATAATTGTTGATTAATTTAATTTCACATTGAACTTGTTTAATTTTAATTTGAAAGAAATTAAAATTTGGTTTTTGTGTGTGTTTAATTGAACCATCTCATTTTCGCGTCTAAAAAGGAAATTATTATTTAATTTTTTTAAAATTAGGGGTCACCATTTCCAAGAGCAGCTAAAACATAAATTTTGAAAAGTTTATAAGGTTAGTGTTAGGAGTATGAGGATCCTGGATGTGAGGGTTGTAGCTTCATGAAAAAACTGAAAGGTGTCAAGAATTTCCGATGATCAGTTAATCAGTTCAGTAGTGCTCTAACTAGTGCACCCTAATTTCTTAACGAGTCTGTAATTTACAATAAACTTAGTTTGTTAGGTTTACTCTATTTCTTCAATCGATGAGTCAATTATGGTTTCTTTATCTGCTAGATGTTTTATTCAATCGCTTTCTTCTAATATTTTTTTTGTTGTTAAGATCTGATGTTGAATACAATTTTTTATAAAAGCTCACTAAAACGTGAAAATTTCTCCCAATATAGAAGCTAAAAATGGATGGGCATGATGCCGATGATCTAAAGCAGAGCACTCCCGACATGTCAATATATTTTTCAACAAATGCAATCCAGGTTCTAGAAGATGATCTATTCCATCATTTTGAAAATTAATAACATGAGGAACCGGTTGTTGAGTTAGATTAGAGCATGATGACCTCAGAGCTGAGATAGGGTAAGAAGGATATCCATCACCTTCAGTCTATTTGAATAAAAAAATATAAAATAATGACCGGTGATGATTCCACTTAAGATTAACTCCGGTATAGTATGATGTGTTGAAGAAAATATTTTAGAAATC
Organism: Sambucus nigra; assembly: GCA_949130495.1. Taxonomy (NCBI): domain Eukaryota; kingdom Viridiplantae; phylum Streptophyta; class Magnoliopsida; order Dipsacales; family Adoxaceae; genus Sambucus; species Sambucus nigra. The sequence goes on along the minus strand of OX422216.1, from coordinate 127,970,579 downwards.
GGTATAAGGTGTGCCTTAAGGCATCACCTCAAGGATAACAGATGATTAATGCCTCTAGGCTTAAACGTCATGGGTTAAGATTGAGGCTTACACCTCAATTTGATTGAGGTGGGTGCCTTGGGGAATTTTTCCTCCAAGTAGTCTAGCCTAAAGTCTATTATATGCCATGTTTTATTAATTTATACTATATGTAATTAGTTATATTATGTCAAGAATCATGTTTTTTTTTTACTTTTTCGATTTTATACATAACAGTTTATATTGTTACTATTCTGTTATAATGTTATTTTTATGTTATAATATATTAAAATGACTTCCCCTACTCTTACCTGCCCCTAACCCAAAACCTGACAGCCCCCACACCAAAGAAATCACACCTACCTCTCAGTCTCTCTTTGTTTTGTCCGTCTTTATCTTTCTCTCACTCTCTCTATATATATATGTATTTTATTTTCCCAGCAACGTTTCTATGTTCCTTAATTAACATATACAAATTGAATTGCTATGGTTGGGTGTCACTGGATTTAAATTAGAAAAATTTGATCCATTGAAAAACAATTTATAAAATGTAGATATGCCTTGATGTAAAAGTATAAAATCTCAATGATGTGAACACACAATGTATATTTCTTTTCTTTATAGTTTGGTTTTGTCACATTTGCTTCAAATCTTTGCTTTATAACACTTCAGTCAAATGTGTATATAGAATTCCTAGTAAAATGAATATAGTAGTTCGAAAATGAAAATTCATAGTAAAATGTATATAAAATGCTTTATAGATTTAGAATTTGGAAGAGGTGAGATTCTTGTAATATTAATTCTTATGATATTTTTATTCTTTTTACAGTATAGGCTTCATAAACCAAGGGGGACTTTGATATGAGGGTTTGTGAATTATAGATACATTCGTATTTAGAGGAATCTCTCTTAAATGCTTCCATTTTCATAATGTTCCTTTAGGTTAGAATGATTTTTTATAGCATGATTATTGGACACATATTTTTTTTACTAATAAGTATCCCATATTTATTATTAACACAAATCTTCACACATAGTTCACATAGGCCGCTGGAATTGACAACACCTTTATAAGCAAATTCCATGGGTGCCTCGAAGAAAATGTACTCTACGTTACTAGAACTAGTATTATTCTTCATACGTTTCAGGTATGCATTTGATTTCTTAATTGAATTTTTTTATAACTTAGGAGTCCGAGGCCCGCTTTAAGACCAAATGTAAGTCAATTTATGTACATAAATTAAGACCACTAATTGGACAAACTCAAAATGATATTGACCAATCATTACATTTAAGTTTAAGTTCAATTTTAATTTGATATGTAAGTTTTGCAATTGTTGTCATCATTGTCGAATATGTGACTTAAAGCTTTGAAATTATGTATAAGCATCTACTTTGAGGCATGTAAAGGTGTATCATTGTCGGACCACATGACCGTGAATACAAGTGGGAAAAGAACTTCAACGCATTGTTGCCTAACACTATGAAGTGATTGTCACTATGGAGGAACATTAATTTTGATCGATGAATTAAATTTTGTTGATGTATTAGATCAATTTGATTTAGTACAGTTTTGACTTTGTTGTATATATGCGTTATTTTTGGATGTACATTATTTTGGAAACATTTTTTAATGATGTATATAGTGGATATATCAAGCGATATATGTAATAGGCTTGTGTGAATGATATACATTGCAAGGGATTGAATACAAAAAATTTCAAGATAATTTTTATGTTTTTATGAATTTGGATTTGTGTTTAGATTTATTTGTCAACTATGACATTAATATTGGTTATTAAATTTTTTTATCATATATTTAATTTATGGTAGCTTATGTTAAACCTTAATGTGATGAAATATTTTATATGACCATTTTTAATATTTGAGAATTGTCTGTTATGACATTTTTTTTACATCAATAATAACTAGCTTGTAAAGTATATTATAATTGTTATTCTAACAGATATAATTCTTTTGAAAAAACGGTCATATATAACTATTAACCTAATATGACAGTTTTTATGGGTATTAATGACACCCAAACTTATGACGATTTTGATTGAGAAATATAAGTTCATAAAAGGAGTTTCATGACAGTTAAAAAAGGTCATAAAAAGGCTTTTTTATTGTAGTGGGGGGAAAATATGACCTTTGATTTAAAACTTTTTATACTAGAATTAATCTCGAAAGATATTGAAACTAAATTAATTGACAACAATTAAAGCTATAGGTTGAGAATACTATCCCTTACCAAATAATCCATAACATAAATGGTTACATGGTTATAAAAGCTTCAAAAATATTAATACTCATTTAAAAATCACTTAAACCTAGGGTATCGCTCCCCAAATTGTCATAAAACATCAAATACGAGCCTAGAACAATAATACTCTCGAAATCACACACGAAAGATCATAAACATGCTACTTACATGATATACCCCATTAAGGTATCTAGGTGTAAAATCAATAACAATAACTCCATTAAAACAATCCTATACTAACCTACAATAGCAAAGAAAACAAAAACCCAAGGTGAGTTCAATAATCTCAACCGAACTTAATTAGGTAGAAAACATATTAAGGGTTAGTTATAGCCAAGTATGGAAGAAAGCAAGGAGGAAAGTAATATACAATCGAAATCAACTAACTTAATGGTATTAACGTGCAAACTATGTTACAAATAAATTAAATTGAACTGTGAAAGAATAAAAAATATATATTATTAAGATTAAATAAATAAATGGAGGTGATGAATAGTGATCTACATACCAATGGTAATGTAAAATACCTAGAAGAGAGAGAGAGAGAGAATATCTCAAAGAGGAAATACCTAAAACCATGTCGGAATAACCTAAAATAAGTAAATAGCATTTAATTTATGGTTAATTAGAAAAGAAAATGAAAAAATAAAGAAAAACTATAACTAAAAGTTTGTGAAAATGGATCTCAGCACCCATCAATCGATCAATGGATTTTTTTTGATTGATTAACCTATATATAGAAAAAAAATATATGAAGGAAAAAAAATGGTCGACTAATCAATGAAATCTGTTGATCGATCGATGGTTTGGGCCATCTCAATTCTCTTCATGATTGCATCACTTCACAAAAATGGTCATAGCATGATCATTCGGACTCATAATGATGTGTGGTTAGCGTCTACTCAAAGGTAATTCATAAAGATACACAACCATGGAAAACCACAGTCAAAATTTAGAAGTATTAAATTACAATTGAATTATATTTTGCGACGAATTTTTTTCGAAATTCATCCAACTTCACACTATGCTTCCCTAATATATATATAAAATCTCAATTAAATCATGAAAAAACATATAAATATCATGGACAAGGTTATCTAATATAAGAGGTTAAATATGGGAATTAGTGAACACAACTATGCTAAAATTGGCAAGAATAAAAGGTATTGAGTGCAATATTTGTTACTAATAAAATAGCTCAAAGATGGAAGTATGTCAAAAGACAAGCTCCAAAACAAGAGACTGAAGTCCTTGGTATCAAAATACTACCTTGAAAATTGAGTCCTATACAAGAATGGGTTATGCTCAATGCTTAATAGATGCCTTTGTCCCTATGAGGCCAACTATGTCCTCAAGGATCTCCATGAAGGTGTTTGTGGTGCCCACACTAGATCCAAGATCTTAGTTTATAAGGTCTTGATCCAAAGGTACTTTTGTCAACCCTGGGCAAAAAACAAAAATACCTATTTCAATGTTATGACAACTATCAGAAGTTTGCCTTTGTCCTAATACAAACAGTAGAAAAATATCCTCGAAGTTAAGTCCATTTCCCTTATATCAATGGGGAGTGGATTTGGTAGGGTCTCCACCTCACAACAAAGACCAGAACAAGTTATATATTATATCAATTGACTATTTCATGAAGTGTGCTGAGGATAAGCCCTTGTCTACCGTCAATGAGAGGAAAATCACCAATTTCATGTGGAGAAACATCATTTTCTAGTTTATCCTATCAAGTGCCATATTCTTGTATAATAGGAAGTAGTATTAATTAGGTCCCCCTTAGGAGAATGGATAAGAGGTAGTGATGAACAAGAAAATATTCTCGAGTTTGAAGAAGAGGTTAGAAAATTCAAAGGTTTCCATCGGGATAATGGATTAAAGAGCTTCCAAACATACTTCGGTCCTAAAAAAAGCACTGTCAGATGTCCCACTAGGGAACTACTTTCTCCCTGACCTATTTAATTGAGGCTATCATTACCACTAAGGTTTAGATTCATACATCGAGGGTGGATTAGTTTGAGGTTCTGGAAATTACTAAAGGGCTTAAAATGTCGTTAGATGGGATAGGAGAATGTCGTGAAGTAGCATTGATAAGAATGGTAGTATACAAGAAAAGGACAACATCCTACTTCAATAAAAAAGTGTGCCATAGAGTGTTCCAAGTGGGTGAGTTTCTCCTAAGGAAAGTCTCCCTTACAACTTGAATTTCAAGAGAAGGAAAGTTAGGTCCTACGTAACAAGGTCCTTACGTGGTTACCAAAATTTCTATGCGAGCCTGCTATTGCTTGAAAGAGTTTCTAGAATATAATATTCTCCACCCTTGGAACATTGATCATCTTAAGAAATTTTTTCAACGATGGACTCGGTTATTGAAGCAGAATTAAAGGAACCTTCTCTATAATTGTTTTTGTGTTTGTATAGTATAATAAAAAGTTATAAGGATTTAATCCTTGGCTTAAAACATAATCTAAGGTTTAGGACCTATGGTTTAACAACTAAAGGAACTTCAAGGAATTCATCATTGGTTCCCCATCAAACTCTAAGGTTGCATGGACAATAATAAGGAGTCACAAGGCATTCATATTTGATATTAAAAAAAGGGTTTAGGTCCAACAACCTCAAGTACACAAATCTAAGGGCGCCATTGGGATAATGGATTGAAGAGCTTCCATGCATACTTTACTCCTAAAAAACCACTATCAGATGTCCCACTAGGGAAACTCCTTTCTCCCCGACCGATTAAATTAAGGCTGCCATTCCCACTGAGGTTTAGATTCCTATATAGAGAGTGGATTAGTTTAAGGGATAGGACAATAATAAAGGGCTTAAAATTACCTTAGATAGGATAGAAGAATTTTGTGAAGTAGTTATGATCAGGATGGCAGTTTACAAGCAAAGGACAACATCCTACTTCACAAAAAAAGTGAGACCTAACGTCTTCTAAGTGGGTGAGTTGGTACTAAGGGAAGTATCCATTGCAACTAAAATTCCAAGAGATGGAAGGTTAGGCCCTAAGTAGGAAGGTCCTTACGTGGTTACCAAAATTTCTAGGCCAGAATTCTGTTGCTTGAAAGATTTTGAAGAATATGATCTTTCCCACCCTTGGAACATTAATCATCTCAAGAAATGTTTTTAATGATGTACACATTTATTGAAGCTATTATTTTTGGCTATTATTTTTGTGTCTGTATAGTATAATAAAAAGTTATAAGGCTTTAATCCTTGGTTCTAAACATAATCTATGGTCAAGGGACCTACAGTTTAAAAACTAAAGGAACTTCAAGGCATTTGTCATTGGTTCCCCAGTAAAACCTAAGGTTGCAAGGAGTTACAATGAATTCATCCTTGACATTAAAAAATGGTTCAGGTCCAACAACCTCAAGAATACAACTATAAGAATTGCAAGGACTTGATCCTTGATGCACAACAAGAGTTAGAGGGTCTTGTGACCCAAAAGATTTGCAGGTTATTTATCATTGACTCTAGAAAATGGTTTACGGTATAAATACCCAAGGTAGATCAACCATAAAAAATTTCAAGGATTTCATCCTTGATTCCATAAAAGAAACCAAGGTGTCAAGACCCAAGGTAGTAGTTATAAAGAAAATTTACATGTGGATCTTTTTGAAAAACCAAAGGATTTAAATTTTAACACTTTAAGCCTTCACTTTAACAGAATTTTTTGGGGGCCAAAACTTAAATGTTTAAAATAAATTGTTAAACTCAAGGCTGGTAATACCAAGTTTTACAATCTCAACTCACAATTTTTTAGGGGGTCCAAGAGTTTACAACAAAAAATATCAATATAAATATTTTAAAACTAAAATCCCACACCATTTAACTTATTGAAGGTCTTCATCCTTAGTTAATGTGAGTTTTGAGGTCCTATGACTCCTAGTATAACTCTTTTTCAGTAGTCTAGGGATTTCATCCTTAGTTAAAGTGAGTTTTAAGGTTTTAGGACCCTTAGCAAAACACTTTATCAAGTATCTCAGTATTTTATCCTTAGTTAATGTTAATTATGAGGTATTATGACTCGTTCCATAACATTTTTCAATTTTTTATGGATTTCATATTTAGTTAATGTGAAATATTGGGTCTTATGACCCTTAGCATAACATTTTTCCAATTATCGAAGGCTTTTATTCTTCGTTAATGCGAGTTCTGAGGTTTTATGACCCTTAGCGTAACATTTTTCAGAGATCTGAGGCTTTCATCCTTAGTTAATGTGAGTTATAAGGTCTTATGACCCTTAGATGAATAAAATTCTTCAAGTCTTTCAATATTGCATATACTAAAGGTCTCTTGACCCTTGGAAGTTATCATTATACGATTTTGAGTTTTTACCATTACTTTACCAAGTAAAAGTGTGGGATACTTCATATATACCTCATAGACCTCAACCAATAAACAAATCATTAGTAAAGAAAATAAAATGCAAATTCAAATAAGAGTGAAACTTGAAATGTTATCACTTATATTAATTAAAAACTTCCATTACTGGTCACTTGGATACAAATAAAAAATACAAAATTTTCAAAGCCATAAAAGTCTTGTAGTTATCAACATCTTATTTTTTCTTCATAGTAAGGCTTGACAGGGTTTGGGTCTCCACAACTACAGGGATAAGAAATTTAGCCTTGGTTTAAGAGTTTAAGCCTCAGTAGTTCCACCATCGCCGCTACTCTCATTCTCAGAATCATCTTTCACTTATGCAAAATCCTGATGAAGCAGCTCAGAGACATTAACATTAGGATAGAAAGACTAAATCTTACCCCTACAAGCTTTAAATCCTATATAGTATTTGAAAAATGAACTTATTATAGGTATTAGATCCCAGAAAAGCATAAATACGATGCTTCCATACGGAATCCAGGCTCCCAGGATGCTTGGAGTTCTTAACCTGGAATCCAAATAATGCCACATATAACTTTAGAAGTTCGAACATCAAATAATCCCTCTCCTCGTCGAATTTAGAAACCTCTTTATTTGGAAACTCCACATCATCGACTTTATAATGGAGTTTCCCCTTCTAAGTCCTAACCCCATAACCTCATCTTAAAGGGTCTTCACAGTCTTTTTGTACTAGGATAAGCTCTCAAAATGGGATTTTTAGACTTTGATAAGAAACTGTGACTGTCATTGTGCAAATTTTTACTCGCATGGAGGGCTTAATCATAGAGGATATGGGTTTGATCAAGGAAATAAACTTGATCATTTTGACTCTCCTTCTCACCCTCTAGAGTAGAAACCTCAATATTCTTAGATCAAATAAGATCATAAATATCCAACATAGATTTGTCCACCATTTGACCATCGACTTATTTTTCCTTCTAGCCGTGTATCCCTATAGGGAATCAACCATAAAGGACTGATTGAGGTGTTGAGCCTGAAATGAAAAATGGAAACATCATTAAAAGCAGTGAAATAAAAACCATTGTCACAAAAAATACAAAAGTACAAATATACCTTGCCAAGAATGTGGACTAACTCCTTAGGTTGGCTCAGGCACCCCTACCCCTCAGCGTCGTGACCATCTCAAAATAGTTGGCCATGTTCAGCATAGTTAGAGGTTCGATAATTGAGCCATTGGAATTCATATCCTCGATAGACTTCAACCCTGAATATTATTCCTCATTTTATAACCTCAACTCAGTGCCATTAGATCCTCGGGTTGGTTTGAGGTTCTAACACCCTATCCCGATAATTCGATTAAAATTTGAATAAAGCATTATGGCATGAGGATTAATTATAATTACCGAAGGATTGTTGGTAAGAATTGGAGAAAACAAAATAATAAAAAAGGGTCATTCAAACGACATTGGGAAGTCAATCGAGCGACAGTAGGCGGTCATTAGTAACAAGATGCAAGACGCGAGATACATGACATCAAACGACATGCCACTGCTTTACAGTGGCAAGTCGTGTGAAGGGTCGTGTGATACAAACATCGAATTATGTCAGGAAGTCATTCGAATAACTTAGGCTTATAGTTCGAACGACTTGAATCGAGAATTTTATTCTAGCTTGCCCTTATGCACTGTCACAATTTTAACTCTTGATTTTGGGTGCTATCAAGCCCAGATCAGTCCAGATTGGGCAAAACGAGAATTTAGGCTTTGGAAGGGTTTTATAAGGGTGTGTTTGGGGTCATTTGTAGGTATAAATGGAAGAATATAATATATATATATATATATATATATATATATATATATAGAGAGAGAGAGAGAGAGAGAGAGAGAGAGAGAGAGAGAGAGAGAGGTGGGTGGTCTTCCACCTCCTCGCACCAAAAGCCACCATCCTTCTAGCATTCCACCTCCATTTTATGTAATATTCCACCATACTTAAGTCTACAATACCCATTTTCACCATTGTTGAGGTAAAACTACGAATTTTGGGCAAGTATTGGGGAATTTTTAGAGAAGCTGAAGTTGGATTTTCATGGAAGTTTGAAGTGGGTCTTGCTTGGAAGCTTAGATGGAGACTTTTTGGAGGTTGCATTTGGTAGCCCCTTGAGGTCGTCTTTGGAGGTGGGGGTTGCTTCTCCTACACCAACATTTCTACCACTATTAGAGCAATTAGAGGTGGAAAAACCTTACTCTCAGTATTAAGACTCTATTTTGCATATTTGTAGTCTTGTAGTTAGATTACATGAGTAGGGTGCACTTGATTAAATGATGAAATAATGTGTAGTAAATAATAAACATTTTTATAAAATAAAAATGTTGATAAAATGTCGTTTTGTTGAAAATAACGAATGAATAAATATTTCAAGGTTTTGAAATACTAAAAGTTGGTAAAGTTGGTATTTTATGAAAATAGTGTATTTTATAGAAATATTAGTGTTAAACATTTCATGAAATAAAATATTTGGAAACAATGATTTATTATGGTAAACATTGGCGAAAGAATGTTTCCTGCAAAAAAATTGAAGATTTTGTGAAAAATGGACATTATATGAGTTTGAAGAAATTAAATGTCTCTATGTATCAAAAATATATTTTTACAAGTATGATGACTTTCTAGAATGAAAATATGTTTAAAACATTTAGTAAGATTTTAAGGTTTAAAATCCATCTTCTCATGCATATAAACTTGTAGTAATTTGGAACTAAGTGTATAAAAAAGTTTTAAAAAGAATTAGTTGGGTTTAAACATGAAATGATAAAAAGTGAAAATTCTAGTGTGTGAAACAACGATTAAAAGTGTGATAAGGATAAAGTGTAAGACTACATGTAAAATGAAAGAAATTGTATTTTTTCATAAAAGTAGTGTTAAGTGTAAATGGATTTCTTGAATGAAGGGAGTAAAAAAAAAATGTGAGTTGGGAAAATACTAATAAAGTTATTGAATAAGTGGTAATGGGTAAACATGGGAAAGTTGGTGTATAACTTAGTAATGTTGTAAAGAATTAACACTTATGAAGTTGGAAAGGAAATGATGGAATAAAGATGTTTGAAATTAAGAAGAATATTACTCCAAGGTTAAAAAGGTTATTAATGTGTTAAAAGACTTAAGAAGTTAGTGTGGATGACTTAATAAAGATAGAATTACTAAAATGAGTAAAAGGGATGTCTTTTAAAAGATTAAATTAAATTAATATGGGTAATAAGGTTTTTGGTAGTAAAATTGTTTCATGCATTAAGTATGGGTATATGTACACGTAAATATATGTATATGATGTAGTTTCATGTGCACGTAGGCATAACGTGTTGAGTCTTCCTTCTGTCATTCGATTCCATACTACATTTGTATATTTCCCACTGAGCATTGGCTCACACCCTCGCTTTGTTATGCAAGGTTGGGAGCATTTTCGTATTTTGAGCATGTTATACAAGTAAGTATTTTATTTATTTTACATTAGTAGCTCTCTATGCTTGGAATTAGGGGTGCTCCCCATGGGTCCTTCACGTGGTTTAAATTGAAATCAAAATCACATGCTAAACAAGTGAAATATTAATTAAAATAAAACTGGACTAGAAACATTATGTTGGTTGTTTCATTACACATCACACCTAATGTAGGGGTCAGACCAGGTTGACTACGGGTAAACTATATATCTGGATCGGGGAGTTACAAATGATATCAAAGATCTTGGTTGAAAGTTCCTTTTAGGAGTGAGGTGGTGAGGTCAGTATTGGATCTTTAGATAGTAATGTTGGTTAGGTTGGTCATGCCAGTTCGATGACGGTTTGGTTCGTGTCCTAGACGATAAAGTCAAAGAAGTTAGAAGGACAAGTAAGTTAAGTCCCAAGTGGAACACGATCAAGTTGATAGTTAATAATTGCTTCTGCGCTTCTAATTAGAATTGTACCAATTTACAGGTGTTCAAGCAAATCAATAGTGATGACACTAGGGTTATTAGTGTGAGGTGCTTGTGTTTAATAGTTGATGGTGTAGAATTCCTTGAGATGTTCATAGAGTGAGATGATGCCCATTGGGCATATCGCACTAGTGGCATATAGTCGAAGGTAGGGGTTGATGATTAGGGTGTCTCGACTAGGCACTAATGATTGGTGATAGAAAGGTATATAGCCCTTAGGTGTGATGCTTATGGGTAGTTAACGCCGATAATGTAATCAGACAAATTTGATACTTGGGGTGATGTCGCAATTGATGGTAGTTCGGTGAACACATGAAGTTGTATAGGCTAATAGCGGTAACATCGTGATATTTTATGTGAGATTTATCGTGATTACATTAGTGATGAGAGTAGCCTTGGTAGTGGAAACGATGAGTGGTGTTCGTTACGACCTAACAATAAGGGTTGTATGTTTAACTTGTGAAGGTTAGATGACTGAGTGGCATTCATAATTATTAATTATGTGGTGATAATGTATTAGTTCCTTCGGTTGAGGACTTCAGTTGGGTGTACCTTGATTATAAGGTGGTATTTAGGAATAGGATCTCGTGCAGAATCCGTGGTGTGGGCCTTGGTATTTATTAGCATTACCCGATGTCCCATATCCCACCATGATCTATATAGTCGTGTTAACTCATAGATTAGCACATAGTGTGGTTCTTACATAGTGAAACAATTTAGTTTTTATAGTTGAACATTTATTGAGGATCAGGTGTGGTAGACCTTGAGGTTTATAGTTCGCAAGTGAAGTCATGTACCTTACTATTATCCATGATACCGTTGATTTTGATTTGTACATAGATTATAGTCACGCCCGCTTGGAAGAGAGATGGGTTGATTATTTAGGTGTAGAGAATCATTTTAGACGCCGAGGTAATGGATAGGTGCGAGGTAATCCCTGTATGAGTGTAGTTCATATGAATTTGAGGTGCCCATAAGACAAATTGCATGTGGCATCATTAAGGATAAAGATCAAATTTTGTGATGCCTTATGGTGTTTGACGGTTAAGGTGCACTATAGATAGAAGCTCACAGACTAATGTCTTTGCAAGCACCGGGTAATTGCAATGTGGGTATTGAAAGGTTTGCAGAGTGCACCTATGATGATAAAGGTATGAACGGTGAAATCTTGTCGAGTCTTGAGGACAGTTACATGAATACATTTAGTATCCTTAGGAGACTAGTTAGCCCGGTATGAAGGATCTTTAACATCCTAGTAACGATTGTTTTAAGGATCAAGTGATGATCCCAGATTACTAGCCGTGTGGTGTACGTGTCGAGTATGGCTTCCTAAATTAGAACAAATTGGTCGTATAATCCCTAAGGTAGAACGATAGTGGTGTCATTATAGGAGTGATGCTCGGATGTCATGAAATGACTAGTATTGGTGTGGTGATACTCGACTTCAAGATGTACTATGAAATGTATTCGGACTTAGAGTGACAACGCCATGCGAGGAATTAAAAATGACAATCGAGGTGGGGTAACTTCGAAACATGATTATTTTGTCAACGTGTCGATGGTCTATGCTAGAGTAGCCTTAGTAATGTAAGGATTAGTTCTTAGCGCGTCTTGACAAGCTAGTACGAGTGAGAAGATGTTACTACACTTAGAATTTCGATGGCAGCGAGTGCGATCGTAGTGAAAATTCTGTGTGGGTAGAAACCTAAGGTAAGCTTTGTGGAAATATCGTGTGGTCAAGTAACACGGTTAGGTGAGTGCCTCGCTAGAACTATGTGATGTCTATAGGACTTTGGGATTTCCATCACTATATGTTAAAGAAGATAATAATCTAGGTGTAGTAGGTTAGCGATGTAGTCTCTAGTGATTGGATAAGGTCAATATGAACTGGAGCGTGAGGTGTCTACTAATCGGGATAATTCATGTACGCCAAGGATGTGAAAGGTAGGGCCTTTCTCCCAAGGAAGGAAGTCGGGTGTTGACTTCCTAAAGGACTATCGATTCTTAAATTTCTTCATACTGCGAGAATGTATAGTTATGATTCGATTCTCCATTGCTAGTAACCCAAGTTAGGGTATGTGGATAGGATTTGTTCTCTGTGAAAACTCTAGGAATGAGTGGCATGACTTCAAGTATACGGCGTAGGCTCGCTTCCACAAGTTAGAGTTAGACGCCTATGGGTTAAATTTCTTTAGACAGTTGCTTGTTCCTTCAGACTCTAGTCTTATCCTTTTAGTTTTAACAATTATGAATCTGTATTCTCACCTATGAGGTGACCCAAATTGGTACCATGTCATGGTACGACACGGTTGGGTCTAGGAGAGCGCAGTGGATAGGTTTTGGTCAATACCGCTAGGTAACTGGGTGCGCCCATCTGTGGTATTCTTGCTATTAAATAAGGTTTTGCATAAGGGCGTATCGATCCTTATTAGGACTAGTGGACTTTTGACTCGCTGGCTCGACAGTCAGTGGATCGGATTGCAAAGAGTTGGATGGTGGCTTGAGGATACAATATAGTATTAGAAATTGAGGAAAAATTAGCATACGATGTTTCTTTGCTACGGTGAGTGGATTAGAATGAGATCTAGAGAGTAATCATGGATGAGACACCTAGATTAGTATTAGTTTCATCGGAGTGACACAACGAAAGGTGTGAGCCGGGTGCACGATGATGACTTGATAAGAATATTCCTCCTTGGAGTGAGAGAATAGCATAGGATGGATATCGACAACCTCATGCGAGTTGAGTAGTCGGGATAGCTTGAAAATTTATGGAGCAATGGATGTACGATCGTAAGCTATAATTGATTTTGATGACCAATGTGATGGTTGGTTATATTATGGGTCACATTGAGTAAGTTCGACCGCTAGAAAAAGGGTTTTCCATAGAGGCGTTGGTATGACTCAGGTACTAGCATAGGTGGTGCAAGGAATATTTTGGAATTGATCATAATGGGAGTGAATACCCAAAATCGATTGTGTAATGTCATGGCTAACGGGATAAAAGGAATTGAGAATGTCGATTATTTGGTGACTTTAGTGCTGAGAACTTCGATGAATTGTCTTGGAGTATATCTAGGATTTAGAGTAGAAATGCGTGGATCCTATAAGCTTGAGGATCTAAGGATCGAGAATTTCAGGGATGAAATTTCCCAAGGAGGGAAGTTTATAACACCCTGTACTAGTTTTTTGACTAAAATTTGAATAAATCATGATGGCATGAGGATGAATTATAATTATAGAAGGGTTGAGGGTAAGAATCAAAGAAAATAAAATAATAAAAAAGGGTCATTCGAACGACATTGGGAAGTCGTTCGGACGATAGTACGCAGTCATTAGTAACGATATGCAGGTCGCTAAATACATGACATTGAATGACAAGCCAGTGCTTTACAATGGAATGTCACGCGATCTAAACATCGAATGATGTGACGAAGTTTTTCGAAAGACTTTGGCTTGCCATTTGAATGACCTAAATTGAGAATTTTATTCCAGCTTTCCCTTGTGCGCTCTCATAATTTCAACCCTTAAATGTGTGTACTGTGAAACCCAAATCAGTCTAGATTGGGCAAAACGGGAATTTAGGCCTTGGAAAGGGTTTATAAGGGTGTTTTTGGGGTCATTTGTTGGGAGAAATGGAAGAAGATAAAGAGAGAGAGAGGTGGGCGGTATTTCACCTCCTCCCACCATAAAAATCCCTCCGTCCACTATTTCACTCCCATTTTATGTAATATTAGAGCACATTCAAGCCTATAATACTCATTTTCACCATTGTTAAGGTAAAAACTACGAATTTGGGGGGAGTATTGGGGGATTTTTTTTGGAATTGAAGATGGTATTCATGGAAGTCTGAAGTGGGTCTGGCTTGGAAGCTTGGATGGAGCATTTTTGGAGGTTGCATTTGGTAACCCCTTAAGGCCATCTTTGGAGGTGGCACCAACATTTATACCACCATTAGAGACATTAGAGTTGATGAAACCTTACTCACAGTATTAAGACTCTATTTTGCATATTTGTATTCCTATAGTTAGATTACATGAGTAAGGTGCAGGTGATTAAATGATGAAATGATGTGTAGTAAATAATAAACATTTTTAAAAAATAAAAATATTGGTAAAATGATATTTTATTGAAAATAAAGAATGAATAAATATTTCAAGCTTTTGAAATATTAAAAGTTGGTATTTTATGAAAATAATGTATTTTCTAAAAAGATTAGTGTTAAAGTTTTATGAAATAAATTTTTTGGAAACAATAATTTATTTTGTTAAACATTAGTGAAAGAATGTTTCTTGAAAAAAAATGAACATTTTTGAAAAATTGACATTATGTGAGTTTAAAGAAATTAAATGTCTTTATGTATCAAAAATGTATTTTTTCAAGTCTGATGAATTTCTATAACGAAAAATATGTTTAAATCATTTAGTAGGGTTTTAAGGTTTAAAATCTATCTTTTCATACATATAAACTTGTAGTAATTTGGCACTAAGTGTATAAACAATTTTAAATAAGAATTAGTTGGGTTAAAATCAGAATGATTAAAAGTGGAAATCTGTTGTGTGAAACTAGGGTTAAAAGTGTGATATGGATAAAGTGTAAGACTACATGTAAAATGAAGGAAATGGTACTTTCTCATAAAAGTAGTCTTAAGTGCAAATGGATTTCTTGAATAACGAAAGTAAACAAATTCGTGACTTGAGAAAATCCTAATAAAGTTATTATACAAGTGTTAATGGGTAAACATGGGAATAAATTAGTAATGTTTCAAAGAATTAACATTTATGAAGTTGGAAAGGAAATGATGGAATAAAGATGTTTTCAATTAAGAATAATATTACTCTAAGGTTAAAAGGGTGTTAATGTGTTAAAATACTTAAGAAGTTAGTGTGGAAGACTTAATAGCGCTTTCGGAAAATTAACACATGTGGGAATGGGGTAAAAGGTTATTTTAGAATTAAATGGATAAAATGGTAAATTTACTTAAAGTGGAACATTTTTATGAAATAAAAATATTGGAATAAAATCAAGGTTAAAGTGTAAAGGACATGAAATCGTAAAATTTCAAAGTGTAACATAAGTTGGGTGTAACCCTGGGTTTTGGCTTCGACCAGGTAAAAGGGAAAAGTGAAGTAATGTGATGTTAAAAACACATTAAAAAGAACTAGGATGACACCGGGAGAAGAAAGAAGGTCCCAGATCCCTAGGGTAAAAATTCCAAAACCACTGAGCAGAGCATATGCTTCGCATAGCCGACGGTGTGGAGCCCGTTAAAGTATGTGGTAATTAGAAGATTCTGAAAAAAGATAAAGGAAAAAGAAACATGTAAATTAATGGATTGTGTGGTAAAATGTGTTCATACAACCTAAATTTAATGAATTAATAATTGTTCCGGTAAAGGTTAAAATGGACAAGTAAATGTGAAATTGATTAACGTCCATAAGGTAAGGGAAAAAGGTAAAGTAAGTGGGTAAATGGGTAATTAATCAACCTATATGGTTAAAACCGTAATTAACACGAGAATGTATTGTAGAAGGTTCTCAAAAATGAAATGAGTATTTTATAACACGATGGCACGGGTGTTGAAAGGGTGAGTTTCATTGAAAATATTAAATTTTG
Organism: Sambucus nigra; assembly: GCA_949130495.1. NCBI lineage: Eukaryota > Viridiplantae > Streptophyta > Magnoliopsida > Dipsacales > Adoxaceae > Sambucus > Sambucus nigra. Next base: position 127,954,353 of record OX422216.1, on the reverse strand, counting down.
TTGGATAAGATAAAAATCGTGATTTCGATAAAGGAATATTTTAGAGTAAATCAGTTTTAGTGGTTTCAAGTGTTGAACCATGTGTGTTAAATAAAACGAGAAATGCCAAAATGAGTAAAAGGAAAGTCTTTGAACAGATCAAGGTAAATTAATCTGGGTAATAAGGTTTTCGGAAGTAAAATCATTTCATGCATTATGTATGGGTATATGTACATATAAATATATGCATACGATGTAGTTTTATGTGCATGTAGGCATAACGTGTTGAGTCGACTTTCTTTTGTTTGATTCTATACTGAATTTTTATATTTCCCACTAAGCATCGGCTCACACCCTCGCTTTGTTACGGCAGGTTAAGAGTGGTTTCGTGTTTTTAGGGCGTTATACATGTAAGTATTTTCTTTATTTTACGTTAGTAGCTCTATTTGCTTGGACTTTGGGGTGCTCCCCATAGGTCCCTCGCATAGTTTAAATTGAAATCGCAATCGCATGCTAAATAAGTGAAATGTTAGATAAAATAAAAATGTACTAGAAACATTATATAGGTTGTTTCATTGCACATCACAACTAATGCATGGGTCTAACCGGGTTGACTATGAGTAATCCATAAATTAGAGTCACGACGTTACAGAGGTCCAAGACTGTATAATGATTTGGGGGAGACTACCTACATGATATTCTCTTTTAATTGATACCCCTCATATAACTTGATAAGGGTCCCCACCACTTCCTTCCCCTTTGAAAGGGAAACACTAAACTGCTCTATGGTAGTCGATGAGATCAGGGCATGAAAGTCCCCTAGAATAAAAGTTAAACTCTATGTTGACCCATATGACCCACTTACATTTTGAGATTCTTGTAGCAAAGGAAGGATTTTCATGATGGTATCGATAAATAAAAGCTTTTTTTGATCATATTCGTTAACAATCCAACTGTTCTTTATCATTAACTTCACTCTAAGAACATGTATCTATATAGGATCACTGATCTTTTTGCATTTGAAGGCCTTATACCTCTTTATTTTCACCACAACTGGAGGAACAAAGGTCATCTTCTCTAAAAGCATAGCCAACCGTCATCGTTCACGCTCGTCTATAGTTCCCAAAACAATAAAGAGTAAGAAAAGCATAGGTTTTGTGAAAATTTAAGAATTCAAAAATTAACATAAGGAACTCAAGAATCTTACTAGGCAACAATCTAAGTCAAGGATAACCAAGCTCTTAATTAGAGTCAATACCTAATCAACTCTAGGAGTAATTGAAACATATTTCTTTGTTATCTCATCCTCACCCTCGTTGGCCCCGGGTACCTTAAAGAATGATGGAAGGACTTCAGGGTCTCCAATGGACAAAACCTTGGGATTTTTGTGGATCAGGACGAAGGCATAAGCTTCTTCTTTATCCTCATTAATTACCTCTGGAACCTCAGAAACCCCTCCACATGGGGCTATCTATAGTTGAGGACCCCAGTAATTTTTGAATAATCATTGGGGAAGTGACTAAGATCTCAAATGGGGTGGCCTTCAATTTTTAAACCCCCTTCAGATCATCATCTCCACATGACTTACGAAAACCGATTATGAAATTTAGAGCAAATGAGAAGAAAATTAGTGTTAATGTATAAATATGGATTATTTATCTTAGCTCTCAATGATCGAATTTATAATCACAGACAAAATAGAAAATAAAAATATAGGGAAAACACCGAAGAGTTTTTACATGGATCAACTCAAGAATGGAGATTACATCCATGGGGCATTGCTATTTAGGGTTTTATTCCAATATCTTGAATACGAGTGGATAATTCATCTTCATAGTTTTGGGAATCTTAAAAGGTGGAATTCTTGTACAACTTGAAGAATTTAGACCTGTACATAAAAGTAAGCAGATGGGTGTTATTCACGTGCATGAATATGAGGACTGTTGAGGTTCCCCGTGTTTGTCTCTTCATGTGCATGATGGTTCACATTTTGGGATGTGGTTTGATGAGGAGTCGACCAAAAGTACCCGAGTCAAACATATGTTATCTTCTATGGACACCGTGGACATGAGATTGACAACTGTCATTGCTTCATTGGTCCAAGTGGCCAAATATTTTCAAGTTACAAAAAATATCCCCAATACTGCATGCTTAAAGGTTAAATGAAAGGGTGTAGAATTTCTTCTTACTGTTGTTTGGCGTTTCATAAGGGTTGTGGTCGATAGCCGACCTTCACGACTTGTAATTTTTATTTCCTTTGTTTTGAAAATGGAACTTTTGTAAATATCATGAGAAATAGCGACTCGTCGAGGGGTACGTTGGTCATTTTGTCATTTTGGGATTTGGAATGCTGTCAATAACCCAAATGTTGGTAAATTGAACTATTTTAAATGAATTCTTTTTGGGATAACGAGAGTCATCATCACCTATATAAAGTTTAAGTTTCCCTTTATTTTTCCTCACCTTTTGCAATCTAACTTTCTCTTTCCTCCATTGTTGCTTTCATCTTATTGTCTTAAGGAGTTCTCCATTGTGGTAGCAATTGTAAGAATCCCGTTTCCTTCATTTCTTCTTTCTAATTTTTTAGGATGGTATATATTATTAATGAATATTCTTTGGAGGAATTTAGGGGGGGAGAATTTTTTTTTGAGTGGGTGACTATTGAGATGGTATCTGGGCCTTGCGTGCCTTGGATGACGGCCATTGGATGCCTACTATTTTTATAGTAAAATGTGGGATAACTTTCCCCCCCAATAACATTTTTTAGAATTTTGCCAATACTTTGAATTTGTCCGAACTCGAGTGGACCCCAAAAGTTGAAGAGTAGTGTAATACCCCGTATTTTTGGCGATATTTATTTTTGGGATCAATTAATTAAATGAGAATTAATTGGGAATTAATCCGGATAAAATACTAGCGAGATATGAGTTCGTATTTGACTATATTGAGTATATATGATGATATATGAATATTGAATTATGAAATTTGTCGTGAGATTGATATACGGCAATTTGGACATTTTATTGGGACGCGTGAGACAGTCGCGTCAGGTTATAATTATTTTAATTATAAATGTAAAATTAAATTATATTAACCATATGGTCATTTTGAGTGCGCCAACGCATCCGAAAGGGTCGAGATAGTCAGAAAACACTAGCCGAGGGTTTAGTTTGGGTCCCGGGGTATTTTTAGGCCATACCGGCAACATATAGGGGTAGTTTGGTAATTTTGCATTTTTGAGAATTAAAAGTGACGAAAATTAGTAAATTATATATGATGTGGATTTGACCCACTAAACCACTAACCAACTCATTTTAACCTAATAGGCTACGTAGGTTATTAGAATTAGGTTTCTAATTTTTCCCAAAACAAACCCTAGACACCAAAGCCATTGGAGAAGAAAGCTTAGAGAGGGAGAGAAAGAGGAGAATTCTACAGAGAGAGAGAGAAGGCAATTCAGCCTTCAAGATTCGTCCTCAAATCCAGAGAAAGATTAGAGGCAAGTGGTTTAATTACAATTGATTTAATGCTATGCTTTTCCATGTTTAGGAATTATCGAAATTGATCTTGGAAGATGATATAGACCCATGAATTGGAAGTTAAAAACTATGAATTATGTTAGGGACTGCATGTAGTAACAATCTGGATGAATTATGAATTCAAAATTTTGACCCTTGATGATTTAAAAACGGATTTAAGAAGAGGTTTATGAATGTTCTTGAAAGAATTAGAAAACTAGGGTTCTTGATGAAGATTGACCCATATATATAGCCCTTGGTTGATGAATTATTGGTTTTAGAACGTTATTAATGTTGTAGGATGGTTGTATGATGATACTATAAGGTTATATTAGAGATCCATGCATTAAAAGTATGTTTTTGGATGATTTGAAAACTGCAAAACGAAGCAGTCCGTAGCCATACCTGGTGCATTCGATCGATCCATGTTCATCAGTCGATCGATCGACCACCATCGATCGATCGAAGGAAAAGGTCGATCGATCGACCTTCCCAGAATGAGTAAAGTTTTTCCCTATTTAAATTTTAATGGTAGTAACCCTTGGAAAATGTTATTGGAGACCTTATGAATACCCTTAAACTTAAGGAAGACCAGTAGGCATGATTATGAAACTTGGAACTTAATTAGAATTCAATTTGAGGAATTATTCCAAATTAATGAAATTCGATAAGTGAGATAATATTTGGGATAAAAGTGTAAATTTGAATAATTTGATGAAATGCGGTTTGGGCAGAAGTAAAGACCTTAGGAATAAAGATGTTATATGTGGGAATAATAGGAACTTAATAATCTATTTGAGATAGGTTTTAAGTATAAGAAACTACGACGTGAGACATGTCGACAGTTTAACTTTTATATTATCGGGAGACTTAAAATCTATAATTTGGAATAATGGTATAAGGATGTAGAGTATACCTTTATTAATATTGTGATATCTAAGATGTGTGAATGCTTAGCATACAATTTTATGTGTATGACATACCTATCATACTTGCTATCACGGGAGGTTTACGTTCTCTTAGGGCCTTCTTATCCTTGTGTTGCCCGGATTTAGATTGGTTACCTTGATGAACATAGGTCAGAGAAGGACTTATTGGGATGTTAATAAGTTTGCTAATCGTGGGAGCGTAGGTATGTGCGTGACCCATGTGATGTGACTGTGTTCGCCTCCATTGTTTGTGATGTTGTTATCTGAGAACGATTCCGGAGAGATTCGGAATGCGTGATCCTTATGTACGTGATGTACCGGGATAGATAGCAGAGTATGTGTGCACCACAGCTTAGTCTCGGGGTGCGTGTATTGTATATTTATGATGCGAAAAATATACGGTTAAATGAAAAGGAATCTGATATGTTAAATTATGTGTATAGTTATTGTAACTTGATGAAAAGATAAAAGGGGACAAATATCAATAAATGGTTTTATTACTAATTGGGAATCCGAGAATTTAAGTAGAACTCTCTATTTAATTGTTAAGGTTGGAATTAAAATGTGAACTGAGTAGAAGTGTTAGAAATCCTTTTGAACTAGATAGTTAGGGGAAAACACATGAATGGGTACAGGAACGTTAGGAGTGCACAGTTAGACGAGAGGTGAGTATCCCATGTGAGAGCACGTCCTAACATGTACTTTGCATTTATTGTTTTAATTGTTATTAAAGCACTTGCTGTTTTCAAAATACTCTCCGCTTTCGGGCTCTGACCCGTTTGCTTTCAAATCTATTTTTTTTGTAAAAACCATTTTAGGTGCCCACCCACAAGGACACCATGCTTAGGATCCTCATACAGGTGACGAGCTGTAGCTGTTTGTGGAAGTTACAGGGATTTGCATTTAGACGCTTCTATCATTTGGATTCCATGTTCAGTATTCCTCAGTTGTAGGGCATGTTGCCCAAATTCTATTAGAGACATTTCCATTTCAGTTTTTCGGACTTTGGCATGTATTAATTCAGTATTCAGTATTTCGTTACTTATTTCAGTTGTGGGATTTTTTGTGAGGAGTTTTTCCTCCGGATTTATTTATATCATGTGATGGTTATTCTATTATTTCGTTATGGTGAATGGTGATATTATTCTTGCTTTAAATCTTTTATTGCATGTTAATCAGACTTTAATTAAAATTTGACAACTTACTTTTTAAATACTAGGTGGTTAGTAATAATAAAATGTTTTCGACAGTGATGCTATTAACTGAGCCAACTTGGCATTTTGATTTAATTTAAGGAGTAGCTACCCGGTATTTAATTAGTCGGGGTGTCACAGGTGGTATCAGAGCATCAGGTTCTAGTGTCCTTTAGGATCTGTACGGCTATTATGTTTCCGCTATGTTTTCTTTGATATAGAGCCCTATATTTTAGGACTGTTGTACTCTTTTTGTGTATACTTCGTTCTTCAGCTATTTTAAGTTTATAAACTGTGAACTTATAAACTTTATTCTTATTTCAGATGCCTCCACGATGTGCACGATGAGTTCCCAGGGATGCAACGCCAGAACCCCAACCCGCTCCAGTCCAGGGCATGATGAACGCCGCTGAGGTTGCAGCCATTGTAGCCCAAACGGTAAATGCCGCAATTGCCATAGTTCAGCAGGCACCACCTCAGGCGCCGGTTGCCGCGCCAGTACAGGCAAGTGCATTCCCGTCTGCTTGGGAACGTGTACGTGATGCTTTTCAGAAAGCACATCCGCCAGAGTTTGCAGGTAGCTCAGATGTGGTAGTCTCGAGCCAGTGGAGGAAGGATATGCAGAGTCACTTGAGGTTGTATAAGTGCACGAATGTTCAGAAGCAGGTGCTAGCTACTTTCAAGCTAGTTGGATCTCCACTGTAGTGGTGGGAGTCTATTACCACCGTGGAGGAGAGGGATACTCTCACTATTCAGGACTTTTGGGTGCGGTTCGACCGCAAGTACTTTCCATCAGCTGTTCACACGAAAATGAGGAGGAAACTGATGAATCTGAAGCAAGAGGGTAAGACCGTGGCCGAGTATGAGGCTGAGTTCACGAATCTGTTGAATATCGTTCCGGATGAGATACCGACAGAAAGAAGAAGATTGAGAAATTCATCGACGGGTTGACATGGAGGATCCGTCAGCATCTGTTAGGGAACCTTTCATTGGCCACTTATTCTGATGTGGTTAACGCTGCTTTGTTACACTGCCAGGATCACCGCTTTCAGGTGGTTGAGGGCAAGAGATCGGGAGAGTCTAGCCATCAGGGCAGGACTGGAGGACATGGTGCCAGTGGGGCACAATCTGTTCAGGGGCAGAGACAGGGTGAGCAGGGTTCCCAGCAGGGGGATCAGAAGAGGTTCAGATCAGGGAATTACAGGCACGGACAGGGAGGTTTCCATCAGGGCCATCAGGGTCCAAACGGCCATCAGGGCCAACAGGGGAAGAATGGGCAGCAGTTTCAGCAGGGCCAGCAGGGCCAAGGGAGGAACGGTAACGGCCACCAGGGCCGGGGACAGCAGGGGCAGAGAGGAGGGAACTTCCCAGGGAAGTGTTATGTTTGTGGCAAGACTGTCCATAAACGACAGGATTGTCCTGATAGGGGCAGGGCCCCACAGCAGCAGCAGCTGGGTGCTCGCCAGGATCCGCAGAGGCCTATGTTCCCCGCCGCTCTCCCAGTACCGCCACAGATGGCAGCATTGCCACCCATTCCAGCAGTCCCAGCTCGGCAGGGGAAGCTACAGTATCGACGTGTCTATAACGTCCACCAGGCAGCAGTTCCACAGGCACCGCCCGCGATTGAGGGTACGTTTCCTATCCATGGCACTATGGGTCGGGTATTGTTTGATACGGGGGCTACACATTATTTTATAGCTACACATTTCGCGAAGGCTTTAGGGTTGTTAGCCACAATGGAGAGCACAGTGACGTGTGTCGACTCACCATTGGGGAATGGGTCACTTATATTCTTTATATGCCGGGGAGTGGGGGTAGAGATTGGTGGTTTGGTATTACCTGCAGACATGTTGGTATTAGATATGCATGTGCACGATGTGATTATCGGTATGGATTGGCTCGTAGCTTATAGGGCCATGATTGATTGATTCAGTGGGAGCATTATTTTTGCCATTCCGGGGCAAGAGATGTTTGTAGTGGTGATGCCTTGCCCAGAGGGAGGTTCGACCGCTCATGTGTATTACATAGAGGAGGATACCTCCAAGGAGGTTGTGATTCCTTTAGATTCGATCCCAGTTGTCAGGGAATATTCAGATGTGTTTTAGGAGATACCAGGCCTACCCCCCAGTCGAGAGATAGACTTTGTTATAGACCTATTGCCAGATACGAGACCTATAGCACGCGCACCGTACCGTATGGCTCCGGCAGAGATGCTAGAGCTACGAGATCAGATAGAGCAGCTGTTAGGTCAAGCCTTTATTCGCAGGAGTACCTCACCTTAGGGAGCTCCAGTTTTGTTTGTAAAGAAGAGGGACGGTTCACTAAGATTGTGTGTGGACTACCGGGAGTTGAACAAGGTCACGATACGGAATAAGTATCCGTTGCCTCGAATCGATGACCTATTTGACCAGTTGAAAGGAGCTTATTTCTTCTCGAAGATTGATTTGAGATCGGGATACCATCAGTTGCGTATCAGGGAGGAGGATGTCTCGAAGACTGCGTTCTTAATGAGATATGGTTCTTACGAGTTTCGGGTTATGCCTTTTGGTTTGACCAACGCTCCAGGAGTGTTTATGGACTTGATGAACAGAGTGTTCAGGGATTTCCTAGATCAGTTTGTAATTGTCTTCATCGATGATATTCTGGTTTACTCCCAGACAAAGGAGGAGCACGCCGAGCATTTGAGGCAAGTTTTGCAGACACTACGTCAGAATGAGTTGTATGCAAAATATGAGAAATGCGGGTTTTGGCTGAAGGAGGTCCAGTTTTTAGGACATATTATTTCCGACCGGGGAATATCTGTTGATCCGGGGAAGGTATCCGCTGTGAGGGAGTGGGGACAGCCCACGACACGGACTGAGATTCATAATTTCTTGGGCCTAGCAGGATACTACAGGAGGTTCATTCGGGGATTTTCGAAGATAGCGGGTCCTTTGACACATCTGACTCGTAAAGGTGTGCCGTTCATTTGGAGTGATGTCTGTCAGTTGGCATTTGATGAGTTAAAGGACAAATTGACCTCAGCACCTGTGTTAGCATTGCCGAGACCGGGAGTTGAGTATTTGGTTTACACCGATGCGTCTTTCCAAGGACTTGGAGGTGTATTGCAGCAGGAGAGACAGGCCATAGCTTATGCTTCCCGTAAGCTTAAGCCTCATGAGAAGAATTACCCCACGCATGATTTGGAGTTGGCGGCAGTGGTATTTGCCCTACGGATTTGGAGGCACTATCTTTTGGGGGAGAAGTTCCAATTGTTCACGGACCACAAGTCCCTACAGTACCTGTTCACGCAGAAGGAGTTGAACATGTGGCAAAGGAGGTGGCTTGAGTTTGTGAAGGACTACTAGTTCGATATCCAGTATCACTCGGGTAAGGCTAACGTGGTAGCAGACACGTTGAGCCGTAGGCCAGCAGATGAGATGGCAGGGGTGTGGAAGGCAAAGTGGAAGGAGTTGGGACACCAGGATGCAGTGGCCCGATCTTTCATGTCTGTGATGACCATTACACCGTAGATTGTCACGAAGGTAGTACGGGCACAGGCTAATGACTCGTTCTGTCAGGAGCAGATAGTTCGATTACTAGCAGAGGGAGCCGAGTCCTATACCGTTAGCTCAGACGGGGGATTACGCTTCAATGGGAGATTGGTGGTTCCGAAAGGGGAGGAATTGAGACACGAGGTGATGGCAGAGTCGCACGGCTCACGGTTCATGGTACATCCCGGAGGGGACAAAATGTACCAAGACATGAGATGCCAATATTGGTGGAGCAGTATGAAGAGAGATATCATTGTGTTTGTTTCGAAATGAGCCACTTGTCAGCTAGTAAAAGTGGATCATCAGAGACCGACAGGATTTCTACAGCCGTTGGAGGTTCCGAGGTGGATGTGGGAGAGCATATCCATGGACTTTATCACGGGGTTGCCTACGTCGCAGAGGGGTCACGACTCCGTTTGGGTAATTGGGGACAGGTTGTCCAAAGTCCCTCACTTTTTACCCGTAAGGACTGACTACACTACGGGACAGTATGCCCAGCTCTTCATTTCAGAGATTGTGAGACTTCACGGTGTGCCCCTAAATATCGTGTCTGACAGAGACAAGATATTTGTTTCACGGTTTTGGGAGAGTTTCCAGGAGGACATGGGCACGGAATTGCGGTTGAGTACGGCTTATCATCCGCAGACCGATGGGCAGACCGAGCGCACAAATCAGATGTTAGAGGACATGCTACGCACGTGCATTATTGACTTTGGAGGTGGATGGGAGCAATACCTTCCACTGGTAGAGTTTGCTTATAATAACTCCTACCAGTTCACTATTGGCATGGCTCCGTTTGAGGCGTTGTACGATAGGCCTTGTCATTCCCCAGCATGTTAGTTGGAGGTGGGGGACCATAAACTACTTGGGCCGTAAGTGATTCAGGATACTTTGGCAAGGATTGAGTTGATTCGGAGTCGCATTCGGGTAGCTCAAGACCGTCAGAAGAGTTATGCTGATGCGAAGAGATCTTTCAGGGAGTTCCAAGTGGGGGACCAGGTTTTTCTCAGAGTATCTCCTATGAAGGGGATTATGCATTTCGGGAAGAAGGGGAAGTTGGCACCGAGGTATGTGGGGCCGTTTCCTATTATTGAGCGGATTGGACCAGTTGCGTATAGACTCGGGTTACCGGAGCACTTACACCGGATTCACGATGTGTTTCATATTTCCTCGCTAAGGAAATATCTCAGAGACGATTTGGCTCATTATCACATCGCTTTGGAGGAGATTGATTTACAGCCTGATAGCTCCTACGAAGAGGGGTCGATTGCTATTTTGGATCGAAGTGAGAGGAAGCTGCGGTCAAAGATAGTTCCGTTAGTGCGTGTTCAGTGGCGACATCACAATGTCGAGGAGTCCACTTGGGAACGCGAGGATGAGATGCACAAACGTTATCCAGAGTTGTTTTTATCATGTACTTTCTAGTTCGGAATTTCGGGACGAAATTCTGTTATTAGGGGGGAAGTATGTAATACCCCGTATTTTTGGCGATATTTATTTTTGGGATTAATTAATTAAATGAGAATTAATTGGGAATTAATCCGGATAAAATACTAGCGAGATGTGAGTTGGTATTTGACTATATTGAGTATATATGATGATATATGAATATTGAATTATGAAATTTGTCGTGAGATTGATATACGGCAATTTGGACATTTTTTTGGGACGCGTGAGACAGTCGCGTCAGGTTATAATTATTTTAATTATAAAAGTGAAATTAAATTCTATTAACCGTATGGTCGTTTTGAGTGCGCCAACGCATCCGGAAGGGTCGAGATAGTCAGAAAACACTAGCCGGGGGTTTAGTTTGGGTCCCGGGGTATTTTTAGGCCATACCGGCAACATATAGGGGTAGTTTGGTAATTTTGCATTTTTGAGAATTAAAAGTGACGAAAATTAGTAAATTATATCTGATGTGGACTTGACCCACTAAACCACTAACCAACTCATTTTAACCTAATAGGCTACGTAGGTTATTAGAATTAGGTTTCTAATTTTTCCCAAAACAAACCCAAGCCACCATAGCCATTGGAGAAGAAAGCTTAGAGAGGGAGAGAAAGAGGAGAATTCTGCAGAGAGAGAGAGAAGGCAATTCAGCCTTCAAGATTCGTCCTCAAATCCAGAGAAAGATTAGAGGCAAGTGGTTTAATTACAATTGATTTAATGCTATGCTTTTCCATGTTTAGGAATTATCGAAATTGATCTTGGAAGATGATATAGACCCATGAATTGGAAGTTAAAAACTATGAATTATGTTAGGGACTGCATGTAGTAACAATTTGGACGAATTATGAATTCAAAATTTTGACCCTTGATGATTTCAAAACGTATTTAAGAAGAGGTTTATGAATGTTCTTGAAAGAATTAGAAAACTACGGTTCTTGATGAAGATTGATCCATATATATAGCCCTTGGTTGATGAATTATTGGTTTTAGAACGTTATTAATGTTGTAGGATGGTTGTATGATGATACTATAACGTTATATTAGAGATTCATGCATTAAAAGTATGTTTTGGGATGATTTGAAAACTGCAAAACGAAGCAGTCCGTTGCCATACCTGGTGCATTCGATCGATCGATGTTCATCAGTCGATCGATCGATCGAAGGAAAAGGTCGATCGATCGACCTTCCCAGAATGAGTAAATTTTTTCCCTATTTAAATTTTAATGGTAGTAACCCTTGGAAAATGTTATTGGAGACCTTATGAATACCCTTAAACTTAAGGAAGACCAGTAGGCATGATTATGAAACTTGGACCTTAATTAGAATTCAATTTGAGGAATTATTCCAAATTAATGAAATTTGATAAGTGAGATAATATTTGGGATAAAAGTGTAAATTTGAATAATTTGATGAAATGAGGTTTGGGCAGAAGTAAAGACCTTAGGAATAAAGATGTTATATGTGGGAATAATAGGAACTTAATAATCTATTTGAGATAGGTTTTAAGTATAAGAAACTACGACGTGAGACGTGTCGAAAGTTTAACTTTTATATTATCGGGAGACTTAAAATATATAATTTTGAATAATGGTATAAGGATGTAGAGTATACCTTTATTAATATTGTGATATCTAAGATGTGTGAATGCTTAGCATACAATTTTATGTGTATGGCATACCTACCATACTTGCTATCACGGGAGGTTTACGTTCGCTTAAGGCCTTCTTATCCTTGTGTTGCCCGAATTTAGATTGGTTACCTCGATGAACATAGGTCAGAGAAGGACTTAATTGGATGTTAATAAGTTTGCTGATCGTGGGAGCGTAGGTATGTGCGTGACCCATGTGATGTGACCGTGTTCGCCTCCATTGTTTGTGATGTTGTTATCTGAGAACGATTCCTGAGAGATTCGGAATGCGTGATCCTTATGCACATGATGTACCGGGATAGATAGCAGAGTATGTGTGCACCACAGCTTAGTCTCGGGGTGCGTGTATTGTATATTTATGATGCGAATAATATACGGTTAAATGAAAAGGAATCTTCTATGTTAAATTGTGTGTATAGTTATTGTAACTTGATGAAAAGATAAAAGGGGACAGATATCAATAAATGGTTTTATTACTAATTGGGAATCCAAGAATTTAAGTAGAACTCTCTATTTAATTGTTAAGGTTGGAATTAAAATGTGAACCGAGTAGAAGTGTTAGAAATCCTTTTGAACTAGATAGTTAGGGGAAAACACATGAATGGGTACAGGAACGTTAGGAGTGCACAGTTAGACGAGAGGTGAGTATCTCATGCGAGAGGACGTCCTAACATGTACTTTGCATTTATTGTTTTTATTGTTATTAAAGCACTTGCTGTTTTCAAAATACTCTCCACTTTCGGGCTCTGACCCGTTTGCTTTCAAATCTATTTTTTTTGTAAAAACCATTTTAGGTGCCCAGCCACAAGGATACCACGCTTAGGATCCTCATACAGGTGACGAGTTGTAGCTGTTTGTGGAAGTTACAGGGATTTGCTTTTAGACGCTTCTATCATTTGGATTCCATGTTCAGTATTCCTCAGTTGTAGGGCATGTTGCCCAAATTCTATTAGAGACATTTCCATTTCAGTTTTTCGGACTTTGGCATGTATTAATTCAGTATTCAGTATTTCGTTACTTATTTCAGTTGTGGGATTTGTTGTGAGGAGTTTTTCCTCCGGATTTATTTATATCATGTGATGGTTATTATATTATTTCGTTATGGTGAATGGTGATATTATTCTTGCTTTAAATCTTTTACTGCATGTTAATCAGACTTTAATTAAAATTTGACAACTTACTTTTTAAATACTAGGTGGTTAGTAATAATAAAATGTTTTCGACAATGATGCTATTAACTGAGCCAACTTGGCATTTTGATTTAATTTAATAAAGGAGTAGCTACCCGGTATTTAATTAGTCGGGGTGTCACAAGTAGTAAATGGGGTAAACCATTTTAACAAACTATATGGGACCCATATTAGGATAAACTAATTAATGTATTATTATAGTTGGGGGACCATTGGAGATAATACTTATTATTTGAAGACACGTCACACTAACAGGGAATTAGTTGTTAATCTTCTTTATTCCAATAAAGATGATTAGAATTATGGAGTTGTGGTTAAGAACTTACAATTTATCCTTCTTCCTGAGGGGGTAAGGTATAACAGTCTCAGATGCTCGCAGGAAGGGCATGGCATAGGTCGGTGACTTATATTACTTAGATTTCATTTATACCTCCTTTTTGTTTGTTTATTTGCCAACTAACATATTGTGTTTGTCATTTTGCAGAGAAGAGGAAGAGAGATCGCCCCCCAGACTCTGAAGTGAATTTTGAAGAGTTAAAGTTTATTTAGTCGATTCAATAGAGAATATGTGAAGAGCATCCTAGGTTGGTATCAGTCTTATTATAATATAAGAGTTCCATCACTTTTTATGTAGATCGTCCTACAGAGGACATTCACTTTGCCCCCATAGACTTAGATGACTATGTTTCATCCCTATCAATTGTTGCATCTAAATCTCTATTGGAAGAGGGAGATACTGCCTTGGGTCAAATATCTTACTCATTTGAATCACTTGATTTTAGAGCTACTCTAATAAGTCTCCTATCCCTGAGAAATATGGTGAAAAGAAAGATCCTTAATTTGATTGTTAGAGCCATGTCTCCCCCTTCATCTGAGAAAAAGAGACCAGTTGGAGATGGTTCTAAGAAACCAGTTGTCATTACTACTAAAGAAATTAAGAGCACAGAGCCTCAGTTCAAGAGGTTGAGGAAGGTCCCATTGTTTAATATTAATTGGTTTAGAAAACCCAAGTTGATCAGACTGCTGCTGAGGAGGCTTCTGTGGTAATGAACCCTGGGTTAGCCAGGGGTTTGATTGCTTATGTCATTCTCCCTATTGATAGGTGGGCAACTATCCTCATATCCAAGGCGAGGTTACTAGAGATAACTAACAAAAAAATTTCTTTGGTACTTATCTTGGTCCCCTTTATTTTTGGCTCGGTATAACCTTTTATTCTTATTGATCACCTTTGATCTTACAATTTTACAGTTCTTAGTCGATTATGATCAACTCTTTATTAGGTACGATCAACTTAGGGAGTCTTCTACTAATGTTTAGGAGGTATTTAAAGGATTGAAAGAATATCTGGAGGCTAGCTAGGAAGCCTATAAGAAAAAAGAAAAAGATTGGCAAAATAAGTTGAAGGCAACCAAGAAGGCAAAAAAGGATGCTAAATAAGTTGTTGCAGATGCAAGGAAGGCAACCGTCAAACCAAAGAAAAAATTATAAGAATTGAAGGCAATTATGAAGAAGTTAAAAGAGGATGCTTATACCCATAGTTGGGATAAAGAATTGCCACTGTTTCCTTAAAGATAAATATTTGAAGAAGGTTTCCTTAAAGGATAATTAGGACTCTACACTGAAACAAGCTGAAATTACTGTTGATTTTGACCTTTTCTAGTCGTTCAAATATGGCACCCCTACTTCTACTAATGAAACGATGGAAGATGATGAGGTTATTTGTGAATCTTCAATAGCGCACAAGATAAGGAGAAGGTCTATTTGTCTTAGAATTTTTCTTTTCTTTATCCTTTTGTTCTTTCCACTATAATCAGGAACAATAGTCCTTTATTTATCTATTTAATAAATTTTTCTACCATCATCCATTTAAACATCTATATTCGTTGAATTGGTTTCCTGGTTTCTCATATTTTATTTTTTAGTTTAAATCTAGGAGATCTGGCATAGTTACTGTTGAGAATGATCTTTATAAGAGAAGTGTTCAGCTCTTTGGAGTAGGACATGAAGAGTTGGATAAGGATGAGCTATAAGAGTTTCTCAACTTGGATGCTTCAAATCAAGTTAAAGAATCGTACCTCCATATGCACTGGTTATTTAACTAAGCTATAGCGAACAATGCAATTTACCATGAGATGATTCTCAAAATGTAAGAGGATTATAAATCATCCATTGCTAGTTTACATTCACATTATAAAGCCAAGTATGATCAGCTAAGCTAAGATAGAGGTTTTGAGCAGAGGATTCAAGATATCTTTTCAGCAAATAGAAAAAGGGAATTTAATTGAATAGTGAGTTGAACAACGCTCGGGAAGTGGAATGTTTACTAGAATGTGAGAATAATTCTCTCATAAATGAACTAGAGGTGTAAAAGAAATCTTCTTGGATTATTGGACAGAATGAAGGCACATCCTTCTTAGAGAAAGAAAATGCCCATTTAAGGGAAGCGATAGAGACTCTGAAAAAATTCAAAGTTGGCCAATCATCCAAGTAATCGGTGGTTCCTTGACCCACTATAGAAGAAGAAATAATGAAGAAATATCTTGCTAACCAACCAACCTTGATAAAAAAACAAATAGATACCATGAAGAAACTATATGACAAGTCTAATTGGCTCATAATAAACCCAAAATAGTCTGGATGAATGGGTACAACGAAGCCATAGCCCACATGGAAGGGTGAATTATGGGAAGCTAGAAATAGAGGTTATAAATGGGGTTGGACGAATGCTTTGACAGTTCTGAAGGTTCCAAAAAAGGATACTTTATGGTATTGGTGTGATCCTAGTGTTCTTCACTATCCAAATCCTCCTTTTAAATTAGATGCTAGTTGGATTCCTACTGACGCTATACCAATAAGCCTGATCAGAAAATACTTAGGTGATCATGATCTGCAAGATGAAGAAGCTTTGATCGGGCCTAAACATCTATTAAATAAGCCCAGTTCTAGTAGGCATGAGAGGATTAGGGATCTAAGTTCCAGAGTTCATCCATCCACTCTTGATGTTCACCCTGAAGAAATGGATAAAGCCCTGGAAAAATGTCCAACTGTAATTTTTTGTTTAAGGATGTGTTGAACTCATGTAATGAACTTCCTTAATTTCTTAAAAAACAATACATATATTTTCTAGGCCTATGAGTGGTGAAGTATAATTATTAGGTGATCTGCCATCAGCCGACCAATTATACTTAGCTGATTACCTATTTGGACAAACCTAAGCTATCTAACCTTAGGATCTACTAACACATCTACGTCTGTCTGAACGGATCTTATCATTTAGAAATTAAATATTTGAGTTAGTTACCCTTGGAGACCAAGTTCATTAGGGTTTTTTTTCCTAACTTGGTTTGGTGAAATTTTTTGTTCTTGACTTTAAGTCATATATGAAGCTTTTATTTTGTTTTTGTGACGTGTCAAGGATGAAGTCATATATAACGTGACATGAGGAAGCTTTTATTTTAGTTTTGTAACTTGGCATTTGACTTGGCTTGTCTCTATGATATTGTAATTGAGATTGAGATTGTTATATCTCCGATATACTCCCCCAAAACAAAAGCAAAATAAGGAAGTTGGTTAATGACAAACTAATAAATTCTCATTAAATTTCTCATAGAATCTACATATTCATTAAAACCTTTCATACTTATTGATAATACTTCGTAAGATGCTCGACATTTAATGGGTTCTTGAACTATTCCCGCTCAAGTGTTTCTAAATGATAGGTGCTTGGTCGAATTACTACAAAAAATCTATACAAACCATGCCAATTAGCTTCTTGCTTATTGCCTTTTTGGATTACCTTTTTGAGGACCTAGTCTCATTCTTTCAAATTTCTCGACTTCACTCTTCTGTTATAGAACTTTGCAATATGAGATTGATCAGCAACTACTCTAAGTTTGGAATTCTCTTTTGCTTCTTCCACTAAGTCCAAGTCAAGTCTCCTCATAAAATCACTTTTGGGGAATCAAAGTTGAGCACTCTATGACTTGGTAGGCCAATCTCTATTAGAATTATTTATTTTGTTCCAATTGCCAACATGTATGGAGTTTACCCAGTAGCTATCCTCGATGTGGTTCTATAATCCCATAAGACATTATGCAGCTCATTAATCGAGTTGCCCTTAGCATCGTCAAGTCACTTTCTTAATCCATCAAGCAATATTTTTTGTCACTTTTGTCTGACTGTTGTATTGGGATAAACTAGGGCAAATTGTAGCTTTTAGATTTTAGATTAGGTGCAATAATCATCAAACTCTTGGTTCTCAAACTAAGTACCATGGTCAGTGATGAATTCATATGGCATGCCATATCGACATATGCTTTTCTTCCATATAAACTGGTAAGCCCTTCATAAGGCATTTCAACTGGCAGCTTAGTTTCCACCCATTTTATGAAGTAGTCTATAGTAACAACTAAGTACTTAATTCTCCCTTTTGTACTTGGCAAGGGATTAACCAAATCGATCCCCAATAGGGTAAAGGTACAATGGAAGGTGATAAGCGTCAAAGTAGTCCCCAATCACCTATGTATAGCAATAAATTTTTGTCACTTATCACACTTTTTATCGTATAAATAGAAACTTGCCTTCATGGTCGGCCAATAATATGTCTGCATGACTACTCATCACACCAACGATCATACAACTGAGCGGGCTCCGCATGATCCTTCATGAACTTCTTCTATTAAGTCTTGTACTAATGCTAGATGAACACACCGGAGTAAGGAGACAGTAAATCCCCTTTTGTACAAAATACCTCTCTCGAGCACATAGTTGGCCACTTCTTAGCCTCTTTTGGTAGTAATCCATTTCCAATATATCCTTTTATTGGATCCATCAATGAAGGGCCCATATCATCTTCTATTAAGTTAACTTCTTGTTCATCTATGATCCCATTTTCTAAGATTTCCATCGGAATGGTCCTCTTTAATTTTGTACTAGTTACTGAAGCAATCCGAGTAAGTGCATCTGCTTAGGCCATCTCCATTCTTGGAATTCTGACTATTCTGACCTCCAAAATCTTGGAGATATTATTTTAAGCCTTAGGGAGGTATTTTTTCATCACTTATCCTTGATTCCATAAAGCCTAAGTAATTGATTAACGATTAGTTGGGAATCACTGTGAGTGATGACTTGATCGGTATCTAATGACAATGTGAGTTCTAAACCAGTGAACAACGCTTTGTATTCTGCCTCATTATTGGAAGCTTCAAATTGAAAATAAATAGCATACTCCACATCTATGTCATCAGGGTATTTAAAATTAATCATGCTCCACTTCGAGAGGTGAAAGAGGACCTATCAATGAACAACTTCCAGATAAGAATTTCCTTGTCAAAGCTTCCATCATTTAGAGATCCTTGCTTGAATAATTTTTTTCCTTGTTCTTCATACTTTTTGGTAATATCCTAAGTAGTGGACAATTATGGTTTATCTAGTTTGGAGCTATCTCCTGGAGAATTCTTTTTGACTTGGTTAGGCTTTGAGCTATCTTTTAAGGAATTTTGCTCATCCTTTCTCCCCTTATGATCAGTTGTGGTTTACTTATAGGTAAATTCTGCTATGAAATCAACTACAACTTTCCCTTTTAGTGTTGTTTAGGGCTCATAGAGTATATCATACTCTCCCAGTTCTATAGCCCAAGACATCAATCTTCCTAACTTTTTCGGATTATGGATAGCTTGTAGCAATGGAGGATCCATGTATATCACAATGGTATATGCCTCAAAATATGATTTAATTCTTCTTAATACTTCAATGAGAGCTAAACAATTTTTTTACAAACGAGGATATCAAATTTCAGCTCCTCTAAAAGCCTTACTAGTATAATACACTAGTTCTTGAACTCCATTCTCTAATACAGTTTTTTCCCCGAACTGGCCGGGAGAGAAATTATGGATATCCAAAATATTTTTTTTAATTTATGTAAATATTTCTCACATTTGTCATTACACTAGATGCCTTCCGGAGCACCTTGAAATATGACCAGCATTTATCAGTTACACGAAAGACAAACTGATTAAGTGCAGTTACTCTTCATGTTAGCTTATGCACGTCTTTCTTACACGAGGGAGACTGTGTCTCGATTAATGCCCTGATTTTATCAAGATTAGTCTCTCTTATTTATAATGAATCCTAGGAATATACCTTCTTGTACTCCGAACAAACTTTTTTCAGATTAAGCTTCATCTGAAGATTTTTTAGATGATCAAACTTCTGGCTTTAATCTTTGATGTGGCCGGTAGCCTTTTTCTTTTTGTAAGCATATCATCCACATAAACGTCCATGTTTTTACCAATCTGGTCTTTGAAAACTTTATTCACTAGCCTTTGGTAAGTTGCTGCAGTGTTTTTATCCTCGAAGGGAATAATGTTGTAATAGTATATACCTCGACTACTGATAAATGAAGTGTTTTTCCTGCCTTCATATGTCATTTTGATTTGATTATTTCCTGAGTAAGAATTCATAAAGATGATTAATTCATGCCCTGTTGTGTCATCAACTAATTTATCAATTCGATGTAAAGGAAAATGGTCCTTGGGACGTGACTTATTTACATCAGTGAAGTTAATATACATGCGGCAATTGTTCTTCTTCTTCTTCTTCTTCACCATTACTACACATGCCAACCACTCTAGATATCTGACATCTTCAATGAACTTTGTCGCCTATAATTTGTCCACTTCATCTTTGATAGTCGTGTTCCTCTCAAGACTAAAAACCCATCTCTTTTTCTTGATCGACTTGGCATATTTTACGATATTCAACTCATGGCATATAAATGCAGGATCAATCCCTGGCATATATTTGTGACTCCAAGTGAACACATTTTTCCTCTTTATAAGAAAATTGATTAATTCTCATTTGAGGACTGGTTCCATGTTTGAGCCGATTTGTGTGGGTCTTTCTAGATTTTGGTAATCCAAGACAATTATTTTCGTGGATTCAACAAGCTATCCTTTGACCAAATCATCCTCTTTATAAGGATCTAATGTTTTTATCTGGTAAGTTGCAACAAGTTTCTTGAGTTCCTCTGAGTCGGAAGAAGTCTAGTAGCATTCTCTAGCTTCAATTTGATTTTTAAGCTTCTCCAGGCTGACTATACCAAGGATCATGTTATAGGCCGATCAAACATTCTTATCTAAGATGAAGAAATGAATCCTTTCAGTCCTGCTAGCTGTCCATGTTCCGATTATCTTCCAACTTGAAAGTCCTCAGTGGATATACTTTTTCTCCTAACAAGCCTATTAGTGGCCCATGATAAGGTTCTAATTTGATGTTTCGTAATCCCAAAGTGTGAAAACAAATATAGAATATGTCGTCGGTTGAACTAATATTGTGAATTGGAATTTAGCCACCCTTGCCTAATGTATTCTCATGATGATGACCAAACGATCATCATGTGCGTAATGTACTCCTGACAGATTATTTTTGGAGAAACCAATAACCTGCCTATATTTTTTTACTTTCCTTGGTTGAGAATTAACATCATTAGATAAATTAATTGGCCGATATAGGAGCATGATTTTACTTCGTTTAAATAGAATTTTCTTTCAGTTATTTCATTTCCACCACTGCCATATCCTCCAATAATAAAATGGCATCCAAAAGATAATAATTTTTACTCAATTTTAGGATCCAGAGGTTTCTTTGGCAGATCTAGATCTTCTTCTAATCACTATCTCAACTTCTTTTCTTGTCATATCTTCCTCTACAAGGAGATTCTTATTGCTTATTTTATTCTCGTTCTTTTAACCTATCAACGAACTTGGATAACTTACCACATCGGATTAAATTTTCAATCAAATTTTTTAAATCAATACAATTGTCATTCATTTTCCCATGGTCCTTTTGAAACTTATAGTACTTGGACTTGTCTCTCCTATTTGGAGGGGACTTCAGCTTTCCTAGCCATTTGACGTCTTTTCCCCCTCTGATTTCTTCCGAGATGTGATGCACGCTAATAGTGAGCGGAGTGTATTCCTCATACTTATTGGGTTTCTCAGTTTTCTTATCTTTTTGCTCATTCTTATTAGAATTCTTAGGATGGTTGGCCTTAGCACCAGAAGTTTGTTTTGTGACCATAGCTTCCTCAACATTCATAATTTTTCTAGCTTCGTCCATCAGCTCAGTCATGATTTTAGGGGGATCTTTAGCCAATGCATAATATAACTTCTCAGGGATCAAGCCACTCATTAGAACGGTAATAGAGATATTTTCTTCATAATCTAAAATTTCTAACTTTTCACTATTAAAATGGGTTATATACTCATGTGTGGTCTCCCCTGATCACTGACGGATGCTAAGTAAGTGAGATACCCTCTTGACAAGTTTGGCTCCAAAGCAAAAGTTGTTGATTAATAACTCAATAGGCTACTGGAAGCTATAAATTTGTCCTCGAGGAAGATTATTATACCAAATCTGGGAAAATCTAGTGATGGTACATTAGAATGCTTAACAACGCATCTCATTTGGAACTGAATAAATATTAGTTGTTTCCTGGTATTGTTAAATATGGAGGACAGGGTCTGGTTTTACATCATACTTGGGAGTAACCATAGGTGGCTTAAATTTGGACGGTGTGGCAAAATCCATAATTGCTGGAACAAAAGGAGATCCCTTCACAAAGCTCCTTTGAAGGGAATTTTTGTTTTTAGCTATCTCCCCAAGCGATCTTCCAATCATTGAATTGATCATTTTCGGGAATGATATTCGATTTTAGATTTGGTTGAGGCTACCTAGTCACCCCTACCGTGTGTTCATTCTGAGCTATCTTCCTGAGAAGTCTGCTTGGTGCTTACAGATCCTCGGATGTTATCTTTAGACTTGACTGACCCTTCATGATGCTTGGCATGGAGATCACGTGATCTATCTGGTTCCTTGTGATACCCTCTTGGTGCTCGGGGACCAAGACGAACGAAGGTAGAAGCCTTACTAAACCTTTCCTAAATGCTCGACCGTTATGTCATAAAAGACCATCCGTCATAGTAATCGGTAGATCTGAATAAAGAGGTTACCTCTAGATGGTAAAATCGGTTTCATGAAGATCAAGAAATTCTTGACTTACTTCTATCATTTATGGGAGGGAGAGGTGGCATATCCCTCCTAGAGGACGGATCAGTTGTAGACCTAGCTTGAAATGTTTGGGTAAATTTCCTTACGGTGTCTCACATCCCCTCCTGTCCCCTAGTAATGTTGAGTAGAATTCCCTATAAGTCTCTTATACCAGGAGAAGTAGAAGGATTGAAAGCATTCACTCTAGCCAAACTTCTTTCAGGGATATTACCCATTTTCCAAAGGTACGAAAATCGAGTTTAAAAAAGGGTAGGAAACAACAATGATAATTGAGTTCCCACAGAAGATGCCAATATGTTGATGTCTAAATCTGGATTATTTATCTTTGCTCTCAACAAAAAAATTTATAATCACAGACAATATAGAAAATGAAAATATAGGGAAGACACTGGATGTTTTTTTATATGGTTCAACTCTAGAATGGAGCCTACGTCCATGGGGCATTAGTATTTAGGGTGTTATTCCAATATCTTGAATACAAGTGGATTATTCACCCTCTCCCATTTAGCTAGGGGAGATAGTGTATTTATAGTTTTGGTAATCCCAAAAGGTGGAGTGATTTTATAACTTGAAGCATCTACAACTATACATATAAGTATGCAATTGGGTATTAATCATGCGCATGAATATGAGGACTATTAAGGTTCTCCACGTGTGTCTTAATTTGCCTGATGCTTCACATTCTTATATGTTACGGTTGAGAGGCCAACCAAAAGTACCTGAGCTGATCAGATGTTATCTTCTTTGGACTACGTGTACATGAGATTTATAGGTTGCATTGCTTCATTAGTCCAGGTGGCCAGATAATTTTAGGTTACAACAGTATGTATAACCTCAGACCAGAAGAGGAAAAATGAAGATCATGGAAAACTTACCTAGGGGGAGAATTACACCACATGGTGGGGTGGCCGAGTTGATCAATAAGATCTAGAGTGACCGATGCCCCACCTACAAAGAAGAATTGTTCCTCCTAATTCTTGGGAGAATTATGCTTATTCCTAGTAAAGACTAAGGAAGACTTGGGAGAAAAACACTTTAACACTTTTCCCTTGGGCTTACTCTAATCGGTGATGTAGTATAAACTGAATAACGGGGAAGGGGAAATGTCAAACATACATTTGTTGGTCTTCGCAAAGGCCACAATGGTGTCCATCAGAGGCCTCCAAGCATTGGTCACAATCTGAGTGGGGGATACTTAAATGAATTTAAAAACCTCCATCACCAATCAAGGTAATGGAAATCGAGATCCATATGATAGAAAGTACTAGTTTAAAAACTCATTGAGGGGGATGGGGTAATGGTTCTCGCACCAACTTTCTCCTTACCTTTTCATTTATCCTTCGAATTCCCCTACCCGGTGCCTTTGTCGACCTTGGAGGAAAACCCACTATTACAGAAAGGAAGGACCAGTAGCTTTAACTTTCTTATATGGTAGCTGACACCCTGAGTACGACCTTTTTAATCTTGTCCAAGAACTTGACTCAGTGCATCCGTACTTCGAGATGCCTTGTCGGCGTCACTTTGGCTACTGTGCATCGCCCTTTTCCTATCCCGAAACAATATAAAAAACGTCATTAACTTTGAAAGAGAATATTAATAAATTACTAAAATTAACAATATAGTTTAAATTAAAACATACAAAAGTCTCTGCGACTTTTGGATTACCAGCCTCGCCCTTCATCCATCGAATCTTTACGTAAGAATCGATCCTATTTGGCTTTCCCCTCAGGCCACTCCTAGACTCCGGTACCGATTAAATTAATAATAAAATTATGATTTTACCGTAAAATAAAATGTGACCAAGTTAAAGCAATTCACTTACCACCCTATGCTCCACTTCCACATAAGATGTCCGCCCGAAGCAGTGCACATCCATATTTGATGACTGGTTAATCCTTGTTCAGCCACGGGGTGCCAACTATCTCTCAAAGGCCTCAAAATCAATGAACTTCTTCCACTTAACCAACGTGATCGCCCCCTTCTCCGGGACGATGTCCCTACATCACAACACGGACTCTCAATCCATCTTGAAATAGCGAGCAAGCATGTTATTCGTCCATATCTTCCATTGCCCGTCTATGTTAGCCAATACACTATCCCATGATTCCAGGGGCAAGTTGAATTATTATTATCGACCAAACATATAATACAATAAAGCTAGTGAATCAACATTAAAAATTTATAATAAAATCTTAAATGAAATTCAAACATTCAATATAAATGATTTTAATACCTCTACCCCCCCCCCCCCCCCCCCCCACACACACACAGAAAAAAAGGCCCCCTTCAACTCGTCGAGCATGTTCCCCCAACCATCACATTTGGGACCAATTATTGGTTTTTTTAACTCTAACGACTTGATCATTAAAGTCGTCTCGTTTTAGATAATGCTTTTGTCCTTTCCAAACTTAATGGGGTTTCAATTCGACAATCCCTTGTCCCCCCACTTCATCTCGGGGTCCGATGGCCTGATGCAGACATATTCTGCAAAAAAGGCTTCAATAGAATAATATATAACATAAAAAAAATGGAACACTCAATCGGGATATAATAATTTAAATAACACAAAACTATTCATGACTCTTTTCAATTCCAATTTCAAATCTAAGTAACCTAGCACATGTATCAACTAAGTGAAATCATATTAGGCATCTGGATCAACCAAACTCAAGTTTCAATTAGGAAATCTAGGCGCTAAATGAAAAAATCTTAATTCAATTTTTATGAATTTAACAAGATCTATGTGAGATTTAGGCGTGGTGTCTAATGGAAGTCAATGAGTGATGAGGATTTCATTTTTTTTTTAAATTTAAAGTGGTAGTAGGATTCCGAATCTAATATGGATGGTCCAAAACATAAAATACCCAATTATATTTTTTTTCAATTTAAGTTCAATTAAACAAGTTTAATTAACCCAAATAAAGTAAGTACCAATTTTTTTAAAAAAATTGTGTTAAATAAATTACCAATTTTATCTTTATCCTAAAACATGCAAATAGGTGATAGAAGGATAAAATAAATCAATCTACACAACATGACGATGTATAATTAAAATTCACAACGGAAAAAACCTCGGATGACCCAATTACGAAAATTCACTATGTATAGATTTACAAAGGACATGACAGAAGACTTACAACATAGACTCAATGCCCTCGCAAGCCTAAACGTTCTTTGTTCCTTCAATAAACACACAACGACACACATGAGTCCATCCGCGCAATTGCCACAACGTGTGAGTCCACACATACCTCGATATCCACCAATAAGGCTACTTTACTGTCTATGGATCTGAAACACGAACGCACCGCTTCTTCACTGCAACACCACAAACACAAAGTACACCGAGTGTAAGCGGTACTGAATCCACTGCACAAAATAAATACTCAATAAAGAGTAAGGGTATAAACCTTATTGTTGCCCAAAAACAAGATCTCAGATCACATAATAGATGAAACTTGGATCTTAAACAAGTTGGATGAAAACAACGATTTAGAAGTCTTTGGGTATGTATAACAAATCGATATCACTAAAAAACTCACTTAAAAATTGATGATATAACCCCTCTATATAGAAAACATGATTTTCAAGGTGACACAAATTTTGAGGGCTCGTTCGAACAAAAATAGGAGTTTATTCGAACAAAATTGTATATCTCGTTCAAACCAAAACTAAACTTGGTCGAACTAACAACAAACCTCGTTCAAACCAACTTCGAATGAGCTTCAAAAGAAATTTATTTTGTAAGTAGAGAAACTTCGTTTGAACCTTGTTCTAATGACATGGCCATCTTGTTCGAATGAACCACATAAAGTAGTTCGAACGACTGAAAGAATACAAATATTTTTCATTTAAAAAATCTTTTGAAAATATCCCTCAACAAAATTTAATAAAAAAAAACCTAATAAAAAATCCAAGGATTAAAATATATATAAATTCATACCCGAGAGATCCTCGGAAGTTGAAGTTTAAATGTGGCTCAAAACATGACTTGATGAATAAAATGTCTAAAACTTTGCCCCTACGTCTTTAAGAAAATACGAAATAGACTTGAAAGGTAAATACACTCAAGTCCTAAGTTATGACTCATAGATTTTGTCCAAACATAGAATAAAGCCAAAATACATACAAATAGACTATTTCAAAATTTATCCTTACAAATCTCCCCCTTGGACTATTCCAGGAAAAAACACACAATAAAAACCTATGGGACATTAATCTCATCTAAAGACACAATACCAACCCCCCAAAAGGAAAAATTATAGATTTGACCAGCACATATGCTAAGTAGCGTTATTCTTGTGTAAACTTTATTGCATCGTTGCAAACCTTCTACTTAAGTACACCTTTAAATACAAAGAGAATATATAACAATGTGAATTTTAATAAGAATAAACCCTCCCCCATTGTCTAACAAAAATATCTACATAAGATAGGACGTCTCCCCCTAAGGCCAAAATCTCCCCTGGACTATAGAGATTGAGATACCATTTCTACTCTTTTTTTTGTTGTGGAATAGACAAAGAATAAAGCTGCATAATAAAACTAATTATCTCCAATATAACCAAACCTCCCCAAAAATGATATAAGGTTAAGCATATGGGAGAAATAATTATATCACATAATGATGTGTAGTGAAACATGCAATAACAAACAACTCGATAACATAAGTACAAATCCTCCAAACAATGATTTATTAATACCAATGTTGATGCATAAATGATACCAAATTGAATACACAAAAAGCTTAGGATACTAATATCTACAAATAAACTAAAGATATAAAGGTGATCATATATCATACCAGTAAAACCACTTGAAACTACGATGAAATTATAACATGTATGGATTAAATGCAAATGCAATGACTCAAAATAAAAGACACCATATATATGAATATGTAACATATACCAAAGATGCAAAAGTGTATTTATATTTATATTTATATATACAGGTATAAATGCTAAAAAATGACACAAAACACATAGGATCTTCACACTAGCATAGTATCGATGTTTCGTAAACAAAATTTGGTAAATATAGTTAAAGGGCGGGAACTATAAATAAAAGAATTAAAACTCAATCACTCAAAAATGTCTAAGAAGTTTTATTTGACTGCATTAACTTTATCAAACAAAGATTTTGCCTTTTAGTGATAAATAAAGAGAACTCATAATGGAAGAATAAGCACAATGTACACTGGCATAAAAAATATAGATGATTCTCAAATCAATGGCATCAAACATGAATTAACTAGGAATCATTGTGTAAACTCATTGATCTTCAACTTGTAACACCCTCAAAATCTAGATATTCAATCTTTTCTTTTCTTTTTTTCTCACTCATTTTGATCATACTAATCTAATTGAAGAATTAATGCAAATGAATTTTGGGCTTGGAAATATTTTCTTTTTCTTTTGACTCTTAATTTTTTAGGCTCTTTCCAACGGTGGCGTTTCACGCAAGGAAGATTTTTCCCTTCGTCGTCCTTTCCCTTGCACACTTATATTTTTGAATAAAGACAAACTCATAGAATATGGGTCTTATCAACACAAATCCCCCAATCACATACATATATATGTATGTGAAAAGATTGTTATGAGAACACCTCACTTAGCTCATGTCACATATGAAGTTAAAATCCAAACGAGCTCGCGCATGTGTGGGAGGAGGCATATGAAAACATAATCCATTAAGAAAATCAAAGTTGAACTACTCAACGAAAGCATGATTAAGAACAATGTAAGCATTAAAAATTATAATAAAGTGTTTTTGACACATGGATACATGGAATGAAGTGGATTCAAGCACACCGACATGCAATACAAAATGTGTAAAACCAAACTACACATTAACAAAATATTTTTGAGTTTTTAAAATTTTTTATGACACCACTTGAAAAACAAACTCAAAAGATAAAACATTTTTTTTGTATTTTCTCAATAAGATAAAATAAAATAAAAAACAGAAATAGAAAAGATATACATGTCATAACACTAGCAATAACATATAATAGGAAAAACAAAATTACTGTATGACAAACATGCAACCACAATCACTCATAAGATATAGCAAGGGAAGAATCATATGATAATATGAAAGGATAAACAAGACTAATGTTTAAAACCTCCAAATATGTTTTCTTAACCCATATAGGTGAAATGCGATGCTCTCGAATATTAAGAACCTCAGTGACTTTAGTCTTAGACTTCCTAAGACCTTTTCTAAGATCAAAGAAAAATGTCCAAAGTGACCTTTTCTACCACAATATGCACATATCTATACATGAAGAGAAATTTTGCCTAAGGGTTGACCTTTTCTAATGTCCCTAGAAATGGTTGACCCTCTAAAAAACGTGGTTTTAGATTTAGTAGCGAAAGTAGTTGGATCATGTAATACAATCCCACAAGTGTCATCTTTAATTAGGATGGTGCCTAACATTTTATCCCACTTTTTCGACCTAGATTCCAAATAAAATTTGACATGACTCGATTATTTAATTATCTCATATAACTCCACTATCCTATACTCGAGTAAATGACTAGACTCTTCAAACCTAGGAGAGTTCTTATTCAAAATATTCATTAAATCGCAAAAGTGATATCTCTTTCTCTCAACATATTTTACCTTATCTTGAAGAGTCTTTTCACGTTCTCTAAAATCATTAACCAATTTACTATCATCATTCCCTATAGAACATTCTTTTAACTTAGTTTCTAACTTCAAGTTCGTCTTTTTTAACTTCACCATTTTCGCATACAACTCTTGAAAGGCAACTTGAAGTTCACTCTCCACTTCCTCCTCCTCCTCCTCCTCTTTTTTTTTTGTTTTTCACCACCACTTACTTGGGATTAAACCAACATTGACTAGGATGTTTCATGCACAAAATTATCTTTATTAAAATACTTATAAGTATCCATGAATGCAATGCAGTTGCACTAAATGGGGGAATCGGGTTCCCCTTCCAGTTCACCATCACTAGGGGTAGCATTATAGGAAATTGGTTTCTTTCCCTCATTCCTTAGCTTACTAGGACACTTATATTCCCCGTGGTCATCACCCTCACACCGAAACATATATCTAACGCATCCCTCCTTAAATTATCATTATGATTTTTAGGAAATTTTACAGGCTTGTTAAACTTAGACTTCTCAAATTTCTTTTCATCATACTTAGATTTATATTTATTAAACTTAATTTTTTTAACTTCTTAGAAAACATGATGATATCATTGGAATCAATATCAGAATCATCATCTGAAATACATGTTTCCTTCTTTCGAGCTTTCAAAGCGATGCTCTTATCTTTCTTCATCTTTTTTGAGGGAAACATGTTTGAATGTCACCTGAAAGCTCCCCGACTTTCATAGAATAAAGAGCACCCAAGGAATTCAAAATATTCATTTTATAATTAAATATTTCAGGCAAGGACCTTAAGATTTTCTGTACTATTTGATTTTCGTTATTGTCTCTCCCAAGATAAACAAGGAGTTAACAATATCAGATAATCTCACATATAACTCATAAAAGTTTTCGCTCTCCTCCATCCTAATGGTTTCAAATTGAGTGGTAAGATTTTAGACTTTGGAGTCCTTAACAACATTAATCCTATCATGGGTGAGTTGGAGTACATCCCAAGCCTCTTTATACATCTCATTGTCATAATATGGCGGAACTCCTCCGAAACGATGACACAAAAAAATGCTTCAATCCATGTGAATTATAATTACACAACTTATGCTCGTCTTCAATCCAGCTTTCTATGGGTTTAGGTATACGAGATTCACCTAACAAAGTTATGGGTTGGGTTCACACTCTAACTACTTCTTTCTATACCCGTCTGTCTATCGACTTAAGTGCTGATTTTATTCTCACTTTCGAGTAAGTGCAATTAGGCCCATCAAACATTGGTGTCGTAGAAAGAAATTAACCCCCCATATAAAAACTGCTAGGATTAATGCCTAAGTAAATTATATACACCTGCTCTGATGTCACTTGAATATCCTAATAGTATTCTGGATCTAATATGGATGGTCAAGAACACAAAATAGCCCAATTATATATTTTTTAAAATTTAAGTTAAATTAAACAAGTTTAATTATCCTCAATAAACTAAGCACGAAATTTTCTTTTAAAACAGATTAACCAATTATATATTTATCCTAAAGAATGCATTTAGATGATAGAAAGATGAAATAAATCAGTCAATACAACACGCTGATGTACAAGAAAATCCACAACGAGAAAAATCTCGAATGACCCAACCATGCAAATTCAATATATATGGATTTACAAAGGACATAACAGAAGACTTACAAAACAGTTTCGACATCCTCACAAGCTTTGACACTATTTGTTCCTTCAACATCCACAATTCTACATGAGTCCAGCCATGCAACCATCACAATGTGCGAGTCTGCATAAGCCTTGGCATCTATCGATAAGGCACAACTACCATCTATGGATCTGGATCAGGGACGCACTGCTTCTTCATCACAAAACCGTAAATACGGAGTTGAATGTGTGTAAATAGAAAACTTTACAGGATCCACCGCATGAAACAAATAACCAATAAAGATTAAGAGTATAAACCTTCTGGGTGCCTACAAATAAGACCTCAAATCATATAATATATGAAACATAGATCGTAAACATGTTGGGTAAAAAGTAGGGTTTGGAGGTCTTTGGGTATGTATAGGAAATAAATTTATTCAAAAAACTCAACAAAAAGATGATGCCATGACCCCTTTATATAGAAAAATTATTTTTAAGGCGGATCAAATTTCGATGGCTTGTTCAGACTAAAATAAGAGTTCGTTCGAATGAAACATTATATCTCGTTCGAAGTAATAACCAATATCGTTCGAACAACTTCGACTGAGCTTCAACAAAATTTATTTTGTAAACAAAAAACTTCATTTAATGTTTGTTTTAGCCTCGTTCTAATGACATGGACATCTCATTCGTACAAACTACATAATGTCGTTCAAACAACTAAAAGAACAAAAATATTTTCATTAAAAAAATCTTTTGAAAACAACCCTCAAACAAACTTTTATAAAACCAACACCCGATGAAAAATCCAACGATCAAGACATATATACATTCATACATGATAGATCCTTGGAAGTTGAAGACGAAATGTGCACAAAACACGGCTCAATGAATTCAATCTATGAAACTTTGCCATAATGTCTTTAGACAAATACAACATAAACTTGAAAGTTAAACACACTTAAGTCCTAACCTAGTACTCAAAGGTTTTGTCCAAAAACGGAATAAAGTAAATTCCATCGAAAGTTTGTCCTTACAAAAAGAGAGGGAAATAACCTATTTATAGTTTTTTTTAAATCCCCCCCCCCCCGTGTGTACTATTAACTTTTTCTATGTGCATAGCTTTACCTAGTATGCAATCATGGATAAAATGGTGTGTGGTCGTGCGCATAGGTCAAATCTTAGTCGTGCGAATGGTGGCCATGTGCACGGGTCAAATACTGGTCGTGCGAACGATTTGAAGCCAAATGGAAGATATTTAATACAAATTCACATTTAAAATAAGTTCTTTTCCCAAAGGTATACACAACATATATTAAACTTAACAAATAATAATTTAGAGATTACCTTTTGCCAAATTAAATATTAAGCCGTGGGTTATTAAAATTTTAATATAACAACCCAGATTAAACGTAACAGAAAATAATTGAGAGATTACATTTTACAAAATTAGAGACTACATTTTATTAGAAATTATAAATTAGAATCCTCATCATCTGCCCAACTAAAATTAATAAACTAGATTTAAATTACATTTAATGATCCAAATAAATCTACTCATGTAATGTATCCATAAATCACTTCAAGTTCATATTGTCATCCAAAATGGATTGATAGTTAGTAGGAGCTTATAGGTAATCCATGATACTATTGAGACTCTTTGGTCCATGTAGGATGATTGACCACGGTTTGTTAATGATATACTCTGAGCAAAACACTTTCTTTGGCTTTTCAAATGCATAAACAAATGACTCATCATTCTCATGATCCTTTCTCATCATCTTTGATAAGTCTACCATTATCATATTGGTAGTTGAATCGACTTTACAAGTATGTTTGTCCTTTGATCTAATCGATTGAAATATGTATAGTCTAATTTAAAAATGTTTTGAATTACACCATAATAAATTATTTATGCTTCAATGATGTTTTTTCTTTGTCACTCACCTTAAAATACATAAGATCCTTATACGAAATGCCTCTATTTTTTAACAAAGTATTTTTCTTGATTAACATGTACAAGAATTCATAACCATTCAGCTAATACTTTTTAAACTTGTGTTCAATGAAATTAGGTCCATTAGCGAGATGACCAAGTCTTGACATGACATCATCCATCTTTAACAATTGAAATTATGGATTACATAAGTTAATTAGACAATTTTACGAGATTGCAATTATTTGTCATTTAATAAGGGGCGTTTGACATAATAATTATCTCCTGTGACACCTAAAGTATAAATTCACTATTTGAATATGAAAGATTCCTTCACTTTTTGTTGTGTCCGCTGCATTATATTTTCTGCATTGAATTTCGAAATTTATCAAGAAGGTTATCATGTATATTAGATAAAAACACGAAGTAAAATTACAAGATGAACTTGCTCTCTTTATTCCTTGACATTTTCATTGGTTTCAAAGATATAATAAGACACTTGCTCATATTGTAAACTCGTCAATTTATCTAGTTTTCCCTTGAGTTAACCACCATCATAGGCGAACTCATCTCCAAAATCTAGATTGTTAGGGTTGGGAATATATTCCCTAGTGAACACGAATGCCTCCACAATAATATATTCCTCTGGCATGGATCCTTCAATGTATCTTGTATTCTTAACATACACTTTGAAAACTTTCATCAACATATGTATTAAAGTTTTTAAAACTAAAAAAACCCATATATTAAACTAATTAAAATGAATTAAACTATTATCAACTTCTATTAGCAAGTATACCTTTCAAAAGGGTACATCAATCGCTATCTTACTGGGTCGCAAAGACTCACCTCATCACAAGTTGCTTCAGATAGAGTTGATTTTGTAACTACTATGTGCTTTCAGTTGACTTCTTTTATTCAAAAAATTGTGAAGAAAATTATAATCTACATAGTGGACGTCTACAAATCATCACATTTGGATAAATAATGCTTAAACAGAAAGGGATCAGTTGCATGTTCACATGTGAATCGTGAAACTTGCACTTTTGTAGATCATGTGTGGCATAACTCACATTCCTCTACAAATTTGATATAAAGTTGGTGGGAACTGGTATATTCCCCAGGAGGAATTATATTCCTTCCGCTATTGTCCTCTTTCAATCATAATTGTGACTTAAGTTTCATGACTTTAAGTTCATGTTGTGCCTTTTGTCCATCTTTCGAATGACTTCCACTTAGTCATGTTCTCACAAGATGTTCGACGATATTTTTTTAGGCATGCGTGATATCTAATACATGGCACACTAGGTTACCCTTCCAAATATGACAAGTCAAATAATA
Source organism: Sambucus nigra (assembly GCA_949130495.1). Lineage (NCBI taxonomy): Eukaryota > Viridiplantae > Streptophyta > Magnoliopsida > Dipsacales > Adoxaceae > Sambucus > Sambucus nigra. Next base: position 127,920,295 of record OX422216.1, on the reverse strand, counting down.
TTGGCTACCTAGACCACTACTTCCTTTTCTCGGCTTAATTCTTAGTAGGGATCTTTTTATGATTGAAATTATTTTGGATTGTTTCCCAGAACAATAGCTCCACGTTTGGAATCCATCCCTTAAATTTCTAAATTTGAAAGCTTTTTTGGAGGTAGTTTATGTTCAACCCCACCTAAATTTTTTTTTTTATGAAATCTAAACCTGTAATCGATAAGTAAGAATCTCCTATGAGAATGATATATAATTTTGACACTACCCTTGAGATGTTAAGATCCAATTTCCTCTCTAAAAATGGGACAACTTAAGTAACCATGAATATTACAACTCGATAAAGATCCATAGGTAGGGAAATCATAAAATTGCCTTGATTAGCATAGTTTTCCGTGTGAACTCTTTTTCTAGATTCAAATACTTTCACACCCACTACCCATAACTCATTATATTATTCTACCATTGTGGCAAGTAGATATCAATGTTGTCACTTAGTCCCCTTGGCCTAGGTATCAACGAAGATAATATAAAAAATTATGGTTTCATGCACAACAAAGGATTTAGATTTGGGTGGGCTATGATCACCGACCATACACTTTGATTGGTGCTTATATTACTGAAGGGATTGAACTAATCAGTTGGTACTGCGAAAAAATATTACGTTGTTCATTAAAAAAATTGGATAATTAAAATTAATGTTTTTCCAAATGGTTGAGTCAAATAGGATTTTCCCTAGTGTGTCAAGTCAGTGCCTTTGCTATCCATGTTTTTGTAAAAAATATCTTTAACCTGTGGCCAATAGGGAAATATTTCAATACACTTTGAGTCTCTTTTGAAATCATGTTTTTCTTATCGTCCAAATCATGCACTTTCACATATCTAGATTCCCCGTATGCCGAACAATGATAATATTTTTGTACTCCTTCCAACAGTAGTATGAAATTATACTTGCAAGCATGAATGATTTATACTTTATGAGGGGATCCTCATATCCTTTCATCGTTGTCCTACTTGGTGTCTTTCAAATGGAGGTTGTTATGGATTACGGAATAATGTATTTCCTTGTGAAAAAACCGATGTAATTTAATTGTTTTACACTCAAACGCTTTCCCATTTTTTCAACGTGCACAAGGACATGGGAAAACTTCATTAATGAGACACCTCTTTGAAAAATTTATAAACTCGTTAGCACCTCTATGATACATATCCCCGAGTCTATTTATCTTACCCATCCACTCTTTGTATAAATCATACCCCATAATAGCTTGTAGGAATCAATACCTACCATGCGTGAACAAATGGGGTGAGAATAGTTCTAAACACCACGAGACTAATTACGAACTTAATGTGAATGACTTGATCATGATAAGACTGCATAATTAAATTAGTCAATTACACCATCGTTTAGTCACATAAGAACCTAATTAACAACCTAACTAACAATTAATGATGAAATATGTTAACAATGTAATTAATAACCTATCATGTTCAAAATGTTTAATATTATCATATTGAAACCCAAAGCCGCTTATACATACCAAACTAATTTTAATTATACTTTATCTAATGGAATCCAAATTTCAAAACCTATATACATTTGAAAAATATTAAAAATTATCGAATAATGTTCATAATGTTCTTGGATATATTCACTATATAGGAGGGTAGTTGTACTGGGATCTTTGAATAACTGGAAAGGGTGATGCATGACCCATTCTAATTGACCCTTCCTTTAAGGTACTTCAATAACCTTTAGAGGAGCACCTGGTAAAATCTTCTCCTTTTGGTAAAAATGGAACCAAAGTACGAACCACTCCCTGTAAGAAGATGAACTTCACAACAATAATAGTAACTTTTTCTCAAGAGAAACTACTGAGAATGATGGCTGTCAGTGTGGAGAAAAATAACAAGGCACTCAACACAAAGAGCATGGACAGAACACTAGGTATCTGGGGTGATTTTGACAAAATAACAGTACGACTCGAGTTGTGATTTTAACTTGACCTTGACTAGGGGTCCTATTTATGCATGGGAACTAGGGTTGAGTTGGCACTTTTTGGGAGCCAAAATTGAGGGGGTTAGTGAGGGATAAGGTTTACAATGTACATTTTGTCCCTATCCGTGTGCAACCGCCTATCCCCTCTGACAAGTTCCACTTGGTGTAAACCAAAGTAAAAAAGAAAACATGTTTTCACTTGAAGACAAAATATATTATTTGATAAATATCTTTTAAAGTGGTAACTTACTGTATAAATTTATAAACTTGAGGAGGGGCTTAAGTACAACTTCCAATAAAAGCATGTATAAACTTGACGAGGACTCTGAAGGACCACCTCCTCTAAAATCATTAACAAACTTGAGGAGAGGTCTCAAGAACCACCTCCTTTAAAATCATTTTATAAACTGTTCATTTCTTGTGAGCAAACCCTTGCTTGATCACTTCAATTATGAATGGTTGTGAATAGGGTAAGGACTGGGTAACCCCTAGGATCTATCTACTAGTGTTCTTTAAATCTTCAAGTGCTAAGTGGTTGGGCCTGCTCACCTAATTGTTTGGGCTCTTAAGTGTGTACCCCTCTACATTAGTCCCCTCGTACAAAAATCTATGTGTTGGGCATACTGTAGGTTTTTGTACGCAATGATTCATTATATCTTGGAATATGAACCATCTAACTCAGTCTCATGATGACATTGTTGCATTAATTGGCCTGTCACTTCAGCCCACTTTTATGGTCTCGAGGTGGCACGTGTCAAGTGGGGAACATACATCTCATTATTGGAAAATATTTAGTCCCCTTTTTAATTGGCAGTCTACTTGTATCTTAATGAAGTATAAAAGCCCCTTTTAACTTTCTCTTTCTTTTTACCTTGGCATTTTCGAGTTCAAACTCAGAAATTTCTAGAGAGAGAGAGAGAATGGCAACCCACAGCTTCCATAACCACTATCTTATTTTGCTTCTCTTCTTCACCGTGAATGGCGTCTTCAACCTCCCAAATCCCCTCTTCCATCATCACCACTGCCATCAGCGAGGTAATAGTGGGCGTAGTACCAATTTTTGTCACTGTATCAATCGTCTTGGCTATCAGAGCCACCACCATCACGTCCATTGTTTTGGAGGAATTTTTTTAGGGTTTTGAAGGATCAACTGTTGGGATGACCATGAGGAGGGCTCTCTCATCTGTTAGGACGTCCCGGGGGCGGGGGGGGGGGGGGGGGCTCCTCATTATTAGAGAAGTAGACTAAAACCATGGTTTATGTAATAATTTTAGTTATGAATTTATTGTTATAACAAAATCAGTTATTCCTATATTAATGAGAATCATGTATGGACATAATGTTTGTAGTATTTTATTTATTACCGGTGTCTTTTATTCTATTCAGTAGGTGTTTTGGTGTGTAGAGTACGACTTACATACAAAGGATCAGATCATTAGTTCTTGTGGAATATAAGTTATATCATTCATAGTCTTAGATGAAACTGTACACAGTATTAGTAGGACTGTAGCACAATATTTTAGTAGGTCTATCTTCATTTCAGGAAACTGTATAGTTTCAACTTATTGTGCTAGTATACTTTGTGTCTATTGAATGGGACCAATTTGAGGTCATTATTTTTATACTGATTTTATAAGACAATGTACACCTCGTGATTATTATATTTACTTAAGGCTCTTAATTCGGATATGATTATTGGACACATGCACTATTTATTTATTTCTTTGACTTATCAGGAGAGATTCATTATTGGATCAATAATCTTGATAAATGGGGTAATGGTGATTAATGTATGGTGAAAGTCGTTTATGGATGGAATCCACAACTCGATATAGAGATTCATAATACCCCCTTGAGATACGTATAAGTTTTGTATGTGTCAAACCTTGTAGGTGGATTATATTATTCCGACACTACAAATAAGTTAAGTTGGATCGCTAAAGAACGTGAAGAAGTTAATCAAATAAATTATCAGTAATTTATTTTATTAACGGGTATCTGTAACCATAATGTTGGGAGAATTAAGTAATTAATAATGAGGAGCTCGAAATATAATTTTGACTTAAGGAGTGGAGTTGCAATTATAATTATTTAGTGGTATTAATTATAATTAAAGGAATGAGCATAGAATTCGGGACGGATTAGGTCTTCTTAGGCCTATTAGGATCCACATCCTTATCTCTCCTTAGGGTCCCTACTGTAGCCTATCTATATGCACCTAAGTCTCATTATTTCATGAACTAGACGTTATTCTTGGATAGTCATAAGACACGTTTTCAAACTTATGAAAAAGAGAGGCAGTGAAGAAGAAAGAGGAGATAAGAAGGTGGTCAGGAAATAGGAGCCCACCCTCTACTCGTGGTTGTCCATATCAGACATACAATAGAAGACTGTGAGGTGAGTTGAGCCATCACACATTCTATTCGTGCAAAGGACAGATCAAATAAAATACATATTAAAAGGTAAATCCTAATTCCTCTTTGTAGGATTTCACGCATGTGTAATTTTTTTTTTTTAGTTCGATCGATACACATTTTCAATAGACCCTTGAACTTTTGCTCCAACAGTGTGAAACAATATTTACCAAATGGTCCTTCCTGTCTAAAGGACCCCTCATTACAAGGGTCTCCTCATCTGCTGGGGTGCTTACCCCAAGGTCCTCCTCGCCTGTGGTCTCAAAGGGAATACTTAGCTGCTCGCCAATAGAGGGATTTTGGCCTTTATCACCTCACATCTTAATTCGGTAAGGAGGATACTTTCATGACTTCCTTTGTGAATTTTGAACAGGAGTTTGTGGTCAAGATCAACGAGAAAACCCAAGTGGGTCTAGGTGAGTCTTTTGAATTTCCCATTGTATTACCTGATTCAATACTTAGGGTATGAGTAAATACAGGTGACTTTCCCCATTCTAATATTGAAGTCAAGGCATGTGGGGGTGCCATAGAGGAATGGGGTCTCTAGGTGGATCGTGTCTTGTCCACCCCCTCGTACAGAGCTATTATTGAGGGGCTAGACCTTCTGACCACTATTAGAAGTCTCAAGGCTTGCACTATTACCAAGCAGGAATGTGTTTTTACTTTACTAACTTCTCGATGGATTAGGGATTCCCATACTTTTATTACTAGCTAGGGGGAATTTACTATCACTTTGGAGGACATCTGTGAGCTGCTCGCTCTGCCCTACTTGGGGAACCATATTCTTACTAATGGTTTTAAGGATGAGGTCAAGGAGAAAATGTTGAGGGAGCTCCACTCTACTTTGGGTGAATGCTCAAAATACATAGCTATCAATTTGATTGGGACCACCAAATACTCTTTCACCAAATGGTAGAGATACTGGTTTAAATATTTCGAGAAGGAACATCAGGAGTCAGGAGGGCCCAAAAATTAACTCCCCCTCACACTTGGCGGCTTATCACTTTTATGAGTAGATTCCGTATCCCTAGGAGGCCAGATGACTCTCCTCGTGTGATTTTGTTTAAGCTTTTAGTAAGGCTTTATTGAGGGAGGGAAGTCCCCCTTCCAGGTTTGACTTTGGGGTCTTTATACACTTGGATAGATAAGGCTCATGTGGACATTGAGCACTCTTATGGTCATTATGGTGCTATCAATTTTGCTGACACATTTATCATCATATCATTCTAGTTTGAGAGATTTCCCAACTTTTCCCTAAAAGCTACGTCTTGCCACAACTAAGCTGCTCGTGAAAGATGGAATAAGAAGACTCTTAAGACTCCCCTAGGGTCTTTGATAGACAACATCGATGAGTTTTCCTTCAGACCTTACTGCGTGATCGTGGGAGGTATTTTTTTCTTGGCATTCTTTCTCTGCTACTAGGGCCACCTTCTTCTGTCCTTTCGGTGTTGACTCTGTTTCTACTTTCCCCCGTATTTTTGTGACCGTTATGCTTCTTTCCTTCTCTTTGACTTCTCTGACTGACTTAGGTCAAGGTGTGGAGTTCTATCACTCTGAGAGAGTGCGGAGGCAGTTTGGTTATGATCAGGGGGTTCATACCCCTATTTATCCTTTGAGAACCTCCCCCTCTGAGATATACCTTGAGGTTTTTGCCAACTTAACATTTGAGGGGGTGGTTGATATAGTGGGTTATCTAGGTAACTTGTTTGTACCCTCTTGAGATTACCTACGCTCGTTTACTTACTCATAGTTTACCCTTTGGGAGAAACAGGTCCTCTTGATTCAGAACTATGTGAAGGATGTACCTCATGAAACTATTCACATAAAAAATTCCTAATAATGATAGGTACTTGGGTTAAAGGACCCAGAGGTCAGTGTGGCACTAGAGTACCATCCCTAAGTCTCCTATAGAGGAGCTGACTCCAATCCTGGTGAGGCCTATGCTCGATGAGTCTATCTATTCCAAGAAACCTGAGCCTCAACCTGTTAAGCCCAAGTTGAGAGGCAAGTCAAGACCTTATGCTACTTTAAAAATAAAGCATCCCGATGTGGATGTTTCCATCTTCATACTAGCTACTATTTCCCCTTCTATCACTATTACTTCCACTGTTGCCAATACTTCCCCTAATTCCCCTAGTAAAAACCAGGGAGAGTAGGAAGAAGAAGAAGACTAGTACTGGGACCTCTTCTCCTTCTCTTACACCAGACCATGGGGTCTGACACTGATGACCTTGGCGTAAAGGAGATGTATAAGACTGTGCAAGAGTAGGTCTATGAGGCCCTTGGGTTATCTACTAAGGAGCCTATTATTACATTCATTCCCATAGGTGAAGGTACTACACCTCATTCCTTTTTACTTAGTGATCCTGACTTTCATAGGGTTTCACTTGCTGGTTCCCCTCTCTCTATCATTTTAAGAAAAACTAGTCAATTATAGAATCACTCCCTCCTATGATGATGATGGTTCTTCTTTGAGTGAGATGAGTGTTGTTGATTCTTATGATGATCAACACTCTGATACTTCTTCTTTGTTACCAGTTTTGGGGGAGTCTTCTAGCGCAAGTTCCCTGATAGGCTCTTCATCGGCTAGCAGTCCCACTACCTGACATCTACCATATAGGCAGACGACCCGCTCTACCGCTGTAACTCTTATTTTTTAACTTCTTTAGTACTATTTTACTGTCTATTTTCATATACATAATTCGTATATGATTTATCTTTATCTTTGCGACATTTTCAAGGTGTATCTTTTGCAATGAGTGATCAGTCGCCTTTGCCTCCTGCCAAGGGGTCTTTTCCTAAGGTCCGAAGTTTTATGTTAGTCTCATCTTTGGGCCTATCTAGGGAGGTTCATCATTTATCTGCACTCATTCGTTATTCTATTTTCTTTTTTATTTTACCAATACATTTTATATCACTATCTCTTTTTTTGCAGTTATCTACTGTATTCCCGACGATAGCGAGGACTTCTTATATGTCCTCCTCTTCAGTCCAGTTAAGCATTAGCTTCTCCTGAATTTTTGACATTTACTTATCGCTTTGGAGGCATATATTTTGAAGTCTTCTACTTTTGTATACATAGATGATTGTTTCTCTTGGTCGCCTTTCTTCACCTCCCCCTCTTCAGTGGTGAGAGGTTCCTCTATAGGACTGTATGATGTACTTTGATCATGTCTTCTTTATTATCATTCTCTATTTTGTCATATTTTCTACATCCATGGTAGTATTTTCTTTATTTGTTTTTATTGTAGGGGCCTTATTCTAGTGGCCCTTCCTCGATTGAGGGAATAGCAACGCTCACGGGAGGCACCGTCCCAAATCTATCGCCTTTAGGGAGGATTCCTATCTCCCTAGTCTTGGTGCCCATGGACAATAGGTCTCATATTTAGCCTATATATTCTGGCCTAGTTTTCACTATTGAATCTAGAAAGCCTATTACATAGGTTAGCACCACCTCTTAGTTATCGCTTATTCTCATTAGGCTTCATCTCTTTTTGTTGTTTATGTTTGGTTTTCTGACCACTTTGCCATAACTGGGACGTTTCATCTGTTGTTACTATCTCGTCGGTCATCTTCCCTCCTTCTATTTTAGAGGGGCTTCAGGTACACCTGTATTGAACCTTTATCTTTTAATTCATATATGTACTCCATTGGGATTCCATTTTCGTACCCTATTTCTATTTTTTGTATGCCAGTTAGTTAGCACCGACGCTCATCCATGTACTTCTTCAGTACCCCCTTTAGTAGTCACATTTTTTTTTATTTAATTTTTTTGCTGCCTCTAGGATAGCTACTGCAGCCAACGTATCTATGGGTGGCATTGTTATGGCACCTCTCCCAATAAATATTCCAACTTGTCTTTACTTATATCTTATGCCTTTTTTTTCATTACTACGAAAGACTTATAAATTTTCATGTCTTTCTTCTCTTACAGGGTAGTATTAGTGGGACCTCCTCATTTACGATGCTCGTGATGAGGGTCTCAGAGACAGATCTTGAGGTATCACTTGTCAGTCTCCACTCATCTTTTATAGGGTAAGCTGCTTCAGCCAGCCTGGCCGAAGTCCCCTTGTCTGAGGGGGTTGTTCCTAGCTCTACAGGGCCAACTCCGATGGTACGTTTTGTCTTTGGACATCTATTTACTAGATTACTTACATATTTTCATACTCTTTCGTTTCTTCTAACATATATATATATATGGTCCCTTTACTTGCGAGACCAATATTTGAACCCTCAAGTTAGTAGTCCACCAGTTTTTGTGCTTGAGGAGACGTTGGTCACCCCTCGGATTAGCACCCCTCCTGCTCCAGCTGCTGAGGAGTCTCTTGAAGGTATCTTAGTGGGAAGCTCCTAGGTAAATAATTAATTTACCTAATTCTTTGAGCTTACATTTTTAGTGTAAATACTTAGTAGAATTTACTTGGTTCCCTATTTTCAGGTTAGCACAATGTTTGTTCCTTTGACTGTGGAACAACCAAGGGCAGTTCCTACGAGTCATATATTATACTATCATACCTTACTCGTTTCTTTGTTCCCTTTTTTCTTCTTGATTTTACTGTGAAATTGGGCTCACATTCATTGTTGACGCAAAAAAATAGACTAGGCCTAATTAATCAATCACAGATAAAAATAAGTAAAACAAATAAGACACAAGAAATTTTAAAGTGGTTCAGCTCGAAGGAATAGCCAACGTCCACTATTCTGTATTGATTTCCTTGAGTTATTTTTTCTGTCCATTGCAATGAGGGTGATATATTGAATTTATATCCTAATAGGGGTCTTGATCTTTGTCATGTGAAAGGATGGAATGCCTTCATTTGTTAGGCATTTACATCAATATATATGAGAATTAAATATATGAATGATGTCTCTTCATCGGTAATACAGGCTTTAAGACTGCTGGCGCTTGGTTGGCTATACAGATTGGATTTTCAGCCGTTGGTTAGACTTTCCAATTGGTCGGACTTTTTTATCATGCTAACTTGGACTTGTGCCACATTGGATGACACATGCTGGCTTGTAATTGGTCCATATAGAGTGGTAAATTTTGGTATCAACAAAAGCCCCCAATATTTCATACTTGGAGTTGATGCAAAAGTGTGGAATATTATGTTTCACCAGTAGTTCGGGCTATTTGGTTTAGCTGCAGACCCTCCAGACTTGCGAAATTTATCCATTTGATTGATGATTTTTTATCACGAATCGTAATTTTGTAAATATTTCAAATTTAATGCGAACTTTTATAGGGTATCTTCATATTTTCCTTTATCATAAGCCGTAAACCCAAATTTTGTTCTCTTTAATCATTACTTGGCCCAGTTTCTGATCCGTCTTATAAAAAGGGTGATAAAAACTTCGATCGTCTTTCACCTCTTACTTCTGATTTTGCTGCTATGTTCTTTGCTTTTGTGCAATCATTTTCTTTTTTGTCTTCAGTTCTTATTGAATCCTTAAATCTTTGTAATAATTTTTCTTCTCTTCTTCTTTGTTTTCTTCATCATAGTTTATTCTATCGAGTCACTTGATAAGTTCAGAACCGATTTTTATATTCCATCTTGGGTTGTATTAGAACATCCCACTTTTGCTTCTGATTTTTTCTCTCTTGCTGAGGGTCATTGGTTCCCTTTCATTTTTATTGCTGAAGGTGGTTTCATGTTTCCTCCCAATCCCCCATGTTTGGAATTTTGTCAATATTTTGACATCGTATCTACAAGAGTGGATGCTAACACATGGAGAGTTGTAAATGGAGTTTATAGGTTAAATCAAATTTATGGAACCCATCTAGGGATTTCAAAAATTATGTTTTGTTCGAAATGGGTAACTAGTGATACCACCTTTTATTTGAAAACTAGGGTTATTAGTAAAGCTTTGGTAGCTAATCTCCCTAATTCTAATAGGTATTATTTTGATCACAGTGTAGTTATAAAAAACTGGCAACATGCCCCTTTAGTTGGAGGTGCTAAATAGCAAGGACCTAGATGTCCGCTCTTTGGCAATGGAATTTATTATTTTATGTTTTAGTGAATTTTCCCTATTTTTGTTTGATCAAATATCATACTGACTGTTGTTTTATAAATTGATTTGTAGTTGAGAAAAAAAGAAAGTTCCCCAAAGAGAGTGAAGTAAATTTAAAAGAGTTAAAGTTTATCTGGGGTCTTCATAAGGTAGTTGCTAAAGAGCACGTTAGGTCTGCCTTCTATCTGCTCCAGTACAAAAACACTGTTTCTTCTTTTATTGCCATATCTTCTATTTCTCCATCTCTGGTAATTTATCTTGAACAAGGGGTTGATGTCGATTCTGATACTCATCTGTTTGAAATTAAAGAAGAATAGGAAGTTTCCTGACCTATACTGCGGTAGTGCTTCTGGATCTCAATCATCTGTTGAAGGAGCCAAGAATAAACTAGGGGATGTTATGAAGCCCCCAGCCTCCAATGGTCTAGTACCTAAAATCCAACCCCTAAACACCTATCTCGTAAGGATGTAGCTCCCAAAGAGGTTGAAGTTCCTCTGAGGAGACTTAGGAGTGGGCTTGCAGAGAAGAAAGTCGACCAGGTGATTTACCCGGGTTGATTTACCCCCTTTTGATGTTGTTCCTACAACAGCTATTACTCATGGTTTGGCCACGAGGTTGATCAAGTTTGGTACTCTTCCAGACCATAAGGGGGTGGATGCCAAGCTCCTTAAAATGAGGGTCTCTGAATTGGCTACTCAGAACCTTGCATCAATAAGTAATTTCCATTGTCTTAGTTTTGTTTTCATTTATATTCCTCATATGCTCACTTTGATCTTCATATTTTATAGTTCTTAGTACATTTAAATAATATTCTGGAGAAGGAGGACGCAATTAAGTTGCTTCTTGTTCAAATGAGGTGGAGAAAGCCTTGTTTGGTTTGAAGAAGTCTCTACTTGAATCTCAGCAGGCCCTGGAGACTGAGAAGAGTACTTAGGCCGAGAAATTGAAGACAACTAAAATTGGTCGTTAAATGTTTGATATAAATACCCATGAAGCAGAGCGCAAGGCCAAGGAAGATGGGATCCAAAAAGAGGAAGCTCGGTGCAAGAAAGGGGAAGATGAGCGCAAGAAAGAGGAAGCTAAGTGTAGGGAAGAAGAAGACAAGTATAGGGAAAAGGATGTTGAAGAGCTTTTATCCTCTACCAGAGCTAAGAGAAAGTCTGCTATGAAGGCTTCCTTCAGTGCTGGTTGGGATAAGGGCTAGAACAAATCCCTTTCTGATGCTTCTGCTCAAATTGAGTATGTGAAGCAAAAATGTTTCAGATATGGTTGGGTTTCTTCCCTTCAAGAGTTGAACACAAATGGAGACTCTAAACTTTTTCAAAGGTATGTTCATGGTCCTCCCTCCAGTCACAGAGTATAAGGTTGAAGATGAATCTTCCTCTGAAGATTCTTTATTTGTGGTTGAGTCTGCTGCCAAACAACCTAAAATCTCTAAGTCTTCTCTTCCTCCAACTGAACAAACCTAGCAACTCCGGCCCATAGTCCGTTCTTCTGAGAAGCACAAGAAGTTTGAAAATGTTAGGGAGAAGGTGTAAAGTTGTTCGACATTTTCCCTTTTGCTTTTGTTGCTTCTTTTTTCTTTATTTTGATTGTACTTGAACTCATTATTATCAATAAAAGAACCTTTTGTTGTTCCTTTTTTGTCTCATATTGATTATACCTATTCTCCATCCTTATTGTTGATTTATGGTTATTTCTTCTTGCTAATTTATAGTGAAGATGGAATAACTATCTTCCCATGATATCGAGCTACTGAGGAAGTGCAATGATTTTTTCAAAGTTAGTCATACAAACTTATCCGAAGAACAAATCACTCAGTTGCTCGATGATGATGCATCATACCAGGTTAAAGAATCCTACAAGTACTTACTTGATCAAGTGGTAGAAAATAACTTTGCCTACTATAAAATGATATAGGAAGTTCAAGAACAGTATAAAGAATCCACTGCACTTTTGCACCAGAGCTATGAGCAGAAATATCAAAGCTTAAGTGTAGGTCGGGGGTTTTGATAACTTTGTCTCTGTTTATAATAAAAAGAAAGCTTTACATAAGGTCGAAGTTGAAGAAACTAGGACTGTTGCCAAGCTCTTGGTAGAGGAGAATAATAATTTGAGGGATGAAGTAAATATTTTGAATTTTGCCTCGAAAGATATTGTTACTACTACAGATGAAGGTTATTCCTTTTTAGAAGATGAGAATGCAATATTAAGAGATGAATTGGAGGCCTTGAAAAACATTAAATATGTTTCTTCCTCCCGAGCTAGAAATTGTCCTGGCCAAGGAACCACAGAGGAAATTAGGACCCAATAGAACCTTGCCAATCAAGTTGCACGATTAAAAGCAAAAGATCGAGCTATTTTTGAGATGTCCTAAAAGCTACAGACCTTATCTGAACAACAATCCACTCAATCTTCCCAATTCGCGGTAAAAGATGGACTACTAAAAAAGCTACAGTCGTAGATTGATAAATTAACTTTTCAACTCCACAAACAAACCAAGAGAAGTTTGGATGGATGGGTATAATGAAGCTTTGGGACATTTTAACGATAGACTTCAACAGGCCCAGAAGGAATCCTACAAATGGGGTTGGATAAACGCTTTAACTATGATGAATGTGGATAGGAATGACTCCTTATGGGATTGGTATGATCCGAGATTGGTGCAGCTTGATAATCCTCTAATAAACATAGATGTTAATTGGATACCTATTCACTGTATTCCCCAATGCCTGATTTCCAAGTACTTGGGAGATTATGAGCTACATGATGAATTAGAGATCGTATGTCCTCCTCATCTACTTGACCATCATAGTAGCAGTAATACCAGGATGCTTTAGGACTTTAACTTCATCTACTCTCCTTTTACATTGGATGATCCTCTAGTTGGCATGAATCATGTCTTTAAGGCTAAAGGAAAGCGTCCTGTAGAATAAACTTTTGTTTTTCCATGCTTAAATAACAATATGTAATCATTTAATTATAATGAAAATTTTATTTTATGAATGGATCAACTTTTAGTTAATCTCTGAGTGTTTTCTTAGTCTTTGACTATGAATGGACCAACTTTTTTAGTTAATCTCTATTTTTTCATCGGTTCTATTTATATCCATAAGTTTTATACCAATAACCAATGTTTCGCCATGGTTCTAATAATGTACCTAAATTTTATGGTAATTGCATTAGTTACCTTGGTTCTTAGGTGTGAGTGGAACATTTGTCCATCTTTTAGCCTAGTTTAGATGAAAATTATTCATCCGGGTCTTCGTTAACCAAGCGTTTGGGACTTATAATTTTTCCTTACGTGGTTTTACATATTTGACAACAAAATTTGTTGGTGTCGTTATTGATGCCGACCAACTTTGTTGGTGGTTGTTGTTGATACCAACCAACTTTGTTGGTGGTTTTATTGATGCCGACCAACTTTTTTGGTTGCCTTTGTTGTTGCCAACCAACTTTGTTGGTGGTTTTATTGATGTCGACCAATTTTGTTGGTGGCCCTTGTTGTTACCGACCAACTTTTCTGGTGGACTTCATTGACACCGATCAACTTTATTGGTGGCCTTTGTTGTTACTGATCAACTTTATTGGTGGACTTCATTGTCTTCGTAAGTGCATAGCACTAGTACTGTTGGTGGTTTTATTGATGCTGACCAACTTTTTTGGTGGCCTTTGTTATTATCGACGAACTTTGTTAGTGGCCTTCATTGATACCGATCACCTTTGTTGGTGGCCTTTATTGTTACTGACTAACTTTGTTGGTGGCCTTCAATGTGTTTGCAAGTGCATAACACTAGTACTTAGAAAATAAAACAAAAAAATAAATAACAATTTTGGGGAAGTCATGTTCTCATTAAATTTGAAGTGAATTGAATACAACATAACTACATTTACTGAAAATACTTCTTCAGGTGTTCTGCATTCCATGGGTTTTTGAATTCTTCCCCTTCAAAAGTCTCAAACCGATATATGACAGGTCGGATAACTGCAATAATACGATAAGGCCCTTGCCAATTGACTTCCAGCTTATTGATCTTTTGAATCACTTTCGTCAAAACATAATCACCCTCTTTTAAGTTGCTCAGTATGACCCTATTACTGTAGAAACGTATAGTCCTTTGTCGATAGGTTGCATTCCTTAAGCTGCAGCTTCACAAACTTCTTCCAGCATGTCTAAATCCAGCCTTCTCATCAAATCACTGACTGTGGTATTGAAGTTAAGAACTCTATGCGTAGGTAAAACTAGATCAATAAGAATTACGTCTTTAGTGTCAAACGCCAATAGGTAGGGAGTTTCTTCAATAGCTGTTGTGAAAATTGTTCGATAAATCCACATAACAGAATGCAGTTCATTGATCCAATTTCTTTTTACAGTTTCTAACCTTTTCTTCAGCCCATTCATCAAAGTTCTATTAGTTACCTCTCTTTAGCCATTTCTTTGAGGATGGTCAGGAGCAGAGTGGATTTTTTGGACATTGGACTGGGCAAAATAGGCAACGAATTCGTCATTGTCAAACTGTGTGCCATGATCAGTTATAAAGGCATAGGGTAAGCCATACATGCATGTAATACTCTTCCAAATAAACTGATAATCCTTTTTGTAGGACATATCGATCAATGGTTCAGCTTCCACCCATTTAGTAAAGTAATTAACAGCTACAACCAGGTACTTGAACCTTCCTCGGTTGGTTGGCAGAGGCCCGACCAAGTCAATCCCCCACATAGAAAAGGGCCACGGGGATGTGATTAGTGTTAGGAGAGCTTGTGGAGCCTTGCGTATGTTAGAAAACCTCTAGTACTTATCACACTTCTTCAATGTGAACAATCTATTCGCATAGTTGGCCAGTAGTATCCTTGTGTATGAATTCTCTATAATAACGTTCTTCCTGCTACATGGCCTCCACAGGACCCTTCATGGACTTTTTCAATTAAATCATTCACTTCAGTTGGATTTACACATCATTGTAGACCAGAAGTTAATACTCTTCTATATAGCACACCACCATCTTGCACATATCTTGTAGCTTTATATTTTAGCCTCTTAGTTTCAAGTAGATCGGGTGGAAGTATCCCATCTTCAAGATAAGCTCTTACGGGATCCATCTAAGATGGCCCTATATCAATTGTAATGAAATTAACCATCAGATCTTCATCAATGCTCCTATTTTCCAGTATCTTAATAGGAATATTTATTCATATTTCCATTATGGTTGCTAAAGTTAACGGAGCAAGTGAATCTACACGGGCATTTTCCAATCTTAGAATTCTAACCATTTGGACAGCTAGCAAAGTGGCAGTTATTTCCAAATTTTTGACCAAATTTCTGGTAATTAATTTTCCTTTTGCTGCATATAAGCTCAACACCTGATTTACCACCAATTGTGAGTCACTATACACCACAACTTGGTTGGCGTTCAGTGATTTAGCTAGATTTAAACCAACAATCACAGCTTCATACTCTGTCTCATTATTAGAGGCTTGAATTTGGAAATGTAGAGCGTACTTTATGTCTAGCTCATCTAGAGTATTGAAAATGATTCCATCTCCACATCTGGTTGCGCAAGATGACCCGTCAACATATAGACTCCATATAGGGATATCGCTGTCAAATGCTTGGTTTTCTAGAATCCCTTGATGGAAGATTTTATCCTTCACGTCTTTATATTTCCTCTTCATCTCCTATAGTCCACTGGATGTCTCTGGTTGGTCTTTTTCTATAGTTTTCCCTGTTTGGAGTTAGTCGGGCGTATCTTCAGTAGGTCTACTGACTCCTACATATTGCTAGGCTAGAGTCCCTTATTTCTCGGGGACCTCTAGGTAAGTGAATTCTATAATAAAATCAACCACAGCTTGGTCTTTTAAAGTAGTCCTTGGTTTGTATACAATGTCATATTCCCCCAAATCCACATCCCAATACATCAATCTTCCAGATTTCTTCGGCTTATGCAAAGCCTGCCTTAGTGGCATGTTAATGTATACCACTATGGTGTGGGCTTGAAAATATGGCTTTATTTGTCTACTAGCCTCCATTATGGTCAATGCTAATTTCTCCAGTCTAGGATATCTCACTTCTGCTCCTCGAAAAGCTTTGCTGGTGTGATAACTGTCTTTTGAACTCCATTTTCCTCCCTGATTAAGGAAAGGCCAACTGCTAACATAAACTTTTCTCCCAGCACTGGTCGGGAGAGTAGTGGTGGTACTCCCGGGTACTTTTTCAACTCTAGGAAGGCTTTTTCACATTTATCGTTCCATTTAAAAGTTTTTTTGAGTACCTTGAAGAATGGCAAACACTTGTTCGTTGCTCGTGACACAAACCTATTGAGTGCTGCTACGTGCCCTGTTAGACTTTGAACATCTTTTTCATAGATCAGGTACTTCATTTCGATCAGAGCTTTAATCTTATCTAGATTATCTTCAATTATCCTTTGATTCACTATATACCTGAGGAACATTCCCTCCTGCACTCCAAAGACACATTTGGTGGGGTTTAACTTCATTTGGTGCTTTTCCAGTTGATCAAATGTTTAGCTGAGGTCGGCAATATAAACAACACCTTTTTAGCTCTTAGTGAGCATATCATCAACATACACCTCCATGTTCTTGCTTATCTGCTCCTCAAATACTTTGTTCACCGGTCTCTGATAAGTAGCACCTACATTTTTTCATACCAAATGGCATAACATTATAGCAATAAGTTCCTCAGGGAGTGATAAAAGAAGTTCTTTCTCTATATTTGGGCTTTATTTTGATCTAGTTAAAACTAGAATATGCATCCATGAAACTCAGTAGCTCATGGCCTGAAGTAGCGTTTACTAATGGATCAATTCGTGGCAAAGGAAAGTGATCCTTTGGACACGCTTTGCTCAAGTCAGTAAAATCCACACACATTCTCCACTTATTGTTCTTCTTTTTTACCATAACTACGTTGACCAACTAATCCGGCTACTTCACATTTTCAATAAAGGAAGCATTTTGAAGCTTCTCTACTTCTTCTTGTATAGCCTAGCTCTTCTCCTGGCAAAAAACTCTTCTTCGTTGCTTCACAGGTTTAACCTCCTTATTCATATTAAGATCATAGCATAGGAAATGTGGGTATATGCCTGACATATCTTCATGACTCCATGAGAACACTTAATTCCTTTGTTTCAAGAAGGCCACCAACTCCTATTTAATAATTGGTTCCAATGACAATCCTATTTGAGTTATTCATTCTCGTTTATCATCATCCAGAACAATGCTTTCTGTTGCCTCCATCACTTGGCCTTTTAGAAGCTAAGATTCGTCTCGTCGATCTAAGGTTTCAACCTCAAACTCGCTGTTCTTTTTTCGGTCCCTTATAATGAGCGTGACATAATGTATTTATAGCCCAAGAGGGGTCTTGATTGTTGTCATGTGAAAGGATGGAATGCCTTCATTTGTTAGGCATTTACATTAATACATAATGATAATTTAATATATTTATGGTGTCGTTTCATCGGCAATACATGTTATAAGACTACTGGCGCTTAGTTGGCTCTATAGATTGGATTTTTTGTCATTGATCGGGCTTTTCTATCATGCTGACTTGGACTTCTGCCACATTGGATGAAACGTGTTGGCTTCTAATTGGTCGACGTAGGGTGATAAATTTTGGAATCAACATTCAAATTCCTGTTTCCTTATTTTCAAGTTATTGAGGCATCCGTCCTTAGTTTTGCGGGACTTACTATGAGTTCTATACCGCACACTCCCTAGGTATTAAATTATCATACCTAGGTTGTTTCTATCTGTAAAAATTTAGCACATTTCTCTTTTCCCTTAGCAAAAGAAAATAGTAACTCTTGCCTATTTTTTGTTACGCTGGTGTTCCAGGTTATATGGTGCCCCCTCGCTTTGATGACATCATATTGACTCCCTTGGGCGTTATGGTAAAATTTCCCTGATCTTGTTTCAATCTGAGTATAGGTAACCCACCTCATAATATTTCTCTTCTTTACAACTTATCTCTTTTCTTACTTTTCATTCCGCAGGATCCAATTGATGAGCTTGTTAAGGCCAACCAGAGTTCTGAGGCCCCCGGTGATACCGATTCTGGAGACAATTCTTCTATCCCTCTTTCGAAGCTTGAGTCTCATAACAGAGGCTATGATGATATAGAGGTGGAAGCTCCGGGGGCTTTTATGAGCGTGTTGTGGCGTTTAAAGCTGCCGTCTAGATTCCTCCCTCATGAGTGAGAGGTTCTGGAGTTGATTTTGGAGAACCACCCTGAGACTTTCACTTCCCTAAGCGTCCTCAATATTGATAGCCTTACGGTCTTGAATTTGAAGGCCCTAGCCATCCATCATCATGACTTCCTGTCTAACCCTCCTTCTGACATTACTACTCAGAGGTTTGCACTGTTTCTCCAGGATCTTCATGATCTTCAGCGCTTCTATCACATCCAATTGGATTGGCTTGAAGCTTTAGTTCATCAATTTGTTGGTGCCACCTTTAGGAAGATGATAAAGCTTTATACTTCTAGGTAGACTAGGGAGCAGTAGTGTCAGGCAAAGGAACTCGAATTCAAACTCAGATTCAGTCCCTTTAGGCCGAGATAATGAAGCTAGAGACTGGATAAGGATTGGATGGCTATATTAGAGGAGCAACTTGTTAAGGAGGCTATTCTTTCTTACACAGACGTACGCTCCCGCCGGGATTAATATAGCATTGTGATTAGGCATAAAATTTTCACATTTATCCCCTTAATTTCAGTATTTTCATGATCCCTTGCATTGTAAACATCTTGAATTTGTCTCATATTTATGCTACTAACCCTTTTTGGCAATTATTTCATATTTTGTGTATCTCTTATGTATTTCACATGTATTTCATGCAAGTTAGCGCGAAAGAGAACTCAAAACAGTGAAAGAAACCAAGAAAGGAGGAGTTGAAGGGAATTTTTGTAATTTTTCAGCCTTAGTTTCAGAGGTGGATCCATCTGAAAAGTTGAAGATCTTTTAATTACAAGAACACTAGAAAAAAATGGCACCTCAATCCGAGCTACGATGAAGAAGTTATGCTCATTTGAATTTGAAAAGAAATCTAGTAGAGATTCTGCCTAAATTTTTGTAGAGGACCGATTCGATTTAAATGGAAAATGGACCGATCTAGTCATTAGCCACGCTCCATAACCGTTACAAAATTAGTCACACTTTCTAAGTGTGACAAATTGTCAGATACGTAATTTTATTTTTGTCCTTATATTTTAGCCAAAAGAGTTTTATGTTTTGGGGACTCTTCTAAACGAACTCTAGCCTACATATTTAGTCATTAGGACTCTTTTTATTCACGTTTCATTCATGTAAAAGCTCCATAATAAGTAAGAACAACTAGGTGAAGAATTTACATATTTTGCACCTTTAATTAAAGAGCTTTTCCAGTTTTTCTTCAACCTTTGATTTTTTCTTACATGTTCTTGTTATTCAATCTTGGTAACTTTTATTTCCAGCACTTTTATTATTATTTCTCATGTTTATTCTCTCTTTTCACGCAATCATGAGTTCATGCAATGTAGATAACATAGTTTTCACTAATTTCACCTTGTTAGGCTAAATTTTTAAGGGTTAGGATGCATAAACCCAACCCGATATGGTTTTCATGGGTATAAAATTAGTTCTCTAAATTTAATAATTGATTAGATCGTCCAGTATGGTGATCACAACCGTTGTAGGACTTGTGATCTCGTTTGCCTTAGGTAACCGGGATGCTTAAGAGTGCAACGCGGGTGTAGCTAATACGACGCTACTTTACTCGTCTCTTGCTTATGTATGATACGGGCTACGATCCCTTATATATGTAATGCTTGGGAGTACTAAAGACCAGGTTTGATCAATTAATTAATTTACGACTAGTTTTGTACTGGGCAACATACTAGGAGTTGGGGAATTGTGTCGATACCTCATTTTTCTAATTAGTTTAAGTTAACTTCTTTATTTTCCCCCTTTTTCGTTTCTCACCCCATCATCATCTTTTACACTTTATTTTTGAAGTAATAAATTAATTAAAATCTATCAAACATCCCTTGTGGATTCGATACCCAGACTCGCCATTATACTCCATAAGAGTGTAGTTAAAGTTTAGGTTTTTTTTGTATTGTGGTCAGAAGCCGATAATAATAATTAGCGTATTTACACGGACGCTCGGTTTCCAACTTGATAAAAAATGGCGCCATTGTTGGGGAGTGTTTTGTTATAGATTATAATTGATTTTCTATTTCGAAAGATTATTTTCTTTTATATTTTTTGATTTAATCTTTTTTCCAGGCTTGTACAATTGAGTGCCAAGAAACATTGAATCCTCAATCGCACACCTCTGTAAGCAAATTATCCATTTACATACTATTCGGTAATCTTGTCTTTTCATGGTGAGTTCGGTAATTATAATGGTTCATATGGAAATCGTTTTCAAACTTTTTATTCTCAAGAGTTTGCAGCTGGACCTATTACCATTGGTGAGGCCATTCTAACTCTGAAGTATGAAAGGCTTGAAAACGAATATTGGAGAGAAATTTATATTCAATCATTTTATTCTCAAAAATCCGTGCCTCGACCTATTACCATGGGTGACACCTTTCAAAATCTTGCATATGAAAATCTTGAAAACGAATATCAGAAAAAAAAAATCTTTTTGGGGAGAAAGAGTTGGATACATTATTCGAATCCAATGACGACTTTTCTTTCGATATTTTTGAAACTAAAGAAGGGTTTTAACCAAATGAGCAATCTGAGGTTCTAGAGCCAAGGAATCCTACTTTGGAAGAAAACATGTTTTTTCTAACCAAAATAGTACTGAATTTTCTTTGCATCGAAAACACGAAGAATATCAATTACGATCTTGTTAAGGAAATGGTCGCTCTTTGCGATGAGGTGCGTTCTTATTCAGAAAACAAAGAGGAGTTTGAGACTTGTGTGTCACCTCAAAATTCTAAAGAACATCTCATTGAAAGTGAGTCTATTACCCTTGAAATTCTATCTCCAAGTGATGATGAATCACTTGAGATTGAGTTTATTTCATCACCATTCTTGTTCACCGTTATTGAACCATTAGAAGTACCACTAGATTCCTATGAGCCGGTTGAAAATTATAAAACTTTTACACCTTTTACCGAAAAGGACACTTTACTAGAATTTTTTTCTAATATGGAATCTTCCTTTGTGTGTGCCCTTCTCCCTATACTACTTGAAAAATATTTGGAAGGTGATTCTATTTTTCTTGGATCCCAATTGTACTTGTGCTCCCGAGCATATAAATCCCCCATCATCACTTTAAAAAATTTCATTGGTAATGGTTCATTTTTTCCATCTGACACATGACTTTCGTTGTTCAAACGGAATTCTTATTTTTCGGGAGGCATGCATCCTAATGAGGGTACATCGATTACCCCTCGAAGTCAAATTGTATTTTTGGTGGACTCTCAAATTTTTTGACTTCTAATGTATAACTTATTAGAAGTTCAAATCGAAGGTTGTACATAATTAGATTTTTCTTTTTCTTTTCCTTTTTTATAGTTTAGAGTAATTAGTTAAAGTTTTTGTTATTCTTTTTGTTATGCTTGGTTCTAACATGTTTTGTAGATTCAATAAACTCGTACTTATCGGGGACCGCTCCATTTGGGGGAATATCTTTCTTTTCCTCTCTTTATGTTGTGTTCTTGATTTGCATTGAGGACAATGAAACATATACGTTAGGGGGTGTGGGATATTCTTCCCATTTATTGTTTAGTTTCATTGATTCGATCACATATTCTTTCCAAGTGTGTTTCTTTTTAGAAAATTTCCAAATAAATTGAAAAACATTGAAAAAGCCAAAAATATATTTCTTCAAATAAATAAAAATTGGAATTTAAAAGCTTCAAAAATGTCACATTTTTTCTATCTCAAATTGTAAAATTCAAAATGCAGAAAGCCGAAATTGACCAAAGATGGAAATTTAGCGAAAATTGACGACTTAATGAATAAGTGTGGAGATTAATCAACCCAGTGAGATTTTGAGTCTATTAATTTTTTTTCGAGTTTCTAAATCAATCCGAGTTTATGATTAACTCAAAGTTCTTTTCAGTGTTTTAATAAGTCGTTGATGATCTCTATTTTATTATATTGATCGGTTATGGGAAATGTGTGAGATATTGTCTTGAATAACACGTACTAAAATATCTCTAAACTAAATTAATCTCGAGACACATATGGTAAAGCAACTCGCATTTGGACAATGAAGTATGCCATCGTTTGTTAACCAAAAAGATTATCCATAAAAAGTGGTGAAAAATTCTTCCCTTTGCAACCCAATTTGAGCCGAATAAAATGTTTCCCTTTTCGTTTGACAACCCGAAAAAACCCCAATTGGCCTGGAATTATGAAAAGAAAAAATTCCAAAAAAAAGTCCGGAAAGTGTATAAAAAGGGGCAAGAAAAGAAAAATAGAAAATGCTCAACAAAAATAGCAAGAAAGAAGAAAAATATAAAAATAAGAGAAAATGACCAATATCCCGAAAAATGCACTAACGGTCATCATAAGAAATAATTTCAATTCCAGATTTCCCAACCATTTCCATGTTTCCCAATTACACCTTAAACCAAAGAAAGACATAACCGAGTTCGAATTGCGAAAATAAATACCACATGGAGAGATAATAAACGAAAAGATAATAAGAGAGATTAAATGGTGTGAATTAGAGGCGATGTTTCCATTTCCTTATAACCGTACTCCGACTATGAGATCTTTTCACTATAAATTTTTGTCTTTTCAATATTGTGTGCGTGAACTTGTGTCCATGATATTTACTCTTATAAATCATGCACACCGAGAGAATAGCCACGCTTCTGAGTGATTGGTTTGTGAGTTTATTCTGTGAGGTTTTGAAATCAAAGCGAGTCTTTGAAAAGTAACGTAATGAGCAATCAGTGGAAATTAGCGGTTCGATTTTTGGCTTCGCACTCATGCACTATGATTTGAGACTCTTGAATATGAATATGGGGTGACCATTTTTGGGAATTTTTAAGTATTTTGTTTTCTTTGAGTCAATAACGAATTTTGTGGGTATATTCACTACAAACCCTCACGAGACGCCACTCGTCCTACTAGGGTAACCTAGGGGTTTAAAGGTTTATTGCATACGCTAAATGCAATCTCTTGCCTGCGAAAAAGGTATTCTATCCCAATAAAGTTTTTTATAGTTCCTTAACTCATGCTCTTATACTTTTATATTGCTTGGGATGCGCAAAGTACTAAGTTAGGGGGTTTGATTAGGCATAAATTCTTCACATTTATCCCCTTGATTTCAGTATTTTTATGATCCTGTGCATTGTAAATATCTTGAATTTGTCTCATATTTATTCTACTTACCCTTTTTGGAAATTATTTCCTATTTTGTGAATCTCTTATGTGTTTCACAGGTATTTCATGCAAGTTAATGCGAAAGAGAACTCAAGCAGTGAAATAAACCAAGAAAGGGGGGAGTTAAGGGCATTTTTGTAATTTTTCATCCTTATTTCGAAGGTGGTTCCAACTATAAAGTTTAATAGCTTTCAATTACAAGAACACCAAAAAAAAATGACACCTCAATCCAAGCTACGGTGAAGAAGTTATGCTCATTTGAAGTTTAGAAGAAATCCAGTAAAGATTGTGCCTAAATTTGCATAGCGGACCGATTTGATTTAAATGGAAAACGGCCAAATCCAGTCACTAGCCACACTCTAGAACCATTACAAAATTAGTCATGCTTTCTAAGTGTGACAAATTTCCAGATACGGAATTTTTATTTTGTCATTCTCTTTTAGTCAAAAGAGTTTTATATTTTGGGGACTCTTCTAAACGACCTCTAGCCTATATATTGAGTCATTATGGCTTTTTTTATTAAGATTGTATTCATGTAATAGCTCCATAATAAGTATGAACATATAGGAGAAGAATTTACATAATTTTCACCTTAAATTCAAGAGCTTTTCCAATTTTTGTTCAACCTTTGATTTCTTCTTGCATGTTCTTGGTCTTCAATCTTGGTAACTTTTATTTCTAGCACTTTCATTATTATTTCTCATGTTTTATCTATCTTTCCACGCAATTATGATTTCGTGCAACGTAGATAACGTAGTTGTCACTAATTTCACCATGTTATGCTAGATTTTTAAGGGTTGGGATGCATGAACCCAACCCGATGTGGTTTGCATGGGTATAAAATTAGTTCTGTAAATTTAATAATTGATTACATCGTGTAGTATGGTGATCATAACCATTGTATAACTTTTGATCTCGTTTGCCCTAGGTAATCAGGATGCTTAAAAGTGCAACGCGCGTGTAGCTAATACGACACTACTTTACTTTACTCGTCTCTTGCTTATGTATGATGAGGGCTACGATCCCTCATATATGTAATGCTTAGGAGTACTGAAGATCGGGTTTGATCAATTAATTAATTTACAACTAGTTTTGTACTGAGCAACATATTAGGAGTTGGGGAATTGTGTCCCTACGTTATTTTTTGAATTAGTTTTAGTTAACCTCTTTATTTTTTCCCTTTTTTGTTTCTCACCCCATCATCATCTTTTACACTCTATTTTTGAAGTAACAAATCAATTAAAATCTATCAAACATTCCCTATGGATTCGATACCCAGACTCACCGCTATACTCCATAAGAGTGTAATTAAAGTTTAGTTTTTTTTTGTATTGCGGTCTAAAGCCAATAACAACAATTAGAGTATTTACACGGACGCTCGATTTCGACCTCAATCACCTTCTTATGTAGACTTCCTTGTGTACACTTTTCATATGAAAAGAACTTTGTCATTATTAGTGAAAAAGTATTTTATTGGTTTCTATCATCTTGCTCATATGATTCTATCTGGACTTTAATATCTGCTTGCTATGTTCTGCTTTAATTTTCTATGGTCACTTCATGTGTTTGACCTATCCCCACTAACTATGGGATACTTGCATATTTTCTTAGCAAGTTAACATTTTTAGATTTGTCCCCTCTAATATCTGTTGTAATGGTTATATATTCATGATCTTATCATGTAGTTACCCATTGACTCACTTTGGGAAAGCCTCCTTCATGTCGCCTCCCTTCCCCCAAGCAGTATGAATGCTAGATAATCTCTCTAGCTTATAGCACTGGACTTATTGGCCTCCCTCGCCTTTTCCTTAGCCCCAATGACCCTAAAAGGCGAACGTAATGCTATTATTATTGAGTACTTTACTAGTCCTACCTGAACATACCATTCTCGTGTTAGTAATCTTTGGACCTAAATCTCTTATTCGTATTCTCCTTCCAGAAGTATCGCACTTGCCGATGTTGTGCCCCACTGACACCATTTCCACATACTTTCCTAATCTGACCGGATTCACTTTCTCACAGTGGACACGTTCAATACTGGTGGACCTGCTCTCCACACATAAGACACTTTATGTGCCATCCCCCTATCTTGGGACCCCCTGACCATGTCAGGGCATCCTTATCCCGGACCTGGTAGTCTTGTCCCCTTATTGATCCTTAGGCTCCACTGGCCTGGAACTCGTTGTTGGTTACGAAGGCCCTAAGAATCCATCGTCATTTGGTAGGACTTTGATTTATAATAATCATTAAAATGGTAACTACTGATTATACCCTCCTATGGTTCTTCACTAGAACCATTTACTCTAGTCTTGCTTTTGGGCTAGATACTCAACACTCTTGGCTCCCTTCTTATGGAAGCGTTGATATAAGCTTGTAAGCATACGTCCTTGACGACATCAACACTAGTAATCCTAGTTGGATTTTCCACCCACGCTTGTGAATTCTACCCATGAATCCATTATCAACTTGCGGACCCCTTTAATATTCTCTGTACCCCTTCGTCGGGTACAATGTACGATAAAAATCAACCTCTCTTTCCAAGTAATTCTTGGCTTAGTCCTTTTGTGATAAGTTCTAAAGCTCCACTCGCATATCTTTCTGAAGAGAAGATGGAGGGTCTTATGCCCTAATCGACCCAAGTTTCTCATTTTCTCCATATATGCTTCTAGAAATTTGGTGACTGACTCTCATCACCCAATTTTACTTTTATGCGCCAATAATTTCACATGAAATCTAATAATGTGTGTTTTTGCACTCCACCCCACACCATTTCTGTTGGATTATCTCCTTCCATTGGTTTATCACACTTCCTCTCTTCCTCGAATTCTAAAAGATGGCTCTTCAAAAGAGTCCTTCTGACTCCCTCATTGCCGACTGCGCTGGGTGCGTCTGAAATTTCATAATCGTTACCTATGACAGTGTTTGGAGAAGCTACTGTTCCTGAACAATTATCATGTTATCACCTGTCTGAACAATAACCATGGTGCCTTCTATCACGATCACCATTTCCAGAATGCTCTATGTCTTCTGATGAGCCTCTCCTCCTGCAATCCTCTAAACCGCCCTCGTTGGTCGTCCTATATTGTTCAGTGTATGAAGCTCGACCAAAATCACATATGAATCATATAACTAAATTTAATAGCAGAAGAATATAAGTCGCATATGTAGAGGAATACAATAATCCTATAATAAGTCTTTATAGCAAAGAACACTAAGCCGGAACGTGAAAAGCCGCACAGATCCAAAGGACTCTTAAATCTGATGCTCTGATACCATCTGTGACACACCGCTTAGTTAAATATCGGGTGAGCAGGCCTTTACTAAGTTAAAAACAAAGCATCCATATTGGTTCATTCTTAGCATCACTATTGATTTTTTTATTAGTTACTAACCACATAGTATTTGAAAAACTAGTGTCAAAATTTTATCTTTATTATTAACATGAAAAGATTTAAAACAACTAAATAATTAAATATCACATTCACCATAGTAAATTAATCAACACCACAAATAATGAAATGCTAAATCAAATAAAATATGACAGGAGTAAACACCTCAGACTAAAACTCTAATATAATAATCCATATTAAACTAAAATCACAACTGATTAATAAAAGAAATACAATGTCTCTAGAAACCATTATTAATAGAAGGTGGGCGACATGCCCGACTGAGATAAAATAAAGGATGCATCGGATCTGAAATGAATGGAGGCGTCTACCAAGTAAGTCCTGCAATCGACTACATCAACTGCAACAACGACAAATAGAAATAAATTCTTATGCTAGGCCTCCCTGTGGCTGGGCACCTAAAATGGTTTTTACAAAAAGAAATATATATAGAAGATGGGTCAGAGCCCGAGTAAAAACATATAAAAATTTAGCAAGTATTTAAAATGCATAATTAGTAGATATTATATGCATGTTAGGTTCATGGCTCTCACTTGAGGTTTTCACCCCTCAACTAGTGTGCATGGCTAACAGATACTCAATTATGCTACCCCGCCTAACTAGTTCGAATTAAATATTTTATTTGATCTACTAACTTTTGGTTCTCACTTGTGCCACCCATACAACAACAATTTATGTTCTATGTCTATTGGACATTGAAAAACTTCTCATATAATATTAAATTCTCGCAGACTTATATACATTTAGATATCACTATATTTTTCATCTACTAAGCACAAATAATAGAATTAAATCACAAGTATATATATATATATATATATATATATATATAGCAACCCTAGGCTATGACATATGGTTCATGCATACTTTGCAACCATGTCATGGTACATCATGCACTGTATAAAAGACAATTGGTTATGTAACTCTCTCGAACCAGAAATACAAATCACATATATTGGCGGTGAATATAGTTCCAAGCCTATGAACTACGCACATACCTATGCACCCATATGATTTCAAGCTTATCGTTCTCACATATAGGCCTTGCCTTGGTTCTACATTCTAAGGTACAAGTAAAAAATACCCACAAAGGCTCATCAAGATTTGACTATCCCGACGAGGAAACCTTCTGAGATAGCAAACAGTGTAGGTATGTCATACACATAAGAAATCATGCAATAAATATTCAAACCACCTATTTTTTTATATCATTGTTATAGGTATATGCACGACCTATACCACAAGTCCTATACGTAGTACATTTATATCCCGAATATCCCACGTATTAGTAAATTTCAATTATACTTATTGTCGTACGTTCCCGAGTACCTCTCACCGATCGAAGTGTGTCCATTATTCTATACATAATATTAGCAGGTAACTCACTCATGTCCTACTGGTCTAAGTCATCGTCTTTTTTTCTCGAATTCTCATGACTCTAATTATCCTTTAATCTAGAAATTTCCTCTCGATTAAGCCATATTAATTTAGCCCATAAATTTCCCTCATAGGGACGAGCCTAAAACCCAACCCAAGCCTACTAGTACATCAATATAATTCCCATTATATTTAAATTTTAATCCAACAAGTGAATCCCAAACATTTCCTAAATATTATAATAAAAAAGGGAAAGTGGCTAAAAATATGGGTAGTCCAATCAATTCAACCCTGGTCCGAATCGATTCGCCTTGTCGAATTGATTTGGCCAAGAATCAAATTGATTCACCCCTACATGTATCATCTTCTACCTTTGTCTGTTACAAGTTTTCTCCATTTTTACACCTCCAAACAACCATTATACTATCCCAAACTCGAAAACAAAGGTCCATAACATTGTAGTAACATGTATCAATGATTTTTAATATAGAATAATCATTAGTATCTTACAAAATAATCCCAAATCAGATTTGATCAAATATAATCTTAGAAATCCTAGAATTTCCTAGTTGTTTAAAAAATCATTAAAGATTCCAAATTTCTTCACCAAGATGGAATGTAAATTCGTGAGTTTTATACTACATGAATGAGGGAGTCTATCTTATATCAATTTCACCAAATATTATGATATATGTCTTCCAAATTTATCCCAAACACATGAATTTCATAGGTAATTCAACCTACTCTAAAATGTACATCTTGTATGCTTATAAATTCGCAAGTTTTAACACTTTCTTTTTATAATAGGTCTGATACATCGAAGATAACGGGTATGGTGGTGTTCCTCTCCCCTCTATCTACGCGGTGGTGGTGTTGATGGTGCAATTGGAGTAGGAATTAGTGGTTCTAGCCTTTAGAACCTCCTCTCTTCTCCCTCATATGGCCTCTTTGTAACTCTATCAATTGTAACCCTCAAAGACTCATATTCCTAGATGATATAACCTCTAAATTTCGTAGGTCATATTTCTCCAAAAACACAAATGACTAAATACCCCTTTGCAGTGCCAGTTTGGCCTAAAAGCGCCCCGAGACCCAAAGTAAACTCCTGGGTAGACTTTTCTGACTATCTCAGCCCTTTCGGACACTTTAAAGCACTCAAAATGACCATTTGGATGGTTTAAAACTAAATTAATTTTTATTTCATTAAATTGAGTCCCAACACGACTGACATGTGCATCCCTACTAAATTATCGTAACTGTCGTATTTTTCCTTCGCGACAATTTTAATATATTCATAATCACTTATTACTTTATTCACTAAGTGATATTAAATATAATTCACGTCAATAAATACTAAACCTTGTCTCGCTAGTTAATATTTATTATCCCGGATTAATTATTCCAATATAATTTAATTAATTCAAATTTAATTTACAAATAATCCAATTATAAAACTCATTAAAAATACGAGGTGTTATAGTTATAATCACTGCAAACCCTCACGAGATCAAACTAGTTCACTAGGGCATCCTACGTGTTTAAAGACTTGTCGCACACGCTAAGTGCACCCGTGATTCCTACGAAAGTGGGTTAGATTTTAAAGAATTTAGTTTCGCTCGTGGACTAGCAAAGTTTGTGTTTGGGGGTATTTGACGAGTACATTATTTTTTAATAATTATGCCGAAATATAAGCATTTTTAAGCCCATTGTATTATAAATAATGGGATTTTACATTTGTTTTTGCTATTTAAAAGGAAAATGCAAGTTTGAAAATAATTCGAGTTGAAAATATAACTTTACAATTCCAAGTGATAAAATCATAATTAAAGAAATTTTATCAGTCTAAAAGTAATTTTAAATGTTTATCTAGGCAATTTGTAGTTCTCCCTGAAATTTGGTTTAATTCCGAGTTAAAAATGAGCAAGATATGAATTTTGGCAACTGAAATGTAAAGAGGGATAATTTTATAAATTTTAAGAATATTATGGGCCTAAATTTAAATAAATAATTTTTATTTTGCATTTTTACAGGTGACTCTGGAGTTTCAAGAATAAAGGAGTTGATATGCAAAAGTTGGTTAGGATATGTCGTTACACGACACAATAGTACAAAGAAATATTTATAAATTCCCTCAAGTGTCCATTGAGGTCGTACCATGATTTTTCGAAAAAGTCTTTAAAAAGAGTCACAACTTCCTAATTCGAACGAATTTCAAAATAGGAAGTTCTGACAATGAAAATTTAGCTTGAAAAATATGTTCTGAATAGTGACGAAAATGCCAGAAAAAAAGAAAAGACAAAAAAAACACTTTCCTTATTTTCCTCCCACATGCACCTTATAGCTTCCCCCTTCCCTTATTTTTCTCTGAGGTGCACCTAAAACCTCAACCTCTTTATCCATAATTTAATGAAACTTTTCAAAAAAAGTGTCACCAAATTAAAATTCTTTTTTCCTACATTTTCATCTATAAAAGGAGTTCATTACAAAAGACATGGAACAAGACTTGGGAGGGGACAATTGGGGAGAAAGTTTGAAAGAAATTTTTAAAAGTTAATTTTTAGGAAGACCAAAATTATTATACTTCATATTTTTATTTTTGATTGTCTGTGAGGTAATTTATGTGCAATTTTGGAGGAGACTTTTTATAATGACATGTAAATATTGAGACTCTACTTTTGTAATTTTATTTTTTTAATGAGAATTAATATTTCATCTTGAAATATTCATGTTATAATTATGATGCTAACTTAAAATAATTTCTAGGATTAGGTGAAAATTTTCATGATTACTTAGTGCGTGTTTTAATTAGTTCTAATTCACTTAAATTCCCTACTTGTTCTAAAAATGTTTTAAAAATTCGATATTCATTAAAATAGTCACGAGAGTGATATTTTAAACCTTCTATATTAATTTCAAAATTTACATTCTTTGATTTTTTGTCCTTATGTTTGATGGATTATGCTTTTGTTAAGTCATTTGATAGTTCATGCTTACGTTTGACATTTTTTGCTTAAGAGTGAGTTTTTAATTTTTTTAAGGGAATACAAATTTTTGGCATCTAAAAAAATAGATATATAAAATATTTGATTTGAACTTTAACATTTTCATCTTTTAAAATTTACTCGGCGAGATTTGATACGATTTCGAGTTAGTTAAGGGACGAGGGATCCTAAATCCTAGTAATCTACCTTATGTTCACCCTTTTGTTACCTACCTTATATTCACCCTTTACTATTATTCACTTTATTTTATCTCTACATCGTATTTGAGCACCCATAATTGTCTAGTTGGATAGTTGACAATTTATAAAACTTGAACAAATCCTTGTATGTTCGAATCGTATTTACTTTACTATATTACAATATCTCGTGCACTTACTGTAATTTTATAATTTGACAACAGTAAACAGGGGTAATGATCCATTTCCTCTAGAAATTTTCACTTGGATTGCAACCCTGTTTTAAGTCCAATAAACACTACACCATAAATTGAGAATGGCCATGGCAAGTGGCTTAAGGCCCATGACCGTGACCGGGTGTTCATTACACAGGATCATGATCAGAGCGTAAAGCTCATGACAAAGGCCGTGACGAAGATAAAGGGTAAAATTGAATGGTTGTGTTCATAGCCTTGTTCCGTGACCTTACCTGCGACCAAATGGACCCCAAAACTCCTGCCAAATTGGTTCACGATCCTCGACTATGACCACAGGCATGATAAATGTTAGGGTTTCAGTTGAGATGGGTCACGATAATGGGTAGTGACCATTTTGAAATGGTCACTACCCATTTATGATCACAATTGAGTTTCTTGACCATGTTTCTAGTCACAAGGAAAATGGTCGCGCTTGAGGTCCAGGGCTCATGGACATGGTCACGGCCAAGGTCCGTGATCATCTTTGGTATATGGTGTAGTGAAAGGACTTCAGAATTTTCAGTTCCAACCTATTTAAGGAAAACTTCTTTGCAGATACAAGACCTATTTGAGATATGTTACCATTTGTAGAATCTCTTATCTTTTATTATTTGTATTTATCCTAATATGCAATGATTTTGGAGAGGCTAAAGTCTGCTTTATTTGTATATGACCCCTCACGGTATACCTTAAAGTACGTGTGAGAGGGCCATTTTGATATATCGAATGTAAATGAATCGAGCCTCCCTATATACTTTGAGGAGACAGTACGTGGAAGAGATGAATTAATATACTCAATGTATGTGAGTGATATTCATCGATAATATATCACTCTACATACTCTGAGGGTACGAGGATAAGAATAATGGAATTTATCACTAGGGACTCGTGTTGGTTAGACCCAAATATTTTCACAGGGCTTACCATGGTGATAGGGCATGTAGTGATATGAAAAAGATAAGTGGTATAGAAGTGTGCATCTTTTAGAAAGTATTTTATTTATGAAAAAAGACATTTTCACTTGATATTATTATGTACCTTGGCAAACATATCACAAACAAGGTTGAAGGAAGGAATAGGGTATAAACTTATCCCTATGGAAGCATTATGTACTAGTGTTTTTCTATCTATTTAGGTATCTAAAAATGAACAAAATATACATGAATGTAAAAGGAAAACATGATGTAACAAATATGAATCAAAATTAAAATGTATGTTTATGAAAAGTTCCTAACGAAGATGCCACTGTGAGAACCTGAACCCAATGATGCATCTCTCTACTGCATATATGTGGATGTGTGGAGATGGGGTCTTTTGTAGTGACATGTGGTCATCGCTTCATCCTCGATTGTAAAAAAAGGAGTTGCCAGTCTATTTGACTAAAAATTGATAAAAGAAGGGGTAGGTCTCTGTAGAGACTTAGTGATGTAAAGTGATCCGTGTGTTTAACCAAGGAGTCAAGGGACTGGATTACAAATTGGGAAAGTGTTAGGCACCTGATTCACCCTTTCGGTATCAAAAGTAGATGATAAATATTAAATTAATATGTTATGGTGTAAAATAAATAATAAAATGAGAATATTTGGTAAGTAAATAGATTCTGCAATGCAGTGTGGGATATGTGTGTTAGTAATATAAAGAAAGGATAGATGTATACAAAGCTGAACTTGTTCACTCAAATGACAGTCCAAGTGAGCCTACATACTCACACGGAGCACTTCAAAGTCCGTGTAGTTCACAAAAAAAATGAGGGATTTTACCTATTATGAAGGCTCTATGTGAGAGATTTTAACTATTTTTTATGTCTCAAAATGTTTTTAGAGTCAAACGTGGTTAGATCTAAAAATGTAAAGCTTGTATTCATGAAAGATGATGGGATGAAATGGATTCACTCATAAAACAACTTTGATGAAGAAAGAGTATTGAGACTTCCAACATTAAGAACAAAATAATAGATACAATCCTCCAAT
This sequence comes from Sambucus nigra, assembly GCA_949130495.1. Taxonomy (NCBI): domain Eukaryota; kingdom Viridiplantae; phylum Streptophyta; class Magnoliopsida; order Dipsacales; family Adoxaceae; genus Sambucus; species Sambucus nigra. Next base: position 127,886,359 of record OX422216.1, on the reverse strand, counting down.
CCACTGATCCTTTAACATATAAGAAATTATATCATTATTTTGAAAGTTTTTTATTTATTTGTTTTATATTTACTTAAGCTTTAGGAGTTATCCCCCTATTACGCCTACGTATCTACCATAAGCAAAATTAAAGTCAACATAGTTTTGGCATGATCTTTAGGGAAACCCATGTATGGAGAAGAAAAATATGGATAATAAGATGTTAATGGGTGGTGTTGCAACCCAACACCACTCTTTTAAGTCTATACTTAAAAAAAATAGTTAGAAAAAACGTACCAAGGATATTACATATCCTAAGAAGGAAAGTACTTCTTTAGGAAGAAACAAAGAAAAGGAGATGTGTTTTTGGCTTTTTTTACCCGTGTGATTAGAATAGAAAGTCAAAACTTTTGGGTTAAAAGTCGTGTTTGGTTGTGGAGGGGTTTGGAATGCAAAAGGAGAGAGTTTGAGGCTTTTCTTAAGAGAAAGAGAAACAAAACAAAAAGATGTCATTTAATAGGTGGATTTAAGTGTCTAACGTGATTGGTGACGCTTCCTTTTATAGGAAAATTATCAGAGGTTTAGGACCGATTGGTCCTCTGATAGGACCGATCAGTCCTGGTGCTCTTCTTAAGGGACCAGTTGATCATGGGTGCGTGTTTTGCACATGGTTATTTTTGGTTAGCTTGTATCGAGTGTCTTGGATCAATCCTTATCTTTCTAAAGCTTTGTACTTTGTTATATCTTTTAGGTTATTCCTTGGACTACCCAGACTTTGGGATTTGTTTGAGACCTATAGGATGAAGGTTTGTGTCATGCTCCTCTGATATCTTGTGAGATAAGAATAGGGTTTGTACAGCCACCACCTTCCTCCACTAGCAATGAAATAACTAATTTTCATTTAATGCTAAGACTGACTACCTTACATCACTCACAACCCTTTCACGAGTACTCGATTGTGCTACTATAGTCGTCACCCTTAATGCCATTCTACCCAAGTTGTTGCATTCCACTTACACTCTTACCAATGGATTGACTACATATTGGAGACCTGTGAAGGGTTGAAGACATCTTAAAATCATCTGATTAACTAAAGAATATTTTTATCATATGTGTTATTCTCTTAGTATTGGTTAACCCATAATATGTTATAATTTTAGATAAGGATATGGTCACTTCCATCCTTTCATACTTTGTACCTTATATTGAGTCCTTAAATAGTTAAGGATCCCCTTGAGGAGTCGAGAAGTTACTCTTAAGAGGCCCTTTTCACTCATGATAAAGACCTCAGAGGATTTAGACTCTCTTGACCAAATGCCAAAGAGGAGTCAAGCTTGTGATATCTCAATTTACAACTTAATATAAAGAGCATAACTAGTCAAAGTGGACATGGGTACCTCAGTAGAGGTTACCAGCCAGTTTATATATCTATCTCAGAATTTGACACACTTCACAACCATGTATATGGTCTTATGAAAAGAACTTATTGGAGATAAGGTCTCTAAAGAGATTTATAGCATCAACAATTTAGCACCGTTGTGGGAATGATTTTTCCTTGAAATTAAAATTTGAAATAAATTCATCAATATAACGACAAATGCCAAATTTTTCTTTGATTTAAAGACATGGAGTCTCACCAAAAGGATCTTCATGATCATATAAATTATGCTTTCTAAAGGCTTCTTTTACCTCAAGTGGTAGAAGAACTCGCTGGACCCCAGTAACATGAGACAAACAAAAATCATGCCCCCCAAGTCAGAAAGAAAAAATAACCATGCAACATTGCCCATATCCCGCATAGGTCAGTGATTTGCATCCCAGTAGGTATCACTTGTAATATCTCGAGGATTAGTTTCACAGAGGTTCCAAGGTAAAAAGTCCCCAGGATGATGGAGTCAATATGATCCAAGATAGGTTAGAAAAATTTCTCAACTAGTGTAAGACTCAAACTCATAACACTATTTAGTTCTCACTTTGGAAAACTCTATCTCCCTTCTAGAATGAAGTTCAACGGTATGTCCTTCCCCCTAAGTGGAATTTGCCTAATATTGAGACCCATACACCACTTGAAGACTTACAAGTCTCTCAAACTCCTTTAAGATACATGAGACAACGTTCTATGCCGACGTTTCCCCTCTACATTGAGCGAGACAACTAGGAACTAGTTTGCCAAAATCAAATTAGGAACCATTTGAAAATTAATTGAACTAGTAAGGTCTTTTGTCAATTACTTCATCAGAGCTTAGAAGATGAGGAAACTTATTACTTCTTTACTCCATTTAAAATAAAAGTTTGTACAAACTCCAATGGAGTATGCAAAGTGGTTTAATCAAGAAGCCTTGAAAGTTGATGAGCTAAAAAATACTATTTGTGTGGTCGTATTTATCTCAGGACTCACCTCTAAAGATTGATTGAGTTCATCCAGTAAGAAACCCCTTGGGCCATAACTGGGGCTTAGAGGACAAAACGAAGAAGCTTGGTGGAAAGAAGAATGAACCCCGAATAGAGGTTTCAAACCATTCTATATCTTTATCTCACACTTTGACACACCTCTTCGCAATTTGGTCTAGGGTCTTGTGAGGAACACCTATTAGAGCCAAGGTATAAAGAGATTTCTAGAACCATCACAAATATTACACATATAACTCAAATATTATTCCATGATATTCATTTTTACTATGTGAATAGTTTTTAATGCAACACCACTGGAGGCCAAATATGAAGAACTAGTTGATGACGAGTGGCAGGATTCCCCTTCAAAGGTGGCCCAATGAGTCTCCTAAACACTCCTAAACTTGACAATGCACTCCAAGTATTTTTCTTCTTACATTTATACCACAAAATCCATACAAGAATACCCATTATTACCCACTCAAAACACTCATTTATATTTATTTTTCTTCCACCCCAACTCAACATAATGGTGTTAGTGTTTCTCTCCAAATAGTTTGGTTAAATGCCCCCAAATAGGAATCTAACTCCTTATGTAAACAAATGAAAGGGAAAGAGATTTTAAAATGTTTTTGTACTTACTTACGACATATTTCAAATTTCCATTGGTTTAATCAAAATGGATGGTCTAACTGCTACTGCATTCGCGTAACTTTCCCCCGCAATTGTGGTCTAAAGGCAGGGTCACGTTTCCACCACAATCGCGGTTGGTTTCTCCCGTGATGGTGTTCTCATAATGAAATCTCGGATTAGTACATTTGCCATCGTGACACACCCCTCTCGTATGCTTTTTAATTAATAACAATTATAATTCCCATTAGTTCATTCTTATCATGTGGATGCTCCCACGCCCTCTTATGACGTTCCCTCATTAATTCAACCCATGTTTTATATTAACATTATATATTTTCTCACTTAGTATACTTAATTCAACTTAAACACTCCAATTTTAATTGCACCAATAACTCATTCAATGTCTTGAATTATTTTAACTAATCCTAAATCATTAAATACTTTAATCTAAGTAAAACTAACACATTTTAACTCAAGAAATACTTCATGAGTTGGATAATTTTTCTTTGAATCCATCAAATTCACCATTGCATAATCAAATTACAAAAGTATAAGGCTTCCCAATTAATTGTGTACTCAAAAAAATAAATGAAAAGTCGGGTTATTACATTCTTCCCTCCTTAGTAAATTTTTTTCCTTAAAATTCTCACCTATGGCCGTTGATAAATCTAAATAGTCCCCACTAGGTCACAAATCTCAAAGACATTTATTTCATCTCCTGAGTGATAATCTCAATGATTGTCACCTTATCACTCATAGTTTCAAGCATTCACTTATTCTCTAACTCTTTTACTCGGAGCACAACATATGGAATTCTTCTAATCCCACGCCTAGTGGATGCATGATAACTCGCTAACTCATATAATCAACTTCTAGTCCAACCCAAGATATCACTAACACAAAAATCATCTTTATTACCATACCCAAGCATTACCAACAACACATATAAACATTTAATTTACTTTTAATCCCATATTTAGGACATACTCAATAGAGGTTCCTCTCACCATTACACTTAAGGGATTTGCACAACTCAGTGTCCCGTTTATTCCTAACTCATAGTGTTCCCAAACCTAATCCTAGGGTTTAAGACTTACAATCAATGAAAATGACGATACACACAACCATATAAACAGATGCTAATACACAATAATACCGTACGCTATGGTTCTTTGTGATGAGGAGTTGAAAAGTGGAATTAAATTTGATGGTTAAACTCTAATTTTCTAGTTATAACCTTTACAACTATCTAAATAACGAGGAAGAGTCGTAGAATTTACGTAACCATGCCTAGCTCTACATAATAACCTCACTCTTGAGAGATAACAAAACAATCTTTCTGAACTACACATAGTGTAATACTAAGGCCAGGCCAACAAAAGCTATCACATGCAATGTAAACTACGATTATTCATGTAACCAAACCAACTATGATATTCATGCAATTCCATATAATGATCTATAGAAGAAAGTGTAATACCCCATAGGTTTATATATATATATATATATATATATATATATATATATATATATATATATATATATATATATATATATATATATATATATATTAAATTGGATTATATATATTAAACTGGACATTTAACTTATGTGGCTGAGTCATAAATTAATGAAATCAAGAAATAATGAGAAATTATTAAATATTAATTTGGGTGTGAAATGAATTCATATTTAAGTGACCTTATATTTACTAGTGTGTAATAGTAAATACAATTTAATTATCTTGTGTTTACTAGTGCATGATAGTATATAAAACTGAATTCTCTTACTAGTCAGTAAACACGGCAGGAATTATTAATATCTTAACCGAGAATTTATTTATGATGGTTGAGATGGGAAAATATTATTAAGTGACTCAAATGGTGATTTCGAGTGCACGGTTGATTCAGAATAGGTTGAAATAATCAAAATTAAGGAAAAAAGACGATTGTGCTTGGGTCTCGGGGGCTTTTTTCCTTAAGTGACCCAATGCATGGATTGTGCTTGGGTCTCGGGGGCTTTTTAGACTAGTTGGGATTAATTAAAAACTATTTTGGTCATTTTATTGGCATGTAAAAAGACGATTTCAGGATTAAAATTTATAAAATGAAAGGTTGGGTGAAAAGGAAAGGTCACTCTCATATTTTAAAGATTTATTTGATAGTTAGCAAGAGTTAGAGAGAAAGTGAAGAGAATTAGAGAGGAAACTCAAGGATTCAATTGAGAAAGTGAAGAACAACTCAAGAACACTAAGGGATTGAAGAATTTGAGAACTGATTATTGGATATTCTTCACCCTCTTCATCAAATTCAGACGCTTGGAACAGTTAAGATAAGTGATTATCTTTCTAAATAATTATGCTTTCAAATTTTGTCATATTAAAGTTGGAAAAATTATTTTTGAGATGGGATTCACATGTCAACTTTTAGATTTTTGGGGATATGATTATGCAAATGAATTTTGACATATAATGATTGGATGAATTTTTAATCATGGAACTTTTGGATTATTAGTTATTATATAGTGGAATTTATCTTAAAAAAAGTTTGTGATTGAAAGTGTGATATAGCTTATAGAGGTTATATTTATCCCCATTAAAGTTACATGTTTAGATGATGATTATGTGTAGTGATGAATTCCATTGATATATAATTTATTAAACATAATTGATATTGAAATAAATTATGTTGGTGATCATGTTTGAGGTTAAAATTTGTGAAATTCGGACTGAGAAAAATTTGGGTAAATTTCCGGGGGCGAACCGACTCGCCCCATATCCGAATCGATTTGGACCCCCTGTCACAAATAGTGATGCCATTTTCTTTAGAAAAGATATAAATGATTAGATCGGAATTTGAATTAAGTGTCAAGAGACAATTATGAGCTTCTGGGAAAAATGTAAATAAATTTAGGCAATGGACAAAAATTATTGAGATGTATTGGGGGTGCAATTTAAAATAATTGGGAAGAATTTTTTTTTGAATATGAATAATGGAGATTGAACGATAATCGGAATTATAGGAATTCGGGCTAAGGGATACGTGTCCAGAAATGTATTATGAGATTTAATTAATTAATTTAATGAATAATTAATTAATTATGGTTATGAACAATATTGTGGGATTTAATTAATAAATTGAGTGAACTATTAATTAATTGTGGGAATGAACAATATTATATCAATGATTTATTTTTGCCCTGAGTGATAGGCACGATTTATTAGAATTAATGAGAATATATATACACGCATAGAGACAGTATATATATGTATTATTATATCAATGTGAATGATATAATGAAAATTTTGAGAAAATATATACGGGTGTAGAGACACTATATATTGTATTATTATGTCTTTGTGAATGATATAATTGACTAAACATAGAACTCTAGGGGTGCTATTAGTGGAGGTTGTGCGATGTGGCCATACTTCCTAACGAGTTAAAGTAGGCTAAGTATCGACCCTAGATCATAGCGCCATGTATGCCTAATAAGGTTGGAGTCGAGTGGGATAATGTTGGTATGGTTATTTTCACTTATTCGGGACTATGATTGCCTCCAACACGATTAATTTTCAGTTATGATAGGAGATTTCATCTTGGGTTTCTAGGAATGAAGAAGTATTCTCCTAAAGAATAGCACATTAGACAACGGTATCTCAGGGAACGTTAACTCAATGGGATGACGGGTATACGTATATAGTGCGTAATATATATGTATATTATGATGGGAATCTTGTGTATATTAATGTGAAAAAATATACACGGCTTAAACGTTAAGCGTGAAAAATACTTAATTCACTGATGAAACTTAATGATTTAAATTAATATATTATAACTGAGGATTATAACTATTAATGGAAGTGGATGATAACTAGTGAAAGTTATTGATGTTAAATTATAATTGAGGATTGTAATTATTAATTGGAAGTGTATAATGTTGAATTAACTGGTAATAGCTAATGACTTTAATTAAGGGATCAAAATTGAGAATTATAATGATTAATGTTAATTGGAATTAATTTGGTAAAACACGTGGTGATGAGATAGCGTATAAAATCAAGAAGGGTATGGGACTAGTTATGCGGGTATCATGACTAGGGTGTTAACGTAAACATTAGGTGCGGACTTTAGATGAAAGATAATTAATGTCTTAAGAGAGTGTGACACCAATTTAAAATATGAAAGAATGGTCATAATGAATGATGCATTTTAATTACTTGAAAAATATTTTCTAAAAGGTTTTGGGAGCTCACTAGTATCAAATCTATTTTCAAAACCTTTTACGTGTCCAGCCATAGGGATGCCAAGCTTGATCGTTCTATCAGGTATCGGAGCTACAACACTTGTGGATGTTGCAGGATATTGTTATAGCTGATTCTTTCATCACATTCTAGATAGGTTCAGTTTCATTTCCAGGCATATTGTCTAAGTTTGACAATTTATTTTTATTTCATTTTAATTATAACGATTGTATGGATATTATTTCAACCGATGATTTATTCGGTTAAGGTTTTGGCATGTAATAGACTTATGTTTTAGTTTTATATTGCTACTGTTGATTTACTTTAGTTATTCAATTATATTGTGGGCTGAGTATGTTGTTGTTAATAAAGATTAAAATTGACAATCGACTTAATTTAATAATAAATGGTTAGTAATTAATTGATTTCGACAGTGATGCTAAGAATGAGCCAAATGTGATTCCTGTTTTATTTTAGTAAGGGCTGGCCACTCATTATTTTAATAACCGGGGTGTCACAGAAAGGCCTTAGCTACCATAATACATCATCCACACTTGGCCTAAGCGACATCCAACACTGAGCCATATGACAATCGAATAACAATTACCAACTATTAGAAACAAGAAAAATACATATAGGATGCAAAGTATATCTTGAATAATATTTCCTAAAACTCGAGTGATTAAATGCGTGTAGACTACAAACCTTAGTCTTACTTACTACAAGCCTAGACATGTTTTCACGGTTTAATCTATAATTAAATTCACCCCCTAACAGTTGATGTATTCATAAGTTGGCCATAAACCTTAACCTAAGATATTTACCCTTTATAAAAAATGAATCACGAAATTATAAACCTTACACATCAAGACTAGGGAACTATTATCGAGAATAATAAAATGTGAAACTTCGTTCCTTAGAGGTGACTTCACCTACTTGTTTATCCCTGACAAAATAGGAAACATGTCACAAATGGAAGTTGGTACATTACTAAAATTCCTTGGATGTCACAACTATAGATCCTTCCTTATCATTTTCGAATGCAATGTGTCTCGAATCAATGATTTTGGAGACAAAACTTGATAAATCACATTTAAACCTGATAAGTCACATTTAAACCACCTTATTCATGGATGTCATTTGTGAAAATATTTTTCTTCGGGATTATATACCCTACTATGGGTATTATTTCCACAAAACTAATTTTGGTATTCTTGTAAATTTGAAACAACACTTTCCCACTTGAGCTACATGCTAATGCACAAACTGCTGTCGATTTGTTTTGGGAAAGTCTCGATTCTCGAATCTTGTTAGAATTTGACCCCATGTTCTTTAACCATCGATTTTTTACGTGACACCTGAGAAGAATCAAGCCTGTTCTTGTTGCCAAAATTGGATTGTGATGTGAAAACTTTCACACAAAGTAATTTCATCTGATGTTGGACATGTATCCCATGCTTAATAATAATTCATGATGACTAAGGGTGATAATATCATTACTGTTGTTTGTCTACAAATTGAGAGTTTCAATGCGCTTGCATGTGATCTTTTTTTTGTGGACTACCTCATTATGCTAAGATAATAGTGCTAGGACATTAAAACAAATTTATGACCCCTAAATTACTTCCAGGTAGCCGAGTGAACCCGAATCGTGGAACTATTGGCGGTGTTATGGGAATTACAGAAGTTCCACACACGATGTAAAATCCTGATGAAGAATTACTGAAGAAACTAATGAGGTTATTGAACATTAAAGTTTGTCAATGAGTTGTGAATGACACAATGTACTCGGACCGAAAAAGTCAGTTGTTGAGTGATCACTATCACCATAAAACCTTGTATGGGGATACAGTGCAAGGATCTTTCCTAAATTCCACCATTAACGTCATTAGAACTTTTGTCATTTTAAGTGACAAAGACCTTGCCTTAAATATTAAATTCCTTACTAAGGCGTGCATTTCAATGCATACTTAAGACGAATATTTTACTTGACCTCATGTAACCTTTATCTTAAAATACGCGCCATTATTGAGGAGGACAACATTTCAAGAATGTTTTTAGCGCTTGGCCCTTACCCGGGAGGATGATGAACCTCATGTTGATGATTGCACATGTTGAGACCACCTGTAAATGACTAGTTTACCTTGCTTTTTATCAAAAATTTAATTGTCCCACGAATGATGTACTAAGTTTCGACTATTCTTTCAACACTCATTGCAACTCTGGGATGAATCGTCATAATCCGATATTCTTCTTGAGAATTTACCAATTATATCGACAATTCTCTAGTCACAATAATTATGTATGCTTCTAATTGTCTTATACTAATTTTATTTGTGGTTGTAGCTCTTGGCACAATAAGGATTTGCAATAAGACAATCCCACTATCGAGACTTTCTTATCCTTCACAATGCTTTCATGATAAAGGTAGGTTCCTAAATAAAATGTTTAGGGGACCCCAACTATGGGGTAGCCACTTATCACACTTTCTCAATGAGCTTATTGCAATTCCTAAGGTGAAAAGTCAAAACCTTTCAGAAACATCTTACTACTAAGCACTACGAGACGTTAATAACTTTCAAGGATCCTAATTAGGCGCTTTGGAGTGATACACACTTTGGGCTAGCACTTGCTAGGGTATGCACTGTCATATGCAAGGATATTAATATGAGAAGGCCTAATAATTAAAATCCCAGTGCATTTTTGTTTACAAAATAAACATCCAAAGATGTCAAAATTCATAACTCTAACACCGCAATTGCATGTGTATAAAAAGTGGAGTATCCATTAACCTTCTAAGGACGAGTCCTAAGATGACCTTTTATGGTCTAAGGATCAAATCCAGCCTCACGACTACATGTCACTCCTGAAAGAAAATTGAACCTAAAACTATGATACCAAGTTGTAATGCCCGACCTAGAATTTTGGGTTATCCATAGGTCAATACGTACTACACTATTTGAGTCAGATAGTCATGGTACAGGACCTTGACTAAACGGAGTTTCCATGGTTAAGGACCATGAAAAATATGGGGGTAACAATGTCCTTTGTCACGTTCCTTGATGGTGATAACTACCCTTTGTCATGGTCCTTTTTACACTGAGGATATCACAAATAAATGGGGGTGACCAAGACTTGTCACAGTTATGACCGTGGCAACACAATAATTTTCAAGTTCATGTCATGATCCTTAACCATGACAAGTCTTGGAATTGTCACGGTCCTTCACTGTGAAAATTTCAAACTTACTCGTGTGCATGGTTGATTTTGGTCATGCAAACAATGGGAGTTGGTACAGAAATGTATGACAACCATACGCATGGGTCAAATTAAGGCTGTGCGAAAAACCCTTATTTTTTTCTATAGTTTTGTCATGGTCCTTGACATGAAAAATCTTAATTGTCATGTCAAGGACAATGAGAACACTATAGTTAATGCAAAAAAAAAATAGGCAACAACTACTGCCCAACGGTAAACTTGTTTAAAAAAAGTCATGTTTTTGTTCAAACCAACATCCATGCAATCAACAATATAGTGAGATATTGAAATGAAATAAAAACCAATATACATAAACTCCATATATTAAACCAAATTAATGTTTTTCATGATAACTACGTTAATACATTAGCAGTTTAATTTTTTTCTAGAGATTGGGACATTTTATTGATTATCTAGAGAAGAATGTCCTTTCTCCTAAGGCTTACAAAAAGTGTAAGAGTATAAAATTTAAGTACAAAAAATTTTAAAATACCTATTAACATCGTGACGACCTCTTGTATGAAAGACCTTGATTGCTACCTGAATATCATTGTAAACCTATGAGACAATATTTGTAACCCTCATTTTGACACCATCAAAATTTTATTTGTTCCTCACACACCGTATATGCCAATAGATAAAAGAGGGTAAAATATCACATAATAGCTCTAATACTCTTTATTCTAGTGTTTTGCCGTAATGAAATGATTTTAGATCTCAAACGATCACCCCTTTATATGCAAACCCATTACTCCCTAAAATTCAATCCACACCTTCAAAGGCACTTCAGTATTACAGATATGATCCCTTGTTCCCTCATTTTCATTATCCCAAGGTCTAAATTTTTAGACAAAAGGAATTTTGGTTGTTCTTAATGACTCGTCAGTAAATAAACCTTTCTGAATAAGTCTCCACACGAAAGTAAAGATTTTTTAAGGAATTCTCTTATCCCAAATCATTAAAAATTAAGCTGGACACAATCACGATTTCTAACCACCTTCCAATATGAATTTAAATTGAAGATGACATTTTACTCAAGAATCCAAGAAATATCACTTGTGGTACACATATTATCTTATATAATCTTCCAAATTTTTTGCATCCTTTTCCAAGTATGAGAAGAAAGTATAGGAATCCCTTGATAATTGTTGAGAGAAGTTTTAATGTATTTATCATGCATGATATTTACCCACCGATTGTTGTTTTTTAACAAAACCAACAAAATCTTACAAGCATATGCCATGATAATATCATTTAAACTCCTCAAGCCTAATCCACCTTCCTCTCTCGGCAAGCAAATTTTCTCCCTCTTAACCTAACGATGCTTACTATGACCATCATCCTTACCCCATAAGAAACATGGAACACCCCTATTAATATCATGCATAACTGAATCACGAGGCTCGAGAGTTACGAAAATTTGGAAAGACATTTATTGCATGACATGGGAAATTAGAACTATTCTCCCCGTTTGATATAATAACCTCCCACACCATCCATGCATATAAGACATAATTTTACCTACCATAGGAGAAAATAGAGTCTTCTTCCTTTTGCTTTCATAGATAGGAACTCCCAAATATGTCGTTGGGCGATTTTTATGTTTGAATATAGTAGCATGCCCTAAAATTCTAAGTCAACTTGCACTGACTTTTGGCAAAATCATGAAATAGGTTTTAGATTTATTAACATTCTGTCCAGAACTATCTTCATATATATTAATAAAAGTTGTGAGTATCTTAATAAAAATTTTATGCCCCTTGGAAAATATGAGAGTATCATCTTCAAAAGAGAGAGAAGATCATTGGATATCCCCTTAGTAAATTTTCTTTAATCCTCCCTCATGAGGTTGTGAATGCCTCTGTTAAGAACTGAAAAACCTAACACAAAAAGAGTCATGGGCAATGATCCACATGACGGATACCTCTATTAGACTTGAAAAAACCACATGTTTTCCCATTGTAACATAAAGAAACGCGACAACTAGATTTTACTCTCCAAACCATATCTATCCATGTCTCAGAAAAACCAAAGGCTCAAAGAACTTTGATTGTGAAATATAATACATTCTATCATATTCTTTAAATATATCTAATTTAAACATCAGAAGTTTAATTTCATCTACCGAGTTTTATAAAAAGTAAAATCCTATAAAAACTTAATGAGGTTGGAGGAGAAAAGTCGACCAAATGATGAACACCCTTAGTGCGTCATCATTATTCTAGACATCGAATTGCTCATCCAACCATAATTTGTCCTTTCCCCACCATAATCTCAATGACTCATACTATTACTCAAAATGTTGTAGTGGACGGTTTTACATCATGCTACCCACAGTGATGGTCATGTCCTTTAATCCTTTGGTAATTCGATTGCCTCCACATGTCAAGTACATATACTCACTCCCCAATTAGATGAAATGGAGTTGGGATAGTTGATTTGGGGGTAGAGTACATGTTGCACGGGGATAATGAATCAACCAGTGTCGATGAAGGGGATCGAGTAGTGCTCCCCTTACCCAGCTTCTCCTTACCATTTCCCTTATCCTTCCCCTTCCCCTTTGCCTCGCTCATCCCTATATTTGTGACTATCCATTTGACCCATTATTTGTTGGAGACTTTTCAATTTTGAGTCTGTGTTGAACTTGGAGGATAAACCACTATTACTACATGAAATACCCATATATTTTCACTATCTAATCCATGAGCTGACACCTCGAGTATAACCAACACTTGTTTAGTGCATCCGTACTCAGATATGCCTTATCGGTATTACACTGGGTGTTGTGCACCACCTTTAGCCTCTCCTGAAATAATATAAAAACATGTTATTAACTTTGAAAAATAATATAAATAAAAAGTTTAAAATTGACAGTATAATTTCATTTACAACTTATAATGGTCTCAGTGACCTGCAGATTAGCTAGTCCACCCTTCTTCATCCTAATCTTTATATAGGAGTCTGTCATATGCCTCTTTCTCCCCGAGCCACTCCCACATTCTTGCATATTTCGGCCAAATTAAAGCAAATTGTGACCAAATTAAAGTAATTTACTTGCCACTAAACAAAATGTAATTTAAACCAATTCACTTATCATCCAATGATCCACCTCGGCGCAAGATGTTCGTCCGGAGTAGTGAAAATCCACCTTCTTTGGAAATCTAATCCTCTCCTAGCCATGGGAGGACAACTGTTTATCGGACACCTCGTTATCCATATACCTCTACCAGTTCACCAACCTGATTGGCTCCTTTTACAGGACAGTTTTTCTACACATAAGCACAGGCTCTTGGTCCTTTTCAAAATAATGAACACGTGGTTTCTTCTTCCATGTCTTCCATTCCCCACCAATACACTATCCCGCGCTTTCGGAGCAAGTTGAATTATTGTTTCTAACAAACATATAATATTATCAAGTTATTTAACTAACAATAAAAAACATAACAATAAAATCTTATATGAAAGTTAAATATTTAATATAAATATTGAGATTTTCAACCTCCAAGGCCCCCAAAATGACCACCATCAGCTCCATGAGCAAATCCTCCAATCTTCGTACCCCAGACCAATTACTAATTTCAATAAATCTAACGCCCTCATATGTAGTCTAGTCTTTTTTCAACTAAGTCCCCATACTTTCCAAACTTGACGGTCTTATTATTAGACAATCCCTTGTCATCCCCGCTTTTTGCCTGGGTCTTATGGCTTTATGACATCATATTTTGCAAAAAAAAAAAAATAGGATTTAGTAGCATGATATATAACATAAATAAAAGAAAAATACTCAAGTTAGGGATGTAAGAATTTAAAAAACATAAAATTATTCCCCTTAATTGTTTTCATTAGTGAATCAAACGAAAATAGTCAATGAGGATATACGAATCAAATTGAAATACTCACATGATTGCTTTAATATAACAATTAACATTGAATTTAATGAACAAAAAATTAATATTTGAGATTGTTTCAAACTACATATTGTAACTTACAAATTGGATTCCTCAATACATTTTACAACCCAAATAACTCCACTTGTGTAAAGTATTTAGAACTTATAGCAAGTTCAGGTTGTCAACCAGAATGGATTGATATTCAGTAGGGGAAACTAGGTTATCCATGCTATTGGTTAGAAGATTTGGCACGTGTAAGATGGATGACCATGGTTCGTTATTGATATACTCCGAGTAAAACACTTTCTTGAGCTTTCTATGTGAACAAACAAATGACTCATCATTCATGTTCTCCTTTCACTTCACCTTGGGAAAGTCTACCAGTATCAAATTGGTACCCAAATCGACTTTACAAGAATTTTGTCCTTAACTCTTACACAATGGCAATGAAACAGAACCTTTTTTTAAATATATATAGTCTAATTCAAAAATATTTTAAATTACACAGTAAGTCATTTCTGCTTCAACGAGGTTTTCATCTTTAGCACTCGCATTGAAATATGTAAGAGACTTATATTAAATGTCGTTATTTTCTAAAAATGCATTTTTCTCATACAACCTCGACAAGAATATATAATCTACAGTCGATACTTCTTATACTAGTGTGCTATGAAATTGGGTCCAGTGGCGAGACGAGTAAGGCTTGACTTGGCATCACTATTCTTCAATAATTAAAATTATGGATTACGTAAGTTAATGTGACAAGTTTTAAAGATTGAAATTATTTATCAATTAATCAGGGACGGTTGACCTAATAACTAACTCTTATGATGCCCAAAGTCTAAATTCACCATCCTTCATTTTTTGTTGTGCCCGGATGCATTAGATTTTCTATATTGAATCATAAAATTTATCGAGAAGGTGAATAAGTAAATAAGATAAAAAACGAAGTAAAATTACAACACGAACTTACACTATCCATATGTTGACTTCTTAACGGGTTTTAAACATATAACAAGTAACTTTCTCATATTGTAAGCTTGTTAGTTTAACTCGTTTATCCATGACTTGATTACCCTCATTAGAGAACTCATCTCCATCATCTATAATGCTAGGGTTGATAATATATTCCTTAGAGAATAAGGATACCTCCACAATAATGTATCCAACGAGATGGATCCTTCAATCTACCTCGAATTCTTAACATACTCGATATCTTGCTGGAACGCAAAGAAGTGCCTCATCGCATAAGTGTACCAACAAGTGAATACTGATGCCAAAGAATGTCGGGTGGAAGTAATTCTCTAATACACAACTTTCTTTTTCTAGAGTTGCTTTTGCATCCCTGATGTGCTTTCGATTGACTACTTTTCTGCTCAAACATTTAAACAAAAGGCTTATGCAAATATTGGCCCTCCAAAAATCCTTATGCTTAGAGAAATAGTGCTAATAATAAAGGTACCAGTTGCATGATCGCATGTCAATCATAAACTTGCATTTTTGTAGATCATATGTGGCATAGCTCACAATCCTCTCTCTAAAAAATAGAGGGAACTTTAAAATTATGCAGTGTGTTTAAAAGAACCTTTATTTCTATGCTCGTCAAAGTATATGCCCTATAGGGAATTATATTTTTCCTACTTATGTCTTCTTTTAACCATAATTGTGACCTAATTTTTTAACTTTAAGATCAAACAGTGTCTTTTCTCCATCTTTTTAATCACTTCTATCTAAGAACGTGCTCATAAGATGTTCGATGATTTTCTTCTTGGCATGAATTATGTCTAATAAAAAACACACTGGGTTACCCTTCCAATATAATAAGTAAAATAAAATTGACCTCTTAGACCATGCCTTCCTTTTCTCAACTTCATTCTCAAAAGATGTCTTTTATGCTTAACATTCTTGAATTTGTGGTTATTCCTCAGCACATTAGCTCCACATTTGGAAGACCTCCTTTCAAATTTTGAACTTGAAAGTTTTCTCGGAGGTAGCCTATGTTCAACCCTACTCGGCACAAAATTAGAGCCTTATCAAATTTAAACATGTGACCGGGAGGGAAGAATCTCCTATGAGAATGATATATAATTTTTCCACTATCCTTGAGATGTTAAGATCCAGTTTCCTTTCCATAGATGCAAAACCCAAAGTAATCGTGAACATTATAGCCTGATAAAGTCCGTTAATTAAGGAAATATTAAAAATTATAGCTCGACCCCCAAAACTCATTCAATTCTTCTACCAATGGTTCCAAGTATACATCAATGTCGTCACTTGGTGCCTTTGGTCCAGATATCAACAAAGAAAATATCAAAAATTCTGGTCTCATGCACAACGAAGGAGGGGGATTTAGGGGTGCTAAGATCAACGACCATACACTTTTATAGGTGCTTATAATGCCCAATGAATTAAACTCATCTATTGATATTGCCAAAGAAATATTACATTGTTCATTGGTAAAATCTATGTAATTAAAATTTATGCTTTTCCAAATGGTTGAGTCCATAGGTTGACGTATGAGATTATCCCTTAGTTATGTCGTAGTGTGCCAAGTCATTGATCCGCTATCCATGGTATCATAAAAAATATCTTTGACTTGGGACCAATGGGGAAATATTTTATTACTTTTTAGGAAATTTTTAAAGTGCCCCTTTCGTATTAATAGAACCATGCTTTGGCAAATATCTAGGTTCCCCTAATACTGGACAATAATCAAGATTTTCATACTTCTTCCGATATAGTATTCTGTCATAGTTGGAAGTATGAAGTGATTTATACTTTATTCTTAAACCTTTCAAACAATTTTTCATACTTGGATAGTTATTTGGAAGTTTATTTTTTTGGGATAAAACCCTTTACCCTATTCAAAATTATAGTCACGCTATTGCCAGATAAACCAAACGGCTTTGAAAACTATGCAAACCAACCATGGCATGCAAAGTAGTTAGATATTTATTGGAGTTAAGGTACAACTGTTGTGTCAATTTGACTTTCAAACTTTGGGAGTCATCGTAAAGGTTTATCTTAACACCGTCATGAGCCTTAGAACCTCTACCACAAGATTCATTGTCTTCCTTATCAAAATCCTCATCGTCTTCCACCACAAGAACTCTGTAAGAATTTTCTATTAGATAATCAACATATTATGCTCTACGAGGGTATCTTACTATCCTTCCACTGTTGTCCTACTTGACAGGTGTAGTGGAGGTTGTTCAGGGACAATGCGACAATCTATTTCCCTGTGAAAAAACCACACCCAGTCATCTTACATACCCCATCTAAGTAGACTTAATTCAATTATTTTTCACCCAAACATTTTCCCATTTCTACAATATGCGTAAGGATGGGATAACTCTTAATCATTGAGACACATCTTTATGAATTTTACAAACTCACTATAACCTTTACGGTACATATCTCTGACTCTATTTGTCTCATCCATCCACTCTTTATATAGATGATACCCCATAATAACTTATTGTAATCGTTATCTACCATGTGTGAACAAATGGTATGTTTCTACAAGTTAGTTTATCCATATGGGTAGTTGAATCATTTGTTAACTCAGACACAAACGCAATCTAATTAACAGCCTATCATGTTTAAATAGAAATGTTGAAACACTATCATGTTCGAACCTTAAGCCATGTATACATACAAAATTAGTTTTAATTATAATTTATAACCTAATCGAATCCAATTTTAAAAATCTAGTTTGAAACCCTAAGTCGCGTATACATACCGAATTGGCTCTGATTATACTTTATAATCTAATCGAATTCAATTCTCAAAACCAAGATTGAAACACTAAGTCACGTATGCATACCAAATTGAATTTAATTATACTTTATAACCTAATTGAATTTAATTTTCAAAATCTAGGTTGAAACCCCAAGCCGGGTATATATACAAAATTGGAAATTATGGTAGAATGTGCATTGTGTTCTTGATTCTATTTTTAAATAAAGGGTCATATACCAAATTTTCCTTTGAACTTCTTTTAATACATGTATAGTCCAAGCCTTTTTATTTTACACCAAAAAGTCCTTTACCATGCCGCTGGCACGAACCTTTAAAGATAAGAGAATAAGGGACTTTTTGGTATTGGATCCTTAAATAAACATAAAAATTATTCACATTATACGTACAAACTATACAAAATTCCAAAATCCTTAATATTTTTAAATAAACAAACAAATTATTTTTAAAATCAAAATGATTACATTTACAACAAATAAGCATATATATTCAAGACAAAATAAATGTCAAAGTCAAATTGGTCAAACCTTTTAACCTAGGTGTTACACGAGTTGTATTTTAATAATATCAAGCTATACCTGTCAATAAAACTAGTTTACAAAAAATAAACACATATATTCAAGCCCAAACAAATATCAAAGTCAAATTGTTCAAACCTAGGTTTTGCAAAAGTTGTTTTCTAAGAATATCAAAGTCATACATGTAAATACAACTATTTTATAACAAATTAACATATGTATTCAATAACTACAAGTACATATATATATATATATACATATACACAAAAAACTAGTTTACAAAAAATAAACACATATATTCAAGCCTAAATAAATATTAAAGTCAAATTGTTCAAACCTATGTGTTGCAAAAGTTGTTTTCTAAGAATATCAAAGTAAATAACACACATACATGTAAATACAACTATTTTATAAGAAACGAACACGTGTGTTCAACAACTACAACTATATATATATATATATATATATGTGTGTGTGTGTGTGTGTGTGTGTGTGTGTATGTGTGTGTGTGTATGTGTGTGTGTAGAGAGAGAGAGAGTCTGGCTCCTATAAGGAACACTATTTAAGAATCAATTTACAGGATTATTTTTAAAAATCGTAAAAAATATTTTGTTGAGCTAATGTTTTTATATGATGTTTAAACATTTCAGGGAACCCAACCTCGCCCCCGCTCCCCCCCCCCCCCCCCCCCCCCCCCCCAAAAAAAAAAAAAAATCATCTCAAAATAAGTTTGTTTGCTATTTTAACAAAAATGGGTGAAAATATGCCAGTTAAAGCACTTTTAGACTGACATTGTTTGCTTGATTTTTTTAAACTAGAAAAAAATATATTTTGAACAATCATTTTTTTTCCAGAGTTTACTGAATGTTTAAAACTCATATAAAAAAATCAGCTCAAAAAAATTATTTTTAGGCATAGGTCCTTAACTTGCCCTTAAACAGTGTATTGTATAATCGGTGCTCCTTAAAATTATTATTGAACTATCTTTAGGCCATCTGATTTCCTTTTATAAAATATCAATTTATGCTTAAATTAACACATAGTCGGTGTTCCTTAAAATAAAATTTCAATACATGCACATGATATTTGAAAAGAAGTATTCCTACATAACGTGTCAAGTCTAGGATTGTACCCCACATTGGGTTTCTCCACCCATCCACATATTATCTTTACATCAAATTATCCCCCCCCCCCCCCCCCCCCCCCCAACATACACAAATGTGTCAAACCTGGGATTATGTCTCGGGATGGGATTACTTAACCACCAACAATCAATCCATTATATTTATCCATGTCAAATTTAGGTTATGAGCCACCTAGTCGTAACCTTTTCTATTCTTTACAATGTTAAATTTATCTTCTTATCTCGTATTCTGGTGTTCATCAATTTTATTTATTTTAATTTTAATTCATCAATGTGGACTAATTTACTTAAACTTAGAATACCAACTCCGTAATCATTTATCCTTTTTCATAATTACCAAGAGTTCACCAAACCCCTTTTATGTTTATGGCATTGCATCATCTGCCATAAATGTTATAGTCATTACTTTACTGACGAGTTATTTTGGGTCTAAGTTGAAGTCTTACCCTAGGTCTCCGAGCCTTTTCAAATTTATCCCGATAACTCCTTTGTGAAAATTCATTTACTTTTCATCAAGTTCATTTCTATGCAATCCAACTACCATTGATGCCATATTTATATAAACACCCTTTTAAGTTATTTTTACACTTTCACATCTTATACCCGACGTACGACCAAACCACGGAAAATACTTTACGTATAAATTAAACTTTTTTATCACCATTATTTACTTAAATATGCATCTTTTCCCCTTTAGAATTTTTTTTAGAGTTAACCTCATTTAACACAACATTTAAGGTTAATTTTGTTATTTTTAAAGTAACGGGATTACTTTGTAATGTTTTTAATATGTCAAGTCCATTACATCTAGGCATTTGGAATAGTTCCTAAAAATTTAAAAGTTTAGGGGCATCTTTGTAAACTTTCAAAAATTAGGGGTTATTTTGCAATCGTTTAAAGTTCAGGGGTAGTTTTACAATTATACAAAATTTAAGAGTTGTTTTGTAAATATTTTAAAAAATATATTTTAAGGTTAAAATATACCTCTTTAATAAATATAGGATCCAACTATAATTTCATGATAGTTTGGAGTCAAAAACCATTAATATAAAGTTTATGTGGTAACAACATAATTTTTTATCATTTTTTGTCCCAAATAATAATTACTCAAACTCTAGGGTTTAAAAAGTATTTTTAAAAGATATTTTTAAACACATCCCTTATTTTCACACATATTTATTTTCATAGAAATTACTACTCATTTTTGTCCATGCAATAAATGACAATGATCCACAAATCTATATATATAACCCATACATAATTTATTTACATTTGTAATATATCTGAAAATTTTCCAACATTTAGAATATACACATATAACTCATATATATTAACCCAGGGGGTGTGGTAGAGCGGTAGGGGCTCTTCCTCCCTTAACCAAGTGTCGGGGGTTCGATTCCCGCCTTGGGTATGGAGCAGCCTTAAATCTCTGGGTCAGCTGTCCCACCCATAGAGGTGTCTACAATCAGCGAAGGGATTAGTCACTAAGTCGCTAGTGGATACCCTGGTATAAACCAAAAAAAAAAAAAACTCATATATATTATTCTATGAAATGTTTTTGTACTAGGCGAATAATCAATTAATAAAACACCCCTTATGAAGAACTAGTTAATGATGAGTGGGAGGCCCCACCTGCAATTGTTGACTCAAGGGAATGCCAAGCACTCCTAAATTCAAAAATGCACTCAAATTATTTTTTTTTCTTTCCTTTATACCACCAAAATCATACCAAAATGCCCCATATTACCACCCCTACCCTCAAACCATCATTTATGTGTATTTTTCCTTCACACTAAGTCAACAGAAGGTGTTAGTGTTTCTCTCTAAATTGTTTGGCCGGATACCCCCAAAAACGAGCCCAACTTCTCTTTTAATCAAATGAAAATGAACAAGAGCTGCAAGTGGTTTGTGTACTTATTTAAGACTCGTTTCAAATTTCCATTGGTATATGCTAGAGATTCTAGCCACGTTTTGTCTTCCTAGAGGCTCAACCTAATCATCCTGACCACTACTACATTTGTGGCATTTTCTCTCCGCAATTGCATCCAACAGACACGGTTGCGACATCCAGAACGATCGCGTTTTATTTCTGTTGTGATGGCGGCCTCATACTGTGGTCGCAATTGAGTACACCTGACACCATGGCACTCCACGCTCTGATGCTTCTTAAGGAATAACAATTAAAGTTCGCGACTAAGGGTCCGGGATCATGGCTAGAGGAGCCTGCAGTCGCCGCCCTACCCGTCTTCTTTGGTTCTCCTCTTGTTTTTTATAATTCTTCATGAAACATAAAAACTATGTCATTTTAACTTTTTCTGCAACTTAAAAACTCTATTGTTGGACCTCCACACTTAAGCAAAATGATATCGAAATCCATGGTTCTTACTCCATGATCAAAAATATTTATGAAACAGGATTACAAAGATTAAAAACTATTACATATCCTCATAAACTACTCCATATACATCAATTTTTAAAATAAATAAAATAACCTCATTATTACTACAAAATTGAATCTAGGAAAAGTAGTCCATAGTCAGTAGCTAGACTTGAACCTCACCCATGGTCTCATTCAATTCATTGTTGATATACCGGTACGATCCTCTTTGATCTATCAGATAAGTTTCTACACTATGAGAGAAGTTCCCATAGTCAAGATAAACTATCACTATGCTAAAACTGGCTTTTAGTAATGCTATTTTACCATTAAAAAAATAATTATTAATGGTAATTTTCAGTTCAAAAAAATATGTGTGGAAAAAATTAGGAGCATGTATTTATCGTTTCTAATTCTGGATTTAGCAACGATATTTTACCGTTACTAATTCAAGATTTACCAATGATATTTTACTGTTACTAATTCTAATTTTGTAAGAGACTATTATGTTACTATTTTTACCTTATTACTACTATTTTGTAACGCTTTTGTTTGATTTTTTAACGGTAAAGATTGAAAAAAATATTAATTTTTCAAAATCCGATATCATGTCCTGAACTTAAACAAATTCAGTTATGCTTATCACACTATTCAAATTGTAAGAATATATATAAAAATATTCCACATAAATATGGGCACTGTATTTAATATTTATATTTTATATAAGCCTCCACACTTTATTTATAAAATAAATTTAAATACCGAGTACACTTAGTAACACTTACGAATAATATCTTAGCTAATGAACTTCTCATTAATTCAAATATGAAAGAATGGTTTTCATGTTGCATTTGGAAATGAGAGGACAAAAAAGAGACTAATGAAGCACAATCATTTTGAATCTATAATCACTTTTTCAAAGAAAAATTCCATTTAATTATGTACAGTCTCTCCAAACATTTTTCTTAATGTAATTGCCTAAAAGGTAATCCAGTGCCGAAAATCTATAAAACGATAAGAATTATTGACAATATATGAGACCAAATTCTAGATAAGCAACCGATCACATACAAACACAAACATAAAAGACGATATATTTGATTTTTAGAGACTCGAGTTTTAAATCATGAAAGGTGTATGTAATGTAAGCGAACTGTAGTTCATGTTGAATTGAACTTTAGTGAGGTCTCGAATGATAATTAATTAATTTGACTAAGAAGACACTACAAGTATTAATATTTATAAACAATCGCCAATTCCCCCAGCTGTTGCCACTAAGATCTAGTGCAACATATAGAGTAATAAAATTGAAAAGGTCAAAAAAAAAATATAAATATATTTATGAAGACGATTATAAATATTAATACTTGTAGTGTCTTCTTAGTCAAATTAATTAATTATCATTCGAGACCTCACTAAAGTTCAATTCAACATGAACTACAATGATTACTTGTGTTAGAAGGTTTCACTTATACTTGCCATAAAAATATATGAATGACATAAGAGTTCCCCTAAATGGAGAGAAAACGGCTAACCTTATCGGGAGGGGCCTTAATGAACTTGAAACCCGCCAAGATCTTGTGTCTTCTAAGAATGGAGGTAATATGTCATTATCATCTTTTGTGTTGTTAGTAAGAAGTCCATATCACAGCCTCATCCATTGAAGAGAAAGAAGTAAAAATATAATGAATAATTAATTTGTCAATTTACAAGAATAGAATGCAGACCTAGTATCTCCTTTAAAAAATTAAATATCTAATTAGTCTAATTTTTTTTAATTAAACATAATACCAATACATCCATAATTCCTAAGCAACATTGTGACAAAAATAAAGATATTTCACATCCCTTACTTACAAGTCGTTTTATTTTACAATGAAACAAAATTAGCCATTCCTCATTTTTAAGATACACTATTAAATCTATTCCAAGAAGTGGCCCAACAAACTAGAAATATTTTGATTTCCCCCCTGCAACAGTGTGAAATTTGAGATACCCCACCCCCTCCTATTTTCTTAATTGATTAACTTATCCTCAGTTGGGGATTAAGTTAAGTCCAATTATTATTGGAGATCTTATTTTATTTACCAGCCAATAATGAAATATTCTCAACACCCATTAAATATGGGGGTAAAATAAATGGTTATGTAAACAATGGGCATCTCAAATTTTACATTGTTGAGAGGGGATAAGTCAAATAAATAAAATAGAAATAGTATTCACAAAACTTCAAGAGATTATGATTAATTATAACCTTACCTTGAATTCGGGTCTCCACATATACGACAATCAACAACCAGCCCACAACTAAGAAATAGACCCGCATGCTAATCCTCGGTGATCTATGCCCAAAATACAAAATATTAGAGTTTATGTAACAAGCTTTAAGACTCAAAGGAAATAGATAACTAAGGAGAAAATAGAACATCACCATGTATATCACATGGCTAGCAATCTCCTCACTAGCACCAACCGTCCACTGGTATTTATACGCTGCAATAGTCTTAAGCACAAAAACAACACTCCTCGTGAAATACAAGTACCCAATCACCACATTATATCACAAAAATCGCAGCAGAGCAGTCGGCATAATTAATTTGGCATGGTAGTAAATATGTTACATTGTAAGCTACAAATTAAAAAAGGGTAAAAAAAACATGAATGAACATGGATAATTAGATAGTTAGAGAAAATATATGCATTTTAGTATGAAATTTAATGTACACAATTGTCTGAACTCCTACAAAAGTAAGATGAAGAGGAAACATTGCTATTTCATACTCAATTGTCTGACACTCATTTAAGAATTGAAAAAACGACTCTCACCCAACCCAAGATCAACTTTCCAAATTCCATCCAACTTCCAACTATTTAAACTCTCTTTCATTATCTCTAAAAAAATCGACCCTCTTTTAAATGCTTACAATACTCTCAAGTTTCAGCTCAAAAAATTCGAGAGGGTTGCATTTTTTTTATTCACCCTCTCTCATTATCTCATGTTAATTTTTTAGATTGAAATCTTCATTGTTGTTAAATATAAACGTTATGTTTTTATTAATTTATTGAACACTTGTAAAATGATGTTAATTTTTTTGTTAAGTTATTCTTGTTCGTATTATTTTTAAATCCAGAAATATAAATGTTGTTTTTTTACTAATATGTTAAACTCTTATATTAATTTTTTTTAAAGGTTGTCATTTTACTAATCTAAGATTTAAAGTGTATATAAAGCTATATCTTCTTATTGTCATTTTTTACCTCTTATTGTTGTCATTTTGTTAAGTTTTTGTTGCCATTTTTTTTATTAATCTGCCATTTTTTAATTATAATTATTGTTGTTAATTTTTGGATTTAAATGCTGTTTTTCATATTTTTGAATTTAAATGTTGTTCTCGTTGTCTTTTTTTTTTATATATTTTAAACACTTAGATTAGTACAAACAACATTTATATTTAAAGATTTAAATAATGTTGTTTAAAAGTGAATAGAAAGTTATATGTTCTTGTTATCATTTTTTTGTTAATATGTCATTTTTTTTAATTATAGTTTTTAGTGTTAATTTTTTTGTTAAGTTCTTGTTATTAATCCTGTTGCTCCTTTTAATCTGCTATTAATTTTTTTATTCTATCAGCAAAATAGGTTCCATTGTTCCTTTATTTTTTTGTGGTCGAAAATTTTTAGATTGATTGTTGGGTTGTTGTGTATTCTATTTTGTTCTTTTCTTGTTAGCTTGTAAAAATACATATTATACTTTTCGGAAAAAAAATTATATAAAGGGACCCATTTTACAAGTTCGCCTTGAGCTCCCAAATCTTTCGGGCCGGCCCTGGTCCTATCCAAATAAGATATAATCTGACTAATAGCCAAACGATTAAATTTAACCCAAATCTTACACAAGTTTGACTCTTAACAAAACTTGAGTAATCCTTTCATCACTATAAAGTACACAAATGCAAAATAGAAAACTCTCTTAATTATGAATTTTGTTGCAAAGACTCCTTTTAAGAACTTTTTTACAGAAATAGGAGGCTATTTGTAACCAAATGCATAGTTAGGGGGTCTTACATTAAAATAGTTTAGAGAGGTTCTCTGGCTAATACTGCACAATTAGGGAGTTTCTTCTAGAACTATTTCCCTTTTCTCCCTCGAGTGAAAGAACAAGTTGATAGGGGTAAAAATAATACATAACAAAAATTATCAATAGATTTGGTATTTATTCCAAAGAGGATGAGATAAACTAAAAATCCCCATAATATCTTCGAGACGTATCCATAATAGAAAATTTGAAATCAAAATCTTAAATACTTGACATATATTCATATTGAACGGTGGCTAAGGTTGGAACCTCACTTCCAGATTGTTGTGAGGGGATATTGCATACCCTAAATGACGATCTACTAAACAACATGTTAACATTATTGTGCTTTTATAGACTTTTTGTCCAGCGTAGCAGTTTGGAGGTGACCCACTAAAATATCATGACTAGTTTTCATGAGACTTGCATCAAACTAGAAGGCATCCTCGTTTTATAATAAGTCGTGATGGCAAGGTACTGTAATATTTTAGTAAGTTGCAAAACAAAAAAGGCTAAATAAAATATAAGTGAACATGGATAGTTGGATGGTTAGAGAAATATGTGCATATTACTAAAAATGTTATATAAACAGATGATTGCACCGCTATAAAGTAAAGATGAGGAGAAAGTGTGACAAAGTGCAATTTAAGATGGTGCACTCGTGGATCATAATGGAGCAATATGAAGAATTGGCTTCGATATAAATCTGAAATAAATTAAGAAAAAAAAAGGAAAAAATTTAACGATAAGAATGAAAAATAAATTAAATACACCAATCTCTGATTGAAATTTGGAAGCTCTGTGTGCTTTTCGGGATTAAAAAGCACAATTGTGAAGAAAAAAATAGGTTCCACCATCATAACAGAGATTGGGAGTATATCAACATGATCAAAACACACAATGAATATTATCAACAAAATACTCTAGCATACTTGTTATGATTCTATAGAATTATAAAATATTTTTTGGTTGTACACGTAATGACTATTAGATGAGGGCTTGATGCTGGGCTCCATTATCGCCTCTGTGGATTAATTTTAGATCAACTATACTTCTTGATGTATGGGTGGATCAAATTGGATTTTTTCGGACTAGATCCATTATGAATGGATCACAATTTTGATGTTATTGGTGTAGGACAGTTTATGCTTTGATCCATAACACGGGATCATGTGAGTGTTGATAGAATTTTAGGCTCATATGTTTTGCTATTGTTATTTGAACATGAGGATCATAGTTCACATGTTTGATGAAGAGGCAACATATTTCAAATATACACTGAATTGATGAGTAATTAGGCATAAATTGTTCTATTTATACCGGTAATTTAGAAGCTTTATTACCCTGTGGAGCGTAAATTGAGTTGATTTATCTCATATCCTTGCTACTGACATCGTACATCTAGTGCATCGAGTTTCTTGTATTTATCTTACATTTCACATGTATTTTATACAATTGAAGAAAAGAAAAAACTCAAACTCAAGAAAGAAATAAAAGAATAAAAGTCAAGGCTAGAAACGCAAATGTACACCCTGAGTTCGGACGTAAAATCTAAAGATAAGTCCAAGACCTTGAATCCACAAGCGCGAAGGAAGAAACGACATCCAAATCCGAGTCCCGGTTGCAAAGATATGAAGATATGAAAATGAGAAGAAATCAAGGAAGAAAAGATTGAAAATTTTCAGGTCCGAATTGGTTTGGAAATAAGCGAATCGGTTTGCTATTGATGTCAATTTTTTCTTTTCTACCAGAATTCCAAACCGGTTCGCCCTTGTCTTCAGGGCCAACCCGAACCAGTTCTCGCCGATATCTGATCAAATTAATTTTTTCCACTTAAAAAGAAATAGAGTTGTGCAAAGTGAAAACACTTAATAAAACGTGAGGGAGATATCCTATTGTAATACTAGACATTGAAGAGTTAGTTTATACATAGTTTTGAGAGCTTCTTGAAGGCAAGAACCCTAGGATTAATCTTCTTCAATAATTTTTCAACTTTTACTCTGAATTCAAGGGTTTTTCATCAATATAAGTATAGTTTCATTATTGCTTTCAATTTCTCTCATCTTTTTGGTTTATGATTCATTATTTCCTAGCTAGAAGTTTCTTTCACAAGTTTGATTACACTTTTCACATAAGAATGATTTCATGCAACGTAGTTATCATATTTAGTTGTAGTTACACCATGTGAGGCTAGATTT
The DNA here is from genome assembly GCA_949130495.1 of Sambucus nigra. Classification (NCBI taxonomy): domain Eukaryota; kingdom Viridiplantae; phylum Streptophyta; class Magnoliopsida; order Dipsacales; family Adoxaceae; genus Sambucus; species Sambucus nigra. Next base: position 127,857,894 of record OX422216.1, on the reverse strand, counting down.
CTAAAGGGTTGGGGATATGAACCCAACCTAGGTAACACATATGGATTAAATGTGAATAAAAAGTAATTCTTCATTCAAAGACTTGAATTTTATCAAGATAAAAATTATAGGTCTTTTAATTCTGCTTGCCCTAGGTAACCGGAATGTTTAAGGGTGCAATTGGCTTTTTGATAATTTCTCATCCTCATTAAATTCAATTTTTGATTTGATACTATGCGGAGTAAAATTCTCATATGTTGAAGGCTTAGAGAGTATTTGATGTCTCTTGGAATGGATAATTAAATTTTTGAAGCTTTTATGTACTATGCAATTACCGAAGATTCGGGGGGAGTGTATCCTGACTCTATTTCTCTCATATATTTAAAGTTAATTTAGTTCTTCTTGCACGTGTAGTTTAGTTGTTAATTTAATTCAAATTGCATTAAATGATAGCTAAAGTCACAAAACATCATCTTTTCCTTTCTTTCTCTGAGTCATTCGTAGGGTTAATCATTATTCTTATTCGTCGTCACGAGTATTCGTCTTAGTCCCTGTGTTTGATACCCATTTTTACCGGATTATTACATGAGCGGCCGGTTTACACTTGAGTCGATAGAAGCATGCACTAGAAACACTTTTTAAGTCACGTCAAGTTTTTGGCATCGTTTTCGGGGATTAGGTAGACTTTTAGGCTAAGTCAATTTAATTCAAACATTTGATTCTAATTCATAAAAAGCCAAAAAAAAATCATACACAAAACAAAATAAAAATCCAAAAAAAATTCAGAAAAATAAAAAGCAAAAAAAATATATAGCATCTTTCAAGTCCTTTCATGCAACATCCTCAACAAACTCCTCAATCCACTCCTACACTCATTCACGAAAATTCCATAGTAGAGTACGACCTTTATATCTCGAGAGAATTGTCACCTCGGGATGCATTCTACTTCCTTACAATGCGGGACTATTTCACTTTCAAAATGGGATCATCCAGATTCTTCCCACCTTTCACAGTTTGGATTCGTAAAAACCATACATCCACATCCGTGAGTTTGAAGAGGCATGCGATACGTTTAGTGATCAAGCTTGCACTCAAGACGTCATTCGCCTAAAACTTTTTTCATTCTCTTTGAAGGATAAAGCTAAGACCTGGCTATGGTCCTTATCACCGAACTTAATCGGATCATGGAGAGATATGCAAGACAAATTTCTTTTGAAATTTTTCCCCTAACATAGAATGAATTATGTCAAGGCTCAAATTTAAAATTTTAAGCAACAAGAAAATGAGCCATTTGATCGATGTTTGGAGAGGTTCAATAAGTTAGTTAACACATGCCCACATCATGGTTTTGAGAAGTATCATCTTACCTCTTTCTTCCACCAAGGGCTAAGTATATCTTCCAAATAACTCATTGAGACTATGTGTGATGGAGAATATTTTAGGCTAAACAATAACAATGCAGAGGAACGTCTTAAGTATGTCACCGAGACTACTCAAGCATGGGACACATCCAACCTTAACACCCAAACTCAGGTTCGATAAACGTCCATCGCTCCTTCCACGACTGATCTCTATTAATTGGACAAGGAAGTCGAGTGGAAACTTTGAGTCAAACAAATCAAGAAAAGACTAGAAGACGTAATCAAATCACGGGAAAGATAACCAACCAGATCCACCCAAGCAATGAAAAAGAAGGTGTGTGCAATTTGTGAGGCGGGCCATTCAATGAAGGAATGCCTGACGATACCCACCTATAAAGTTATGCTTTATGAGCAAGTGAAAGAAGTCAAAGGATTTAAGAGAAATTTTAATGCCCCTCACGGGAATTCTTATAACCCTTCGTGGAGGAACCATCCTGGGTTTATTTATGGGAAACAAAATGTCGCGTTGAATCCTAATTCACACGTTGCCCCTCCTCCACCACCACCTAAGCATTTTCAACAATCTACACATATGCAAGCACCACCTCCCATGACATAAATCACCCAACCGAGGAGAAATTTTGAGAATACGATAAATCAACACATGCAATCTTAAAATAAACCGATGCTCAAAATACCCGAATGTTTGTCGAAATACATGCGAATATTTCAAAGTTGCAATCAGCTTTGAGTATCCAAGATAAGGGTAAGTTTTTTTCCCCAAGACAAATACCTCCCCAAGATCAACCTAGTGTTAGCTCTATATCCAATGACCATAAAGAGAAATGTCAAGCAGTCACCACTTTACATAGAAGGAGAGTTGTTGATTTTTCACCTCCCCCACACGACGATCCTAATAATAAGGACGTTTCACCTGAGATGAGGCTGAAGACGCTCCCTTAAATGAGAGTGACAACGAAGACAACACTAGTGGGACCAAACTTGTAGTGAAACCACCCACTGTTGCACCTTTCCCTCAACAGTTGGTTCCACCTCAAAAGGGGCCTACCGCAATGATGTGATAGATGTATTTAAGCAAGCAAAGCTGAATTTACCTTTTCTCAATGCAAGTAAAGCTGAATTTACCTTTTCTCAATACCATAAAGAAAATTCTTGCCTATGCTAAAGTCCTTAAGGACTTATTGACGGTGAAATGACGACTAAAGGTGAAAAAGAACGTTTTCCTAGTACAAAATGTGAGCTCCGTTCTGCTTAATGACTTCCCGCCCAAGTTTAAAGATCCGATGCACCTACCACTTCAAGCATCGTTGGAGAGAACCGAATAGAAAAATCCTTACTTGATTTAGGGGCGAGTGTGAACATTATCCTTTATTCCTTATATAGGCAACTAGATTTGGGGGACCTCAAGTCCACTTCGATCACTCTCCAACTCGCGGATCGTACAGTGAAGATACCTTGAGGGATTATCGAGGACTTGATAGTCCATGTGGACACATTCTACATCCCGGTAGCTTTATTCATTCTAGATATGGATCCCTCCATTACCTCGAGCAATCACGTTCCCATCACCCTAGGCTACCCATTCTTAGCTACGACTAATGCATTAATCAACACTCAATATGGGAAAATGCAACTCACATTCGGGAACATGAACGTCGAGATGAATATCTTCAATATCAACAAGCAAGTGGGTGAGGAGGATGATTTTCACACGGTAGATCTTACTAATAAGATAGTACAGGAGCATATAGAGGAAAATATCGGTGGGTATGCCTTAAGAACGTGCCTTATATCGGTAGCAAGAGTGACAGGACGTACAACGACTTTGAGAGAGAGGTGGAAGAGTTAAGAGAAATATTAGACAAGAGAGCGTCGGATGAGGACGTAATAGAGGTAAATTAGGTTTCTAGATTTAAGAAGTTACCACCGATGGAGTCGTGTACATCTCCCTCTGATGAAAAATTTCCCACCCTCGAATTAAGGAAACTACCCTCCAACGTAAAATATGCTTATTTGGGAGAGGATGAGACATTTCCCGTTGTTGTCTCCTCTAGCCTAGATAAAGAGAAATAGGGTAAATTTTTAATGATTTTAAGGAAGCACCGAAGTGTTTTTGGTTGGAACATTACAGATTTGAAAGGTATAAGTCCCCTGATTTGTACCTATAAAATCCACCTCAAGGAGGACGTGAAGCCTTCGAGGGAGATGCAATGGAGATTGAACCTCACTATGAAAGATGTAGTGAGAGCAGAGATTATTAAGATATTGGATGTGGGCATAATTTACCCAATTTAGGATAGCAAATGGGTGATTCCTATCCAAGTTGTCCCAAAGAAATCGAGAATGACTGTGGTCGAGAATGCTAAGGGTGAGGTAATTCCTCAACGCCCCACCACCTGGTGGAGCATTTGCATTAACTAATAGAAGCTCAATGTCGGCATGAGAAAATATCATTTCCCCTTACCATTCATCAACCAAATGCTAGAGCGAATAGTAGGACACCCATTTTACTGCTTCCTTGACGGTTATTTCGTATATAACCAAATTGAGGTATATGTGCTTGATCAAGAGAAGACGTCTTTCACATGTCCTTTTAGCATGTTTACCTATAAACGAATGCCATTTGGATTATGTAATGCCCCCATGAATTTTCAAAAGGTGCATTCTTAGTCTCTTTAGTGACATGGTCAAAAAGGACCTTGAGGTTTTTATGGATGACTTTAGCGATTTCGACCCCTATCTTGACTTTTGTCTTACGAATCTTGAAAAAGTGCTTGCCCGTTGTGTGAAAAAGAACTTGGTACTAAATTGGAAAAAGTGTCATTTCGTGGTTACCGAAGGAATAGTTCTCGATCACATAGTGTCGTCCAAAGGAATTGAAGTTGATAGGGCAAAAATCGATGTCATAGACAATCTTTTAGCTCCTAAGTCACTAAAAGATGTGCTCTCTTTCTTAGGGCACACGGTTTTTTATCGGAGGTTTATTGAGGATTTTAATGCCATCTTTTAGTGACCTCCTTATGAAATATTCCCCCTTTGAGTGGAATAAAGAATGACAAAGCTCTTCTGATAAATTGAAAATTATGCTCGTTTTCGCTCCAATTATGCAAGCTCTGTATTGGTCCCTTCCATTCGAGCTCATGTGTGATGCGAGTGATTATGCTATAGGGGATTTTTTGGGCTAAAGAAACGATAAGAAGGATCATGTCATCTACTACGGCAGCTGAATGTTAACTAGACTGCGACTCAATTACTCCACCATGAAGAAAGAATTGTTATCCGTCAACTCTTTCGTTCACCAATCACTTACTTTATTGACCATACGATGCTTTAGTATCTTCTTTCCAAAAAGGATGTTAAGCCATGCCTCATATGGTGGATCCGACTCCTACAAGAGTTCAATTTCTCTATAAAAGACTAGAAAGGAATATAAAACGTCGCCATCGACTATTTATCTCCACTTTTGTCCGACGTACCTAGTGATCCTATACCCATAGACGAATATTTTTCGGATAAGCATTTATTTGCCACTTCTTTTCTCCCATGGTTTTCAAACATAGTTAATTACCTTATAAAGGGAGTCGTTCCTTCCGATTGGACACCGCAAGAGGGAAAGAAGTTCCTCACATGGTCGCGCATGTTCTTCTATGATGATCCATATATATATTCAAATATTATGCAGGCAAAATCATAAGAAGACGTTTTTCGGATGACGAGATTCCTAGCATCATTCTCTTTTGTCATATGAAAGCATGTTGAGGCCATTTTTTTACGAATAAGGCAGTCATTAATATCCTTCAAGGCGGTCTCTAATGGCCCATAATTTTTTAGGATGTTAATGATCATTGTAAATCTTGCGATAGATGTCAAAGGATGGGAGCGATCATTTGACGAGACATGATGCCATTGACCCTCATACTCATCATTGAGATATTTGATTGTTGGGGTATTGACTTCATGGGCCCTTTACCTTGCTCCTTTGGTTTCTTATACATCGACTATGTGTCAAAATGGGTTGAGTCCATAGCTACTAAGATTAATGACAATAAGGTGATGATTAAGTTCTTGCAAGAAGACACACTTTCTCGCTTCGAAGATCGAAAGGAAATTATTAGTGAAAATGACAAACACTTTTGTAATCGTTTGTTTGAAAAAATTATGAGAAAGTATGGGGTCATTCACAAGGTTGGGATGACTTATTACCCCCAAACTAGTGGGTAAGAGTTAACCAATCATTAAATGAAGAACATTCTCGAAAAGACCATCGATCCTAATTGAAAAGATTGGTTCCTCTGATTGAACGATGCGTTATGGGCTATGGAACCACATATAAGAACCCCATCGGGATGTTCCCGTTTCTCTTTGTGTACGGAAAGCCTTGTCATCTTCCCATGGAGCTAGAACATAAAGCATATTGTGAAATCAATAGGTTTAACTACAATTTGGACAAAGCTAGTGAACCACACAAGCTTTAATTGAATGAGTTTGAAGAGATGCGCGATGATGCGTATGAGAATGGAAAGCTATCCAAATAAAGAATGAAACTCACACATGATAGAATTATCTGAAAAAAGGAGTTCCATTTGGGTTAAAAAGTTCTTCTATACAATTCACGTCTACACTTTTTTCCCAACAAGTTACGTTCGGAATGGACTGGCCCATTTGTTGTGAAAGAAGTGTTCCCCTACAGATCCGTTCAATTGGAAGATCCAAAGGTGGGGAGATACATTCAAGGTTAATGGACAATGACTAAAGCCATATTTAGAGGCGTGTGTTGAAGAGGCCAACACAATTTGTTTATCGGGCCCCATTTATGGGGTTGATTGAGAGTGATAGGAGAGGTCGTCGCACCCCCAACGCATATGGGGTGATTATTGTGTACCACAGTAAATTGTGTAGGTAGGTTGGTTAGAAGTCCGTAAGTTACGAGTCGAGAAAGGATAGGAGCACAAATGCACATTTCGAGAGAGTTTACTGCGAGGCAAAGTGAATTTTTGGGTTTTTCAAGGCTAAAATAGTAGTGGGAGTGTTTTGGAAAATTTTTGGAAAAGTGAATTTGGAGATCCAACACTTAGTGTTTTTTAGATGCTAAGTTCGGGGGGCATACTAAAATTTCGAACTAATTCGCCTTGGTTTCACGATCATGGATGAACCTGTTCACTTTCTGATCGATTAAAAAAAATTTAAAGGGTAAGAACCGGTTCACTCCTATCTGAATCGGTTTTCTTGTAACAGATGCAGAAATTCGGCCATACCCAATACATCCCCCCTTTCCTTCCACATTCTTCCCCCCAATATCTCCCTCCACATACATTCCTTCCATTTTTCTTCCCTCCATTTTTATCACTCCTCCACTTATAAATACACCTCCAATCCCCCATTTCATTTAACCTCTTTCATCTCTCCTCACTCTTACCCTCCCCAAATCAATTCCAAAGCCCTCTTCCATATGGCCAACGAAGAATTACCCATGAAATATGATTTGACATAAATTCTTCATGATGGGGGTCGCTCTTATCGATGTCTTCAAGAAAGTATATGGTGAGAGACGTTCTTCTCTCTCACCCACACCGTTCACATAGAACGCGAAGTGGATTGGGATGAGTTAGCACAAGATGTCTTTGCTATCTTCTGCTAACAAATGTGGAAGCAATTCCTAGCAACTCCTGGAGACGAATTATGGCTTAACGAAGTGTACACCTTTTATGGCCCTCTCATTAAAGTCAACAAAAATACCTATGAAGCCTATGTCGATGAGATGCGTGTCTGTCTCACTCTCAACATCATCATCGAAAAAATGTGAGCCCAATGGGAACCCAACCCCTAAAAATACGATTACCCCTCCGTGGGTAACCCCATTTCCAAGCACCAATGCATCGAGTGCATCACCCCCAATCATGATTGGGCCCGGACACCTTTCCGATGGGTAGCCTGGATGAAACCACCCAGATGGCCTTTACGATCACTTGCGGATCCATACTTCAAACATCAAACAACTAGGCAATCCTCATTAATCATGGCAATCTCCTTTACCATCTCCTTGGAAATGCAACCTCCATTCACCTTGCCCGTACTTTTTACAGGGAAATCATTCTTGCCGCAGTGGATCGAAAAGAAAAGGTCGCACTCCCTTGTGCCCGCTATATCACTTCACTCTTAAAGGATGTCGGTATTCAACCACCACTAACGCAACGCTGACTCCCCAAGCCCATTGGGCAAGAGTCCCTAATGAGGAGCGTGCGAAAAATGGAGGTAGTGCGCCCACCTGCACCGGTGGCGAAAGAAGCTTGTCTAGAGGCGAGTTTCAATTGGTTTTTGACCAACTATCAGGTGGACCAAGAAGCTTGTCTCCGAGACGCTAACATGATGGTCCGCCTATAAGCGAAAATGTATAAGCTTCAAGTTGGGTCCAATGTCGCTCTCTCGACATATTTTAACGATCCATATGATCCCAGCGCTCCCTACACATCTCACCCACCCCGCAGTAGCCCCGATATTGTTGAATGGTTGTTTGATCTAACATATGTAGTCCTTCGCTTTTGGGTCCTTAATGGCTATTATTTTATTTTATTTTGTTACGAAGAACTATCTAATCTCCATCCTTTATCTTACTTATTCTTGGTCTTTATTAATACAAAAGTTGCATTTTGACCTTTATTTATTTTTACGCACTCTCCTTTTGTTTGGATTTTAGTCCTTTTTGCATAGAGACTTCACAAAAGTCTATGTTAGAGGGGTACACATGCGTTTAAAAAAATTTACAAATTTCAAAATGCCCAAAATTTCAAAAATAAATAGAAAATTTCATAAATTTCCAAAAAAAAAAAATGAAAACTTCTAAAAAGCCAAATATATTTTCCTTCAAAATAAATAAAATTTGGATTTTTTTTTAAATGTAACTAAAATTTTGTTTAAAGTCTCAAATTGTAAAATTCAAGAGCACTAAGCCGAAATTGATCAAAGATGAAAATTGAGAAAAAATTGACGACTTTGCAAATAAGTGTGGAGATTAATTAACCCGGTGAGATTTTAAGCCTATTGATTTTTGTGAGTAATTAAATCAGTCTAAGTTAATGGTTAACTCAAAGTTTAGTTTAGCTCTAAAAAGGTCGTTGATGATCTATATTCCTTTGTTTTGATCGGTTACGAGAAATGAGTGTGGTGTAGTCTTGAAAACATGCTAAAAATATATATAAACTAAGTATAATCTCAAGACGTGTATGGTAAATTAATGAGTAATTCGAATAATGAAGTTAGACCATCATTTTTACGCAAAAATATTAGCCATAAAACGGTGTGAAAGAGTACCATTTTGCTAACCCAATTGATCCTAATAAAATTTTCCAATTTTGTTTGATCACCCAAAAACCCCAATTAGCCCGGAGTTGTGAAAATACAAATTCATCAAGAAAGTACAAATGGTGCAAAAAAAGGGGCACGAAAAAAAAATTAAAGAAAAATGCTCAACAAACATAGCAAGAAACGAAAAATGTGAAAAATAGAAAAAAATGGAAAAAGAAGACAAAAATGAGCAAAAGCCTGAAAAAGCACTAACGGACATTATAATAAAAAAAATTAAATTTTGAAATTTCCAACCATTTTCCTCTTACCCAATACACGTTACAACCTGAGAAAGTCCTAACCCAGTTCAAATAATGAAATTAATTGCTGCGAGGAGAGCTAAAACACAAAAAGATAATAAGAGATATTGATTGGTGTGAATGAGAGGCGATGTTTCCCGTTTTTCAATTATCATATTCCGTTGAAGAGATTTTTTAACCTAAAATGATTCCGTCTTTCAAAATTGTGCGCGTGAACTTATGTGCATTAAATTACTCTTATAAATCACACGCACCGAGAGAAATAACCAAATTTTGAGTGATTCATTTGTGAGTGCATCCGTGAGAAATTAAATCAAAACGAAATATCAATCGGTGGAAGTTAGCGGCTAAATTGTCGGCTTCGCATACACACACAACAAATTGAGACTATGGGATGTAAATTTAATGTGACTATTTTGGGGGAATTTAAATTGTATAGTTTTTAATTATTTTGAATTTTCTTTGAGCAAAAAAAAAAAGAATTATGTGGGTATATTCACTGTAAACCCTCACGATACACCACTCGCCCTACTAGGATAACCTAGGGGTTTAATCGCTTGTTGCATACGCTAAATACAATCGCTTGTCCAAAAAAGAGGTATTCTATCCTAATAACATGTTTGCTAAGTGTCTTGACCTTGGTTTGATTCTTTTACATTGCTCGGGATGATCAAAGTTATAAGTTAGGGGGTTTGATTAGGCATAAATTCTTCATACTTATACCCGTAATTTTAAACCTTTTATTACCATGTGCGATGTAAATTGAGTCTATTTATTTCATATCCTTGCTACTGACATCTTATATCTAGAGTATCGAGTTTCGTGTATTTCTCTTACATTTCGCATGTATTTTATGCAAGTGAAGAAAATAGAAAACTCAAAATCAAGAAAGAAAGAATGAAAGAAGAAAAGTCGAGGGTAGAAAAGTAAATGTACACCCATAGTTCGAACGTGGAATCTAAGAGAATTCAAAGACCTTGAATCCAAAAAAAGTGTAGAAAGAAACGACATCCAAATTCGAGTCCCGGTTGCAAAGATATGAAGATATGAAAATGAGAAGAAATCAAGGAAGAAAAGATAAAAAAAAAAATCAGGTCTGAACCGGTTTGGAAATCAGCAAACCGGTTTGCTATTGATGTCAAAAATTGCCACTAGAATTCCAAACCGGTTCTCCCTTCTCTTATGGTCTAACCCAAAATTGTTTGCTGACATCTGATCGAATTAATTTTTTCCACTTAAAAATAAATAGAGTTGTGCAAGGTGCAAACACTTAATAAAACATAAGACATATATCCTATTGTAATTCCAAACATTGAAGAGTTAATTTATACATAGTTTTGAGAGATTCTTGAAGGCAAGAACCCTAGGATTAATCTTCTTCAATAATTGTTCATCTTTTACTTTGAATTCAAGGGCTTTTAATCAATACAAGTATAGTTTAATTATTGCTTTCAATTTCTCTCATCTTTTGGATTATGATTCATTATTTCCTAGCTAGAAGTCTCTTTCACATGTTTGATTACACTTTTTACGTAAGAATGATTTCATGCAACGTAGTTATCATGTTTAGTTATAGTTACACCATGTCAGGCTAGATTTCTAAAGGGTTGGGGTACATGAACCCAACCTAGATAACAGATATGGATTAAAAGTGAATAAAAAGTAGTTCTTCATTCAAAGACTTGAACTTTATCAAGATAAAAATTGTACGTCTTTTAATTCTGTTTTCCCTAGGTAACTGAAATGTTTAAGGGTGCAATTAGATTTTTGATAATTTCCTATCCTCATCAAATAAAATTTTTGATTTGATATTGTGCGGAGGAAAATACTCATATGTCGAATGCTTATAGAGTATTTGATGTCTCTTGGAATGGATAATTAAATTTTTGAAGCTTTTACATTTTATGCAATTACCGACGGTTCAGGGAGTGTATCCTAACTTTATTTTCTCTCATATATTTAAAGTTAATTTACTTCTTCTTGCATGCGTAGTTTAGTTGTTAATTTAATTCAAATTGCATTAGTTGATAGGTAAAGTCACAAAAACATCATATTTTCCTTTCTTTCTCTGAGTCATTCGTAGGTTTACTCGTTATTACTATTCATTATTATGAGTAGTCGTCTTAGTCCTTGTGTTTAATACTCATTTTTATCGGATTATTACTTGAGCGACTGACTTACACTTTAGTCGATAGAAGAACACACTAGAAACACTTTTTAAGTCGCGTCAATGACTCGTTGATGTTTCATTGCATTGACTGATACAAGGTTAATTATTGGATTATATACAAAGGTTTATATCAATTCATTAAGGTAAGCATAAGGATTTTTTGTGTCACGAGACATTCGTCAATTTTCGATGATGGTTAATTTGATTGCTTGGATTTTTAGATCCAATTTAAAATCAGTTTTTCAAGACTTTCTCATGACAGGGAATCAATCTTATGGGTTTTGTTTTATGTTTCGGTTCTAGTTATTCATTCAATGATATTTTTCAGATAGTATTGAAAAAACTCATTCTTCTTTTAACTCTCAGAGTATTTTTCCTCTTATTTTATCTTTTCAATCCCCTAAACTACTAAACTCAAACATTCCATTAGCATGCCACATCCCCAAGCTCGAATCCACAATAAAGTTGGAGTTTAGTGGGGATTAGGAGATGGATGTTGAGGTAGTTCTCTTCCTGGTCATAAAAAAAGTCATGAACTTATTGAAACGGGAATTAAATAGTTAACAAAACTTTATAGTTGGCTCCTACGTTTTTTAGCAGAATTAAAAAAAAAACATTTTTACCTAGGATGATTTAATCATGAGACCATTATGATCCTGCCCACAAATTGAGCTAATACCGAAAGAGATCTCCAAAATGATTTATCTATGAGTATATATCATTATTTGAGTCATTATTTCTCCATCTCAATAGAAGAAAATAGTGAGTGGTTCTTTGGGAATATGTAAAATATTTTCCATAAACCACGAACTTTGTTTTTGGATAAAAAACAGTAGTAAATTTTATTGATGAAAAAATAATATTATATAAAAAAATGGACTTGAAAAAAGATTACCATTAATATTATGTGTATGGTGTTTACAAACTATTACTTAAGTGTAATTTTTCTTCATGTCACTTGTTGATGTAAAAAATTAGATCACTCTAATAATTCAATCACAGATAAATAAATGAGACAAAAGATTTTAAAGTGGTTCAACCTTATAAGAATGGCCTACGTCTACTGTTATTTTATTGCTGATTGTTTGGGAATTCTAGATTACAAGAAATTCCGTTCTAGATCCCAAAGTTTGGATTCAGGATTAGATCCCCTACAATGAGGATTGTACAACGTATTTATAGCCTTGAGGCTGTCATATGAAAGGGTGATACATTAAATGATATACATATGAAAGGGTGATACATTTAATGCCCTTTAAGCGTGTGCGTCTAAATGATAAGCATTTAATGAACCAGTTGAACTGTTGGTTATTCATCAATTAATGCTTTGTTCGAGATGCAGCTCGGACCGCCTGAGTAGCTCGGACCGCCTAAGCTTTCTGATATTCAAGAGTACCTCGGAGAGGTCTGTTCCTCGGAGCGTATGAGTTCCTCGGAGAGGTCTGTTCCTCGGAGGTTATGAGTTCCTCGGAGTAACATGGTTCCTCTAAGCGTGTGATTATCTCGGAAGTGCATGTTGTTGCCATGTAGATAGCCACGTGTCTTCATATGATTGATCCGATTCCGCAGATTAGATTTGGTATCAACAGAAGCCCCCAATGTTTCGTAGTTCGAAATTTGAGGAATACGGAACATTCTTTCTCGGAATACGGTAGCTTTAAATAGTTCTTCCTGATTTTTAGGATCATCTCCCTTGTATTTATTTCTCCATCTCAATTCGTAGAATCATACTTTTTTCGACTTTTTTGCTCGCTTTGGTTCCCGCATCACTTTTTGCCTTTTTAGCCGCTGTTGTTCGCTTTGATTCCCGCGTCAATATTTAATGCTTTTTGGTCGCCGGTAACGTAATCATCCTTTTTGTAATCATTATTTCGCCAGTTCCCAAGGCAAGGTATTTAAACTTTACAGAGACTCCCATCGTCTTCTATCTTTTCAAATTTTCATCTTTGAGTTTTTTATTGTCTTCTACTCTCTTGTGTGTCCATCTCTTCCGTCGTTCATTATCAACAGCTTCAGTCTTTTTTCTGTAAGATCCTCTTTCTTCTTCTTCATTTCTTTTAATTCATCATCATGGTTTACCCAGTTGAGTCTCTTGACAAATTTCGATCTGATTTTTCCATTCCCTCTTGGGTTGTCTTGGAAGAGCTTTCTGAGCCTTCTAATTATTTCAATTTGGCTAAGGGACATTGGTTCCCCAGTCTCTTTTTTGCTGAGTGTGGATTTTCTTTTCCACCAAATCCTCTGTGTTTGGAATTCTGTCAGTACTTTGATGTTGTTCCTGCACGAATAGCCCCCAACACCTGGAGAATAGTTAATGGGGTGCATAAATTAAATCAAGTGTATGGAACTCCTATAGGGATTCCGGAAATCATGTACTGCTATAGATGGGCAGTTAATGATAATATTTATTATTTAAAAACTAAGTTTATAAATAGAGCCTTAGTAGTCAATCTCCCTGATGCCAACAGGGATTATTTTGAACATGGGGTTGTTGTAAAAAATTGGCAACACACTCCTTTAATCGGAGATGAGGTTTACCAGGGTCCCAGATGCCCTCCTTATGGCAATGGGATAGGTTATTTTTATTATATTTTATTTTATTTATCTAGAAATCATGTTTGTTTTATGTTTGATAAAATGTGTTACTGATAACAATGTCTGTTTATTTGCAGTTGATAGCAAGAGAAAGTGCCCAAAAGAAACAAATGTCAATCTAAGGCATTTGGGACTTATCTGGGGTCTACATCAAAGGGTTGCTGATGAGCACATTTGATCAGCCTCCTATCTTCTCCAATACAAGAGCTATATAACTTCTTTCACTGCTCGTCCAGTGATCAGTGAAGTAGAGCCAGTACCACCCTCTGCAAGTTCTTCGCCAGAATCTCACGTTCCGTTGAGCGAAAGGATGAAGAAGAGAAGGACTCCTACTCTGTTTGAGAAAACTGCCTCCGGCTCTGGGGAGGTAAAAAGGATTAGTATTGATGTCCCAAGGGAGAGGATAAAGAAAACTGCTGCAGCTCCTCCAGCTGCTCCTGCGAAGATTGCCGAGAAGCCCGCAATGGCTCCGAGCAGCTCTGCTTCTCCTGGAGAGGTGATTGTGATATCAGCGACCAAGGATTCTTCCTTGGTTGTACATGTTCCCCCGAGGAGGTTGAAGAAGACATCCTCGATTAATTTGGCTGACACCAGCATTCAGCCCCCTGCTGCTGAGACTGGGGTTCCCACATCTGTTCCCCCGAGCTCTGACATAAGCTCGGTAAAGTCTTTGACCATTCCCGAGGTGCAAGGTAATGAAGATAACCTTACTCGGGATATGGTTACTTCTTTGGTTGCTCGTCATCTTGCTTTAGTAAGTACCTTTACTTTGAATTTTTCGTATTTTCCTTTGTTATTTCTCATATTTGTTTCTGACTTTGCTTTCTTTTTCGGTTTACAGTTGACGAGTTGCTTCAACATAATCCTTAAGAAGGATGAAGCAATCAAAGCTTCTTGCTCCTCGTCCAGTGTGGAGGGAGCTCTGGAAGAAGCTACCAAGTCCTTGGAGGAATCTCGCCAGAGGTACGATACTGATAAGGCAGTCTAGGAGAAGAAACTTGCTTCCTCCGAGCAGGAGAAAACTCGGGTTGCTGAGGCCTCCAGGGATTTGGAGAGGAAAGTGAATGCCTTGGAAAAGGCTAATAAAGAGCTCGATGTGAAGCTCAAGACTACTGGGGAATTTGAAAATGAACTCAAGGTTGCTGAGGAGAGGTTGGTCCAACTCCAGGAAATAACTCGGCAGAAGGAGGAAGCTGAACAAAACTGAAAGCTGCTGATGTTTTGCTGCCCGGGAAGCTTGCCTTGGAGAAGGCCAAAAGGAAAGCTGCCGTGAAGAAGTCCTTCAGCTCTGGCTGGGACAAAGGTTGGGATAAGGGATGTGCTGCCATGGTCTCTCAAGTGGATTATGGCAGTGTAAAGTATTTCAGGGACGGATGGGTTGCTGCCCTTCAGGAATTGAAGGTCGACGAGTCATCCGAGATCTTCCAGAGACACATCCCTGGTCCCCCTCCTACTCTAGAAGAATTAGAAGAGGACGAAGCTACCTCTGAGGAGTCTTCAATGGTAGTGGGAGAACATGCCCTAACCAGCCAGCCTGCTGCCGAGTAAGTAGTTTCTTCTTCCGAGCAACAGCTGGTGCTCTCCGAACAAGTCACAGTTCCCTCCGAGCAACCTGCCTCCTCTTCCCAACCTCCCGAGAAGGTTTTGGGAGATAAGGAAAAGGTGTAGTGTTGTTGTGTTTTCTCTTTCTATTTTTCTTTTTTGTCAAATGTAACCAAGATCTTTGTAACTCTGCACTATGATCTAATCAAACTTGAGTTTTTTCTTCCATACGGTTGTCTCTTTTCTATTTGTACTCTGTCTTGATCTTCTGATTATCTTTTATTTCTCTGCTAGTTTCTGGCCAGGATGGATCTACTATCTGCCAATGATACAAAGTTGATGCAGCAATGTAATGAATATTATAAGGCTGGTCACACAGACCTAAGTGCATCAGAAGTTACCGACATCCTTGGTCATGATGCTTCAGAACAGGCAGTCGAAGCATATCAGTACCTGAAGTGTCTACTTGATCGAGTTGTAGCCAATAATGTGGTTAACTATGAAATGATCGAGGATCTCTAGTGTACCCTCGAAGACCTACAGAATCAGTACAAGGAATCAACTGCCTTACTGCATGAGGGGTACGAGAAGAAGTATAAGCTGATCGTTGCTGACAAGGGCTACGAGAAGCTTTTTGCTGGGTATGATCTGAGGGAGAGAACTTTGAAGGGTGAGGTTGAACAGTGCAGACAGATTGCCGAGCTGCTGGAGCAAGAGAATAAAAATTTGCAGAAGGAGCTAGCACAGTTAAAGTCTACAGCTTCTTCTTCAATAACCCTAATCCCAGTGACTGACGAGGGATTTTCATTTTTAGAGGCTGAGAATGCCAAATTAAGGGAAGAGTTGGACACCTTTAGGAGGTCGGGCACTTCCACATCTCCTCGGGGATGAGCAAGAGCTCCTCGGGGACAAGGAAGAGCAGCTCGGGTGCTGGTCGAGTAACAGAGGACAACGTCTGCCTTAGAGAACCAAGCATTCCAATTAATGGCTAAGAACCAGGCGTTATCTGATATGTCAAAGAAGATTCGAGACCTGGAAAAACAGCTCTCTGCAAAGAAATCATTATTGGAGAATAATGAGCTTTTTGTCAAGATTCTCCACGAGAAGCTTGAAAGGCTAACATATTAATTCCACAAACAGCCCAGGGAGTTCTGGATGGATGGATACAACGAAGCACTATTCCACTAGGATGATCGTATCCAGAATGCCAATAATGAGTGCTACAAACAAGGCTGGCTGAATGCCTTAGGCATGTTGAAGCTCGAACAAGGACACTATCTGTGGAACTACTATGATCCCGGGTTGCTCGACTTGCCTGTGCCACCGTACAATTTGGACATCGAATGGATCCCAGCTCGTGTCATTCCTCGGAGCTTAATTGCAAAATACCTCGGTGACTACAATTTACATTCTCAATTTGAGGTATCTCGTCCCGAGCATCTTCTAGATCGACCTTCTGTGATGAACGTCAGGATGCTGAAGGATTTGAACTTCATCAATTCTCCTCAGTCTTTAAATGATCCGCCTGCTGGCGAGGAACCTGTATCGAAAGCTGAGGGGAAAAGACCAATATAATAGGAATTTTTTGATGTAACAGTTAGTATACATATCCATGTAATTTTCATTTTATTATCAATGTAACTTGTAACTTATTTTGAAAGACTTTCATTCTTGCTTGCAAATCTCAATTGCTATTATCTTATAGTTATCAAATACTTTATATTCATGTATCTCTGTTAAAAAGATAATAATATTGTGTTGTTCATCGACCAACTTAAAAAAGGTTACAAGTATCAGTAATGTTGCTCGATCACTTAATAATAAAGTAATGAGTATAAAAATGTTTAAAATTTTTTCAACCAACCAAGGTTGTTAAATTGTGCTCGTCGACCAACTACAGTTAGTGGGTTTTTATCCCCGACCAGCCATACTTGGTAGATTTTTGTCTTTTTTATAAAATGTGTCTGACCAACCAAGGTCAATAAATTCTCCTTGTCGACCAACTACGTTGGTACAGTTTGGAATATTTTCTCCTCGTCGACCAACTATGTTGGTACAGTTTGGAATATTTTCTCCTCGTCGACCAACTATGTTGGTACAGTTTGGAATATTTTCTCCTCGTCGACCAACTATGTTGGTACAGTTTGGAATATTTCGTTTCCTAGCCAAACAGGTTGGAATTTTTAGGAATATTTCTCCTCGTCGACCAATTACAGTTAGTGGGTTTTTATCCCCGACCAACCATACTTGGTACAGTTTGGAATATTTTCTTGAGTAGTCTGTCGAGCTGTACCGAGCAGTGCATAGCACTAGTATTCCCCGAAAAAATTTCAATAAACAGAGAGACTTGCAGAATATTGTTATTTTATTCATACTGATGGAAACTGCGTTACATATACATCACTGATAATACTTGTGCAGGTGCTCTGCATTCCAGGCATTTTTGAACTCCTCGCCTTCTAAAGTCGATATTCGATAAGTTCCTGGTCGAACCACTTCTGTAACTCGGTATGGTCCATGCCAGTTTGCCTCCAGTTTATTATGTTTTTGAATTACTTTCTTCAGCACATAGTCTCCTTCTTTCAGGTCGCACTTCTTCACCCTCTTGTTGTAGAACAAAGTTGTTCGCTGCTGGTAAGCATCATTCCTAATGGTTGCTTCTTCTATAACTTCCTCGAGCATGTTTAAATCCAGTCTTCTCATTAAGTCACTGACAGGGGAATTGAAATTCAATACCCTGTGTGTTGGGAGGCCCAACTCGGCAGGTATGACAGCTTCACTTCCAAACGCCAGCATGTATGGTGATTCTCCAGTTGCTACTCGGGGAGTAGTTCGGTAAGCCCAAAGTACTGATTGTAGCTCGTTGATCCAGTTTGCTTTTGCATCATCCAATCTTTTCTTCAAACCGTTCAGCAGAGTTTTGTTTGTCACTTCAGTTTGACCATTGCTTTGAGGATGGCCTGGTGCTGAGTGGACCTTCAAAATATTTGACTGATGACAATAGGCGGCAAACTCCTCGTTATCAAATTGTGTCCCATGGTCTGTGATGAAGGCATGAGGAAGACCATATCGACAAATGATGTTCTTCCAAACAAATTGGTACACCTTCTCGTACGTCATATCAATGAGTGGCTCAACTTCTACCCACTTAAGTAAAATAATCCACTGCGACGACGAGGTACTTGAACCTTCCTCAGGTCGTTGGTAGTGGTCCAACCAAATCAATTCCCCACATGTCAAAAATGGCCAAAGGGAAATTATGGGTGTCAACAATGCTTGTGGAGTTCTTCGGATGGAGGAAAAGCGTTGGCACTTGTCACTTTCTTGGCATAGGCTATACAATTTGCCCTCATCGTCGACCAGTAGTATCCCTGCGTCATCACCCTTTGTAAAAGTGTCCGACCTGCTACATGTGCTCCACAAGACCCTTCATAGATCTCTTCAATCAAATCTTTCACCTCGGTGGGATGTACACATCTTTGCAAACCTGCCATAATTCCTCGTCTATATAAAACACCATTAGTTAGTACATACCGAGCAGCTTTAAACTTCAATTTCTTGGCTGCAAGCTTATCGTTTGGCAACTCTCCTTCCTCGATATATACCCTGATGGGATCCATCCAAGATGGTTCTAAATCAAGGGTGATAAAATTCATCTTCAGATCTTCATCTATACTCCGACCAGCTAACACTTCAATTGGGATTGTTCGTCGTAGCTCGGTGCGAGTGGCTGATGCTAGTCGATCTAGGGCGTCTGCTCTCGCATTCTCCATTCTTGGTATTCTAACCAGCTGAATAGCGGCAAATTCTGATAACAGTTCCTTTGCCTTTGCATGATATCTGATCATTAATTCTCCTCTAACTTCATATACTCCCATCATTTGGTTTACAATCAATTGAGAGTCACTGAAGATCACAACCTGCTGTGCCTCCATAATTTTTGCCAAATTAATTTTGCAATCATGGCCTCATATTCAGCCTCATTATTGGAAGCTTTGAATTGGAAACGCAAAGCGTATTCCATGTCGACCTCGTCTAGAGTGCTTAGAACTATCCTCGCGCCACATCCTGCAGTGCAAGATGAGCCATCTACATATAGCCTCCATATAGGTAACTCGTCTTCAAATGTTTGATCAGTCAGAGTTCCTCGGTGAAATATTTGCTACTTCCTTTCAACCTCCCCGGATTTTTATCGATCCTCATCGATCATCTTTTCTTGCCCTTTTACCAACTGAGGTTGGTCTGAGCTCGAATTTAATGATCCTATAACATCCACTTGCCCTCTTACCAACCGGAGTTGGTCTGAGCTAGTGTCTATCGATCCTGTAACATCCACAGGTTGATCAGCGAGCAACTCTTCTTCCTCGTCCGGAGTCCTCCCAACTATCTCTGCATCACATCCTGTAACATCCATACGTCCTTTTACCAATCGGAATTGGTCTGGGCTTGTGTTTGTTGATCCTGTAACATCCACAGGTTGATCAGCGAGCAACTTTTGCTCCTCGGGGGTATCAGGATAGGTGAACTCCGCTATGAAATCTGCTACAGCCTGCCCTTTTAGCGATGATCTGGGTTCATAAATTATATCATATTCTCCGAGCTCTATTGCCCAGTACATCAATCTCCCTGATTTCTCTGTCTTATGAAGGGCTTGTCTCAATGGCACATCGGTGTATACTACTATAGTATGAGCCTGGAAGTATGGCCTCATTCTCCTACTCGCCTCAATCAGTGCCAGTGCCAATTTCTCCAGCCTTGGATATATGATCTCTGCTCCTCGGAAGGCCTTACTTGTGTAATAAATTGGCTTTTGTACTCCATTCTCCACTCTGATCAACGCCGAGCTAACTGCATTCTCGGACACTGCAAGGTACAAGTATAATTTTTCTCCCATCACTGGCCTGGACAACAATGGGGGTGCTCCCAAGTATCTCTTCAAGTCTTGAAAATCCTTCTCGCATTCATCATTCCACTCAAAAGTCTTTCTGAGTGTCTTGAAGAATGGGAGACATCTATCAGTTGCTCGTGGCACAAATCTGTTGAGTTCCGCTACTCGTCCTGTGAGACTCTGTACTTCCTTCTTCGTTGTTGGAGATCGCAGCCCTAATAGAGCTTTGATCTTTTCAGGATTTGCTTCAATGCCTCGTTGATTGACAATGTACCCGAGGAACATGCCTTCTCGTACTCCAAATATGCACTTCGTCGGGTTCAGCTTCATTTGATATTTATCTAGTTGATCAAAAGTTTGACTTAAGTTAACTAGATGATCGGCAGCTTTCTTGCTTTTTATCAGCATGTCGTCAACATAGACTTCCATATTGTCACTTATTTGTTCAGCAAAGACCTTGCTCATCAACCTCTGATATGTCGCACCTGCATTTTTTAAACCAAAAGGCATAACATTATAACAATAAGTTCCCCTAGGGGTAATGAAAGAAGTAATTTCCCTGTCTTCAGGTTTCATCTTAATCTGATTGTAACCAAAATATGCATCCATGAAGCTCAGCAACTCGTGTCCTGAGGTAGCATCCACCAATTGATCAATTCGGGGCAGTGGAAAATGATCTTTTGGGTATGCTTTGTTGAGGTCGGTGAAGTCTACACACATCCTCCATTTGTTATTCTTCTTCTTTACCATCACCACATTAGCTAACCAATCTGGATATTTTACATCTTCAATGAAACAAGCTTTTTGGAGCTTCTCGACTTCCTCCTGTATAGCTTGATTCTTCTCGGGACTGAATACTCTTCTTCTCTGCTTCACAGGCTTTATCTCCTTATTCACATTAAGCTCGTGACATAAGAAGTTTGGATCTATCCCAGGCATATCTTCATGACTCCACGCAAATGTTTGTCTTCTGCTTCTAAGGAAAGTGATCAATTCATGTTTTAGTGAGGCTTTCAGTGATGAACCTATTTGAGTAGTTCGTTCAGGGTGTTCGTCGTCCAGAATGATATTTTCAGTAGTTTCCACCACTTAACCTTTCACGAGTTGCGACTCATCTTGAGGATCCAAAGTTTCGATTTCTGCACCTTCCTCCACTTGATAGGTAGTAGTCTTTTTCTTTGATTCTTCCAATTCATCTTTCTCGGCGGATGAATAATAGCACTCCCGAGCTACATTCTGATCACCTTTCATAACTCCTACTCCAAAGTTTGTTGGAAATTTTAGGCATTGATGCACTGTAGATGGTACAGCCTCGAACTTCTTCAATCCTACTCTTCCCATGATGATATTGTACGATGACTGGACATTCTTATCCATCACAAAAAAGGGTATTCTTTCTATCCGACAAGCAGGCCACGTACCAATGAATATATCCAACTTGATCGTCCCAAGCGGAAACACTTTCTCGCCAGCAAAACCGATGAGGGGTCTGTGGTAAGGCTCCAATTAAGATAGGTTTAAATTTAAACCATCGAAACACGAGTAGAACATGATGTCTGCCGAGCTACCGTTATCAACCAGTACTCTTGAAATCATTACCTCCTTCATTCTCATTTTGATCACTAGTGGGTCGTCATGAGGATACAGAACTCTTGCAAGATCATTCTTTGAAAACCCAATGACCAATTTTTCTTTGTTCACCTTTCTCGGGCGATCTTCCTCAGCTAAATTTATTCGCTGAATGTACGAGCAAGCTTGAGCCTCTCCGAGGTAAGATTTTCTTTCTGCAGTAAGGTCTCCTCCTCCTGCATCTCCTCCTGTAATAACATTACAATCAAATGACCCAAAGCGTATTGAAAATACCTCTCGTTCTGGCTGCCTTAGTTTCTTGGGAAGATCGGGGTCATCATCTGGATCATCTTCATGGTTTCTCTTCTTTTTCTCCTCTGCTCGACGAGGAGATCTAGACCTCTCTCTAGTTCGGTCGTTGTTTCTTCTTTCGCCTCCCCGATCAACATAATTTTCTAGCTTTCCTCATCGGATGAGTGTTTCAATCTCGTTCTGAAGAGCTATGCAATTTTTGGTCATATGGCCATGATCCTTATGGAACTCGCAATATTTCTCCCTATTCCTCGTGTCAGGGTCTGACTTCATTTTCTTTGGCCAGCTTAACTCCTCGCTATTCTTAATTTCTTCCAGGACGTGGTTGATATTTGCCTTCAAAGGCGTGTAATTATCAAATTTCTTCAAGACCTCCCATGAAGACCTACTTTTGGAATGTTTGTCACCACCATTGTTCTTATGCTCTTTCTTCTTAGCTTTATCACCTTCCACCTTAGTTTCTTTGGCGTCCATATTCTTCTTCGCAGACATAGCCTCCTCGGCATTCATAATCTTGGACGCTTTTCCCATCTGGTTCGACATGGTTCGAGGTGGATCTTTGGCCAAAGTGTAATACAACTTGTTCGGTAGCAGTCCACTCATCAAAGCAGTAATCGCTGTCTTCTCCTCATAATCAATGACTTCGAGCTTCTCATTATTAAAACGAGTTATATAGTCTCTAATACTCTCACCAGCTTTTTGTCTAACACTTAACAAATGTGCTACTCGTTTAACTGGCTTTGCTCCGAAGAAGAAATTCCCAATGAATAACTCGGACAGTTGAAGAAAAGTTGAAATCTTACCCCGAGGAAGATTATTATACCATATCTGAGAAGATCCGATAGGAGTTCTCAAGAATGCCCTACATCTCATCTCGTCTGGGACAGCATAGATGTCGGCAGCAGCTTGATATTGTTCTATATGAAGGACGGGGTCAGTCTTCCCGTCATACTTAGGAGTCACAACAGGTTCTTTGAACTTTGATGATGTTGGAAAATCAACAATGTCCTGGACAAAAGGTGTTCCCCGAACAAAGGTTCCTTGTAGAGGGTTTTTGGCCTTAGCCATTTCGCCTAATCTATCCTCTAGCCTCTGAATAGATCCTTTCCAAGCATCATTTCCTTCCTCGGGCCTATTGGTTCGAGCAACAGATCGCGTTGAAGTGGCTTCCTGGGATTTATCTCGACGAGCAGCTGGTCGCGACTGGGCAGATCCTTCCCTTAAATCTGATAATCGTCGAAAGCTCCTCGACGCTGCATTAAGAGGACTTTTGTTCCTCCTAGGGCCTAATCGGTCAAAAGGAGAGGCCCTACTTAATCTTTCCAATGCGCTGGCCCTTTCTGGAGAGAGGGTGACACGTTGTTCAGTATCCGTGGCTCGCACAGACGAAGTTCGTCCAGGTTGATAAGAAGAATCTTCAGTTTCCTCATTGCGATATGAATTAGTACGCCTAGTACGCACAGAAGGCGCACGGATATTTCTTTGAATGCTTCGTGATCCAGAATGGGCTGGCGCACCACCATGGAGGGTTTGGATGAGTTGTCGCATTATTTCTTGCATGACGGTCTGGCCCTGAGCCAGATTCGCCATCATTCCAGTCCGATCTGGAATAATTGGTGGAGCAGATGGATTTGGAGGTGTTCCAGTGTTTCGATTGCTGGATTCAGGTATATCATCCATTGGTATCGGATTGTTATTGGTGAGAAAACGATATTACTAGTCGTTTCCCACAGACAGCGCCAATTTGTTGATGTAAAAAATTAGATCACTCTAATAATTCAATCACACATAAATAAATGAGACAAAAGATTTTAAAGTGGTTCAGCCTTATAAGAATGGCCTACGTCCACTGTTATTTTATTGTTGATTGTTTAGGAATTCTAGATTATAAGAAATTCTGTTCTAGATCCCAAAGTTTGGATTCAGGATCAGATCCCCTACAATGAGGATTGTACAACATATTTATAGCCTTGAGGCTGTCATATGAAAGGGTGATACATTAAATGATATACATATGAAAGGGTAATACATTTAATGCCCTTTAAGCGTGTGCGTCTAAATGATAAGCATTTAATGAACCAGTTGAACTGTTGGTTATTCATCAATTAATGCTTTGTTCGAGATGCAGCTCGGACCGCCTGAGTAGCTCGGACCGCCTAAGCTTTCTTATATTCAAGAGTTCCTCGGAGAGGTCTGTTCCTCGGAGCGTATGAGTTCCTCAGAGAGGTCTGTTCCTCGGAGGGTATGAGTTCCTCGGAGTAACATGGTTCCTCGGAGCTTGTGATTATCTCGGAAGTGCATGTTGTTGCCATGTAGATAGCCACATGTATTCATATGATTGATCCGAGTCAGCAGATTAAATTGGTATCAACTTCACTAATTGAGAATTCACGTATATTTCTACAGTAGGACCCCATAAAGGACGCATTACCAAGTTTGAAGGTTTGGCATCCTTCCAGCAAAGCCTCACTACTGAAAGTCCTGCAATGATTATGAAAGGAAATGGAAAACAGTAAAATATTAAAAGCATACATCTATCATAAAATACATCAAAATAATTGTCACTATAACAATACTAACCTTTCATTTATTTCATTGTGATATTTTAAACAAAAACGCTGATGAGTCTTGTGCTAATTCAAGTAAACTAGACTATTAGCTATTAATAAACGAATATTGTGACACTTATAATTGAACCGGAGTCATAAAAAAGAAGAAGTTAGAATTCATAAATACATCTGAGTGACAAAAGAAAATGTGGCATAATCCCTTGAGGAGACACCTCCCTTGTTTCCATCTCGTCTGTTCGAATTAATGGTTCTACATGTGAACTCAGAAATTAGTCAGGTCAAGACATAAAAATTTCCACACACTCTTGGGGCAAGGGATTCACTTTCTAATCTGTTAAGGTTTATGTAGAGCTTTGATTGATTATTCGAATTTGACTTTTTAAACAAATTTTCATGCTTTCATGAATTTTGTTTATTAAATTCTTCTTTCCATCAAATATCTTTCACGAATTCAGTTGCCCTATTACCTAATCCGTAATTGTATATTAATTATGTGTTATTCATTAAATTTTGTTGCACACAATTGTGAGATATATTGAAACCATCAAGATGAGATCTCATGTCGAATTTCATCCAAGTGCAGAAAAGTACACAACTTTTTGTCAAATTCTTTGATTAGATACCTCAACTTCAAGGTCTTATCGTCCCCTTTTATTAGCAAAATCCCACTACAATTGTTCTTAGGGATTGAATAGATAAATGGGGGTGGTGTTCAGCCATCCTGATATGGAAAAATAAAGATGCCAAATGAATCACAGGGATATGGTACAACACACAAAAAATGACATCGGAAAAAGAACATAAAAGTTAAGATATAGCATTTTTATTCATATATCATCCTGAAGGTTTAAGTGAACATTATACAATAGAAGAATTTTAATTATCTAACTTGATGTTGGGTGGACAGCATAATGCATCAAGGTAGCCCATCCCATTGTCGAAAAAAAGTTTAAAGCTGATAATGAGTGAAAAAAACATATGCTAACATCAATATTGACAAAAATAAGAAAATAATTTATTATTTTGGCATATATATTATAAATGACGAGAGGTCGATAAGTTCCAACTCAGCTTATCACGAACAAATGGATTTGCTGATTCTTGCAAAATATAGTTGAAATAATAACATCTTGACATGATATATATATCAAATAATAAAACACATATGTTCCAAAAACTCATTTTCGAATCAACGGATCATGAAATCCACAAAATTTAAGAAAAATACCGACAAATATTTCAAGATTCATCAACAAATAATGAAACCATAAACATATGAAGATCTATTCATTATTTTAACTAATTTGAAGTGCAATAACTCAAAATGACTAAACTTAGTGTCAAAATCATAACTTTAAGCCTCACAATCGTCTATACCTAAACAACATATTAATATAGATCTAATTTGAAACCTTTGTTTGAATAATTACTCAATAAAAACCTCTAACATGAGTTCAATAAATAAATCAGGTAAAAATGAAGAGTATATAAAAGTTATGAAACCCTAATATCAATTTGAGATATTCAAAACCTTAATAAAGAAAAAATAAATAGTTTTAGAGAAAGAGAGATCACCGAGATTGATGAAGCTTGAGTGATGTGAATCAAAAGAGTGTCAAAAATTACAATTGAAACCTTTGACCAAGTGCAATTGACAAGCATCCTTATCTAGTTGGTTTAAAATAAGAAGGTGAATGCAGTTTTGAAAAGAGTAATGTAGATTGTGTTGAGGATTGAGGGGAAGAATAGCGGAGAGGGTGTGATATTAGGTCTTTTATTTGGGAGGAAAAATGGGAGAGGGAAATGTGTGAGGGAAAAACTCATACGCATATCTCTATGGAGATGTTAAAATAATTTATTAAATTTTAACTTTTTTTCCAATTTGTAAACTTACATTACTAATAGTTAAATTAAACTAGTAACGGGAACTTATTGTTAGAAATTAGTAATGGTTGGTTTGTTATTAAAATTTTATTTTGGTGTGGTGTACTAAGATAGTACTCATAGATTTATAGATAGGATGTCAACTCCACATCTAGGTTGTGAACCTTTCAATTCGATTAGAGATGAAATTCCAATCTTCTATGATCTATACCGGATTTAGTGTCTTTGAGGTATTAGGTTGAATACCTTTTCAAATCCATAAAATCCTAGAATCATACTTTAATTCCGAATTCTATTCGATCAGATCTATAGGTAGATCAAAATGGAGTTAGATCTTTCATTAGAATATTGATCTAATGATGTGAGTCTTGGAAAAGAATGAGATTTTTTTTCGAATCGCGATGTGGATATCTAAGGTTGATTCTCATTAAAAAGGGAAAGTTGAAGTATTCACAAGAAACAATCTATAAGGTAATTTAGGTGAGAGATTCCCTCCCGCATTGTAAAGATCATTTTCAAGTTAGATAAGAAAGAGCATTCATCCGAGGTTTTTTTTTCCCCAGTGGACATTTTTCCTCATAAATATGGTTTTAGGTGTTGATTTGCCTATAGATTAAATGTTTAGATCAGTTTACACACAAATACATCACAAATCTAAGGTTTGATCATAATTGGATATGGAATTGAACAATCTAAAAGGTAAAACCTATTTAATTCAACTTAATTGGGTCAAGTAGTTATTTTGTGTGTAGTAAAATTAATTAATTCAAATTTATTTTCATGAATTAAAACCATCATCACACTTATTCAATTGCAAATCTAATGTATCAAACCTATTTTCTAGATTATTTTGTAAATCTTGATGGATTAAGCTAAAATTGTGCATATTTTTCTTAATATGTCATTTGGTCATATTAACCCATATGACTTATTAGCTTGTTGATATAGACATAATCCATCCTCGATTTTGTTTCCCCAAAGACGATAGTGAGAGTATATTTTTAACAAATGGGTTGGGTTGAGGTCCCTCTTCATGTCAATGTGTACATTCCACTAGTTTTAACTCCATTTGTATATTGACCCGTTTGTTCAAATTTAGAAGTTGGATAGTAAAAAAAGTTAAAAAATACAAAAAGATCAATGACTATATTTGCGAAGGCAAGTGTATAACAAAAAATTTCATGGGTAATTAAATCTTTGAAGTGTTATTAAACGATATACAAATTAGTTTAACATGTTAAAGGAAGACTAATTATGGTGTGTTGTTTTAGTTGGCGTGTTAGGGAGATTCAAGATGAGGGTATTTCTCATTGGGTATACTATCAGGAATGTGGTTTGTCACGTATCTTGCCAAAATGAAGATTTGTGAAATTTGGACCAAAATCACCGGTCCATGTTTTTTTGTTTAACAGTGGACCATAAAGGATACATCACTATAGCGAGCACGTGCTTCACTATAGTGGACATGTTATGGAAGTGTTAGCGAATGGGTTTTAGGTGTGCCAAAAATGGCTTTAAATGATTTTGTCAAAAAAAATTCCATATTATACAAGGATTATTTAAGGTATTTTAACCCTAAGCTTTTAATAGCTCTCTGAAGAGCTTGAGAGAGATGTGAGGCTTATTTTTAAGGTGAGATAAGAGGTCAAATTTGCTCAAATGAAGAAAAAAGGTGAGTCCATTAGTGTCCTATTTATTGAGTGTGATATATATATATATATATATATATATATATATATATATATATATATATATATATATATATAGTGTGTGTGTGTGTGTGTGTGTGAAGGAGTTTTCACACTAGGTTGCATAAGGATTGAGGTACATTTGTTGGGTACGTAGAAAGCACTTGAAAAAACATTTGATCTTGAGATTGAGATGGGTTGTGGCATGGTTTACAATGGTTGGCTGGAATTTGGGTCAGAGAATATAAGGAATGTATCATTGGAATAAGCTCTTAGTGAATGTAGTTAAATTAGTGAACGTGTATCTTGATGTGCTTGCTATTATTTTCTCATATTTCGCATCTTTATTTCACTTGTTCTTTATTACCATTATATCTTGATTATATTTTGGGCCAGTATTGATGAAGGTTGTCCCCACAAATTAGGTATCGAGACACAACATACATAATAGTTCAAGACAAGTTTTCAGAGCAAGAGAGTAAACACAATTGTTTTAATTTTTTCATTTTGTTTTCTTAGTTCATAATTTAGGCTTAGTTTTCAAAAATAGATTATCACTATGGTGACAAATAAATTCAGCACAAAATACAAATAAAAGCAATCACCAGTATAAATAAAGAATCGAAAAGAATGACAATCACACACAACACATGATGTATGTGGTTAGGCAAGAAGGCCTGCGTCCACGGTGGTGCTCTCTGTATATTATTTCTCTTTACTCCGAGGAGTATTTTATAGAAAATAATCCATGCCCTTTGCCCCGGGCGGCGGGTTTGTTATATACATGTTATTTCGGAGAGTGGGGGAGTGGGACTCCCCCACGTTAGTCCACAATCCCTAGAATATACCTGAAGAGAGATTTTACAAACTGACTGGGTCGAAACTAAATTGGTCGAGGCGCGGGGCCTTTAGGCTTTGGTCCATTTTTGATTGGGCTTCTCATCTGGGCCAAAGTGACAAATCTAGGTACCCACAATTGCCCCTAAAATTTTTGGGCCACAATTTGGGCTCAATAATTTTAAATGATTAGTCTTAATGGCATTTTCGTGATTTATGCCACACTTTTGAACTGAAACACCCTTTCTCGAACTGACTTAGGCGGCAGATTGCCTCATTTCTAGTGCATCATGATTAGAAAGGTTTAAATCATTTTAGAAAGGTCATTCCTTGAATCTTCGCCTTCATATCTCGTCGCATCCGCTCAATTTCTCCAAGCTCTCACTGTAGCTCTTTGTACTCTTAGGTCTCGTCTTCCATTCTCAAGATTTTTCCACATCTTCTCGTCATCCCTGCTTGTGACTTTGCCTTGTCTCAACATGACTCTTACATTATAGGTTCTTCTTACTTCTTCTTTTCGTATTTTTCTGTTGGAATTTCTTCATATTTGCTACTAGGGTTTTTCTTTTCCGATATGAAAAATTGGAAATAGATCGATAACTAAATTTAGGAAATACTATAACATTCCAAACTGGGCGGTGCCCCTGTCCCTCGTAATATCAGAGAAGTTGAGGATGGTCACTGGATTCATGTTCTCTTATTGTCCTATGGGGGGTCTTACTTTTCCCCCAAACAATTTGTTTTTGCACTTTTTTGGTTACTTTAATATAGTTCCTTCACAGTACTCACCCAATGTTTGGAAAATTGTTAATGGTGTGCATAGAATAAATTAGCTCTACGTCACTAATCTAGGGCTTGCTGAAATCTTCTTCTGTTATTCTTTTTCTCGGACAAGCTCTGGTCTTTTGTACCTCAAGGCTAGGAGTTCTGATAGGGTATTATTAGTAAATCTACCTGATTCCCATAAGGACTATTGGCATGAGGGTTTTATTGGTAGAAATTGGGAGTTCCCTCTCCATACTAAAGTGTCGAGGTCTGGGAGATTTGTGATTCCCTTTTATGGGGAGGAATACATAAGTAGGATTAGTTCTTGTTTTCTCGTTTGTCCTCTGTTTATGTATGGTTTTTCTCATATTCTTCTCTCTTTCTTTTTCAGTGAAGACAAAGAACTTGGAGCTTGCACTTAGCGATATCCGAGTTGTTGAGCTGGTTAAAGCCTGGAAAATCAGGGAACTCTTGGCTGACGGTGGGCATCCTTGATCAGCGGCATTCCTTTTGGAGTATAAGAACGTTGGGTCCAGTTTCATTGCGAGGCCTGTGGATAGTATTCCTGATCTAGACATCACCAAAGAGGTTGCCTCCGACCCTATCCAATTAGACAAGGAGGAAAGCATCTTTGGTGAGGAGAGCGTGGGTGCTAATAGGGGCGGTGCTAAGGGCAATTCCAGTGAGTAGAGCTCTGGTAGTGAAGAATCTTCCAGTTTAGAAGAGGGTTCAGATGTTCAAGAGTCTACAGGGGATTTAAGTAGTTCCATCGAAGAATATATGGCTCCTCATAGGAAGAATTTGATCCAAGATGATGATGATGATGTGCTTCTCACTCATCAGTTAAAGAAGAAGAAGAAGTCTAGCAGTGGGGATGTTGCTATTAGTTCTCAATCTGCTACCCATGAGGAGGAGGAGGATCCGTTGAGAGAGAGGGAGAGAGAGAAGAAGGAGGAGAAGAAGAAGGTGAAGGAGAGAAAGAGGGCAGAGAAGGAGAGGAAAAAAAGGGAAGAGGAAAAGAGGAGAGAGGAGGTAAGGACAAAGGTGGGGAAATATCTGGTGCCCGTATCTTTTTTTACCTGAGGGGGCATCTATTGCCCTTTCTCCTCAGTTGGCTCCTGCGTTGCTCGAAAGAGAAATTTTGTCGACTGATCATCATAAGGCGAAGGGGACTGGCCAGTTAGCCTTGAAAGCGAGTCAGAGGCTAGCCTTGGTAAGTCTAATTTTACTTCTCTATTCTCGTAATATTCTGTTCAATACTTCTCTTGATGATATTTCCCTTTTCCGTAATTTGTGATCGATTTTGCTGTCCTCTACCGCAACTGTGATGAGCTGATGAGGAGGAATACCGAGATGGAAAAGAAGAATGTCGAGCTAGAGGCCAGTCTAAAAACTGCCAATGCTGCCCAAAAGTCTTTCGATCTTACCCTTGCTGAAGACAATCGAGCAAAGGGGGAGGAGACCAAGGAGCTCGAGGAGTTGAGGAAGTCCTATGACCTGGTCTACTTGGGCAAGTTGGCCATGGTGGAGGAGAACAAGGTGCTAGCGGGAAAGCTGAAGAAGGTGGAATCCGAAGCTGCCACCCTTAAGGAAAGCTCGTACAACGCCGGATGGGACGTTGTGTATGATAATACTGATGTTCAGATTGGTTATATCATCCGTCTGAACTTCAAGAAGGGTTGAAATAAGGCTCTCTTGGCTGCCGGGGTGTATATCGACTCCCCACTCTTCGATGAACATGATCCTGGTCGTAAGCCTGTTCTGGATGAGGAACTTATTCCTGCTATTGATGAAAGTGTTCCTATTATCCAGATTACCGCTGTCGAAGTGCCCCTCAACCAGGGAATGGTGACTGCTCCATATGAGGGATGTGCGCCTATAGCCACTACAGACAAGGGGAAGAAACCAGCGACCTCAGAGCAGACTGAGGTTGCCAGCTATTCCTTCTTAGGGAACTTTTTGTATTTTTTATTTTGGTTGTTCTTTTCCTTCGATGTACTGTGAATCCTTTCTTAATGAAATGAAATTTTATTCCCTTCTGCGTACGGATCTCATTCTTTAATGCTTATATGGTCTGTAGCTTATTGATGTTGATGAGTATATACATACTTCTTCTCAACTAGGAAGGATTCTTGGTCCTAATGCTAGTAACCAAGTTTGCCAAGCCTTTATAAGGATTTGCAAGTCCCTTAGGTCATAGCTTGTTGCCAAACTAAAGGATAGGCTTCAGGAGATGGAAAAGGTTGGCGCTTCCATTCAAGAAGAAGTGAATGCTCCGAGAGCTAAACTTTTGGATGCCTTCGAGATCAATCAGGTCGGAGAAATTCTTCAATAAGTGAATGAAGCTCTGAGGAGGGAGGTGTCACGACTTAGAGAGCATGCGTCGAGTGTTGCCCCTCATGTTTTATAGGGTTCCTCTTCATCGGCTGGTCCACGAGCTAGTACAGATGATAGAGGTTAAGCTAGGGAGATTAATGAACTTCAAGGAGATGTTTGTCGAGCACATGTGATAGCTTTCGGGATCCAAAGAGATGTTACGCTACTGCGGGATCTGTCCAATAAAGGTCCTCGG
This sequence comes from Sambucus nigra, assembly GCA_949130495.1. NCBI lineage: Eukaryota > Viridiplantae > Streptophyta > Magnoliopsida > Dipsacales > Adoxaceae > Sambucus > Sambucus nigra. Next base: position 127,825,540 of record OX422216.1, on the reverse strand, counting down.
TGAGTGTGGCCTGATGATTATGATCAGGGTTGGACAGATGCTCCGACGAGGTTGGTAGAGGTCGAAGAGCTATCCTTTATTAGGGGATGGTTAATTGCTCTCAGGGAGCTAAAGGTCCCTAGGAACTCAATACTCTGGTATCGTCATGAGATCTCCCCTTCGACTCTGATGCCTAACCCTTTCAGGAGGGATGACTAGTGGGTCCCCATAGATGTTATCCCTAGGCAGTTACTAGAGCCAAATGCAAATGAAGTCGAGGAGGAGTTATCTCCTCAACCAGACGATAGCCGAAGAGCATAAGTAGCTGATTATCTTGCTCGGAGGCGTAATCCTCATTAGGTTCTATTTAATTCAACCAATATAACTCTTTGTAAATGCAATGAAGTAATAAAATAATTATGTTTTGGGCGATTTGTCGACTAAACATGTGTTGTATATTATCCACTTCATTGATTTCTTATTTGATTATCTTGGGCTTTTCTTAGCCGACTAGAGTTATTTTATTACGTGAGTATCTTCCCAGTCCATTATGCTTATAAGATACCATTCTGCCCCACTTTACCTTTTAGGTCGTTTCGTCACACTCCCTTAGGCCTAAGTGTGGCAATGGCGAGGACACACCTGGTGTTGGATGTTCTATCCGAGCAAGTTTTTTTAGCCAAACATTATTTGGCGATCAATTTCGAGTTGGCCGAGCTACCTAAGGGTCCCCTGTAGGGCTTCATATATTGCCAGGGGCAATGCTAAGAGGTTGTTAGTGTTAAATGACGAGAACCTGAGGTGGGCAAAACCCTGCTTATATGTGTTAAGAAGGGAGACTATCACTTGGAAAAGGTGCACAAGTTATAAAGTTTCTGAAAAATAAATCAACACTTCATAGAATGCCACTGCCAAATCTTTTATTAATTAGAAAAGAATTGCAAATTTCGACAGTGTAATAAAAGATTAAAACAAAAAACTAGAAGTAGAATTCCTTTAAATTAGTTGTGTTCCAAGATCGAGGTATCTCCTTGCCCTCCAGCATTTCTAAGTGATAGGCTCCTTCCAGGTTGTCCCTTATCACCTTGAATGGTCCCTCCCAATTTGGTCCTAGCTTTCCATCTAATGGTTTTTCTATGCTGCCAAGAACTTTCCTTAGGACGTAGTCCCCAACTTAGAATGGTTTTGGATTGACCTTCTTATTGTAGTGCTTCGCTAGCTGTTGCTGGTAGCCTACTAGTTTCACTAGAGCCAACTCTTTGCGTTCCTCATCTAGGTCAAGTTCAGTAGTAATGCTGCAATGTTTTGGCCTTGGTTGACCAGGGTGAACCTCATGGTGGAGAGGCCATCTTCCAAGGGGATGATTGCCTCCATACCATATGTCAGTGCGAATGGGGTTTCCCCGGTTGCTTGTCATGGGGTAGTGCAATAGGCCCATGGGATGTGTGGTAGCTTGTTTACCCATACCCCTTTGGCTCGCTCCAGACGCTTCGTTAATCCATCAATCACTAATTTATTGGAAGCTTCAGCTTATTCGTTGCTCTAGGGGTATGCCACTGAGCTAATATGGTGCCTGATTTCGTGATCATTGTAGAAACCCTAGAAGAGGCCACTCTCGAACTGGGTTCCGTTGTCAGTGATGATGGTCTTAGGGATCCCGAAGTGAGTGATAATGTTCTTCCATACGAACCTTATCATAGCTGCATCTCTGATGTTTTGCCAGTGGCTCTGCCTCTATCCATTTGGTGAAGTAGTCTGTTGCGACCAACAAATACTTGCGATTACCGGCAGTGGTAGGGAGAGTGCCCACAATGTCCATTCCCCATTGAGCGAAAGGCCAAGGATTGGTAAGTGATTTTAGGTCGCTGGCAGGCTGGTGAACCATAGGGGCATGTATTTGACATTTCTCGCACTTGCGAGTATATATCGCAGAATTCTTTTGCATGTACGGCCACCAATAGCCTTCCTTCATTGCTCGAAAGGCTAGCAATCTTCCCCCAATATGACTTACATAGATTCCCACATGGAGCTCGTTGAAAACTTATTTGATGTCCTTTGGGTGAATCCATTGGAGGTAAGGATAGGTGAAAGACCTCTTATATAATTTTCCTTCAGGAGGTAAGTGAAAGCGAGCAGCTTTGACTCTTATCTGATGTGCGGCCTTTTTATCGTCTGGTAGGGAACCATCTTTCAAATAATCCCTTAGGGGGTCCATCCAACTGGGGGTTGGTTCAATCTAAAGAATATGACATGCGTCTCATTGCTTGTCACTCTAGTTAATGCTCGACTGGGGGAGGAAGTCGATCGAAATTATTCTCTTTAAGTCAGAATTAATTGTTGAGCTTAAGGCCGCTTGGGCGTCAGCATGACTATTTTATCCTTTAGGAAACTGTTAGACACTGACCTGTTCGAAGTAAGACATTAACTTTTTTGTTGTGGCGAGGTAGGTCGCCATTCTTTCATCCCTTGCGCTGAAGTCTCTACTTATCTGATTGGAGATCAGTTGTGAGTCGCCGAACACCTGAAGTTGTTTTGCGCCCAATGCCTGTGCTTTCTGCAGGCCTGCTATCAATGCTTCATACTCTATTTCGTTGTTAGAGGCTTCAAATCCAATCCTGATTCTTTGCTCGAGGATTGTATCTTCTGGGGTGACCAGAACAATGCCCACTCCCGCCCCTTTGGAGTTGGAGGCTCCGTCAATGAACAGTCACCAAACACCTTGCATCGAGTGATCTTCCTTCTAACCAACGGGTTGAAGTTGATTGTGAGGATGTTCTCCTGTGAATTCTGCGATGAAGTCGATAAGGACATGCCCCTTGATTTCATTCCTTGGCTAAAATTGGATGTCAAATCTCCCAAGCTCGACTGACCACTAGGATAGTCTACCGGACAGATCTGCTTTTCGCAGGACTATTTTAAGGGGGTAAAATGTAAGGACGATGATAGAGTGAGATTCGAAGTAGTGCTTCAGTTTCCTCTAAGCTACCAATAGTGCAAAGGCGAGCTTTTTTAGTGGTAGGTATTGCTGTTCGGCGTCCAAGAGGGTCTTGCTCGCATATTAGACTGGGTGCTGGATTCCCGTTCTTTTGCATACCAGTGTAGAACTGACAGCGTGGCTGGAAACTACAAGGTACATGTACAGGGAATATTTTTCTTGAGGTTTTACGAGCAAGGGTGGTGTTTTGAGATAAGCTTTGAGCCCCTCTAATGCTTTTGATAAATCCTGGTTCTACTCTACAGTTTTGCTTTTCTTCAATAGATGGAAAAATGGTTGGCACTTCTCGAATGACTTCGAGATGAACTGATTCAAGGAAGCAAGCATACCTGTGAGCTTCTGTATGTCTCTTATCGTGCGGGGGGTTGCACTATATTGATTGCGTCAATCTTGTTCGGGTTGGCTTCAATGCCTCTCTCGCTAACGAAGTACCTGAGAAATTTTCCTCACTAGACACCGAAGGAACACTTACTTGCGTTGAGCTTCATTCGGTATTTCTTAAGGATTTCGAAGGTCCTTGATAGGTCTGAGAGGTGGTCTTCTTTATGCCTTCTCTTAATGAGCATATCATCGATGTAGACCTCCATGGTATCTCCCATTTGGTCTTTAAACATTTTGGTGACTAGCCGCTAGTAGGTTGCCCTTGCATTTTTTAGCCCAAAGGGCATAACTTTGTAACAATATAATTCGACGGTGGTGATGAACGCTATCTTATCTTGATCTCGTATGTATAGAAGAATCTGGTGGTAACCGGAGTATGCGTCTAGGAAACTCATTCTTTTATGAGCTACTGTGGTGTCCACCAGCTGGTCGATCTTCGAGAGAGTGAAACTATCCTTAGGGCACGCCCTATTAAGGTCAGTGAAATCAATACAAATTCTCTATTTCCCATTGCTCTTTGGAACCACTACTGGGTTGGACAGCCATTTAGGTAATTGAACTTCCCTATTCACCCTACATCCAGCAGCTTCTTCACTTCTTTCTCCACATCCTTGGCCTTCTCGAGTGTAGTTCGCCGTACTTTTTGCGCGATTGGTTTGAAGGTCGGGTCAACATGCAACCGATGATAAACCACACTGGGATCAATCCCGGGTAGCTCATAGGGTTCCCACGTGAAAATGTCCAAGTTATTTCGCAAAAGTGTTGTTAATTCCTTCTTCTCTTGATTTGTGAGAGAGGCTCCGATCAAGAACATCCTATCTTTATTGCTACCCCCGGCTGTGACCTCCTCCCGATTCTCCATGACCCGCTCAGAGGGGAGGATCCTGGTCTCCTCCACTCCAGGTCTTCCATATTTTAACTACTATTTGGAAGGCATTGAACCTCCCTGTTCTTCATCCTTCTTCTTGGTTTTCTCGACCTTCTTCTCCGACTTTGGGCGGATGGCTGCTATAAAGCACTTTCTTGCCATCGCCTGATCTCCATAGATTTCCATTACTCCTCACTCAGTCACATATTTGAGTTTCTGGTGGTAAGTGGAGGGTACGTCCTTCGTCGCATGTAGCCATCCACTGCCAAGGATGGCCTGGTAAGGCGAGTCAATGTCAACCACCAAAAACTAAATCATCTTGGAGATGCTTCCTGCCCTTATTGGCAGTATAATCTTTCCCAAAGGGATGGTCACTTTACCAGCAAATCCGACTAGAGGGACAGTGGCTTCCTTTAAGTCGGCTATGCTTAACTTTAATTTTCTGAATAGATCGAGATACATTACTTCGGACGAGCTACCTAGTCGATGAGTGATTTGTCGACGTCGTAGTTAGCTATCCTCAGTGTAATTATCAAGGCATCATGATGTGAGGTCCTTACTCCCATCAAATCTCCATCTGTGAACACAATGTGTTTGCTCTAGTTGACATCATCTGCTCAGTGATGCTTCCCTACCTATGTTTTAGATGGATCGATTTGAAAATCTTGTATTACTACCGTAAGCTTTTTAACTTTCATTCGAGCTGAATTTCCTTGAATCTGCTTTAGGTCTGATGCCCTATGAATCACTACAAACTCATGGACAGTATCCTCCTTGAGCACGTTATCGGGCCTTGTGTCTCCATTGTCATCGACTTTCTCTGCCTTCTTCTCTATAAATTCATTAATGTGCCCTGTCTGGGCTAATTCTTTAAAGTGAGACTTGAGAGCTTTACAGTGCTCAGTTTTGTGCCCGCCTTCCTTGTGAAAAGCGCATCTTAGCGCGTTGTTCCTCTTTGAGGGATCTCCTCCCATATTTCTGGGCCACTTAATGAATGGCTCGTCCTTAATCTTTGCTAGGATCTTGTAAATTGGTTCTTTAAATACAGTGTTCACTGCCTGAAAGGCTTTTGAAGAATCATTTTTGTTCTCGCTATTGGAGCTACCCTTGCCCCAATTCTTGCTCCCTTTCTTCTGGTTCTCAGCTTTATCGCTACTCTTGGCAGTGAACTTAGCTTAACCATTCTCCCCTGCACTGAGGGGGGTCACATCCTCAACTTTGGCATATTTCTCGATGCGAGCCATTAGGTCATCAATGGTTGTGGCCTCCTTCTTAGTGAGGGATTGGTGAAAGAGGAAAGAGCTGGGTAGGATAATTTTAAAAGATACCACAGTGACCTTTTCTGAGCAGTCCTCGACCTCATTGAACAACTCCCAATACCTTTTTGCATAGTCCCGGAGGCTCTCTTGGGACATTTTCTTCATTATCAACAAGGCATCCATCCTCTTCGGATGGGAGCTACTGGTAATGAAGCGAGCTATGAAGAGCTCTTCCAGGGACTCGAAGCTTCCGATGGATCTATGAGGGAGTCTCTCAAACCACTTTTGGGCCACGTCGTGAAAGCTCGATGGAAATATTCGGCACATTAGGGCATCCTTATGGTTCCAGAGGGTCATAGCCTGCCATTACTGCCTAACATGGTCGATAGGATCAGTCTTTCCGTCGTAGATTTTTAATTTAGGGATCGCGAACTTCTTGGGGGCTTCTTTTTCTTCTATCTCCCTTGAGAAAGGGGATTTCATCTGGGTCCTGAGAGCTCGCCTGGCTAGCTCTCTGGTCGATATGGCACCCCGATGTGCTGGGTGATGGTTCATTTCTCTTCGAACCAAATTTCGTATGTCATTATTTCCTCAAACTGGGCTCCTATAATGGTGAGCTGGTTGTTGTTGCTCGAGAAAGTCATCATCTGATCTGTGTCCCTCAAGACTTTGAGATCCACGTCTAGGGCTCCTTCCTCCGCTGCGAGATTTGCTCGCCTGAGGGCTAGGAGTGCGGTATTGACGTTGCCTGGTACTACAATGGAGTTCTTTCTCCATTCTCTCTAATCTTCTTTTGAGATGATCATTCTCAGCTTCTTGCTTGTGAGTGGACTCCTCTTGCTCTTGGAGCCTGGCCTCATAGGCATCGATTATCCTAGAGACTTGTGTGGACCTGGCTGGCCCTTGGCTCTCCTTCCAGGCTTGCCTTTCTGGGCGAGCCCTAGGATTTGAACGTCGAACTTCATATCTGATCCTACGAGGGGCAGGCTTCTCTTGAATATCCCCTGCTTTAGGGGCATTACTGCTATGACCAGACATTCCAAATTGTTTTTTAGTGAAGGCTTTCTTAAAGGAAAACAAACGCTTCTCACAGACGGCGCCAATTGTGGTGAAAATTAAATTCTGCACAAAATAACAAATAAAATCAATCACCAGTATAAATAAAGAATGACAATTACACACAACACAAGATGTACGTGGTTCGTCAAGAAGGCCTACGTCCACGGTGGTGCTCTCTGTATATTATTTCTCTTTACTCCGGCGAGTGTTTTATAGAAAATAATCCATGCCCTTTGCCCCAGGCGGAGGGTTTGTTATATAGATGTTATTTCGGAGAGTGGAGGAGTGGAACTCCCCCACGTTAGCTCCCTAGAATATCTCTGAAGAGAGATTTTAGGAACTGACTGGGTCAAAACTGAATTGGTTGAGATGTGGGGCCTTTAGACTTTGGGTCGTGTTTGATTGGGCTTCTCGTCTAGGCCAAAATGACAAATCGAGGTACCCACAATCAGTATAAAAATCCCACAGAACCTTTGAAGGTTAGGTTATGTTATCAACATTTTGGTACAAAATTATTTCGTTTCATTTAATGTTTTTCTTTCCCTTCTGTATGGTAATTTACTTTGTTTCCTTGTGATCTTTGTATCACACTTAGCTTATTCTTTTTATATCATAGATTTGTCCTTTTCTTTTTTATACAGTCAAATTATCTTATCACCAATATTTCAAGTAATAAGGAGGTGTTTGAACTGAAATACATTCACTATTGTGGCTGGAAAGTTAATTATTTTTAGTTACTATTATCTTATTTTCTTTAAAATTATTTTTTAAAACCAAATAATTAGTGAACAAACACAGATATAAAATTAGACTTCAAATTCCTTTAAGGAGTAACTCTCCAATTACTTATAACAAAAGGATATTATCACCTTGTTTAATTGGAAGCAGCGATAGATCACATCTAAATCAATATTTTAAGGTATTATGATGGGTTAGTTTCATTTATTGGTCCAAAAACGCATAAAAGCATATTTGACTTTTCTTTAATACATCAAATTCTTTTCATTTTAGAACACATACTAGCAGGCACCCC